>CM055092.1:26518319-27718319 GCA_029204225.1 Diphasiastrum complanatum
TACTAGTTTTGCAGCTCTTCCGTCCGACGGCCCAGTTTCTCCAAACGGGATCCGTTTCAGGTGCCGTCTGTCTCGGTCAATGGACAACCTCGATAGGAACCTGTGGGAACAGACATGATGAGGAACGGATCGACGGTCAAACGTCCGTCCAAAGTTCGACGTTAAACAGGGCTTTAGGGACACTTCGTTGGTTGAGACCTAAAAACATTTGGAATTGACCTGAAAACAATCTACGCTGCTGAAACCCTAAACCACATCCACTACCGAAGATTGTGAGCAATAGTTTTGTTGCAATTGTTTTCCTCAAGCTATGGAATCAAGGATGCACACCACACAAGCACCTCAAAACATGCAAAATGTTTGGTTACTATGCACGAAAACTTTTGATGGTGTTGATTGGGCCTATGCAAGATTGATGGTGTTGATTGGGCCTATGCAAGAATTGATGTTGTATCTCAGTTATCCTGGGCATCGGCAGCGAGAGAGAAAGAAAGAAAGAACAAAAGCTTTATTAACATCTTTTCCATGCCAAAAGCCATATAAGACCAGTAAGTGTACATATCAAGTATGTGGTAACCCTGGAAGCATATATAAACGTCTCCAAGAGAGAAAACTATGCATAAAAGATGAAATAACTATAAACTACAGACTGTCCATAAGCGGAAGCAAAAATAGCTACTCAAAGTAGAAACATATCATCTAGTACTACTGCTGAAAAAGGATGTGATAAGAGTTGTAGCATGACGTTGTATGGATCGTCGTCGTCGCCGTCGTTGTCTAGGAGGATGAGAACGGTGTGCTCTCATAACAGGGCGGGTAGTGCGGCATGCCACATGACTGTGAGTGACACACTGTCTCTGATATCTGTGAGGTGGTGTATCATCGTCATCATCATTTGACTCGGGATCTCGGTGTGGTCGTCTCCTGGAGAAGAATGATGTAATCTGAGCCTAAGAGCTAGAACGTGGCTGGTGAACTGACTGGTACTTATCCTGTCGCAGCAAGACCATCTCACGTATCATGAGCACAACACAGCGAGGATCCTCATATGCAATAAGTGATCTGAGTGTGGTAGGCCATGTCCCGGAACAGGCAGTGGTATCTCCCTCTGATCGCATAGTATATGGGGCATCTGAAGATGAAGTGCTCCTCGGACTCTACCTCATGTAAAGAACATAGCTGGCACAATCTCTCCTCTCGTGGTGTACCCTGGAATCTGCTAGTCTCAATAGCCAACTGGTGCGAGGAGACTCTAAACTATCCCAAGGTGAAGCAGAGACTGTGTGATAGTCCTGAAGACAGATATCGAGGTAAAACTGGGAGTCCAGCGGCATCCTAGAAAGTGAATCCGGTAGTAATCAGGATCAACCCCCAATTGGCGTCGCCAAGTACGGTCAAGATATGCTCTGTATAAAAATCGTCTAATGTACTGGTGTGTACCCAATGGGAGATCCATGATAGTGACACCGAATGTCTCCATGAGGAAGTGTGATTTTGTAATAGATCCTAACACCACAGTAGGGCAAACACTAACTGATCCACCCAACCTTGCCTACTCCCTGATATAGAGAAAGCCCCTCCTAGCCCAGTGTGAGGACTGGTAGCATGCTACTGCCAAGTGTCGGCCACGTGGCACTGACGTGGTCGACTGCACGTCGGGACCCAACTGGGAGCCCTATCCTGCTGACAGGGTCCCTAGGCTGTGTTAGGCCCGCCATGGCTATGGACCGTGCTGGGGCACACTACTCACACTGTCTTGCTCTGTTGGTCATGTACACTGGACACGACCCTGACTGTGGTATCTGACCTATCTGTGTTCTCTAGGGTTCGGCACTGGTTACGAGCTCGTAACACTCCCTCCCCCTTAAGAACCGTCTTGGTCCTCTAAGACAAAGTCTAGAAAAATCTTGCGAAGGACGCTGCCTCTTTCCCAAGTGGCATTCTCAACAGGCTGATCATTCCACTTAACCAGATATTCTCGGTATAGAGTATGACGAGTCTGCGTCTCTCTACTATCAAGAATCTCCTCTGGTTCATGTGGAGGTTGTTGAGGATCCAATGGGAGAACTAGAACACTGTCCCCTACCAGATTGTCTGATCTGGTTAAGGCTTTTCGTAACTGACTTACATGAAAGACTGGAAAAACCTTACTGCTGTGTGGGAGTTCTAGTTCATAGGTGACCTCGCCTAGTCTCCTACTGATGGTAAAGGGACCACAATACCTTGGAGACAACTTAGCACACACTCCTGATTTGAGGGTTTTAGAGTCAACTAGGACTCTTAAGTAGACTTTTTCACCAGTGGAGAACTGCACATCCCATCTGTGTGGATCTGCATAATGCCTGGCTCGATCCTGGGACTGTCTAATGCTACGCTTAGCATGTTCTATCATTTGGTTTAGGTCCTCTAAAAAGTTTCTGGCTGCTTCAACTTTTTCTTGTTTAAACCCTACAGCTATGGGTGAGCGTGGCTGAAAACCGTACATCAGCATAAATGGGCTGTATCCCGTAGCTGAATGTTTGGTAAGCAAACTCTAATATCGAGAGATACTCCTCCCAATTAGTCTGCTTCTTGCTGACGTATGCACGAAGCATATCCTCCAGCACTTGATTTACCCTTTCTGTTTGACCGTCCGTCTGTGGATGGTCGGTGGTACTCATATTAAGTTTAGTATGGAGATGATGGAATACTGCCCTCCAAAAATTTCCAGTAAACTTACTGTCCCGGTCGCTGACTATGCCGGAAGGTAGACCGTACAATTTAAATAGCCCGTCTACAAACAACCTCGCTAACTCTGGAGCTCTAACGGTTGTTTTGGTCGGAATAAAAATGAGCCATTTTGGTCAGACGGTCAACTGTGACCCATATAGCGTCATTACTCTTTTGGGTTTTAGGCAGGCCTACTATAAAATCCATGGAGATACTCTCCCATTTACCAGCTGGTATTTCTAAGGGATCCAACAACCCTCCTGCCTTTAAACGCTCTGCTTTATTTACTTGACATTTCTGGCAACTGGTTACATACTAATGGACATCCTTTTTCATACTGGGCCAGAAAAATTGCCTACGAAGAAGCTCATAGGTCTTCTATATGCCTGGGTGTCCCGCGCTAGGATTGTCATGACATTCATATAGGACCTGCTGCCTATAATCCTCTGAATTGGGGACACATACTCTATCTCTATAGAGCAAGTACTCATCCTGAATGGAATATTGTTTCCATTTGAATCCTTGAGTCAACTGACCCTCAACCACTGGGGTTTGCTTGGGTAATACAGGCTCAGAATCCTCAACGTCATCTGACGACGTATACTCGGACTCATCATCATCCTCAACGGAAGCTGCCGTATTCTTGGATGAACTGGCACCAGCCCCGAGAACTGGTTCTGGAGTCTGTAATTGTCTGCTTTGGACTGAGTTCCAGATAGTAGAGAAGAATGCATCATGCTGGCATTTCCCTCTCAAGGACTCGAGTAACTCATTACGAATCTGAGTAAAACTCAGTTCGTTTATCATAGGCATTCTGCTAAGGGCATCTACTACTGTATTGAATTTTCCACGTCTATATCTGATAGACATGTCAAACTCTTGCATCAACTCTGCCCAACGAGCTTTCCGACCTCTAAGCTCAGGTTGATTGCAAAGGTATCTCTCATGGTCTATCAGGACCTCAAAGTTGGCACCATACAAATAATGCCTCCAAGTCTTAAGGGCATGTACTATAGAAAAGAGTTCCTTTTCATAGGCACTGTATCTAGTCTGAGCTGGCTCGAGTTTTTTACTCTTGAACGCAACTGATCGTCCACCCTGAGTTAGCACAGCACCTACTGCAAAGTCGCTAGCATCTGTTTCGACCACAAATGGCTGATTGGGGTCGACGACTTTTAAAACTGGTGCTGTAGCTAAGGCTGTTTTGAGAGCATCAAAGCTCTCCTACTGTGCGGACTCCCAAATGAACTCCTTTCCCTTCCCCTTAAGAAGATTTGTCACGGGAACTGCTATCTGAGCATATTCCTTGACAAATCGTCTGTAATATCCCACCAAACCAAGAAAGATCTGAAGTTCTAAAATATTCTGAGGTCTCAGCCAACTGAGTATGGCTTTAACCTTATTCAGGCCCATCTTAATCCCATCTGATGAGATAATGTGACCCAAATATGCTACTTCTTCAATGAAGAATTCACACTTGGATTGTTTAGCATAAAGCTTATGCTTTCTGAGGAGTCGAGACACCTTTCTGAGATGTTTTAGATGCTCCTTCCTCGTTTTGCTGTAGACGAGGATGTCATCTAAAAATATGACTACAAACTTACCCAAGTATGGTCTGAGGACACTGTTCATCAAGGTCATAAAGGTAGCTGGAGCATTTGTGAGCCCAAATGGCATCACCTTAAACTCATAATGACCGTGACGAGTCCTAAAAGCTATTTTCGAGACATCTTCCAATTTTATACGGCCTTGATGATATCCCGATCTGAGGTCTATTTTACTGAAAAACTTAGCCCCGTCGAGTTGATCAAACAACTCGTCTGCCCGAGGCATAGGGTATTTATTCTTAATTGTGACTTTATTGAGGGCTCTGTAATCTACGCAAAGACGCATAGACCCCTCTTTCTTTTTCACCAATAGGACTGGTGAGGCCCATGGTGAACTACTGGTCTGAATTTGGCCTTTCCCAAGATAGTCTGTTAACTGCCTAGTTATTTCTTCATCCTTTGTTCGGCTGACCCGATACGGAGGTTTAGAAACAGGTGCTGTACCTGGTACTAGGTTTATTACATGATCTACCTCTCTGCTAGGTGGTAAACCATGTGGTAAATCTTCAGAAAAAACGTCTTTAAATTTAGACAATAAAGTTTCTAATTTACTAATTTTCTGCTGAATAGAACTGGAAATAGAAACTTCAGGAATAAACTGAAAGTCACATAAGAATACCTGATGGTCTTTGTCTCTGATTAGCTGACAGAGCTCTGAACTGCAGTCCATAGGGCTGTTGGGAACATCATGCTCCCCATGCAACTGGATCTCTCGGCCTTTATACTGAAAGCTGAGGGTGTTCTCCTGATAGTTTCTGTGGAGGGAAGGTCCTAAACTGTCGAGCCAATCTCTCCCGAGAACAATGTCTGTTCGATCCAGGTGCATTATCTAAAAGTTTATTTCATCTTGGTACCCCTGAATACCAAGATTTAACTTACTTACCATAGTTTCCCATATTTTTTTATCTTCACCCTTAGCTAATGAAACTATGTACCTATGCTGACTAGGTACTTCTGGTAGTTTAAGCTTTTTAACCAGGGTGTGGTTGATGAAATTATGGGTTGCCCCATCATCAACCATGACTCTTACTGACTGGTTACCAACTTTCCCATGCATACGTACTAGGTCATGCGGCCCAAAGCTGAAGGGTCTTGCTAGCATTGCAGAGGTCAGCTGGCAACAGTGTTCATGATCTTCATGATACACTTTGATCTCGGAAGCTGCCGAGTCACTGGGGAAACATACAGTCTGAACAAGATGAACTTGTTTTTTATCTTTCTTATCTTTTTTAGTGAAAGGCCCCTTGGGACACTGTCTGACTGTGTGTCCCTTGCCCATACACACAAAGCACAAACGTTCTTGTTTGGCTTTCTCAAAATCATCTGGTTTTAAGGGCTGTATGAGTGAAGAGCGTTTCTGAGGAGCTTCACCTTTAAATTTATCTTCTTTCTTTCTTTTTAAAAATTTCTTTTTAAATTGAAAGTCTTTCTGAGAAGGCTGCTCAGAAAGTGGCTGTTGTCTCGCCCTCTTCCTACCCACTGAATCATCATAGATTTGAGCATATCTGAGAGCTTGCTCAAGGGTAGTAGGCCTTCTCGATACTGCGAGATATATTGGATGAGGGACTTGTCCATTACTGTTCTTTCACAGGCTTCCCAGGCTCTATCAAGTTCATTCTCTGGTAGAAATTCTCTTAGGAAAGCTTCTTCAAAAGCTTTCCATGACCGGGGAGTCTGCCCAGTCTCCTGGAGATTTAACCACCACTTATAGGCCATAGGCCCTAAGGAAAGACTGGCCTCAATAGCTTGCAAATGGTCAGGGGTCTGTTTAAGAGCATGAATGTTCTTCCATTTGCTGAGGAAGGTTTGTAGAATATCTGCATTTCTATCCTTCTCTTCCCCATTAAAAGTAGGAGGTTTTAAGTCTTTAAAAACACTGGGGTGAGACCGTAAAGTCTCACCCGAAACTGATGGAAGTGGAGAAGGGGATAACTGAGAAGTGGAGGGAAGGCTTCCTTTCGCGGAACTCAAAATCAAGTTTTTGAGTTCAGCGAACGAGTCGTCCACACTGGACTTGAAATTGGCTAATGCCAACTTCAGTTCATCCACTTCTGTTACCAATTGGAGGAACTGCTCCTTGGTAACCAGTTCGTCGAGTTCTTCGGCAAACTATTCCTGTTCTTCTACTTCCATGGGTTCCTTCCCTTTTCTGTAAGCCAAGGCTTTTGTTTCAAGTTCGTCAAAGCCTCTCTCCGGGGGTTGATCAGGTCCCTGAGGAGTGGTCATCTTCGGAACTAAAAGAGAGCTACCTTAACTTCTGAAGGAAAAAAAGTCTACAGGACTAATTTACAACTGTACAAGGGAAAGGAAACTTAGCTCTTTCTGAGAACTGTACTTCCACAGAGAGAATCAAGAAAAGCCCTTCTCAGCTTCTTCCTCAATCTGATTTGAGGTTAGAAAATGTGCAACAAGATCTGAAACTTTTGCTATCCCCCCTCGCTGGTCTGACAGCATCTCAATTTGTCCACAAAATGGCAAATCTGAAGTCCAAAAACCCTTCTGAATTCTGAAATTTCAGAAGTCTCCTGCTCGCTGATCTGGTAGGAATCCTCTTGCTCCAAATCTCTGACGTTGGGGCCCGAAAACTTGTCCAAAAACCAGATTTTCAGAAGCACTGGCAGCGCTGGCCCTGCTCCTCCTTTTTGGCTTCAAACTCGCTGAGAACCAGTAAATTTTTCCTTGGAAATCAGATGCAGGTCTCTGACTGTACAGCGATGGAGGTGCTGGCTTCTTCCTACTCTAATTTCGCTGGGAAAACTATAGAGAATCCTCTGAACTCAGTGAGAAACAGCTGTTTTTTCCAGCGAGCTACCTACACTTGGAATCTGACTCCTTGCTACTGTGATTTCTCAGTGAAAATCAGAAGTTTGAAGGCTGCTCCTACAGCGATTCTCCTCCTATAATCTTTTCTGAGAAACTCAGAGATCTTTCCTATCTTCTGATAGCTTTCTCTACTGCTGCTCCTGAACTCCCTAGGATGGAGATGGCTCTGATACCAGTGTAATAGATCCTAACAACACAGTAGGGCAAACACTAACTGATCCACCCAACCTTGCCTACTCCCTGATATAGAGTAAGCCCCTCCTAGCCCAATGTGAGGACTGGTACCATGCTACTGCCAAGTGTCGGCCACGTGGCACTGACGTGGCCGACTGCACGTCGGGACCCAACTGGGAGCCCTTGGTACACTGGACACAACCCTGACTGTGGTATCTGACCTATCTGTGTTCTTTAGGGTTCGGCACTGGTTACGAGCTCATAACAGTGATGCCTGGGAGAACCATGATAACCGGTATCCCTGAGTCTGAAGATGGTGTCAGGACATGAGTGCAAGTCGTGTGTATCTCTGCTCTGTATCAGGAAGTGCCCGAGCTCTCTGGATGTACGTGATAAGCTGGAAGGCTTGCCTCTATCTGGATAGGGGGGGGGGGGGGGGGGGGGGGGCAAACTTTGCAAGGATGATCTCATGTGGGACAGAGGGTTTCGCTCGAATCATGCGAGCTAGCATGGTGGTCTATAAGCATGAAATGCTGGCCCAATGTGAGGAGGAGAAGCCTGTACACCATATCTCTACTGCATACATGGCTGAAGGGGTGACAATGGTGTCAAAAAGTCTACACTTACTCGGGGTATCCTGAATAGACTTTCGGAAGCAGAATCTGTCCAACTGGACCAGGGAAGAATGGCCCTTCTCGACTCTAGAGGTAGCTGCCTGTCTCATACTGAAAGTAGGACCAACGAAGAGCACCCCAAGGTAAGTATATGAAGAAACCACCTCTAGAGGCCATCCATCAAAGGTAAGCTCCTGACACTGCATGAAAGCCCGAGAGGTATTGAAGACCATGATTTTGGTCTTCCAAAAGGTGTATAAGCAATCCAGCTGTCTCTGTAATCCCTCTCTGGTATGAGAGGCAAGCACCACATCATCTGCATATAGAAGGATATCGATCATAATGTCACCAAGCTTGCAACCGTCCCCGCCACACTGAGAAATGACTCGCTCCAGCTCATCGATGTATGGTCCAAAAAGAACTAATGAAAGAGAGCATCCCTGTTTAACCCCAATAGTACTCCGGATATGCTCAGAATTGCCACTGCTATGACGAAAGCAACCCAAAACCCTCTCATAGAGCGCCATGACAGCTAGAATAATATATGTCGAGCAACCCAGGTCGGAGAGAGAGAGAGAGAGAGAGAGAGAGAGAGAGAGAGAGAGAGAGAGAGAGAGAGAGAGCGAGAGAGAAGAAGAAAGAAGAAAGCTTTATTAACGTCTTTTGGGCACCCGTGGGTGCATAAGACCAAAAGGAAAATATGTACAAGCAACAGTGGGAGCATCATCCATAGGAGGACGTGGCCGTAAAATGCTATAAACTAGTTACGAATGAAAGTAGAACAAAGCAGAAGTGAAATAAGTCCACCAGGTACAACAAAAGAACTACAGAAAAAGTACCAATGCCCACAACCCGGGCCAGGTGGAGAATATGTACATATCAGCGAAAGCAAGTGTGAATTGTCCGCTGAGTGGAGCGTACAGTGGGCCCTGATGGAGGCAAGTGCCGACTACATCTGGGCTTTTTCTGCGGTGGCACAGGGATAGGAATCTCATCATCGGAGTCATCAACATGTGCTCGAGTACGAAAGAAGCCAGTGAGAAGCAGTTGTTGGGAGTCTAACCCCAGGTGATCTGGTACAGGCAGATGAGACTCACGGAGAGTAAGTATCTCACAAACAAGAAGTCCCAAGCAACGAGTATCAGGCTAGGAGACAAACTGCAAAGTGTATGCGGGCCATCGCGAAAGAGACAATAATACCTCTCCCGTATCTCATAATACAACGGACATCTTTCAAGCTCGTTTGGTGGTACTGAGATATTATGGGAGGCATGGGCAGTGGGTAGGTTTTTTGCAAAAAAAAATTCCAAATTTTTTTGGTAATTTTTTTCATTTTTTTTAACCGGAGGGGCAGGTATGTGCCAAATACCCCCTAATAATTAACTCCAAGGGGGGGGAGGGGGAGGAAAATAATTTTTAATAATTTTTGGGCATGTGGAAGCGGGGAGGGGCCTATATGTTTTTTTTTTTTTTTGAAAAAAAAGAATTTGCATCCGGGGTGTTCGCGCCCGAGGTCCGCTTCCTTAGATGCAAGCATCACCACCTGTAGGATAAAACAATCCAAGGTCTCGTGTGCCTTGAAGATATCGAAAGATCCTCTTCAAAACCTTCCAATGTGATGTCAATGGATTTTAGATAAAAATGCTTCTTGGTTTCCAAGGGAGGCTCGAACTTGGGACCAAAGAAACTTTGGATGCCAAGCTAACCAACTAGGCCAACCCCTTTGGGTGATTTTAGATAAAAATGGAGCATGCCTAAATCTAAAGTATAAAAAACTGAAGCTAAATTAGATTTTAAGTTTGCAAATATGATCCTCATTGTTGCCGATAACAATGATATCATCAACATAAAGGAGAATGATGATGATAAATGATGAAGTATGCAGTATATAAAGCGTAGATTCACTAGGACTATTTTTTAAACCTCGTTCACAAAAACATGAACGTATCTTTTGATACCACATCCTAGGTGCTTGCTTCAGCCCATAAAGTGCCTTCTTGAGTAGGCACACCTTTTCTTCTTGACCTGCAACCAAAAAACCAATAGGTTGCTGAAGATATACCACCTCTTCTCTAAGATCACAGTTTAGAAAAGTGGTCTTTATGTCGAGTTGGTGCATACTCCATCCATGGTGGGCAGCCAAGGGGGTGACTACCCTTACGGTAGTCATTCGAGCAGTAGGTGCAAAAGTTTCTTCATAGTCAACAGCAGAGCTTGCGATGGGATGGAAATGAGCTGGATCAACATGTCGAGAAGATCAAAACGATCTTCGCACAGCTCTCTGCATCTGGACAAGAGCATCAAGTGCCAGCACCCCAACAGCTGATGTACTTTATGAAATCACTACCCTCATCTTATCAGCCGTTGAGAATGCTCATCTTAAATTTACCTGAGATGACATTCGAAAGAGCAGTCAATCTCGTAGCAGACGAAAAACTGATGAGAGATGAAGGAGAAACAAATGGTGACCAGAAGAAGGCCCTTTTTGCAAGGGGAAAGTTCGCACGTTTTTGGCCGCAAGGAGGGACAAAAAAAAATTATATTATGTTTTTTTTTTGGCAAATTTTTGGGCATGTTTTTTTGGCACGCTTTGCCCATAGACGTGTTTCTGGGCAACTATGATATATATACACACAGACAAATGTATAGACACATTGAGCTTATGTCGACATGGATCTTGGCTGCGATTGTGACTATCATTATCAAGGTAGGCGGCAATCATGGCTATCACTATCTGGATAGGAGACGATGGTGGTTGTTGTCATTGTCAAATCAGTTGTACAGTGCCAAAACTAGTTGTAATCAGCTCTATTAAGAGTGGTATTACGCTAATTAGATACTTGACAATTGTCGATTCGAGCTAGAGTCGAGTCTGCCGAAGTTGAGGTTGGCAAAGGCTCAAATGTTCGATTCAATGAATGTTCGAATTGACCATTCGGGCTTGCATCGATAGTCGATAGTCGATAGTCAACAGTCGATACTCCTTTGATAGTTTGACTGAGAGGCCTCTTTCGATAGTTTGACTGTCACAGACACCTGTTTGCGATTCCCGTGTATTTCTGCAGACTCTGCGACAATGCGAGTAAAAATACGCAACATGAATGGAACTAGATTAACTATTGGATTAGGGAGAGAAAAAATAATATCCAACATTTCCGGTCCTACATTTGATATGAGACAAACAACTATAGCTAGACGCGGGAAGGGACACGCTTCGCTTTATTCTACTTCGCTTTTGGCGGTGAAATCTATTTGTATACTTCATTATCATGTTGTTTATTTTCTTACTAGCTACAAGATATGTCTGCAAATCATGTTGTCTACAAATTCTACATAGTATGCTATATCATTGAGAACGCAGAAAACTTAATCACTTTAATTCATAGAATTAATGAACCATGGATGGTTCACCATGGTTCTAAGAACCGTACGGTTCACAAAAAAATTTGGCTGGAACCGTGGTAGACCGTACAATTGATTAATTAATTTTTTTTTAGTTTGCCACCCCCAAAAATGGCCCAAAAAAATGCCAAAAAAAAGCAGATTTGCTTAGGTATTACAAACATTAGAATTAATATGTTAATTGTAAATCCGTTAATCTAATAATCTAATAATCTGTAAATCTGTTAATCTAATAGATTATAAGTCTGTTAATCTAATAATCATTAGTCTGTAAATCATTAAATCTAATAATCTGTAATCTGTAAATCTAATAAATCTGTTAGACCCAGTGACCCATCCCCAAAAAATAGAAATTAAATAGCCATTAATTTTGATAAAACAACTTTTGGGGGGGATTTTGCAAAAAATTAATCAATTAATTAATTAGCTATTGATTAATTAATTAATTAATTAATAAAATACTGGAACCATACCACGGTTCATGAACCGTGGTACGGTTCACCCCACGATTCCCAGGACCCACGGTTCTCAGAACCGTGGGTTCTATGCTTTAATTTTACATTTATCAAGCTAAAACATTTTTTGTCTACTGCCAAGGATTGATGTACGACCATACATTAAAAGACATGATGGTATGTGGCCAAGCCTATGATAGGTATCATAAAATCAACGTTGGTAAAAAAAAAATTTATTGTATGTTCTAGATGGAGGCTATAACTTAACTATTAAGCTTATGTTGAGATGATGAAATAATAAGATATTTTCACTTTTTTTTTTTTATCAAATTTGATTAAAGCAATGTATTCTACATGAAAAATGGAGCATTTTTCATTTATGGATCAACTCAATCCGAGCAATATTATGAAAGCGATCGCCATTCAAGGTTTTTTATGCTAATTTTCTTTTTCTTGGAGCTTGAAAGGGGTAGCATGCCGGCGTGCTACCAATTTAAGCTTTTAGTCTTTAACTCAAATTGATAGCACGTCGGCGTGCTACCCCTTTTAGGTTCCAAGGGAACAATGTTTTCTAGTCTAAAAAACGTTGAACTGTCATAACTTTCTTACTATTGCTCGAATTGAGATGGTCCAAAAAGCAAAAGTGCTCCATTTTTTATGTAGAATCCATTAGTATAATCAAAGTTAAATTTTATCTAATATAAAACAATTATATATAAATCCTATATATCTGATAGCATACCATGTCCAATGAAATTTTAGAAATCATTTGTAAATAAAACTCGCAAATAATTTACTCGCAGATTGTCAAAACCCTTGTCCAACTAGAGAGGTTGTGCTTTAGGAAGTTTATTCGAGATGCTCCAAGTAAGCGCCAGCTTTTTGATACCATTGTTACCCCCACCGCATTATATACGTCAAAGGCATGGTGTATGGGCCTCGCTTCATCTAACTAGGCTAGTATCTCACGCTTGCAGATCCTAACAATAACTCTTAACAGAAATTCAATGAAAGACAAGGGGGTTCATTCAAATAACAACAGGAAAATGGCACTTAGAGAACAATTTCGCACATTCTCAAAGAACGATTTTTGTAAATGTATGAACTTTCATCATGAAAATCTTCACTCACTTCAGTGAGCACTAGTGGTCTTTCTAATGATTCCTTGAACCATCACAATTGCAAGTGACTAGTACATTAGAGGTGACTACAAAAGTATCAAACGTCCCAACACATCCTTGGATGCGATAGGTGACAATAAAATCAAATGCTTCCATGAATCTTTTGAAGAACGAATCGAAAGAAGAGGCAATTCCAAGGACCAAACAATTTTGAAATTATGGAGAGCTTATGAACCTTGCCTTTACATGGTGGACATAATTCACATTCCGATTTGATACAAAGCACATTATACACAATCTACCACTAAAAGCCAACAAATTTTCATTTTTTAAGTAGAGATACAAATAGCTCAAAGCATGACATTGTAGGTCTTGAATCAAGTTCTCAACATAGAACCAAGGATGCAGTATGAACAACAATTGTTGTGGGGTGGGCAACAATAAAGAGAAGAGCAGGTACGTCTTTACCATGAGAGGGAAACTATTTGAAAAGAAAACCCTAAACCCACCATTATTTGTGTTCCTTTTATTGCAGCACAAGGACGTGGCTCTCCCTCCATGGCCCCGTCTTTGTATGATACCCTAAGGAAGGAGCATTAACATAATGTGCAATTTGCAATAGTCAAAATACTGAAAAAAGGAAAGTCTCATATGTAGTCAACCGAAACATACAAATTCTCATGACGAATAAAAAAGCATTGAGGATCATCATCCATAAATAGGTTGAAAGATATGCTATGAAAATATTCAGTTACAATTTTTCACATCTAGTGGCTTATGATACAACTCAATTGAAACAAAAGCTTATGAGAATACCTGTAACCATGGATTTGGCCTTCCGTCATTGTGATTACTGTCAAATGTGCAACAAATGTCATGCTAGCTAATGCTTCCCCTCTAAAACCAAGAGTAGTAATTGTTTGTAGATCTTCGTATGAATTTATCTTCGAAGTCGTATGTCTCTCACACAATATTGGCAAATCCTCATACTGCAATTGATGATTAAACTAGTCAAAATGTCTTTTCATTTTAGACATGTTGGCGTGTGCATGCAACATATGAAGCCATATCAACTCTACAAACCATCACCATCAAATGCTATATAGATTTTAGAGCCACAAGCAATCTTTATACAAATGTTTGCCGAGACCACTATTAGGTTTTGCTTTGGTAAAAAATACTTCAAATACTTCAGACCAACTCAATTGAACTCCTAAAAACTTGAACAATGAATACCACCCAACTTCATGACCCTTTTCCCACATGTTGCCATCATAAATCAAGGTTGTGGCAACCAATCCTCTTAAGTTCTATGGATTTCATTAGCACATAAGGTCACAGATCCTCATCAATGCCAAAAATAGATTTGTGTGCGTGTGTGGCTTTTACACCCAATCTAACATCAATAATCTAAATAGCTCTCTTTTGAGCTATTTCACTTCTAGACTTTGTAGGAAGATCCAATTGAGCTATTGCAATGTAGTTCGTAAAATCATTAAAAAAAATCCATTTTCTGACCAAAAGTTCTCAAACTTTTTGACACATTATAATCAAGATTCAAATCCAGACTTGGTTTTAAATCGATTCGAAAAACAAAAAATCAATTTGTAATGTTCTTACTATTGTTATCTCTCCTATTTTCACAAGCTTGCTCTTTAAGTGCAAGGATAATTGGCAGCTCAAGGCAATTGCCAAGCATAAAAGTTCCTCACCTTAGACAACTCAGCAATTATGTGGTCACTCCTTGTGCATTTTGTAAGAATGAATATACCTATCGAACTAATTTACCTTAGGCTTCGACATTTATTGACCAATACAAGCAGTATTCTTGCTTCTTGATGACAATTTCATCGACCATGACCTCTACTAAGCACACAACATCTATATAATCCATACTTCAAAACCAAGCATACAAAGCAACCTTAGAAAGAGTACAATGTAATATAAAATTGAAAGAGTATTGTGTTCATGAAAACACTGTTGTTTACCACTGAATGTACCAGAAATGTGTTTTCTTAAAAAGATTCCAAGCCGTTACAAAAAACAAGAAAATACTTTATGTGAAGAAAATCCAGCTAACTAGGAATGGAACCAATATGAGTTGATACCGAGATGCCATGTCCGTTATCCGATATTTGGATGAGTTTGAGGCCTCCCTCCTTCACAACCACGCTTATGGATGTGGCACCCGCATCAAGGCTATTCTCCAGCAACTCCTTGAGAGCAGATGCTGGCCTTTGAATCACCTCCCCGGCAGCAATTCTGTTCACTACGGCCTCGTCTAGTCGCTTGATGGATGGAACAGCAGTCCTTCCGCTAGAATCCATCATATCTCTCTCTCTCTTTTGGCGCCCTCACGAAAACAATGATAAAACTTGATGTCTAAAGAGAAGTGTTCTTGTGAAGTTAATGGGGTTAATGAAGAGGAGGGGCAACGTCTTAGAGTGTGACCTTTAATGGTTGTAAGGGTCACTCAACAAGGTGATAAGAGAAAATCAGGAACCCGAAAAATATTGATTTTGATTCAAAGTGAGAATTTGAATCTCATAACAAAAATAAGCGTTAAGAAATTACACAATCAAATTCTTTTGAAAGAAGGAAAAGGGTGAATATGGCACAATCATATCCGTTCAAAAATTTTGTTCGATGTTTATTAGCAACTCGTAGCAAGTACTTCATCATGAGTATACCACTTCATATGTAATGAAACAAAAAGGAAATACTTCAAGATCCGTTATACGAAATGAATCCAAGATGAGTGAGTGAGCACATGACTAATTCAAAACAAATATATGAAAGATAGATCATGATCCAATACAAAGCAAAACTATCAATAAATCTAAGATTCAACCAACAAAGCTAACTTGTTCATCTACACATGGAATGCTCTTTTGGGACTCAAGGTACCTCTCCTAAATGGATAAGAGACAATGTGTGCTAGCTCTATTTTCATCCATTACCTCTCCACAATTATTTCCTTGATCTCCTAAAATATTGTCCCTTGATTCAAGAAACCTCTTCGATTTGACACATGGCAACATATGAGTGACTTTTGGAGCAACAACCCTTGGCAATTAGAATGATTTTCTAGTGAAGATTGAAGACAAAACTCAAAGTTGGAATTTTTATACACTTTCCATCTTCCTCATCTCCCTCAATGGATGATAAAGGAATGGTGTCTTGTTTCTTTAATACCATGATACAACCTAATCTTCCAAGTGTCAATGATCTGATAAACACTATCAATCATTCGTCATCAGCAATCACCATAAGGAGGAGGAAGAACACACAATCATTGTATCACACTAACTGAAAGAGAGTACAATGAACAATGAATATAAAGAGAGAGAAAAAAAAACTAGTAGTTGAATATAGACTAGCCTACAGCTACTTACAACTGGTAACAACTGTCAACAATAATTCGTTTTTTAGAAGTATCGATTAGTTGATCTTATAATCTTTTTCGCAGTTTAGGAATTGGATTTTCGTCAAGTAAAAGAGGTCTAGCAGATCTGATCTGAGATAGTTCCTGATTGAAAATCTAGATCCAATCTCATTGTCTGGTTGATTTAATCTGTAAAGATGGCTGCCCCTGGAGGTGCTTTTCAGGAAGTCATCCAATCATTGTTAGGAGAGCACCCCGTTTGGATCTACCCATATACAATGGATTAACAGATCCAGTTAGATTTCTTCAGATCTATTCTGAATCTTGTGAAGTCTATGGCGAAGTTTTTCCCCAAGATAAACTTAAGCTTTTTCCTATGGCCTTAACGGGCACAACACAAGATTGGTACTACAATCAAGATAAAACTGAGCGTACAAATTTGGAGACTGTCAACTGAGCCCTTATCACACGATTCAAACCTCGGAAGTTTATGGAAGACCCTTTTCTACTCTTAAGTAAGATTAAAATGGGAAAGCAAAAATGGTTCGAGATTACATTGAACGAGTAAAACGCCTCAGATTTGAGTGTGTACCTAAATTGATTATTAAAGACGCCATCATTATGTGGTTCCTGGCAGGCCTTCCTAAAAGGATCAGACGTGAGCTGAAACGTCACGATGAGTATGCGACTTTGCAAAACGCTATGGATGATGCAATACGAGAGGAGGATGAAGATTCAGACGACGAGCCGAATATCAATATATTGCCTTATACAGCAGGGTAGACCACTACGACATCCACCACTATTGCATCAATGAATGTCAATGCTACTGCAGAGATGATGCTCAATGAGTTCAAGAAACTCGAAAAGAACCAACAGAAACAGATGGAAAAGTTGCAATCGCAATTTGATGAGAAGTTCAAAACATTGGAAGGTTTCCATGGACAAGCAAACAAGAAACTTGAGAAGTTTGCAAAGACTTTTCCTACCATGAAAAATTTTTGGTGTTCCATTTGTACGGGAAATCATACAGTGAATGAGTGTCCTCAATTGAAAAAATAAATGGAATTCATTATATGTCATTTGTGTAATTCACTTGATCATGAGATTGCTTTTTGCAACTTCAATCCTTAGATCATTCAGCAACAATATGCCCAAATGGGATATCGAAAACCACTATATGGAGGAAATCCGACAGCTAGACCTCGTCAATCTGGTCTTCGATATCCGAAACGATTAGCTTTGCCAGCCCCACCAAAGCACTCTACTCCTCCTGCTAATCTGATGAAACCAGAACCTTATAGAGGTACCGAGCAATGGAATTATAATAATGATCATGAAGGTGGTTCTTGAAAACAATATGCTATTTATGATGTCGCGCAACAACAAGCATCTAGAAACTGGACCAGAGCGCCACTTGGGTGCTTTGCATGTGGAGAAAATCACAAAGTTGCAGAATGTCCAAACAAAGGCAAATCATTACAAAACTTGAAGCACTTTCATCAACTCTTTGGAAACTAGAAAAGATTTGATTTCTAAGAGTAAGAAGTCTTGACATGATCTTTGCTTCATGAATGGACTTAAGGATATTCCAAGCCTGCTTGGCTGAGGTGCATGAACTTATTTCTCTCAACATCTCATCATAGATGTTCAACTTGATGACATGAAGAGCAATCTTTGCTCTCTTCTTGAATCTCTGAGCCTCATCAAAAGCTTCAGGTTCAACTTCAATTCCTAATACAATGTCTATTACACCATAAAGAACCAACAAAGATTCTATCCTATCCTTCCAAACTGAATAGTTGGAGGTATCTAGTCTCTCACTAGCTTCAAAGAGTAAATCTCCTATAGATGCCATGAATGTGAAGACTCTTGTAAATTGGACTACAAAATGGAATTGAATGTGTTGCTTCTCTTTCACGATAGGAACCAAAATAATTGGGTATACTACCAAATCCTATGTAAAATCTTGCAACAGCTATGTGAGACCTATCTCACAACAGAAAATCAATCAACTTGGATTTGGATCTAGCCTCTATCTACTGATGAAGCACTTACAATTCTGATGTCAAATTTTTTCACGAGTTTCAAATGAATGAAAAACACTCTAGAAACACACATTCAACTCAAAACACAACTCTTTGTGTGAAATGATGTGACTATGACAACAGAAATTTATCTCATTCACCAAAAAACTGTTCAAGAAAAAATAACAAAACACTGCTAAACAGCTTCCTAGCTTGAATTGACAGAAAAATCTTCATGCACCTGATGTTAGTAGCATTCAACGCATGGTATGGCTCTGATACCATGTGAAAAATCCAGCAACTTCACACATGTGGGGAACCACAACAAATGTGTGAATGATCTTTATCATGCTTTGTGGTGGCACACAAAACACCTCTAGAGCAATCCTGCAATCTACCAAAAGATCTGAGGCTAGAGCACAATCTCGAATACTACAGATCAAAGCAAAACTAATTCCTCACAAATAGAGATAATACATAACCAAAATAATGCATGAAGAAGACACCAATCTCGAGTTAGAAAGAGAATATCAAAACAAGCAAAATAGCATGAGATCCAATTTTGACATTATGACATTATCAATGCTTGATTCATCATTAGATATGAATGAGAATGGTATGTACATATATAGGAGAGCCAAAATTCGTGGTACTCCTTGCATTCAGTGCATTCCCTACACCTAATCAAGTGTAAACTATTACCATATTGATACCTAACAACTTGCATGTTGAAATTGCACCTAACTCCTACCTACTTTGTCCAAATGTCAAATTTCTAAACCTACAAAACTACATGCATGTGTCAAATAGTGTTTGCATGTATTGCATGTGACTTCCCTAGATGACTTGGACATGTGTAGAACATGTATACTGACTTGCATGTTGCATGTAATGATTGCATGTTGCATGCATGCACTCCAACTGATTTTGCATGTCATCTAGTTTTATGCATGTCATCAAATCTAGATCTACCTAACTCCAACTTGCCCAAATCTATAAGGTCATGTGCCAGGTGACCGTTTCAACCCATACATGGGATTAATATATAAAGCAATTGTACTTTGATTGTTGTAAAAAATGAAAGTAGCTTGTAACTGACTAAGATTAATGTCGACAATAGACGTCTTAACCAGATAGCTTCCTTTGCAGCATATGCATCAACCATATATTTGTCCACTATCGAAGATAATGCAATTGAATTCTGCTTCTTGCTGTCCAAGAGACATGACTCTTGTTGAACACAAAGACATAACCTGATGTCGACTTTTTCCTGTCAACATCTCCAGCCCAATCTACATATGTAAAACCTTGAAGAAGATTAATCTAGGTATTTAAATTGTCATTTGAATTTCCACCATAACAAATACAATAATTTTGTGTCGATTGTAATATTGAAGCATTAGAAAAAATATGGGTAAAAAAAGAGACCTACAATAAATGCCATGTAGGAGAGAGAAAAAAACCAATAAAATAATTAAAATATCACTTTCTAACTTCTTTATGCATTTGCCCGCAGTACTTTCCATGCGAATGAATCTACCTTATTCTAGTCACATCAAACGTCATTGGTGCTTAACCATAGTTGATGTAAATGTCCAAATATTTCCTCCCAATAGTTGGGAACACTAAAAAATTCAGATTAGAAATGGCATTTTAGAAATATGACTACCACCATCTCCATTTCCATCTCCATCTCTAGGGTCAACAAACAAGTGTTTAGTGCCATCTCCAGCTCTGTTATTGTCACTATGTTGTTTGCTACTATTTTTGTACTAATGACTAAGCTTTATCATCTTCATGTGGACCTTTCACCAGAGTATGCTCTGCTTAGGACAAGAAATTTAAAAGAATCCAAATTATCAACTTCTGATATGTTCCATTACATGGAGGAAAAACTAAAGCGTGTAGATTTATGGTGATCAAGAACATTGTATCTAATTGATCCATATTCATTGCAACATCTTGATTTTCATTCTATAACTCAATTGATTATCTATATGTGTCTCGAAAAAATGCTATTTTAGATTACTGTGAGAACTTGAAAGCCTATGGTAATGCACATTCAAAGCATTCTTATTCAGAATGTTTATATTTGTACATTGCATGCAAAGGTGCGTATAATAGACAAAATAATATATCTTCACATCTTATATGCATGGAATACCAAGCCAGAGTCATCTTCAAAACAAGTCATTTCCAAATTAGAGGATGTGCATTGGAGGATCCAAAGCTCGTAAATTTTTATTAAATTATTTTGGAAAAGAATCCAAAATTCAGTACTCGGTTTGGCAAGAGATAGTAGCTGCACCTCAAGATTTTGAGAAACAAGATTCTATTCGGCTACTCAAAGTAGAAGTTTGGAAAAAACTTGACAACATGGTGAAATTTTCAAGAAATGTCATGTACTTTTAGTACATCAGTGCTTTTCAAGGCAATATAATATTCATTGTAAGCTTTGTAGGTCCAAAAGGAGCTTTTAGCCTTAAGAACAAAGTGGTTCCCTCTTTAGGCCCTCCAAAGTAATTAATAAATATAATAGGCCAATAAGGACCCAATGTAGACTAAATAATACTTAATAAGGGCTAACTATCCCTCAAGATAATTATGTTAAGTTCAGTTAGAGCATTGTCTATAAGTAGGCAAGAGACACCATTTTGAGGATATTTTATTTGCAAAGGAGAGCTCTAAGCTTTCTCTTCGTGAATGTGAGCATTGGGAATTTCATTGCTAGGCCTCATGTGCCCAATCTAATGAATCTATGCCCTTCCAATCTTTTGTAATCATCTTCTCACTCTTAATGTGATTCTATGAAGGTTCTCATGTCTTTTGCTTCTTATGGATATGTGATCTTGAATGCTTTCTACTTCTTTTGCTCTTAGTTTTAATTTCATTGTTGTTGCTATTTGCTTAGATTTGGCACATGACATTCTTGATATCAAAGCCTTAGATCTTTTTTCTATCATATTTGGTAGAGTTCTTTTACTAGTTTTCTGGTTTTCCAATTTCTGGAATGTTTTGATTCAATTTCAGACCTATTACTCTTTGTTTTATGTATGGTTTTTTGTTTTGTTTTAGATCAGTAGGCCTTCTTCTTAGCTTTCTAAAGGTACTTAATTTTCTTGATTCGGAGCTATAATGGCCAAGTTATGGCCATTTTAGTGATTTCATTCTACTTTTAGTTAGCAAAAGTTTTTACAATCTGTTTTCCTCCTTTTTCTGGCTGTAATTTTAGCCAATTTTTTTAACCACCATTTTTTTTTTTTTTTTTTAGTTTGTAGATCTCTATCTCAACTTGAATTTGAGCCAATTTCCAACCAATTTGGTGGAGAATTGACAAAGATATGCAAGTTCTTGTGAAAGAGGTCCAATTCTAGTTTTGGTAGTATTTTTGGGAGAGAAGCACTTCATTTTTCATTTTTTGAAGGTTTGTTTCTTTGCAAAATCTTTTTTTGTCCCTTCAAAGTGAAATTTGAATGTTAAGAAAAATTGCTTGCATGTGTGGCGAGGAATGATTCCTCACATGGGCAAGAAAAGCTAAAATAAAAAAATCTCTCCCCCCCCCCCCCCGCTCTCTCTCTCTCTCTCTCTCTCTCTCTCTCTCTCTCTCTCTCTCTCTCTCTCTCTCTCTCTCTCTCTCTCTCTCTCTCTCTCTCTCTCTCTCTCTCTCTCTCTCTCTCTCTCTCTCTCTCTCTCTCTCTCTCTCTCTCTCTCTCTCTCTCTCTCTCTCTCTCTCTCTCTCTCTCTCTCTCTCTCTCTCTCTCTCTCTACTCGGCCCCCCTCTTTTACGGTTCTTCATAATTTTCCACGGGCACTACAATGATTCATGGATTTCAAATTTAATAGAATCCAATTCGTAAATATTTGTCGTGGAATTAGGAAACTTGAGGTACAAGTTTTTATCTTTTCCCAAGAATCCCAAAACAATATAATTTTGAATTTAGTTCATACCTTTTACATGGGTTTTCATACATATGAAAGTGAATTATTTCGGTGCACTTGATGGAGTCCAAAGGAGAGTTTTTGACATGGATTTTGCATAGTCAAATGGAGTCCATGAGAGAGAGAGAGAGAGAGAGAGAGAGAGAGAGAGAGAGAGAGAGAGAGAGAGAGAGAGAGAGAGAGAGAGAGAGAGAGAGAGAGAGAGAGAGAGAGAGAGAGAGAGAGAGAGAGCCTTCTAAGCAGGGTCTTTGCCTTTGAATGTGCCATGGCCTTAAGAGAATGGCATATTATTACCTTTTATGTCGAAGAAGAATTATTGGTGGTCTCCAAAATTTGGTTCAAGTTGCTTGGTGGTGAGTTGTGAGTTTTGATGAACTACTTTGATATAATATGGAATATTTTGTTTGCTCAAATTTTTTATTTCTTTTACAAGAGTATATTGATTTTGATTCGGGTGGTAATATAGACATAGAAGATCAACCATATGATATGCTATCAATTTTGGCAATGGTTGTTTTTCATGGTCTAGTAAGAAGCGGGACACTATATCTTTTTCGATCATTTGTGAGAGGAAGACCTACCTTGTTTATTGTACTTGTGACATTTTGATGTAGAATATCTCTATGCCTAGATGCTATGTTATCATGGAGGCATGTTCCATGAATGTTATTATCATTTTTTTGTAGAAACGTTAATGTTTGAGAGAGAGAGTTAAAATGGAAAATAATAGCCATTTATTTTTAAAGTTCTAACTTCTCTCTCTAGGCTCTAGAATGATGAGCTACTATCTACTAAGCCCTGTCTAATACTTAGCTTGTATGTCGATCCTAAAACCGTGAACTCGAAAACTAATTTGTTGTTCATTCTCTTGCTTGCAGGAATTGAGTTTCAAAGAAGTTGGAATTTTTTTTTCTATGGACCAAAGAAAAAAGGAATTATTATTTATGTGCAACCATTAGGCTAGACTATAGCTGTTGATCCTATTTTTTGAAAACTTAGAAGTTTGCTGTAAAGCTTACAAGGTCATTCGTGCAATTGGAAATTAGGGACGTCAGATAATGCATGCAAGAGTGTAAAAAGACCAAACAATACAAGGCTCTTTACAGGGACGAACTGTATCTCTAGATGGTTTGAATGAGACTGCTGTTTAAGTATTTCATAAATGTGTATGGACATAAATGGTCAAACTCTTTATATTTTCTCCTTCTAACAATTTTACAAAGATGAAAATATTTCTAATGTATAAGGACTTCTCCAAAGCAAAAAATGTGCCACATTTAAGTTATTTGTATTTTCTCAAGATTTGAAAGAGGGATTTTGGTCTAGTGAAGATTCCTACGAAAGAAAAAATGACGGTAACTTGTGAACTTTTGAAATTTGCAAAATAGCTTGTAAAGACTTTAGATGAAAAAGTTAAAAATCAATTAAGCAAGTGATTTTGATTATTTTACAATTCTTATGTTCAATTACAAAATAAAGAGCGGTAGTATTTTGTTTTAACTAAGAAATGTTTGGAATGTTCTCAAAAGTATTTGGGCCTCTTCATTAATGGCATGGATAAGAAAATTACATTGTTGTCTCATTTTGTCAAGGTGTCAATTTTTTTTATGAGACCGATTTTATTCATGTTTATTTGGTTGGAGCACTTGTATTTGACAACACTTTGGAATCTCATGTTAGAAGTGATCCAAATTTGACAATCGATATTGTACATAAAATAATATGTGAATTTGGTGAGAATCTTCCAAAAATATTTTACTTGCAACTTGGCAACATTATGAGAGAAAATAAGAATTAGACTATGCTAGCATATTTGTCTACGTTGGTTGAAAAAAAGATTTTTAAATAAATTAAAATGGGATTTTTTTTTATTGCGGGCCACACTCACGATTGAATCAATCAAATGTTTAACTATTTTTCTTAAAGACTTAGATGCAAGAAGGCATTTTCTATACTAGTGTTTCAAAATAATATACTTATACCCTCCAAGGCCCATGCACCACTAGTAGTGCATTGTGACACCTCACTGGACACCTCTGCAGCCTATCTGGGCCACATCATCCAGTTCCCCTATGACTCACAGATAGACCCATAAAATCCACCATCATGAGTTTAGGCCTCCAACCATTAATTATAACCTTATGCACATGAGGGTCCCAAACCCCTCATAATCATAATTAACTTATGGGTTGTAGGCTTATTGATCTCTAGAGGGACATGCTATCCGAGACCAATCGTGGGCATAACATTCTTACCTCCTTATTCAAGTTCTATCCTCGGAACTTGAAGCTAGAGAAGTTCCTCCTTAAGCTCTCTTCTTGTTCCCAGAAATCATCATCGTCTGGGCGACTCTTCCATCGAACTAGATACTCGGTAACTATACGATTCCTCAATCATTTAGTTCCTCCGTTGCAAGATAATGGTTTGTTGAAACATGTTCCTTCCCTTCTTTAAAGTTCACTCTTTCACGATTTCAAAAAACATGTGAGTTATCTATGAATATCTAAGCATTGATCTTGATATAATTCAAAGATTAGATCTATGCTTGATGAAGGCACTCTTGCTCAAAGGCTTGGTGAGTTTAATGATGAACCAAATATTAGAATGCTGAAAATATACATCGGGGACAACCACTACCACATCCACCACTATTGCATCCACGAATATTAATGCTATTTGGAGTTAATGATAAACAAGTTCGAGAAACTTGGTCAATAGCAGCAGATGCAGTCTCAATTTGATGAGAAACTGAATAGGTGCAAGCTAGGAGTAGCAGAGATACTGAAAAGTTCGCTAAGACTTTTCCTAGTCGAGAAAATGTCTGGTGTTCAATTTGTGCAGGAAATCACACCATGAAGGAATGTCCCCAACACTAAAGCAACAAATGACGAATACTATTTGTCATCTGTGCAATTCTACGGGACACAAAATAGCTTTTTGCGCGTTCAATCCTCGGATTATCCAACAAAGATATGCTAAGCTTCAATATCGGTAACCTACTACTCAGACGCGACCTGATCCTAAAGGCAAGGCTTTCAATTTTGCCCTTGGATTTTGTGAATGACCAGCTTTGCCAGCTCCACCAGGACAATAAGCTCCTCTTGTGAATATGATGGAACACGGACCTTACAATGGTAATGAGCAATGGAATCATGACAATGATCAAAAAATTGGTCCTTTAGAGCAGTATGCTATCTATGTTGTCATGCAACAAGAAGCAGCGAGACAATGGGCCAAAGCACCACTTGGATGCTTTGCATGCAGAGAGAACCATAGAGTTGCAGAATGTCCAAACAAAGAAAAGTTTGTTCCATTTTGTCGTGAAGTTACACCATCATGAAGAACCCTTCAAGATGATAGATACTAAAGCACCACGAACGAAAATGATCGTGAATATTCTGTTAAGCAAGATGGATATTACATTGAGAGAATTTCTTAAGTTGGTGTTGCAAGCAAATAAAGTAGCAGCGAAAAAGTTAACTCATATTAAATCAGTAGTCCATTATGAGTCACTCTTTTGTGTCGCACTTGAAGAATCAAGTGAAGTGTTGAATGTACGAGCAGCATGGGAAAGTGAGCAACAAAATATCACCCTATCGATACAACATAGACAGTTTGGTAAAGAAGCAGCCGTGATAGATGGAGGTTCAAGAGTGAACTTGATTTCGACAAAGCTACGTGCAAAATGGGGCCTTAAAAAGATGAAGCCTGCAACTTTTGCCATAAAATTAGCTGATCAAATGATAGTCTGTCCTAAGGGGATGGTAGAAGATATACTTGTCAAAATCTCCAGAGTTCAGTTTGTCATTACTTTTGTAGCAATGGACTTATTTGTCCCACTAAATGTATATAATGTCTTATTGGGTCTTCCATGGTTATGAGTTGTGCAAGCAATTCATAATTGGGGCACCAGAAAAATTAATTTTGAGAATCGTGAGCGTGCAGTCAAAGTTGATCCAATCACTTGGACAATCAAGCCAATTGTTCAAAACGGGGATGATGATTCATCAACAACGGATCATACTTGTGATCGACAAGTGAAGACTTTGGGAGTTCACTATGACTCTCAAACCGATATTGCCAATTGGAACCAAGCTCTTGCAACAATGGATTGTATAGCAGACTATATGTGTCAACAATTCGAATTGAGCGAGATTCCTTTACTCGATCAAACTTTAGATACACAGATCACTTTTCCATTGAATAGATGAATGTAGCATGGATATCAACTGAACCAATTTCAAATTCGATTGAAGATGAACTAATTCATGTTAGTCACGCCTTGTGTTACGATGAAGATGCAGAGCTTACAGATGAGCAGATCCTCAATCACTTGGATCTTACGAGATTTGGAGTTCAAGATATTTCTGAAGAACCAACAATAAAATCGTCAAAAGCAGCTATATTGAAGGAAGGAAAAGCTACAAGACCAATGACGAAGAGTCGAACTAAGCAACACTACAATACGGTCCTAAAATCTGAAAAATCATCTTGAAAAGTTGATCCTGAAACTATACTACCTTTACTGGATAAAGGAAAAAGGGAAGATCAAGGATGATTCTTCAAGTAAAAGTTCTCGCAAGAAATCACCATCAAGTCGTCATCTTCAGAGAAGAGCACATCTTCTAGAAAGTCATCACCTCCATGATCGATTTCTACCAAGAAAGCTAAACGAAGATCCAAGATCAATCCATATAAAAAAGAACAATCAGAAGAAGTATAGCATGATATGTCCAAGCATTTGAAATGCTATACTTTGGATGATGTTGTGATTATGTTACCGAAAGCTCATCACGAACTAGAAGAGCAAGTACCATAAACAAAGGAGGTTTATGATGCACCAACTAGGACTTAGCCAATGAATCTTGCTAAACCAACAGAACCCTAGAAAATACTCCCGAACAATTTCAAGTATTAAGAAAGTTATTGGTTAAGTATCAAGACTATTTTGCTTGGATGTACAAGGATCTAAAAGGGACTCCTACATCAGTGCCAACTATAGATATACCTATTGCATCAGGGGTGTATCCGAATCTCAACTCATAAAAGAAGAGATATTAGAATATGAGACAATGGATTAAACAATTGCAAGAAGAAGAAGCCCTGAAAACAGCTAAAGCAGTAGTCGAAGCCCATTCTTCACATATGCCACCTTCGAATTTACATAATGCATGCACAAATGTCAGTACTCAGTTGCAACATCATGAAGAACCCTTCAAGATGATAGAACTTGAAGCGCCACAAACGGAAATAATCATGAATATTTTGTCGAGCAAGATGGATATTACACTAGGAAAATTTCTTTAAGTTGGTGCCGAAAGCAAAAGAAGTATTAGCAGAAAAGTTAACTCAGATTGAACTAGTAGTCCATCATGAGCCACTCTTTTGTGCCGCGTTTGAAGAGTCGAGTGAAGTGCTCAATGTAGGAGCAGCATGGGAAAGTGAGCAACGAAACATCACCCTGTTGATACAACATATACATTCTGGTAAAGAAGCAGCTGTGATAGATGGAGGTTTAGGGGTTAACCTGATTTCAACAAAGCTATGTGAAAAAATGGGGACTTACATAGATGAAGTCTGCCACTTTTGCCATAAAGCTAGCTGATTGTTGAATTCACACGTCTGGATTGTCCACAACATGTACTTGTGATCTCCTAAGGATGCATTCAATCACTTCCAACTCTCACTCACACGTGTGGGAAGTGTTCCAAAACTATTCTTAGTAAAAAAAAGCTGCTCTCCTCGGGTAGAGAGAGAAAAACCATCATGAGCTCTCGGGTAGAGAGAGAAAACTAGAAATCCAATGACACTCAAAATCCACTCAATCTCAAAATCAATTAGATCCAAATGAGGAGTACAATGATACTAATAGATTCATGAGCTACCACTATGCTTAACTATGATTGGATCACACTTTGCCACCTCTTAATCCTATTGGACCATTGATCCATGCACCTCTAAATTCTATTGGACTATATTCAAGCATACCTCAAATTCCTATTGGACCACACATGGTTCCACCTCTAAATCCTATTGGACCTCTAAAACTTCATCAAACAAAAGCATTACACTTGTCTACACTCTAATTGGCACAAGTTTGGCCTCCTACTCTATTTTGGCTCAATAGTGGCATTACAAGTGGAAATGGATAATTTTCCATCTATGCCAAATTTGACCCTATCAACATCCGACACCTAAATGCTTGACAATGAGATTCTATGAGACCCCTATATCAAAAATTTTGATTTACTTTACAATTCTCCACATGTGGGAACATTCTCCACACATGTGAGCTTCACTTACAAACTTCTATCATAAAAAATACCAAGCTAGATTTTTGCCAATTTCTCACACTCCTCCTCAAAAAATAGCTTGGAAAGGTACTAGATCACTTGAGAAGTTTGTAAATCTTTTTGAGTGGATCCTTTGGTATGCATAAGAAGTGAAGATCAGCCAAGGGATCCATCATAGCAGCACCCTCACCATATGCATGATAAGATCTCTTTGGTAGAGATCTTTTGCCAATGCCTTTGAAGAGTGCTCCACCAATATGCCACTATGATCATGGGCTTCCTCCATGCTTGATGATGATCTTTGCTTTGAAAGTTCCACTTGCATGATGGATGCACCAAAAATAGAGAAATCTGAGGCTTCCAAGCCTCATAAGGATCATGGAGATCAAGATCATAAGATGTGAAACAATGATGATTATCAAGATTATGCTTTCTAGCTTGACTAGTCCACATACAATGAACTATATCCATGATGGATCTAATCTTGATATCAAAGACTATCTTGATCTTTTTTAGGCTAGTTACTCTCTCAAGGATGTAAGTGTCCACTTTGGATGCTTCACTTAATCTCAAGAGGAGTTTACAATCTGCCTCAAAACATGTGAAAACATGATTTTCAAAAAAGTGAGTACCAAGATCAATCTTGTTCTTACTAGAACCAAGAGCATACTTTTGACAATACAATATCTTGCTTTAAAAAAGTATTGGAAACACATCTAAGTCAATAATGACAAGAAACATGTCCATACCATAAGCATCATACAAAACTAGTATAGCTTTTCTTGAACTTTGAGATCCAAAAAATTCAATGAAGCAAGATAGCATTCCAAGCAAAGGAAGAGAAGCATATATGAATGTGTTGTAGTAGATACAACATGAAAGATGACCCTCTTTGCCATGTAAGCATAAAGACTCGGCCATACATCTTGAAGATCTTCTTGAAATCATATGAAGAAGAAACTCATCCTCACACATTGGCCCCATCATAACTTGAATACCTTCAAAAAGGATAACTTGTGATGCTTCTTGAGAAGCCTTGATCTCGGCCACTTCCAAGATTGAATCTTCATGCAATATGACATCTCTATTCACAATCACTTTTGAAATAGAGAGTGTAAAGACACTAAAGGCCTCCTTGATGGATGAGTATCCAATCATGATCCATGAGCTTAGATCATCCTTCCTTCTTGTTTCCAAGGGAATATGTGCAAAGCAAGCACTACCAAGTTCACTAAGGTGATCAACCTTAGGCTTCATCTTGAATAAAACTTCATATGGTGCTATTCCTTCAAGAGCTCCAATACTCCTCAAGGCTTTGATCTTCAATGAGAATTTCTTCTCGACATATGCTTTGAATAATAAGGAATAATCATACACCATAATACTTGAAGAGAGAAGATATGTGCATCTTGTGTGATCATCCTCCTTTGAAATATTGGACATATAAGAAACATCAAGAGAGTTTGCACTCTCACTTGGATCCAATTTGTAGGTGCCTTCAAATCTTGATCCATATGCAAGGATCTCACCATCCTTCTTGATCACACAATTGTCAATATTGAAATTGACATCAAAGCCACTATCAAGAAGTTGGCCAACACTTAAGATGTTCTTTGTAAGCTTTGGGACAAAAAGAACATTGTTGAGAAAGAGATCTTTAGAAGATGCAAGCTTCAAGGGAATAATCCCTACTCCTTCAATATTGCACTCATGCTTACTTGCAAAGTATATGGTCTTCTTGACTCCATCATAAGGCAAAATAGATGAAAAAAAGTGCTTGGAGCCACACATATGTGAAGATGCTCCACTATCAATATACCATGAGTCATCCTTGTTGAAGGTGGAAGAGGAGAAGCTTGATTCCATAAGAGAGCCTTCTCCATCACTTGCAATATAGTCTTCTTTCTCATTGGTGATGTTGGCTTGATTGAGTTGATTCTTCTTCTTGAAGCAATTGGTGGCATAATGGCCTTTCTTGCCACAATAAAAGCACTTGATCTTCTTCTTCTTGAGATTTGAAGTAGAAGCATGAGAGGTATCCTCCTCCTCCTCTCCATCTTGGTCTTTAGCTTTGTCATTAGAGAAGTGATGGTGTTTCTTCTTACTCCTCTATTTGTGCTTGGCAAATAGAACTTTGCCATCATCATGATTGAGTGATAGCTTGTCCATCCTCAAGAGTTTGTACTCTTGTCTTGATTCTTCAGAAATAAGCACACTTTGAAGGGCCTCCAAACTTGGTAGCTCCTCCTTAATGGCATAGGATTGGACAAGGTTGTCATATTCATCTCTCAAGCCATTGAGAATGACTTGGACTAGCTCACTTTGATTGATTGAGTCACCAATACATGCAAGCTCCCTATGAATATCCTTGATTCTCAAAACATAATTAGATGCACTCTCATCACTCTTTTGACTACTTTGAAATATTTGATTTCTAAGAGTGAGGAGCCTAGATGTGTTCTTAGCCTCATAGATGGACTTGAGACAATCTCAAGCTTCCTTGGATGTAGAACAATCACCAATCTCCCTCAATATCTCATTAGAGACATTCATCTTAATGTAGTGGAGAGCCATCCTAGCTCTCTTCTTGTATTTTTGTACTTCTTGAAGGACTTGAGACTCCTCCTCAATCCTATTGGACCATTGATCCATGCACCTCTAAATTCTATTGGACTATATTCAAGCACACCTCAAATTCCTATTGGACCACACATGGTTCCACCTCTAAATCCTATTGGACCTCTTAAACTTCATCAAACAAAAGCATTACATTTGTCTACACTCTAATTGGCACAAGTTTGGCCTCCTACTCTATTTTGGCTCAATAGTGGCATTACAAGTGGAAATGGATAATTTTCCATCTATGCCAAATTTGACCCTATCAACATCCTACACCTAAATGCTTGACAATGAGATTCTATGAGACCCCTATATCAAACATTTTGATTTACTTTACAATTCTCCACATGTGGGAACATCCTCCACACATGTGAGATTCACTTACAAACTTCTATCATAAAAAATACCAAGCTAGATTTTTGCCAATTTCTCACACTGATCAAACAACAGTCCGTCCTAAGGGGATGGTAGAAGATGTACCTATCAGAATCTTTGGAATTCAATTTGTCTTTATTTTTATAGTAATGGACTTACTTGACACATATCATATTTTATTAGGTCATCCATGGTTACAAGTTGCGCAAGTAGTTCATAACTGGGGCACCAGGAAAATTACTTTTGAGAATCGTGAGTGTGCAGTCAACATTGATCCAATCACTTGGACAATCAAGCTAGTTGTTCAAAAAGGAGATGACAATTCATCAACAAGGAATCATATATGTGATCGACATGTGAAGACTCTAGGAGTTCACTATGACTCTTAAACTGATAATGTCAAGTGGAACCACGCTCTTGCAACAGTGGATTGTACAGTAGGCTATATGTGTCAATGAGATAATCAATCCGAATTGAGCGAGATTCCTTTAACAAATCGAACTTTGGATACGCAAATCACTTTTTCATTGAACATGATGAACGTAGCTTGGATATCAACAAATCCAATTCTAGATCCGATTGAAGATGAACTAATTCATGTTAGTCACACCTTGACTTATGATGAAGATGCAAAGCTTACAGATGAGCAGATTCTCAATCACATGGATCCTACAAGATTTGGAGTTTGAGATATTCTAGATGAGCCAACAATACAACTGCCAAAAGCAGTTGTATTGAAGGAAGGGAAAGCTGCAGTTTCAATGACGAAGAGGCAAGCTAAGCAACACTATAATACGGTCCTGAAATGGGAAAAATCATCTCTAAAAGTTGATCTTGAAGTTGTACCACCTTTATTGGATAAAGGAAAAGAGAAGATCAATAATGACTCTTCAAGTCAGAATGTTGAGAAGTCTTCATCTTCTCGCAAAAGACCTAGATGCAAACCAAAGGTTAAATCCCTTTGATTGGCAACCAAATCCACCACCCTGATTGAAGATCCACTCTTTTTACTTTTGTTGTTTTACAATTTTTTGTTTTTCACTACTTGGTTGATTTTCTTTTTTTGAAAAAAAAGACAGTAAAAATAAATAAATAAGTAAGTAAATAAAGAGAGAGAAAATGAAAAGAAAAGAAAAAGAATGATGAGCAAACATCAAAAAAGTCATCAGATTAGAAAAAGTTGAACGAAAGTATTTTCAGAAATCAATTTTTTTTATGAACAAAATGACTTAGAAAATCACTTTTTGAGTCATTTCTTGTACATACAGTATTAGAAACCTTCTTTGAGTTGCCATATTACACAGCCGTCTCAGATTTACCTATACCGAGTTGGGCGAAGGTTCTCTAGTAGAATTACTACATCTTTTAAAGTTAGACGAATGTTCGCAGTTTACCATTTTGGGAACCTTCGCCGAGCATGTTACAGTCCTTGTTAACCTTCATTGACCTGACAGATGGATTCAGAATGCCAAAATTAGGTTGGACATAGGTTCAAATCCTGAAAAAATTTATTATCTATAGTACCTAGGTGAAGGATGTTCTTAGGCGAATGGTAAACCTTCGTCAGATCTTCAGAAGAGATTCACAAAAAATTGACATCTAGAGACCACACTCACAACCATGGCTCTGATACCATGTGAAAAAATTTTACACTTGGTGTGTGTGGTTGGGCTAGGGATTGGACCTAGGACCTCCCCCATAATGGTGGGGGTGCTCTACCACTGAGCTACTTGTCCATTTTTGTTCCTAGAGTGTTGTGCAAGGGCTATAGCCTTGACACTTTCTAATACTCCCCCTCAAGGCATAGCCCTTTTTATAAGAGTGATTGGCAACTTGGAATATTGATCTATCTCCAAACTAGCATCCAAAACTGGCTTTTACTTGACAATAACTACACATCCAAGCTAAAACAATAAACAATAATGATCAAAGGCCTTCACATGTGTGAAGTACAGTAGGTGTACGGCCTTCTAACAGCAAAAATGATTACTTGTCAAATCCTAAGCATTCATTCACAAAGAACATGCTTAATAGAGTGAGAACACTTAGATTGCTCCCAAATCAATGTCTTTTTTCATCATACCTCAAAGTGGATCCATCATGGATTAAATACAAAAATCATCATACTCTCTCTCTCGTGTGAAAACTATATACAATGGATTTGAACTTTTTACATGATATTTCACACGTGGGAGACCACTCCTACCCATGTGATATAACATTTTCTACCACTAGAATGGTGCCAAATGGCATAATACTACTAAACTAGTTTTTGGCCAGTTTAACCACCAATTCCAAATTAAATTAAACGTACAACCTATATTGTTGGATTTATCTCCTTTACTCTTTTAAATCCTATGTTAATATGCCTCTATTCATGCTACTGCATTTTTACTCATGTTGTCGCACAGTCTGCATATTTACATGTAAAATAAGATAGATGAATAAAACGCGATTATCTGCATAAATACAAGTAAAAATTTCCACAGGCAAAAAAGGCAAAAAAAAAAAAATATGCGACACTATGTTTTTACACATGATTTGTGATAGGCGAAAAATGCGACACTGGCCTACAAATGCAATAGGTGCCCTTATAGAAAAGTGAAGACACCCTGTAAATCAAATTTTAAGGCATCTGTCAGAGTGTCGCATTTTTTCACATCTTCACCAATGTTCATTTCAGCGAAGGTTGACGTTGCGGCCTTCTCACGATCATTCCATGCACTTGTGCAAACAGTTTTGACAATGACAGCAGCCACCCACGATCTCCCACAGACAACACATCCACTTTGTACTTTCTTCATCTGCACACCTATAAAAATATGTATATATATTGAATACCATCTGCATATTCTATAGATGTGAGAACTTAGACAAGCAACAAGCATAATAGCATCAGAAGCTTATTAGAGATAGACGAAGTAGATGCTTTCGCGCATTGATTCTTTGTATTGTCAGGAATAGGTATATTCCTTTTACAGATTGGATTAACTTTGTGAAGCACGTGGTTTTGTCCGCTATTGTCTTGTGCTCACCTACATTATTGACTGATATATTTCGCTATATTTAATATGATTATAGCTCTGTTTGTTCTGCGTTCAGATTTGTGTCAATATTGCTCGAATTAAGTGGAAAATGCAGCTACAAAAGCTCCACAACCTATTCAAGAAGCGGATCATGATGCCTTCATGACCAGCCATCAAGGAGCATCCAACGACAGTTCTTGGTTTCTGGATTCCGGTGCCACTCAGCATATGACCAGTCTCATTGGCTGTTTCGAGTCCTATACACCCTACAGTACCAATAAATATGTTCACCTTGGCGACAATAGCACACAAGCTATTAAAGGTGAAGGTATTGTAAGATTAAGCTTTGCAAATGGTCAGTCTAAGCTACTTTCTAAAGTTCTATATGTACCAAATTTATCTACGAATCTGCTCTCTATAAGCATAATCACAGATCTAGAACATAGAGTAGAATTCAAATGTGATTAATACAAAGTAGTTGATAGGATAGACAAGATCCTAGCACTCGAAAAGAGACATGGATACTTGTATAGATTAAGTCATTGTTTTTTTGCCTCTAGTCAGGCGCTCAGTACTTCTATTCATGCAAATGAAAGTTTACTTTGGCATTATATACTTGGTCACTTGAATCATGTTGTTGTATAACAAATGTCTCGACATTCTATTGTTTTTTATCTAGACTATCCTAGAGATAAAGTCGAGTTACCTATCTGTCAAGACTGTCTAGTTGGTAAACAGACTAGGAAACCATTTAGATCAAGCCATCAACATACTGCTAGAGGATTGTAAGACATTGTACATTCAGATATTTGTGGCCCGATGAAAAATCCTTCATTGAAGGATGCAAAGCATTTTATAACTTTTATTGATGAATTTTCCAGAAGGACTATGGTGTACCTTATCAAAAAGAAATCTCCAGCCTTCAATTGCTTCAGAATCTTCAAGGAGCGTGCAAAAAAAGAGAATGGAAGGACTATCAAGGCCCTAAGGTCTGACAATCCTGGAGAATACATCTCTACTGAATTTAAGGAGTATTGCCATAGCCAAGGCATTGAGCAGCAATTCATCACTCCTTACAGTCCTCAGTCTAATGGCTTAGCCGAGAGGAAGAACCATACCTTGGTTGAAACAGCCAAATGTATGCTAGCACATGCATCGCTGTCCAAGAACTTCTAGGTCGAAGCTGTCTCCACTGCAACTTACGTCCAAAACAGATGTTCGGCCAAGGCCCTTTTAGGCAAAACACCCCATGAGGTGTGGACAGGCTCTAAGCCTTCTATGAAGAACCTAAGAGTGTTTGGATGTGTTGCCTATGCACAGATCCCGAAAGACACGAGAAAGAAATTTGACTTCCAAGGTCTCAAGACCATCTTGATTGTACTTCATCTGATAACACATACAAACTGTATGATTCTGAATCTCAGCACGTCTTGTACAACCGGGATATAGTCTTTATCGAGGATCAGTTCATCGACATCAAAGGCAAGGATATTGTTCTATGAGAACCTTCATCATCTGTCATTGACACGACAATCAGAGCTTCGAACTCAGGCGTGTCCATTGTTGACCCACTATTTGATAGCGAATCAGACAAAGACATTGCTGCTACCCAGCAACAAGCCCAAGAGTGGTTCATCAGTCGATTTTTCCCAGAAGATCAAGCCAAGTGTGCACACAGCCCATAAGGTATACTCCTGAGTCTACATGTCTCTTGATATAGGAACCGACAATAGTCGAAGAGGCACTCAGCCAACCAGACTCTGATCTCTGGAGAGAAGCCATGGACAGAGATTATTCCTCTCTGATCAAGAACCAGACATGGTCACTAGTCGAAGCTCCTATTGGTTGCAAAATCATTGATTGCAAGTGGATCTTCAAGATCGAATACAATGTCAATGGAGCAATTGATCGAAGGAAGACAAGATTGGTAGCACGAGGATTCACTCAGATCCCAACGTCAACTGCAGTGAGACTTTCAGTCCAGTAGTCAAGCATTTGTCGATCTGAGCCCTCCTGTCATATGCTACAGCTGCCGACCTCGAAGTGCATCAACTTGATGTGCAAACAATTTATCTGAATGGAGTTATACAAGAAAACATCTACATGATCCAGCTCGAAGGATACGTTTTGGAAGGTATGAAGAATCATGTCAATGCTACTCAAGATTTATCTTTGATGGGGTTGTGGCATAGGAGATTGGGACATCCCAACTCTATGTGCATAGATGCTTTGGTCAAAAAGTCTATCTAAATAATTTACCTTCAATTTTTTTATAGAATTGACAAGTTTTGTCAAGCATGTGCATTATCTAAGTCACACAAGCAATTGTTTTCAAAATCAACATCAAGATTCAAAGGGCCTCTCAATTTGATTCACTCGTATGTTCACTTTTCTAGCACAGAAAATAATGGTAGTGCTAACATGTTTGTGGAATTCATTGATAAATACAACAAGTATAAATGGTATGCTTTCTTGAGAGCAAGGCACAAGTGAAGGAGACATTCTTCAAATTCAAATCTATGGTGGAGAACCAATTTGATAAGAAGATCAAGGTGTTAAGATCTGATAATGGAGGTGAGTATATTTCCAAAGATCTTATTGAATTTTGTGAAACACATGGACACCCAAACAAAATGAAGTGGCTAAAAGGAAGAATAAGACACTTTGTGAGTGTTTCAAAGCTTCTAGATTGGTTGTGTCTTTCCTTTAGCATGTTGGGATGAGGCAATCAAATGTACTAACTATCTTTGAAGTAGGTTACTAAGTGAGCCACTTGATGGTAATTCACCTTATAAGGTTCTTTATGGTAAGAAGCCTAATGTGAAAGATTTCAAAGTTTTTGAATGCACATACTATGCTTAGGCTCCCTTAAAAGATAGATCTAGGGAGGATCATGCATCAACTCTTTTCCTTGAATTATGAACCCCTCATATTGGTCCATATAAATATATTATTGAAGAAAAACATTAGATAAGGAATGTTTAAGTGAGTTCAATGTCTCATTAGGCTCCAACAATAATCTATAAATTGAAGACATTTTTCTATAAAAGCACTAAAAGTGAGAAAGATGACTAATTAGATTCATATATGTTGGGCATTTGGCAAGACACCATGATATCTCTTATTTTCAACTTTTGCATCAAGGTAAGTCTCTGAATCTTTTGATGTGGCAAGTTGCTTCACTTTTTCTGATTGCAATTCAGTCGCCATACGCTCCCTCTGGCATGCCCATGACTAGTCTCGGGTAGCGTGTCCAAGCTAGGGACCGGTAGACCAACAACCTGTAAGTTAATTGTGACTATAAGGGAATTGGGGCTCTTAAGTGTACCTGGTCATAATTAATGGTTGTAGGCCTAAACACTTGATGGTGAATTTGTATGGGTCTACTAGTGAGTCATTGGGGAACTGGATGATGTGGCTCAGATAGGCTGCAGAGGTGTCCAGTGAGGTGTCATAGGGCACTACTAGTGGTGCATGGGCCTTGGAGGGTATAAGTATACCTATTGGGCTCTCACCAGTGTATACTAGATAGCATGACCGGTAGTAGTATGTTGCTGGTGTGATGTCTCAGCCCTCGTTGTGTGATTGATCCATAGCTTGGGGCTAGATATGTTTGATCTAGGTATGGCTGGGTTGGTTTGTCCACCATCAGTTTCCTTTGTGTTGCTTTGTGATTGGCATGCTTAGAATAGGATCCTTGGATTAAGGACTTTACATTGGTACCCATAAAACTGTGATTATGTTGAATTCCTGGTGGAGTTCCGTAAAGCTTTTTTCACAGTTGACGAAATGTATATTCACTTTATTAACTGCTATGGGAAACCGAGAACAGTAGTTCTTGGATATTTCTGACCAAGGTGTCATTTTTTCGGAAACTAACACGGCTAAAAATGGCCCAAAAGCCTAACATGGAAAGACTAAAATGGAACGAAGTAGTTGTTTCTTGATGTGCTTGAAGCCGAGGGCGTACCAACACTGTTTGTTGTTAGAACAAGAAAAAGCTGGCTCGTTCTTTCCCATTTCTATAATTTGTCACTCATGCCTGTTATGATGATACTGTTATCCTTCTTGTGACCGTAAATATTTTGAAATGGGGCAAAAGAATGTTTGTGTGAGTTGAAGTTGGAATTGTTCATAAATTTCCGAGAACTTCATATACTTCTATTATTTTTTCTGACACTTTGATCAGGAAGTGGAGGGCCTTCGTGGCAGAAGAACATGTGGTATGGGACGCAGGCAATTCCAAAATGAAAATCTGAAACTAACTGGATCAGTCGACCATGGTATGGCCGTAAGTCTTAGTGATGCCAAATACTATCGGTCATAAAAACGGGTGTTTTGTTAGAAATTTGAGATATTGGTCATAACCCCTTTTTTAGGATATCTCAAATTTACAAAACCCAGCAAGCTATTTCTTTATGGAGGATATATTGGTGAATTTCCTGGTTTAAATGACAACTCTTGGTTTCTGGATTCCGGAGCCACACAGCACATGACCAGCCATATCAGCTATTTCGAGTCCTATATGTCTTCCGGTACCAGAAGATATGTTCAACTAGGCAGCAATAGCACACAGAGAAGGACGATGGTGTACTTTATTAAAAAGAAATCAGAAGCTCTCAATTTTTTCAAAATCTTCAAAGAGCGTGCAAAGAAAGAAACTAGTAAGAAAAATAAAGTCTTGAGGTTCGACAATGGTGGAGAATAGATCTCTATTGAATTCAAGGAGTAATGCTAGAGCCAAGACATTGAACATTAGCTATCACTTCCTATTCGCCTCAGTCTAACGACTTAGCTGGGAGGAAGAACCACACCATGGTCGAGTCAGCCAAATGTATGCTAGCACATGCATCTTCACCAAAGGAGTTTCTAGACTGAAGCTATCTCCACTGTAGCCTACATCCAGAATAGATGTTCGACCAAGGCCCTCTCAAGGAAAACACCATTTGAGGTCTAGACATGATCTAAGCCTTCATTGAAGAATCTACGAGTGTTCGGATGCATCGCCTATATGCAGATCCCAAAGGAGACAAGGAAGAAATTCGACTTCCAAGCTCTCAAGACCATCCTAATCGGATACTTCCTCTGACAATACTTACAAGCTATACGACACCCAGCATATTTTATTCAACAGGGATACAATATTTATCGAGGACCAGTTCAACCATTTCAAAGACAAAGGTAAATCTCCTTGTGAGCCTTCGGCACCTGCCATCGACACGACAATTCGAGACTCTGCCTCAAGCGTCCCCATAGTCGATCAACTTTTCAACAACTAGTCAGAAGAAGATGTTGCTACTTAGTAGCAACAAGTCAGAGGATTGGGTCATCACCTTCCAGCAAATGCTCCAATCAAATTCCATAAGGAGAGTTACTTACATGCTCAACAAAGTACACCAAAATTTATGCAAAAGATTGTTGACAATCTGTTCACCCAAAAGGGGATCTTTCATCCAAGTGGGAGCTTTGCTTAGCCTTTTGGAGAATTAAAAAATCACTCAAAGAGTATTTGTCATCCACTTAAGGAGAGTGTTCATCCACAAAGGAGAGTGTTCATCCATAGAAATGGAGATTGTCAACAATAGATTGAACAAAACATTGTTAGTATTGAATATGCACAAGCCTCACAATCAACAAAGATTAGGTGTTATGATCTGATCCAAAATAGCTTCTTCTCAGCCTCTGATCTTCAATAGACCTGAAATATACTTTTGATCCACAAGTTCAACTCAACAAACAAAGGTTAGTAAGATTTGATCAACAATGCAATGCATAATCATGCTAGAACTTGATCAAACATCAAAATATCACCATAAATGGAAACCTTACTAAAAGTAACAGCCAACTAGCTCTGATATCGTGTAAAAAAGTGGATCTTGAATGGATCCAAACTCCCAAAATACTTGGCTAAGATCTTTGCACAACAAGCTACAAAAGCTAGAGATGGCAAAGCATCCTAATGCTACCTTTGATACACATGAGCTTGACAAAGCATTCCAGAGACAAAGAAACTAATAAAAGGTACTGATGGCAGCCAAAAACAACAACATACCAGCCCTACAACAGCCTCCTACCACTTTTGGAAACCTCTTAAGATCATACATAAAAACTTGAAGACAATACACAAAGCAATGCTCTCAATGGAGGAAGAAACTGTGACAATGATCTATTGATCTCTCTCAACAATACAATTTCTCCAACATGTTCTCCATGAATTTCAGCCTAATATAGCTAAGAGAGATGACTCTCTCTCCTCTCTCTAGAACTTAGTGTTGAAAATTGTCACTTCTCACTTGACATTGGTTCATGTAAATATTGATCAAACATTAGAATATGTTGATGATATGATTTCACACGTGTGGAGCATGTTCCCATGTGTGAAAGGATGTACTTTTCATGTTTGTATATATCCAAATTGATTTTGTATCATTCTAGTTAGTGTGAACATGAAATGACTAGTTTTTAGTCAAGTTGACTAGTCACCTACAAATTAGCTTTTCCTTGCATGTGCATGAGTAAATGCTCCCACATGGCAAGTGGATGTTCACATGTGTGTATAGAGTACTAGAAGATAAGAGTTGACCATTTTCCTTAGATCCTATTTTGTAGGGAATATTCCTATATTCTAGGAGACTAGCTTTTTGGATTTTAGTCATATTCTAGAAGGTCAACTATTGGATAAGGATCAAGGATGGATCAAATGGATAGATATGAGTGATGTGGCACTCTTCACACGTGTGAAGGCCTGCTGGACTGTACCAGACTCATGGATGTACTTGATCCATAAAAGGATCATCATTTTGCTAAGAAAATTGATGAGACTTTTGCACTCTACACTTTTGTGAGATTTCTAGTCATTTGTCTTGTGATTTTTATGCATGATTGCTATCTAGTATCATTGTACTTGTTGTTTCAGGTGCAGGCCGTACAGTGGACAGTACTCCACACGTGTGAAGCCGCTCTCACTAAAAAATGATGTGTTGATCCATTGCTCTTGCTTAAATCCAAGTGTAGTGAATCTAGATCAAGATCTAATGTGTAGAACTTGATAGATTCATTGATTAAGCAACCAATAACTCTCTATGATTGTAAAGTACAATCATTATTGTCCTAAAAACTGTAAAATTTATCATGGTATCAGAGCTAAGTAAGAGAGTGATCATTGAATCATAAATCTTGTAAAGATCATTGGCAAAATTTGTTTTTTGGCCAATACTAGTGAGGGCGAGTTCTTCTAGAGTGATAGCTTGTAATCATTTGGATCAAAACGACTTGGAGGCTGTGTATGTACTTTTCACACGTGTGAAACCGTACAGCAACTTTCAATTCAAGTTACTTTGTGTTTTTTGGTCCCAAAATCACAATACTAGTTCATTTTTGGTGCTTTTTGAAGCATAGTATTGATCTAGATTCATTCTAACTAATGCCTATGACCAAATAGTGTTTTGGATCATTGAAGCATTTCTTTTTAGAGTCTAAGATCAGATCTAAGAGGCTGATTTGTTCAGATCCTTAGTTGAAGTGAAATCTCTAAGAAAAGTGTAAAGCAATTTTTTTTGTGAGAGTGAAAGCTAGAAATTTTTGGTAAGATCTTTGAGTATCATTCAAGCTTGTGTGTTAGTTTGATAGAGACAAGCCTATAGGCATTCTAGTAAGCTTTAGGCCACTTCATAGATCTTTTAAAATTCAAAAATCTTTGTGATTTTTAAAAAGAGCATTCATTCTAAAATGTCATCCATGGGTGGATATTTGATGGAACCAAGTGAGAGACTCACTTCCACAAATTATTCCATTTGGAAAGTGAGAATGGAATCACTCCTAGTGATCCATGATCTATATGACATAGTTCAAGGAGTAGAGGAAGAGCCTCAAACTCCCCAAGAACAAGCCAAATACAAGAAGAGAGCAAGATTAGCTCTACATTGCATAAAGTTAAATGTATGCAATGACCTCTTGAAAGAGGTGTCTTCTTGTACCTCATCCAAAGAGGCTTGGGATTCATTAAAGAGCATTTATGAATCCAACAATACTTCAAGAATCCTCATGCTAAGAAATCAAGTTTTCCAAAGCATGAAAGGAAGTGGAGAGAGTGGACAAGAGTATGTTCTTAGGATCAAATCTCTTAACAAGGAGTTAAGTGCAATAGGAGAGAAGATCCAAGATCAAGAACTAGTACAAATCATTTTGAATGGTCTAAGTGATGAGTTTACCAACTTAGTCCAATCATTTGCCATTCAAGACTCTCTTCCATCCATTGAAAAGTTGCACAATGTTCTTGTGGCCGAGGAGAGTAGGCTTCTACACCTCAAGACAAGAATGGATAGCATGTCACTTAATGGAGGAGAGGAGAAAGCTAACTTTACATCTAAAGGCAAGAAAAAGCAAAATCCATTCAAGAAAAATCAAGGCAAGGAGGCCGAGATGAAGAATGGAGGATCTACCTCCAAAGGCAAAGTGAAGAACAAGGCAAAACTAAAGTGTTTCTTTTGTGGAAAGAAAGGACACTTTGCCTCAGAATGCTACTTGAAGAAGAATCAACAAGCCAAAGGAGATCAAGGGAACATTGCTCAAGAGGAAGAATATGAGGATGGATTCAACACATCCTTAATGGTTGCATCTACACCAACTTCAAGTCAAGACACATGGTGGATAGATAGTGGGGCTAGTTCCCACATGTCCTTTAACAAGCATTATTTTTCTACTCTTCTATCTTGTAATGACTCTAAGAAGTCAATATACACTGCTAGTGATCAAGCATGCAAGATAGATGGCATAGGATCTATACCTCTTTGTTTAGGCACATCTAAAAGGATAGATCTAGATAATGTTTTGTATGTTCCTACCATTTCAAGAAACTTGCTTAGTGTAGGACAATTAATGGACAATAACTTTTATAGATGATTGTACTAGATTCACATGGATTGAGTTACTATCAAAGAAAAATCTTGTTTATGAAGCTTTCATTAAGTTCAAGTCTCTAGTAGAGAAACAACTTAGTACTTCTATCAAAGCACTAAGATGTGATAATGGAGGAGAGTACACCTCCAATAAAATGAAAGACTTTCGTGAGATCAATGGTATTAAGTTACAATACACTTGTTCCTACACCCCTCAACAAAATGGGGTGGCCGAGAGGAAAAATAGGAGTCTATGTGAGTGTGCAAAGTCCTTGAGGCTTGATGCATCACTTCCCATCTCATTTTGGGGAGAAGCCATAACATGTGCTAATTATTTGTGTAATAGACTTCCTAGTAGTGCTATAGATGGGATCTCACCTTATCAAGCCTTGTTTGATAAGAAACCCAATGTAAAATATTTTAAGATCTTTGGATGTACTTGTTATGTACACATTCCTTTGGAGACTAGAAGGAAAGAAGATGCTACCTCCTTCAAAGGAATCTTTGTTGGCTATGGAGAAAATAGCAAGGGATATAGGATATATGATCCTACATCCAAGAAAGTAAAGGTAAGCAAGGATGTACTTTTTGATGAGTCACAATTTGCTAAGAGCTTGTCAAATGGATCTAACCCATTGTGCATTGAAGATCTTGACAAATCCGAGGAGGATCTTGACAAACCCGAGGAGGATCATGACAAACCCGAGGATGGAGATTTGGATCCAAGTCAAAAGGGGCCAAGAAGATCATCAAGGAGCAAGGCCGAGCCCTCAAGGCTTACCTATGTGGACAAGGGAAAGCAAAAGGAAGGCTCTACATCTTCTACCTCTTACTCTTTTTTAGCTACATTGATTGAAGAACCATCATCTTTTGAAGAAGCATGTAAATCTAAAGTTTGGAGAGATGCAATGCAAGTAGAGTATGATGCATTAGAAGAAAATCATACTTGGAATCTTGTAAATCTTCCAAGAGGAAAGAAACCACTTGCATGTAAGTGGATTTATAGAATTAAGTACAATCAAGATGGATCTATTAGTAAATACAAAGCTAGGCTTGTTGCTAAGGGATTTCTTCAAATAAAAGGATTGGATTATGAAGAAACATTTGCACCTGTAGCTAAGCTTGTAACTATTAGATTAATCATTTGCATTGCTACTTTGTTCAAATGGGATCTCTACCAAATGGATGTGACAAATGCCTTCTTGAATGGCTTCTTAGAAGAGGAAATCTACATGATGCAACCCGAGGGCTTCATCAAGATTGGTGAGGAGCAAAAGGTGTGCTACTTAAGGAAGAGCCTATATGGCTTGAAGCAAGCACCTAGAGCTTGGTACTCTAGGTTGCATGATTTTCTCTATTCCCTTGGCTTTGTACTAAGTGCTTATGAACCTTCTTTATATTTCAAATGTAATGAAGGAAAGATCATCATTTTGGTTCTTTATGTTGATGACATCATTATGACAGGAAATGATGATGATGGCATAGGCAAAGTAAAAGTTGACTTATCTAGTGAGTTCAAGATGGTAGATCTAGGCTTCCTAAAGTTTATACTTGGGATAGAAGTGTCTAGAAGTAGCAATTGTACTTTCATAAGTCAATCTAAGTATGCTACTTCCATTCTTGAAAGATTTGGTATGAAAGATTGTAAGGGGATTGACACCCCTATGGAGCATGTTGTGAAAGCAACTAATGAAGGTGATGAAGCATCCTTTGAGGACATCACTCTCTTTAGGAAGCTTATAGGCTCTCTAATCTATTTAACCATCACTAGACCTGACTTAAGTTTTTGTGTAAGCAAGTTGAGTCAAAGTATGCAAGCTCCTTTAATTCATCATTGGAAAAGTGCCAAGAGAGTACTTAGATATGTTTCTAGTACTAGATTTTTTGGTATACTTTATGAAGGATCTAACTTGCACTTGAGAGCCTACTCGGATTCAGATTTTGCAGGTGACAAGATGGATAGGAAGTCCATTAGTGCATTTGCAACATTTCTTTGTGGAGGAGTGATATCTTGGCTTTCCAAAAAGCAAGATACAATCTCACTATCTTCTTGTGAAGCCGAGTACAAGGCATTGACTTCAACAACCAAAGAGCTCTTATGGCTAAGAAGACTCTTGATGGAACTACATGTGCTAGAGGCCGAGGAGATCCCTTACATATTTTGTGACAATCAAGCTTCTCAACAAATTGCTTCAAATCCTATCTTCCATGCTAGAACAAAGCATATTGAGATAGCTCACCACTTTGTGAGGGAGAAGGTACAATCCAAGGAAGTGCAACTACATCATGTACCATCATCCGAATGCATAGCTGATATCTTAACCAAACCATTGTCCAAAGATCCATTTTTTAAGTTAAGATATGCTCTTGGAATTGTAGATAGATGTACACTAGATTTGCCAAGTTAGAAGTGAGGAGGAGTGTTGAAAATTGTCACTTCTCACTTGACATTGGTTCATGTAAATATTGATCAAACATTAGAATATGTTGATGATATGATTTCACACGTGTGGAGCATGTTCCCATGTGTGAAAGGATGTACTTTTCATGTTTGTATATATCCAAATTGATTTTGTATCATTCTAGTTAGTGTGAACATGAAATGACTAGTTTTTAGTCAAGTTGACTAGTCACCTACAAATTAGCTTTTCCTTGCATGTGCATGAATAAATGCTCCCACATGGCAAGTGGATGTTCACATGTGTGTATAGAGTACTAGAAGATAAGAGTTGACCATTTTCCTTAGATCCTATTTTGTAGGGAATATTCCTATATTCTAGGAGACTAGCTTTTTGGATTTTAGTCATATTCTAGAAGGTCAACTATTGGATAAGGATCAAGGATGGATCAAATGGATAGATATGAGTGATGTGGCACTCTTCACACGTGTGAAGGCCTGCTGGACTGTACCAGACTCATGGATGTACTTGATCCATAAAAGGATCATCATTTTGCTAAGAAAATTGATGAGACTTTTGCACTCTACACTTTTGTGAGATTTCTAGTCATTTGTCTTGTGATTTTTATGCATGATTGCTATCTAGTATCATTGTACTTGTTGTTTCAGGTGCAGGCCGTACAGTGGACAGTACTCCACACGTGTGAAGCCGCTCTCACTAAAAAATGATGTGTTGATCCATTGCTCTTGCTTAAATCCAAGTGTAGTGAATCTAGATCAAGATCTAATGTGTAGAACTTGATAGATTCATTGATTAAGCAACCAATAACTCTCTATGATTGTAAAGTACAATCATTATTGTCCTAAAAACTGTAAAATTTATCACTTAGGACCCAATTTTAGGACACCAGTAGCCTAAAATAGCCAATTTTGGCCTATATGTCCAAATAACATGATTTGGTGTCATTTCGAAGGTCCTGAAGTTTGAGACTTCTTCAACATGAAATATATACTAAAATAAAAGTATCTAGGCTCTTTCACACATGTGAAAGGTTAGATCCAAAACTATGTACAAAAATTGCCAATTTAGGCCACTATGCCCATAGTGAATGCACCATGTATCTCCATGAATGAACCTCCATCACCATCTTGCCTTTGTAGATCTCCAATCCATGGAAGCCCTTGAGTGAATGAATGCCATAATGATGTGTTCTCTGCTCCATTTGAATGAGCAAAACCTGAACTTGAAATACTTGAAGTATCTCCACAAGATTTGCATACACCCCTTGATCCTACATTGTCAACAGTTTGCCAATTTGCCAACACTAAGATGCTAGATCTTGAACTTTGCTCAAAAGTAAACATATTGACCACTTCAATATCTTTCAAGATTTGAATGAATGCATGTACTTGATCATAAAAACCAGCAATGATAACTATTCCATCTCCAAGATCCAAAAGATGCAAAACTATGGAACTAGTTTCATTGAATTTTGACAATTCCAACACATTGACAATGTTCATACATGACAATGTTCATACATGAGATTAAACAAGTAAGGTAGAGTAAAAGGACACTTCCTTGCTGCTCCAAGAACCTTACTTTAACCTTCAAGAACCTGTAAAAACAGATCCAAAATGCTTTGCCCATGTGGCTCCCCTTTGATGCTTTTGACTAGATTCCAATTGCTACTTGCCTCTTGGTGTTGATGAAGCAATTCAAGATCAACATCTTGATCTTCCAATAAAACATCAAGGACTTTGCATTTATAAACATCTTCAGATCTGAACCTCTAAAGATACTCTTCTTCTCAATCATTTTAGAGTGTTCAACTAAGTACTAGAACTTTTCAACCAAGAAGTAGACAAAGATTCAAAATGTGTTAAGAATGGCACTTGCTCTTGCAACGTATTTAAAACATAGCATGTCAAACTTTTACGGCCATGATGTGCTCTAAGATTTCAGCATCTTTTTTTGGTAGTGGGATCCTCTATTAGTAAATTCAACTTCTCCTTCACTTAGTTGCACTCCCAAAAGACTATAATTGTTGAAATGAATATATTTCATCTTGACTTTAGGCTTGCTACAAACATTGTACCATGCAAGTATGTTGTTCCATAAATGCAAATGCCAAGTTTGGCCTAGATAGAACTTGAGCTATATGAATTTGACATATCTAGTTTGATGATTACAACTTGCATATAGATTGTAGACTTAGAAATAGCTGGCATTTCACATGCATTAATTGTAAGCGATCCATAGTGACATGCAAGGCATGCACAAAGTGAAATGGACACATACATGATGATTTGTACATTTCAAGTTAGAACTAGGACACTTGGTAAAAGTAGGTGGAGATACATGCATGAGATGTGACAAATGTCACATAGACTTTAGTTTTCACTTTAGATGTCATTGAAAGGTGGATGGATGTGGTTCTACCTCGAGCTACCTCAAACTTCATAAATATGTGTAGCTCTTCTCATATTTTTTGATGAAGAACCAAAGCTTTGTAGCTATCTCATGCCATTTTGGATCCACACCATTTTTGCTTGATATCTCTATCTCTTTCTCTCTCTAACACGTGTTGAGGCTAATGCTAAAACACTAATTTCTTGTACTTTTGCTCATTTATGATTCATTACTATCATTCTTTGATGCTTAGCTTTAGTGTTCATAAGTTGAGCCAGGCTATGAAAAATCCTACTATTTATCATTGGAAAATGGCCAAGAGAGTGCTTAGATATATATCTTCAACTTTTGATTATGGTTTATTGTATAAAAGTGAAGATCTTTCTATAGTTGGTTATTCTGACTCGGATTTTGCAAGTGATAGAGCAGATCGAAAATCTACAAGTGCTTATGTCATATATCTTGGTGGAAACTTGATATCTTGGCTTTCCAAAAAGCAAGATATTGTATCACTCTCATCTTGTGAAGCTGAGTATAAGGCACTCACTACAACAACAAAGGAAGTGCTTTGGATCAAGAGGTTGCTATTGGAGCTAATGATAATCATGGAAGATGATTTACCTATAATCATGTGTGACAACATTTCAGCCCAAGCAGTGCTTCAGACCCCTATTGGTCCATTTAGTGTTGGGGGCTAAATGGCAAGTTACTCTTGGATAAGGGTTGCCCTTAGAAAAAAAGGGATATATCACTTTGAAATGTTTTAAGAAAATAGTTTGTTGCTTAAACTCACCATGCAATAACGTTGAGCACATGATTACAACAACTTATCACTTTGTGACACAACTCGAAACACTCACCACATATATATGCCACCTTTTCGCCCACTTACAAGCAATAATATATGAGATAAAATACTCACCACACATATTTCTCCTTTCAAGTAGGTATTGATTAAATATTAGAAAGAGATCATTTATTGCCAAGGGTTTAGACTTTCGGCGTCCAATGGAAGTACGTGGATTATATAGAACTTATGGTGATAAGGCGGTAAGATTCCCATCTACTTGCTTTGTGTGAAATCTGGAGAATAAGGTTTTGACCATGAATGACGTGGTGTTATTTTACCAGATCTTTATCTATTTGGTACGTTTGCATGCATGTCATTGCATGTCTCACACATCTAACCTACGTACCATTGTCCTACACAATAGCCAAAGGCATGCTTGCAATCGTGTAGCGTGTTCGCTTTAATGGGTTCGAAGTTTTAGTGTCTGAGCTTGTTAACAAGTTCCTTAGACTTTGCCTCTTCTACTAGCTTATGTGCCTTTGGATAAGGGTAGACAAGTGACTATACCTTGGTCGGAGGTATGGAGTCACGTGACCCTTGGATAAGAAGTACCGTTAGGATTAAGGGTAGGTGCCTTAGATTAAGGTACTAATGTCCTTGGTTAAGGGCAGGTAGGTGTCTATGCCTTGGATGGAGGTATGGAACCTAGAGAGGTGTTAGAAAGTCATTTGATGACTATTTTTCTAAACCTTGGGCCTTAACCTTGAACCATATCACTTTAATGGTCTAGGACCAAAGAGTTGGGGAGCATCTTGGAGCTTGTAGGTTGCTTGGAGGACATTTGGAGGCTCTACCTTGGATTTGGAGGACTTCCTCACCTCTATTTGTAAAAAGTCATGTGAGAACTAGATCCATTATCTATCCACCATGGAGATGCCTCCTCTTGTATTTAAATTAGAAGTCATATGCTCCTCAATCACTAGCACACTTTGCAAAGAGGTAAGGTTTTTCTAATAGTAAAACCTTGCACTAGATTCTCATAACCACTTCCAATCCATTGAGAAGGATCTAAACAAGTTCCCTCTTCTTGATTGCTAATTTGATGTCTTCAAGCGCCCTATTGATTGATTGATCCTTATGACATAAGCATTGGCCGACTCCTCTTTAAATCAATAGCTATGATTGACTTGATTTCTTAAGGCCAACCTCTTTGAGATAGTTTTGGTTTCATAGATCCCTTGTAATGTGTCTAGAGCCTCCTTTTATATCTAAGGAGCTCATTATACAGTTCAACTCGATAATGTGTAGAGCTAGTCTTGCCCTTTTGTCATACGTGATTCCTTCTTGTTCTTGATGAGGTCTTTCCTTCATGTCTAGGACAATGTCTCAAACCCTACATCACCAACAATTATTCCATCCTAGTATTTTTAATGGAGTAATTAGAAGATGTCAATCTATTCTTGTTTCCAATATAATGCTGCCATGAAGAGTCATTTTTGACTAGAATGAGAATATCTAGCACATGCTAATCTTAGCCATCTATTTACATCGATGATCTAGAGTCAACTAGACAACACCTAGCCAATATAAATGCAATGTATGTTGACTAAATGAAGAAATATCATGAGGGGGATGAACTTATCCCCTTGGTACATAATATCATTTACCTGTACATGATTTTTTGTGTACTTATCAGCCCAAATCTTGACGCTATTCCTTTGTCAAAATCATTTTTTTGAAGTTAGCAAATCAGTGTAGTAAATTATGGAATTTGACTAAAGGGTGGAAGGGGTGATGCCATGATTTATGGGCCTTGATTGGGGCACAATTAGGGTAGGGTTAGTGTTATGTCAAATTCGATGAAACCCTATTATCATATCCAACAAGGAGGGATTATATGATGGATGGCACATTTTTGAGTGCTTGCCTAGAAACGCAAGAAATTGATTAGTATTGGGAATTCAAGATCTAATAGTTCAAAGTCTAAAAACATCTACAAATTTGAATTTGGAATTTGCAATGTTGAAATTGTACATGAAATCATCATCAAAATCATAATTGATGAAGAGAAACATGAATTTATGTAGTTATGAACTAAAATCAGAAATACAGTTGTGACTTTGAGATGGATTTTGAATTCAATTTTTTTTCACTTACCAATGAATCATTCAATCTTTTCCATGATCATTCATGTTGGCTAGTGAGCTTTAGTCCATAAAAGTGTGTTAAAAAAAGCTGAAGGTCCAAACAATGCACTTATGTAGATTTAATTTGTTTTTTGATATGTCTATGATAAAAAGGCATTTTGATATATTTTTGAATGCGACAATAGATGTTTGTGTCTTGCAATACAATTGGTTTAGTTAGTGGTGGATCACGTTTTAGAAGAGGTCACAACTTTAAATAAATCACAATTTGCCCAAGTTTTTACACACAACACGATGATGGATTAGCTTTCCTTTTTTTTTCTTAGGGTACACTAGCAACATCATGTACAATATTTACATTGTACGTCCATATTAGGCCTAGCCAATTATGAGCGCAAGGTTCAAGATATCCCTTTCTACTGCACGTACGTCGGGGGACTCAAACTTGGGTCTTTATGGATAGAACAAGTTGTCTTATTTGACTTGGTTGATGGACTACTAAAAGAGCTAGGTTAAGAGTACTACCCCAAAAGGTTGCATAACCGAACATACAAGAGAGGACAAAAAAAGCTAGGCAAAACTAGGTTTTGCATTCTTTATTTGTTTTTGTTGCAATCACTAGTTAATCTAATTAGCATTCATTTGTGAAAATACATAATAAACATGGAGTCTTAAACTGAGCATAAACAACACCACAACTCCAAGATGTAAATGTCATAATAGGCATGATTTGAGCAAGCTTGTGTTAGTGTGCCATAAATTTTCATTCGACATTATTACATTCCATTATACAACACAAAAATGGAACCCACTTGTATGCAATATTAGCATCTACCATGTAGGTTATAAGAAATCTTTGTGTTCACTGCTTTACGAGCTTTGTCCTCCCCAGTGGGCCAAGCGAGCTGGATAAGAGCGAGACATGCACCACAGAGGTGCTGGCAGACTTCAAGTTGCTCCTCCATCAATGTTCACAACTCCACCAATGTTCTCAACCCTTGTGCTCCTTCTTGACATAGCATGCTGGGGATGTCTGCCCTCAAGAGATAATAGAAAGCTAGTGTGAGCCCTAAGTGAAAATGTTGTGCCACATGGCATTAGCCAATACAAATTTGCAGATGGAAAGCTTCTTCTTGAATACTCCTCTTTTTCATTCTTTTCTTTCTTTCGTTTGAATTTCAACTTAAAAACTACGAGAAGCTTTCTTTCTTTCTATCTTTCTTTCTTTGCTTTTACTTTTCTCGATGTATGTATCTGCGCCTTCATGGCAGATTTCACGAGCAAGAGCGATCAGCTCCCCCTTGTCTCTCCATCCTCCTCTTCCTCCTCCTTGCATTCACCCCTCCTACATAATTCAATTGTTGTTGCCTCCGCTTCTTCCCCTGCACCTCCTATTCCTGCAGCAGCTGCGCCCTGGGGCCTTCATTCTCCAGCGGCAAACAGATTTGCAGCAGCTAAAAATGATGATGATGGCATGGGTGACTTTGGAAGGTAAACTGAATGGCCTTGTTTCGTTATGTTGTCGGTTTTGGCTGGTGTTGCAACCTAATTTGGAACTTTGTCTTGCACGGTTTGAATGAAACATTGGAACAACGAAAACCTTTTGGTTGTATTCACCTTCAGTTTTTGTCCGTCCTGTGATATCTATCAACTGGTTTTTTGTTTTTCATATTGCAACCCTATTGCTTTGCAGTATCGTCAGTATGTACAACATTTACTATACATCCACATATTAAGCTAAGCCAATTTTGGAGCATGTGAGTGTGGTCTTGGATGTCCCTTTTCCCTACAAAAACTGGAAGTCAAGCCTAGGTTTCCATTGCCGTCGTAACACTCTTATCCAGCGTGGCTACCATGGGCAACAAGCTGGTTGTTTTTAAGAAGCCAAGCACTTTGCATTCTTATGAATCACCAAATTTCTAGTCTGCCATCAACCTTTACCTCACCCAAACCACGATCTTTAAAACCTTATAAGCACTGAGATTATTAAGATTTATGAAGCTTTGCTATTTGGATTGAAGCTATTGAAGTCTTGTGGGCTGTTCTTTCTTCTTCATATCATTCTTTCTTCCTTGGATACATTAATACAAATGAATGCCTATCAGTAGGTGTGATATTTGTGCACAATTTTGAAACCTTTTTATGTCACAGTAATATATTGTCTCTATGTTAATTCAGTTTCTCTCTTTGATATTGTATGACTTATTCGTTTTGTTGACTCTTGTACTCAATGGATCTGGGGAGCCATTTTGAGCAAACTGACACATTATGCACTTCAAAAGCTGCAAGACAACTATCTTATTTGCTCGACAAATGTGAGGAGCAATTATGACTTAAACAACACCATAGAAACTTAAAAGTTACAAGACAATGTTAATGTACTGATCCCTCTTTGCATATATAATACCTCAAATGGACATGGTACAAGTCCATCAATCATAATGATGTTGGGCACTAGTTTTGTGGCAACTAAGAGCTACTCAGCATTTACTATTCTTATCTCTAAGCCTTAATTTTGAAATGGCTTTAGTAAACTTTTAGGTTTTGAAGTCACTTTTGATTGTTTTGCTTTCAACAGGTACATGTCCGAAAAGAAACGTAAGCTTCGAGAGCAGTTTCAAGCTGATTTTTCATCACACTTGTTTGGGTAAAAATTTTGTTTTTTGTTTTTTGAAACTTTCTTGTTATAAGTAAATTGCTAAAGTCAATGAAAATTAGATGATCATGATGATTTAGAAGTTAAATTTCTAGGTTCAATCATGATGATTTAGATATTAGATGACTTAAAGTTTTTCTTTAAAAAATTTGGACCTAAGGTTAATTGGTTTCAAATATCGTGAGAATTTCACTGCCCATGTTACTTATAGTTTTGACTTGTTGCAACCTTCTTGTCTTTGATGCCTTAGACATGTAAAGGCACCAGTAGCTGCAGAGTGCTTAAGCAATGAAGAGGCTGGAGAACATTCATTGATTGCTCCAAAAGGTTCCTTTGAAGGTCATTTGTTCAAAGGTGTCTCAATTTTTGTCAACGGCTTCACTATCCCTTCACATTCGGTTCGTATGTTCAGAACGTTGCATAAGAAAGTATTCTCCCTTAGGTACTCATGTATTTAAATCACTCTCCAATTAACTTTAAGAGCAATTTTTTGAATTATAAATCGCAAATCGCAACAGATTATGGATAAATGACTGCTCCGTGTATTGATTTTTATGGAAGTAGCACAAGATATTTTTTCCTCACTATGGCTACTTCTACCTCATTTCAGAACATCTCATTGCTCTTGGCTTTTATATTCCCGTAGTTATGAAGAGAGGCCATAGTTTCCATGTTTCGGTTTTTTTAAATCGATTGACTATGAGATTTTGTTGTTTATGGAAAGGTAGAGCTAATTGTTTTTGCAACTAGATTAATGTGAAACCATCTGTTAGAGTCTAGTTACCACTCTATCATGACCTTGGCACGACCGGTCACCAGAGGGCCTGAGGCCAAGTATTGGCAAGGGCCAGTGACCGAGGAGGACATCTGTCCCAAGTTGGGAGCGGTGCGTCACGAGCAGTGACCCGGTGTGGCCGCCTGACAAGTTGTCAGAAATGCGGTGTGTCTTGACTGTCGGGACTCTAGCCGTTAGTGACGAGATGCTAGCCGACAAGTAGTCGGGGTGACCAAGAGGGTCACATGTCTTTGGTGGGGCACAGGGGTGGTACCCTATGAGTCACTCAGTATTCACAGGTCACAGGGGCCAGGCATGCCAAGTGGACTGATCACCCACAGGTGGATGCCATGTGCCAGTTGACGGGAACAACAGGTAGAAGGACTCAAGGAGGGGGTGCCTATGGTTGGGAGGTTCATTCTACACACCGGCTTCTAGGATTCACGAGCTTGGAGAGACTGGTTTGTGACAATTGGTATCAGAGCCTCGTTCTAGAGAGAGAAAGCGTCGTCCTAGAGAGAGAAAGTGTAGAAATTGTCAGGTTTTGCGTGTTTTTGAAGGATTTTGGAGGGAGAAAACGTGGGAGACAGATTGGAGAAGAAAGGTGGGCCTCCAGCGCTGCTGTTCCAGCATACAGGGAGCCCACAAACACCCGTTTGAGGGAGGAAAAATTTGGTAAAAGAAATCAGATGCTCCAGCGCATGTTTTCAGAAGGATTTTTGTTCATGACTTTCCGGAGCCTTCTTAGATCCTGATCAGCTTTTGGGAGCATGTTTCTAGTATCCATAGCGATCCTATAGATCCATTATACGCCGGTTTTGGAGCAGATTTGCCTCTGTTTCACTAAAACGTCGGTTTCCAAGCAAAAAATAGGTCAGATTTTTGGATTGGACATAACTTCTCCGATTTATCTCCGATTTCTGCTGTTAAAGTTTCGGATTGGGCCTAGTAGGAGGGCGACCTACTGCTAATTGACTGTTCGTGAAAAGCTTTTGCTGTTTGGAAGAAATTCGACGTCAAACAACCCGCTTTTTTCCTGTATTTTTCGACTTTCAAGCCGATTTGGTGCCCAAAATAAGTTATTTACTAGCGTAGGATGCAAGGGAAGTACTACCTGTCCTTGGCTTTGTTACTTTCCAGTTGCCTTTTGTCTCTTTCAGTTCTAAATTGTCAATAGGCTGAACATTTCCTTTTCCTGACTGTGTTTCAATAAGTGCAATTTCTAGCTTGATTCCGTGCTGTCTCTGTTTTTGTTTCATAATGGAAGATGATAGAGTTGATATTCCGCTCAGTCCACCCGTTGCTCTTCCATCACCACCCCCCAGCCCTGTGCTTAGTCTTGCCCACAATCCGCCTACAGTGGCTGCCCGTTCGCTTGCTGGTACTTCCCCTTCTGTGCAAGCTCGCATGGATAGTGTGGAAAAGACCGTCGTAGAGATGCGAGCAATGATGGTAGCTGGTGGTTATGCGTCTTCCTCGCAGTATGCTCCACCTTATCCGTCTTCTGCTGTTCGTCCTATGTTACCTCCACCCTATCCAGAAGACAAAGATATTAAACCTACCCGTTTCGTTGGAAACACTCCCCAACGCAATACTGATATTGTAGATCAGCGGTTGCATAAGTGGGACCCCACCTGGCTTGAGTTTAAGCGAGCTTTCAGAGCTCAGTTTATTCCTCCACATGAGCATGTGCGTGCGAGACGGATGCTTGGCTTTTGCATTGTCAGAGGCAGTACATGGTGCAGGAATATGCTGACAGGTATCGTGAGATACTTATCAAGATTTTGGAAGAGATTCCCGAGTGGCTGGTAGTCCACAAGTTCATATTTGGCCTTCGTGAAGAGTTGAGGCCTTCAGTGCTTAATGAAGGGTGCAAGACCTTAGAAGAGGCAGTTGTTACAGCTCTCAACTTCGAAGGTAATGTGTGCACCAAGGTTGAATCTGGAGCGCCAAGCTGGCCTCAGAAGAAGGGTTCGTGAAAGTCTGGCCAAGCTGGTCAGAAAGGCTTTTCGCAGAGGGATCCTATCTAGATGCAGTAGACTTTGAAGCGCAAGGTGGGATCTCCTATGGCTCATCATGCTTACGACAAGTCTCCCCTCGGTCCTGAGCAAGAGGAAAAGGCCAAGAAAGACGGATTATGCTTTCTCTATCTTGGCAAGCATCTTTTCAAAGATTGTCTTCGACGTACGGGCAAGAAGCTCCATACTATGCAACGTCAAGATAGGGCAAGGATGAGGAAATTTTGGATGACTTGTTGGTAAGTGATGTTGAGGACACTCGACGTGTCATGACTATTTCGGTGCGGAAGCTTGTTCCAGAGGCACCAGTTTGTTACTTATCCACCAAGGCGCGGGAAGCTTATCAGTTTCCAGATAGTGAACTTATACGCATGAGGGGAAAACTGGAAGGTCATGACGTGCTCTTCTTGTTTGACACTGGTTCCTTGCATAATATCATCAATTCTCGTGTGGTGAGGAAATTTCACTTGGCTACTGTTCCATCTGATTACCGGTATACTGTTGAGATGCCAGATGGTAAGGGAACAAAGGTTTGGGATGAAAGAATCTCTTGGGCGTCTTTGTCCATTCAGACGTATACCGAGAAGTTAGATTTTGAAATCACTAAACTAGCTAAGTTTGATATTGTACTTGGTAAGCGGTGGCATGCAAGTAAGCAGCCCGCTATGGATTTTAAATCACATGTGTATAAGTTCGGGCATGAGGGTATGTCTCATGTCTTAAAGGGGGAGAGACCATCTGTTGAGGGTCCTCTTGTTACCTGTATGCAAATAAAGAGAATGGAGATTCACTATTTGTGGCTGTGTTATGTGAATGTTGATTCCAGTTTTGATTCTTATGTTGATAATAATCAGATAAGCCCACTCGCTAATAAACCACAAGAGGCTTCATTTTACTTTTGCATCCCCTAGTGCACATGCATTTTCATTACAGCCTAGATGTGACCCAGCAAGTGAGCTGGAAAAGTCCATCCGCACTCAGTTTAAACACGTGCTGATTAGTAATATGCCAGAGGGATTGCCGCCTAGTCAGAACGTTGATCATCGTATTGAGCTCGTTCCAGGGGCAAGTCCGGTATGTAGGCCTCCTTATAGGATGAGCCTAAAAGAGGAAGAGGAAGTCAGAAAGATGGAGGAGTATCTCAAGCTGGGGTACATCCGTCCTAGTTATTCACCTTTTGCCTCTCCTATTTTACTTGTTAAGAAAAAAGATGGTAGTTTCCGGATGAGTGTAGATTACAGGGGATTGAATAAGATCACTGTAAAGCACATGTATCTGATGCCCAGGATTGATGATCTACTGGATGCGTTGCAAGGTGCAACCATTTTCAGTAAAATAGATCTCAAAAGTGGATACCATCAAATACGGATTCGAGATGAAGACGTCCAGAAGACGGCCTTCCGAACCCGTTTCTGTCATTATGAATTTTTGGTTATGCCATTTGGGTTAACCAATGCCCCAGCCACGTTCATGATGCTCCTGAACGATGTCTTGCAAGACTATATGGGCAAGTTTGTCGTCAATTTTATTGACGATATATTGGTTTTCAGTAAAGCGGTTGAGGAGCATGAGATTCATCTCAAGACCGTTTTGGGCAAGTTACAGGCTTCTGTCTTGTATGCCAATGCTCAGAAGACAGAGTTGTGTAAGACTCGTGTCGAGTATTTGGGTCACGTAGTGACAGCTGAGGGTATTTCGGTTGACCCAGCCAAGGTGGATGTGGTTAAGAAGTGGCTGAGGCCTGCCGATATACGCCAATTACAGTCTTTCTTAGGCTTTTGTAAGTTCTACCGGCGGTTTGTTAGGAATTATTCCTGGATAGCTGCTCCTTTAACGGACCAGTTAAGGAAAAACAACACTGTGGTTCGATGGGATGCTGAAGCTCAGCAACGTTTTGAGAACCACGGCTCCATTTCTCAAGATTATGGATACCCAGAAACCTTTTGACCTAGAGACAGATGCAAGTTTCATTGTTGTAGGTGCAGTGTTGAGCCAAGAGGGTAGACCAGTAGCCTTTGAGAGTAAGAAGTTGACACTAGCTCAACAGAGATATCCTACACACGAGCAAGAGCTGTATGCGATTATACATGCGCTCAAGGTGTGGAGACATTATTTATATGGCGCCGAGTTTTATGTGTACACAGATCATCATACTTTAAGGTATTTTTGCACTCAGCCAGGAAGGATTGTTAGAGTCCAGTTACGACTCTATCATGACCTTGGCACGACCGGTCACCAGAGCCAAGTATTGGCAAGGGCCAGTGACCGAGGAGGACATCTGTCCCAAGTTGGGACCGGTGCGTCACGAGCAGTGCCCCGGTGTGGCCGCCTGACAAGTTGGCAGAGATGCGGTGTGTCTTGACCGTCGGGACTCTAGTCGTCAAGTTACGACTCTATCATGACCTTGGCACGATCGGTCACCAGAGGGTCTGAGGCCAAGTATTGGCAAGGGCTAGTGACCGAGGAGGACATCTGTCCCAAGTTGGGACCGGTGCGTCACGAGCAGTGACCCGGTTTGGCCGCCTGACAAGTTGTCAGAGATGCAGTGTGTCTTGACCTTCAGGACTCTAGCCGTCAGCGACGAGATGCTAGCCGGCAAGTAGCAAGTAGTCGTGGTGACCAAGAGGGTCACAGGTCTTTGGCGGGGCACGGGGGTGGTACCCTATGAGTCACTCAATTTCACAGGTCACAGGGGCCAGGCATGCCAAGTGGACTGATCACCCACAGGTGGATGCCATGTGCTAGTTGACGGGAATAGCAGGTAGAAGGACTCAAGGAGGGGGTGCCTATGGTTGGGAGGTTCATTCTACACACCGGCTTCTAGGATTCATGAGCTGGGAGAGACTGGCTTGTGACTTTCAACCATCCAAAAATAATCAAATAACTTTCAACCAAGACGATCCCAAGGTATCTAAAAGGAACATGCAATCACTGGTACCATGGACTTTGACTATCATATGTGAAGTAACCAACCCACTCATGTGCATAGAACCATCATGAAAGAAGACCTGTCAATGTAAAGGGATCCGGAGGAGCGTAAGAATTAATATCCAAAGCTAATTTGATAGACCAGGCCTGCCACTTGAAGAGTATGTTAGAAAACACAGAAGACCCAAGGTACCAGCATCCAACAACAGTCCAAGTGATCCAAAGAGATGACAAATGGCAAGAAGTAAATTCAACAAATAACCCCAAGGAAAGATCTTATAAAAGCCACACATGTACCATAATCTCTGATATCCAAATGGAAAGCCATGGTTACAGCAAACAAGCCATTCTTGTATTTGTAATATCAAGCTGCTTGTAGAATTTGATTTCATTTAGCAGTAGAAAAACATAGTACGCTTGATAAATTTGCAAGCTTCGTCATATATTTAGTACTCTTAGAGGTCTAAGGAGTTCACTTCCTGAGATTACCAACATACATGTAGCACTCTTAGTAGTCTAAGTACTTACAAGGAATACCAATGTGGATGCTTCTTCCCCAAAAGCAAGCTTTTTAATGTGATTCTCTTTAGCCTTGTTTGTATGAGGGTTTTTGATAGTGTGAAATGTACTGCCCATTAAAAAATTGCCAGCTGGATGATATAAGTAAAAGGTGCATGTATAGGAACTTCGTGGGCTCATGATGAAGTATGGAGGGAGATTTGAGAATTACTTCTCCAGATCTCGTGTTACTCACATTGTATGCTCCACTCTTCCCGATAGCAAAATAAAAGATTCAAGGTAAGATCAAAGATCAGTTTTCTATATTGTTTATATATGTTGGGTATCTATGTGCTGGAGAAGCTGTTCATAGCTCAAGTCGAACGTATAACAATATAGTTAGATTTTTGTAGATCATTCAGCAGAGGGCTACCTATTGTGAAGCCAGATTGGATTGTTGACAGCATTGCACAGGGCAAGCTTCTCCACTGTGAGCACTTCTTGTAGAGACGATCACATGAACTTTGAAGAACTTTTTTGCTTAATCGACATTCCTGAATAAGCTGTTGCTCAGTTATCTACAATGCTATGTCAGAGCATCTAGACATGACTAATGATGTTTCTACCGATGAAAATTCTAACTGTGACGAAACATGGTTTGTTGCTGTCTCGTGTTTCAAGGGGCGAGTTACCAGCCAGAGCGCATTGCTTATGCGCATCCTCATCAGCAAAAACTTTCATCATTTTTTGGTAGTGATTCGGGGGGTGAGATTGATAAGGAAAAAAGTCTTCTACAATTAGCTGTGCAGTCGTCAAGCGAAGTTGAGCCAGGTCTCTCTGACAAGTTGGTTTCTGTTCTGGATGTTGAAAAGAAACATTCCTGTGCAGGTGCAATTAATGACACTCTCCAGACCACTCACGCACAAGTTAATGAGGAGAATTTAGTGAAAGAAGAGAATAAAGATAACTATGCCAAAGAAGAGGAATCTAAAAGCACAGCCACTGCTGAAGAAGCTAGTAGTGATTCCTCAACAAATGAGGATGTATGCCATAACTGGGAAAATGCAGTTGATAATGAAAGCTTGTTAAGAGAGGATGATAGTTCATCGGGAAAAGGAAATGACCACCAAAACATGGCTTCTTATGCTGGGCATTCCACTTTGGTTGATAAAAATTTTGTTCAGAATTTTTTCAAGGTACTTGAGCAATTCCTGCACTGTGCCAATATTGTCGTCCTTTGTGCATCTGTATAAGTTTGAGCTGATTACTTTTGGGCACACAAATTGCATGCATCATTTTACAACATTATTTTGGTTGGAAAAGCGTTCTAGGCTGCATTTCATTGGAACTTGGAGATCTCGATACCACGGGCATGTGGAAGACAAACCTCGACCAATCAACGAATCACTGTCCAACCAAACCCCAGCCATTATCCACATTGATATGGCAAGTATCTTCTCTCTTGACCTTATTCTATACATATCACTGCGAAAGTGAAGGATAGCTGGCTTTCGCCTTCATGACCTTATTTGCAATTATGATGTGCAGTCTAGTTCAAAATGTGATTATTCTTATATCCCTCCAGTCTAACCTATGAACTTCAACAGGACTGCTTTTTTGTGGCAGTAGTTGTCAGAAACCGTCCACAAATGGCAGGAAAACCTGTAGCAGTTTGCCATTCAGACAGTGCACGTGGTACGGCTGAAATCTCGTCAGCAAACTATACGGCTCGGGCTCATGGTATGAATTTAGTTCTACTCCTTTCTTCCCCAACCACCAATTTCTCGACTTATAGGATTAGGGAACAGCTCTTTGGCTTTCTTCATCTGTTCATTTATCTGTTAGACTTTCTCTGCTTTTACTCAAGATATTTGAATCAATTGTTTAGGTGTCCATGCCGGCATGTTTGTTAGAGATGCGAAGGCATGTTGCCCCAGTTTGGAAATAGTCCCCTATGATTTCGAAGGGTACGAAGAGGTGAGTTATGTTGAAATGTTCTATAGAGTGGAATGAGTCAACTTAGATGTCTGAACGAAAGAGTTTTACTTGTACCCTTCAGCCACGTTGTTTATAGTACCTGCCTTGATATTTCTGGTTATCAATCTCAAACACAAATCCTAAATATTGCAGGTTGCAGAAAAGTTGTATGATATTTTGCATAAGCACTGTAACCAAGTTCAGGTATGGCTTGCATTTGGTACTTCACGCAAAGTTCTCTACGATTTCTTTTCACCGTTACCTTTGCACAGTACAGCTTTTGAAAATATCTTTACGCATTTGGCCTTCACTATTTTACTTGCAATTGTTTATTAAATGCAGGCCCTTAGCTGTGACGAGGCTTACCTAGATGTGACGGGTCAAGGAAATCCTGAACTCATTGCAGAATCTATTAGGAGTGAGATTTTTGATGCAACGAAATGTACAGCAAGTGCAGGAATTGCCACAAATGTCTTGCTTGCCCGATTGGCAACGAAGAGAGCAAAACCCAATGGACAGTATTATGTGAAAGCTGACGAAGTAAATTCTGATCATCCCTTGTTTTTTCTTTATAAAAGCTAAGTTGTGTGTTAAGCCATATATATGAGACGACAGTGCTTGATTTTCTATGTTACCAAACTACAAGAAGGAGACTTTGAATTCTAAGTTTGCTTTTTCTTCTGTTGGCTTTTCCTGTAACAGTCAGGTTCTGTGAGCGTTGTTTCTTGTTTGAAAGCAACTTATGCCAACACATTTTTCTTCATTACAAATGTGATATTTATTGATCATTGTTCTAGTATTTGCACTGCTAGTTCATAGGATGAGTGATCAGAAAACTCCATGAAATCTCGTACACTCCAGCCTACCAGTTTCAAATTCCAGCAACATAAATCTGAATCAGGCCTAGCACATCTTTGGAAGGTTCCTTCCACTCATAACAGAGTCCAATAATGAGTAATTACTTATAGCAGATCTACCATTCAAATACTAGATGCCAATTTCTTTAACAGATGCCTTGCAAACAAAAGGATGTTATATTTGATATCTTTTTAAATCAGTGCCAGAGTTTTTGCAGAATTATGATAACAAAATAGCTCCATCTTATTTTCTCATTGAGAAATAAGTATCAACTTGCTGGCAGCCAGAGCCCTATTTCATGCTTCCTTTTTGTAGTTAGAGATGGCAATGATAGTTGATTAGTGCTGGTGCCCTCCTTTCTGCACAGACATGGAATCCTTGTTGCATTTGAAGCCTGTTTCCTTTCGCAGAAAAGCAATCATCCACATTGTTGTTTAAGCTTGGGTATGGTAGTGCTCTACTTCTTGCAAAAGATCAAAGGTTTGGGGTGTGGATGAAGTTCAATCAGGGAAGATCTCTACGGATGAACCTTCATCAGGGGTAGGTACCCTTGTTCTTAGAAGTCTTTTGCAAGTCAAGATTTGGATTTAGTGTATCAGAGTTCTTCCTACACAAATAAGGTTTCGACTTGAGAATGAAGCCTGATTGGGGCTAGCACTCTATTTCTTGCAAAAACAAGGAGTTAGTTGTTGAACTAGGAAATACCCTTTCATGAGAACTTTTCTTCCTGAAGTAACAACACTTCTCAATGGATTTATGAGTCTTTGAAAAAAAAAGGTCTTACTAAGAAACTCAAATTAGATTTTCCCAGTTGCCCTCTGCTGCGTAGGAACTCTTTATTGAGGTTCTCTCATGAAGAAGCACACAAGGGATCCAAACATAAAGATGGGTTCACATTCTCAATGTAGTTGTGCTTATAATCCATATGATCCCCCTTGAGGTATGTTCATCTTAGATCATTTAGGATACTCGGGTGCATTGCTATGTGGTTACTGTTCTACATCAGATTGCTCTTTACATTCACAGTACTCTCTCTATTGTGTTCGATTCCGATGATTTGCTTGTAACTACTTCTGCATAAGAATGATTGATTTATCATTCCAATGTTTATACTAAAGAAGCTTTGCTGTCTTAAATTCAAGGAGTGACCATTAATTTTTAGTATTGAGCTCTAAAACTTAAGTGACATTCATGATAGTTTTTCTGGTTCACAATCTGATTGCTATGCTTTCTGGCTTTGAAAAGGTTAGAAGTTTGATGTGTTTGTCACTTAAAGGTTTAATGCATCTAGCCCGGATACAGGAAGAACAGTTTATGGCGGATCTCCCTGTTGGTGAGCTGCCGGGTGTTGGATGGGCTTTGAAAGAAAAATTGCACAGCCGAAATTTATGTACATGTCATCAATTGCGTACCGTTTCCAAGGTTTAACATCCACTTATACTTGTTTGTTAGAATGGGTTCATCCTAAAAAGCATTTTTCCACGAAGGTGGCTTTGACACTCCTATTTCAACTTCCCAGGAGGTACTTCAGAAGGAATTTGGTCTTAAGACCGGGGATATGCTTTGGTGTTATGCTCGTGGAATTGACAACCGAAAAGTCATTCCTGCTCAGGTTTTTACAAGTATTTCTATTGATGATGTGTTTTTCTAAAAATCTCTTATGATGCTGGATGTTTATAAAGCCTAGAAGTCAAATGCCCTAAGAAAGTTTGTGCCGTTTCTTGGTTCCAAGTTAAATAGAACTTCTATGTTCTCATCGTAGATTTGCATCCAGCCACTTGGTTAGCGTGATTTTTTTTTGGTTTGAAGTTTCATTCAACGGTGGCATCTAGCTGGTTGAATCTGAGCAGATTTTAATAACTTGCAGGAAAGGAAATCTATAGGAGCTGAAGTTAATTGGGGTGTTCGATTTCGCCATTACGAAGATGTAAGTGATGAAAATTTGTTGTTGTGGTTACTTTTCAAATGTGGACGCTGTGGCAAGATGAAGCTGGTAACAAGCTAGGACAAAATGGCTGCTGGATCCCATCATATCTTCAAGTTTTACCGAGTGTAATGACCGTAGCTCAAACATCTCTCACGTAGGAGAGGGAGAAGAATCTGATATTTTAAGTTTTGCAATTTTAACCAACACGGGGCGTTCGTCTTGAAAGAGAGCCCGGAAACCGTTGGCCTTAAGCATTTGCGATAATTTTTTTTCTCTCAGTCCATTGAATGGGTGTCAAGTCTTTATCCATAAAAATAGTAGATCCCTTCAACAACCTCTTTTACGTAGAACCTTTTGACGAAGCAAAGCATCCTTGAAACGTAGAAACACTGTGGTGGATTGGAGCTTACCCACCCAAGCAGCAGATATGACATCCTCTTTGAGACCAAAGGTGGAATGAACAAAAGCATTTGCCTCAACCACGAGGTCCTTACCTGCAAAAGAAGCTCCCCTAACTTTGACATTGAGGGCCTTGAGATCGCTTTTTTGATGTTCTTGAATAGATTCAGAAATAACTTGCTTAGATCCCTTGAGCATGTCGGCCCAAGAACTCTTCGATTGCTGAAATTGCTGCTCCAAGGAGTGAACCCGCACTTGAAGCTGCTTTGCCATGTCTTCTGAATTTGCATTGCCGCCTTCTTCTTCTTCCTCTTCATCTGATTCCAATTCATTCTTGAGGTAAGTAACATCAACCTCAAGAATGTCAACTTTGCCCTGGAGGGCCACAACCGTATTCTCCAGAGTGGAGATTTGGAATGCTTGTTGCTTGATTAACGCAAGCAAGGATACATTGGTCTCTTGAAGAGACTCAATAAAGCGAGGGAAACTAGACGAAAAATCAGCTGAAAGAGGCGGAGACAAAGAGGATGAAGATCTTGAAGGGGTGAAAGAGGGAGAGGAGGAAAAAAGAGTAGAGGGGTAGTGGCAGTAGGAGAGGAGGTAGAGGTTGCGGGAGTGGAGGGTAGGGGCGAGGGAGAGGAATATGTATGAGGGGAAGCAGGAGAGGGAGGGGGTCTAGTCAAGGTAAAGGGATTTGAGGCCGTAGTAGGGATGGCTGAGAAAACAAAGGGGGAGGGAGAGAGAGAGAGAGAGAGAGAGAGAGAGAGAGAGAGAGAGAGAGAGAAGAAGAAGAAGAAGAAGAAGAAGAAGCTTTATTAACGTCTTTTCCATGCCAAAAGGCGTATAAGACGAACGAGTACATCAGATAAAGTGGAACCAAGATGGAGCAATGCCGTCAAACAACATAACTAAAAACCAAACTAACTAAGAAGAGGATAATATCCAGGATTATATGGCACAAAGACCATATACAGATTCAACTGGCATCTCTTCAGTGCTCTAACTCTCTCACTAACTCTGAACAATCTCGGATATCTCATTAATAGCAACAGGAAGCGAATGATACCATCCCTGTAGATCAATCTCTTTCCATTCGTTAGAGCCTCCTGTTTTGCTTTTTTCCGTTCTTGAACCTGAATGAACGTAAGGTCTTCATCCAGGTATATCGTGGTGCCCCGCAGTGTAGATCTCTTCCCTAACACTTCATGACGACCAATTGTAGATGAAAAACGTATGACAAGAGTACCTGGACCTTTCTTAGGCCGCCATGCAATATCCATATCTTTGTGGTGGTGTTGAAGACTCTCTTCAAGAAACTTTTTAGCTTCACCAACAACATCATGGGAGTTCGTAATACCTCTGACTCGGACATTGAGAGCCTTTCGCTCTCGCAAACAGCTCTCGGTGAATGTAGCTGAGATAAATGATGGTGGAGGTGGTAGAACAACACTATTAGGACCTTTAAGCACATCTGCCCAGGAACGGACAATAGTATGATGCTGTTCCACTTGACTTTCAAGCTGTTGGGCATCAAGGTGCCGCTGAAGTCTCGATGCTGATCTCGATAGTAGTATCATGTCATCCACATATAGTAAAATAGGGATAATAATATCCGCTAAAGGACAACCATCTCCACCCTCTTCTCTAATAATTCGCTCAAGATTGTCAATGTATAGAGCAAAGAGAGTAGGGGACAAAGGACATCCCTGCTTTACTCCCACTGTACTATGAATATAAGAGGACCATCCATCACCATCCCTGAAGCGAGCCAAAACTCTCTCATACAATGTGATGATAGCATCAATGATCTCCTGAGAAAAGCCGTGATGCCAGGCGCTGGAGTAAAAGGTGTCTTGGAACAGAATGAAGAATTACAAGACCTAGCTATGGAGTATCTTAACTCAGATGCTAGATCAACTATGAAAGCTTGAGAAAACTTGGCTATGGAAATATCACACACAAGGAGAATTGCATGAGCATCTCACAAACTCAAAAGTCTCAAGAAGAAATGAATTGCTAGTGAGAGAGAGGAGGGCGTGGGTCCTCCAAATCCCTTGTGAGGCAAGCACCTCCTTTACATGCATGGAAAGTCTAGGTGTCAACCATGGGAGTGAGCTACTTGGCCAAGTGGGCCACTTGCACTAATTTACATAACTTAACAAAAGGGGGGGTCATGCATTTAATTAAAACATGCCCCATGAGTTATGTACAACTTAACTAATGCTTAGCCAAAAGGGGTAAAATAGGCATTACTCTTCAACACCCCCCCTTAGTGGCAATTTTATTCAAACTGACACCCAACAAAGTTCTGAACTTTTCAAACTTATCTTTACTAAGTGGTTTAGTAAAAATATCAGCTGTCTGGTCGTTGGTGTCGCAATAAACTAGCTCGATCTCCCCACTGTGCACTTTCTCTCGTATAAAATGCTGGTCCACCTCTATATGTTTTGTCCGTGCATGATAGACTGGATTCCTTGCAAGCTGAATGCAGCTTTGGTTATCACAATGTAACAATGTAGGTCTTACTTGAGCAATCTGCATGTCCTCAAGTAGACGGCGTAACCAAATGGCTTCACAGGCGGACCTCGTAGTCGCCCTGTACTCAGCTTCGGTAGACGATAGAGCAATAGTAGGCTGCTTCTTACTGCACCACGATACAGCCCCTGAACCTAGGCTGAAGCAATAGCCTGTCGTCGATCTCCGATCGTCTCTATCACCTGCCCAATTAGAATCTGAATAGCCTTCCAGCTGAAGGTTCCCGTCATCCGTGTATCCAATCCCATAAGTCACTGTCCCTCTCACATATCGTAGGATCCGCTTGGCTGCCTTCCAATGTGCTTCGGTAGGCTTACACATGTATTGACTTGCGATTCCAACCGCATAAGCAATATCTGGCCTGGTGGTAGTAAGGTAAATCAGGCTGCCCACTAACTGACGATAGAGCATCTCATTTGCAAATGCTGGACCATCATCTTTTGATGGCTTGTTGCTTGCATCCATGGGTGTGCTGATTGGTTTGCTTTCTTGCATGTTAAACTTCTTCAATAATTTCTGTGCATACTTTGCCTGTGAGATAAAAAGACAACGCTTTCCTTTCCAAACTTCAACTCCTAGGCAATAGTGTAGCAAACCCAAATCTTTCATTTCAAACTCATTAGAAAGATTCTTCTTAACACAAGCAATAAGCTTCTTATTGCTTCCCGTGATGAGTAGATCGTCCACATAGAGCACAACAACCACAAAGTCTTCTCCTTCCCTGAAGACATAAAGATTGCAATCAGACTTACGCTTCTCAAATCCTTGCCTTGCAAAGTACTCATCAATTCGGCTATACCAAGCCCTTGGCGCCTGTTTGAGCCCATACAAGGCTTTCCTAAGCCTGCAAACCAGATTCTCCTTGCCTGTTATTTCAAATCCCTGCGGTTGTTCCATGTAAACCTCCTCCTGTAGGTGCCCATTAAGAAAGGCACCCTTGACATCCATTTGATGGACATCCCAATCAAAATATGAGGCTATAGCCAAAACGGTCCTGATAGATGTCATTTTAGCAACAGGTGCGAATGTCTCATCATAGTCTAGCCCCTCTTGCTGAGCATAGCCTTTCGCCACCAACCTTGCCTTGTACTTGTCCACTGTTCCATTGGCATGAAACTTGGTCTTATAGACCCATTTGCAACCTATTGGTTGCTTCCCTTCTGGCAATGTAGTGAGCTCCCATGTGTCATTCTTGACAATGGAGTCGTACTCCTCCTGCATGGCATGTTGCCATACCTTTTCTCTCACGGCTTCGTGAAAGAATTGTGGCTCATCTGCATTCAGAATAGTGGACATAAGAGCAAAGTTAGTCTCTTGTCTCTCATGAGACCTAAGAGATCTTCTGACACCCTGTTCACTGCTCTCTCCTTCTTCAATCATTTGACCTTCTTTGATTGTTTCCCAATACCACCTAGGTAGCTTCTTCCTAGCAGTAGGTGATGTGGATGGTGACCACGTATCCCATGGTACTGTTTTAGTCTTCCGTGTGTCCCCAACTTCTGCTTCTGGTACTTGGCCAAAAAGAGGTCTCGAACTAGTAGGTTCGATTTCCTGTTGTTGCTCCTGCACTTGAGGCTTACAGGACTCTTGACTAGGATCCTCATCCGTGGAATCAATCAAGGGTATGAACTCAGTAATTCCTTCCTTCTCCTGCTCCTGTATCTTGGGTGCATGCTCTTCATCAAAGATGACATCTCGACTTAGGATCTTCCTCCTGTTTTCGAGATCATATAGCACATAAGCTTTCTCACCTTCACTATACCCAAGAAAGACACACTTTACGGATTTTGCATCAAGTTTCTTCCGCAAGTCCTTTGGTATATGTGCATATGCTGTACACCCAAATACTCGAAGGCTGCCCACTTTGGGCTTCTTGCCACTATATGCCTCTTCTGGCGTGATTCCTTCAACTGCTTTGGTTGGACTTCTATTCAATAGAAAAACAGCAGTTGCTACCGCTTTTGCCCAAAAGGAATTTGGCAACCCCTTTGCCTTGAGCATGCTCCTCGCACACTCAACTATAGACCTGTTTTTCCGCTCAGCCACGCCGTTTTGCTGCGGTGTATGTGGAGCAGTAAACTGTCTCTTTATCCCACATGCTTTGCAAAGATCTTTGAACTCATCAGAAATATACTCACCACCCTTATCTGACCTGAGAGTCTTTAACCTCTTTCCTGTGTGGTTTTCCACCATAGCTTTCCACTGTTTGAAGTATTTGAACGCTTCAGATTTCAGTTTCAGAAAATAGACCCATACCTTCCGAGAGAAATCATCTACGAAGGTCATGAGATAGTATGCCCCCCCTGCTGATTTGACCTGCATGGGACCACATAAATCTGAATGCACAAGTTCAAGAATGCCCTTGGCCCTGGTAGCTTTCTCCTTTGGAAACTTTTTCCTCTGATGCTTCCCTAATGCACAAGCCTCACATGTATCTGAAGAAGACTTAACGCTAGGAAGATCTACTACCATTTTGTGCCTGTTCAAAACTTGTAAACTTTTGTAACTCAAATGACCATATCTCTCATGCCAAAGCTTGTCCCGATTAGTATCTCTTGCAGACAAGGCCTCTTGGCTAGGAATGGTTGTGAAAAGCTTGTAAAGACCTCCTTCTTGCATTCCCTTGGCTACCACTTTGAAGTTCTTCTCTTTGTCTTTTACCAAACATTTAGAATCATTAAACTCTACCACCATGTTCTGTTTGGTAATGGCACCAACAGATAACAAGTTCTTAGCCAACCCTGGTACATGCAACACACTTTTAATTTCCTTCACCTCACCTGATGATAGCTGTATTGCAACTGTACCTTTGCCCCTCACCATACGTGTAGAATTATCTCCAAGGCAAACATGCTGGCTATCTTCTGTCTCCTCATAGGTGCTGAACCAATCTTTATGAGGTGTCATGTGCTTTGAGGCTCCAGAATCAATGTACCATCCACCAAATGTGGATTCAGATGATAGGGCTGCGGTGAATAGCTCAAGCACACCAGATTGCTCCTCCTCTGCAACTTTGTCAACAAAGTGACTCTGCTGGTTCTTTCCCTTCTTCTGATCACTTTGCTTCTTCCTGCATTCAAAAGCAAAATGCCCATACTTACCACAATAGTTGCAGTTGCCCTTCCTCTTGGGTGTAGATGAGGAATTGGTGCTTGACTCCTCTCCAACCTGTAACTTGGACACCTGCTGCTCCAAGCTTTGCTTTGAGTTCTTCTTTTTGCCTTTGCCTTTCTTCTGAAAGTTTTGCTTCTTCTTAGAAGCAAATGCAAGCTCTGGATTATCTTCCCTTTCAGAAAGATTCTTCCTTCTCATCTCCTCCTGTAAAAGAAGACCACATAACTCCCCAAAGGTTGGGAGTTTCTCCCTAGCAGAAAGGGACATCACATAGTCTTGATAGTTGAATGACAAGCTGTTCAAGACTATGGGAACAATACTCCTGTCACTTACTTTCTCTCCAACTGAAGCAAGCTGATCCAATAGGTCCTTGACCTTTGTAATATGATCACCAATTGTTGCACCTGCTTCCATCTTGAGAGTATGTAACCTGTTTTGCAAATACACCAGCTTGGCTGAATCCACTGTTTCAAACATAGACTTCAGAATTGTCCAAGCATCAGCTGCATCCCTTGCATTGCAAATGTGAGGAATAATATTGTCCTTGACAGAAAGATTGATTATCCTATGAGCTTTATGTCTCCTGTTCATGTAGTCCTTCAATTCAGGATCAGATGTTGGTACAGGTTCTGTACCTGTCATGACCTCCCAACAATTCTTATCCATCAAGATATTAGCTATCTTGAACTTCCACACTCTGTAGTTTGTGCCATCTAGTTTGCTAGATTCACCCAGCAAACTCTCCCCAAGACTTGCCATGCTAAAATCTGTGCTTAAAACAGAAGCTCAACTTGAAAGAGATCAGAAAAGAACAGCTTCCAGCAACAAGGGTTTAACCCCAAACTAGGGTATGTAGCCACTTCAAGGCAACCCTTCAGCTCCTGCTTTTGTCTTTGCCACTTGGTGTGGCCTCACTAGCACAAGCACTAGGCTCCACTGGAACATAAACCAGAAGCCCCTACAGAAAGTGCGCCCTACTTTTGTGTAAGCTCCTCTAGAAAAACTCTCCAAAACTTAGCCAGATTTAGAAAGTTTTTGGATCATCCCACTCCCCTTGCCAATAGCTCACCAACAGTGCAAGACTCCACCTGATCTGACACCTGTAGATCAAATGCTCCCTCTTTCAAGATTGAGGTGCTTGTAGAAGATAAGAATCTTCTCAAGAATCTAAGCACTGAAGTTTCTCTCACTCTCAGACTCACAGGCTAGACAACCTGCTCTGATACCATGAAGAATTACAAGACCTAGCTATGGAGTATCTTAACTCAGATGCTAGATCAACTATGAAAGCTTGAGAAAACTTGGCTATGGAAATATCACACACAAGGAGAATTGCATGAGCATCTCACAAACTCAAAAGTCTCAAGAAGAAATGAATTGCTAGTGAGAGAGAGGAGGGCGTGGGTCCTCCAAATCCCTTGTGAGGCAAGCACCTCCTTTACATGCATGGAAAGTCTAGGTGTCAACCATGGGAGTGAGCTACTTGGCCAAGTGGGCCACTTGCACTAATTTACATAACTTAACAAAAGGGGGGGTCATGCATTTAATTAAAACATGCCCCATGAGTTATGTACAACTTAACTAATGCTTAGCCAAAAGGGGTAAAATAGGCATTACTCTTCAACACAGAATCAAAGGCTTTGCGGAAGTCCACAAAGCAACAATAAACCCTCTCCTTCCTGAACTTAGCCTCCTCCATAATACATCTCAGGATGAATATCTGGTCAGCTGTGGAGTAGCCAGCGCGAAAACCTGCCTATCCAAAGGTTTCTCTCTCTTCTTATCTCAATCTCTTTTACAATCTGCCAATATTGTATATCCTTCGAAAATTTTCTCATCTCATAAACGCACCCACAACAGATGGTATGACAAAGTGTTTCTCATTGCATAAACAAGTTGTTTATGCTAGATACCACTCTCCTCACACCTTAGCCTTGAAACAAAAGGAGTATCACAAAGTGACCCTGAAAAAAAAGACAGCTTATCTACAGTCCTTGGGACAAAAACTTATTGATGCTCTGGCCTCCCCATCCTCCACCTCCTTTTGGCGGATGTTCTCTAAAAACCCATGTCCTATTGCTATAGAGTCATGGATAAATTATGCTAGCAAACTATATACAGTAGACTCTCTTTCCATTTCTCTTTCCCCACGCTCATCAAAATTCACCCTCTTCACTCCGTCCATGGTTGAAAACGCCATTAAAAATGGTCAAACTCGTAAGGCCACTGATTGTGACTTCTTAAGCATGGACTTCCTAAAACCAGTCGCTCACATTATCGCCCCTTACATTACCCATATCTTTAACCAATCTGTCATTTTTGGTCTTCCCACTTCTTGGTGCACCAACCTTTTACACACTATACTCAAAGCCGGGGATCTTTGAATGTAGACAACTACCGCACTATTATGATCAGTACACTATGGCCAAGCTATATGGATCAGTTTTGCAGTCTATCATAAGCTCTAAGGCAGAGACAGAGGGTTATAAGATCAGATGAGTACATTTCAAGTGTGATAGATACTGGAATGAGCATGTGAATATCTCCAAAAACAAATGACAAACGACAAACTATCAGCTAAAATAATTGGTCTAGCAAGACCGGACAAAATGTCTGAAATGTCTAAGTGTCTAAACTGCTCTCAGACCTAAAAGTCTGAAATATAGTACAAAGGGGTGTCATATAACTATACAATATCTATCCAAACTATATGGTAGATCATGCCGCCACAGGACTGAAGAAAGCAAGGATAGAAGAAGAAGCTGGTGCTGAAGTAGTAGGCCTGCGCACATGAACTCTAGATCTATGAGGTCTCCTGGTAGCTCTGACATGTGGTCTGCAGGCAACCCGCTGTCGCCGATCACGATGAGAATCTTGAGGTAAAATACTGACTCGTCCTCAGACAATATATCGACATCAATGTCTGCTTTGGATCGTCTCCTAGAGAAAAGGGACGTAATCTGGGTCTGCTGGGAGTCATGGTATTCAAACTGATCTCTCTGACAAATATCTCGACCGGGGCTAATGTCGAAGAGTTTCGAGCGAAGTGTTTTCAGAAAAAGGAGGAAGGGGAATCTAAAGAGTCGATCGATCTTTTCTTCTTTGTTCTGGTGGTTCTATGGTATTCTTTCTGGCGTTGTTTGAGTATTGCAGGGGAGTGTAACCTGACATATGCCACATGCTTGTGAAGAGAGCGGCATTCTGCATCATACCATCAAAGAATAGCTTTATTAACATCTTTTCCATGCGGAAAGGCGTATAAGACAAACAAGTACATCAGATAAGATGGAAACAAGACGGATCAGTGCTGTCAAAACAATATAACTAAAACCAAACTAACTAAGGAGAGAGTGATATAGCCAGGATTATATGGTACGTGTACCACTTACATGCTCAACTGGACATCTCTTCATTTATGTAGCTCAGACTCTATCTCAGAAACAAGACTCTCATTAACTACAGGCTTACGATCCACAAATTTGATAATGCCATCACGATAGATAAGCCGTTTGCTAGTTGATAGAGCTTCTTGTCTTGCCTTCTTACGTTCTTGGACTTGGATGAAAGTAAGATTTTTGTCCAAATAGATTTTTGTATCACGCAATTTAGATCGTTTTCCTAAAACTTTACGCCGGTGAGACATTGACGTGAAGCGGATGACAAGAGTATCTGGGTCCTTAGGTCGCCAGGCAATTTCCATACCTTTGCTATGGTGCTGAAGATTTTCTTCCAAAAACTTTTCAGCTTCTTCAACAACATTTTGGGAGTTCAGAATACTTTTAACACGAACATTGAGAGCTTTGTGTTCTCGTAGACGGCCCTCGGTGAATGCGGCTGAGATAGATGAAGGTGAGGGTGAAGGTGGAGAGATAATTGTAGACGAATCTTTAAGTACATCTACCCATGATTGGATAGCCGTATGGTGCTGTTCCACCCGACTTTCGAGCTGCTGAATTTTAGCTGAAGTAGCGATTTGGGAAGAAGTTTCACTTTTGATAATTGCAACTTCGTTCTCGAGTGCTTCAATGGAAGTGTCTAGCTTTTGAAGGTGCGATTGCACAGCGAGAAGCAGAGAATTATGGGAAGCAAGTTTCTATCTGTGATTGTGAAGGTATTTAAATAGGAGGAGTTGATCCTCACGAAGAAGACTGACTAAGGTATATGTGGAGAGAGAAGCAGGTGCTTCTGGAGTGTCTGGAGTCAAGGGAATAGCTATAGTAGTGTCATGGTTGGGAATAGGATTTGATGGAGAGATAGGAACTGCAACGGGCATAGAAGTAGAAGAAGAAGTTGGACCTGGCTGTGAGGCTGACGCAATGCTGGAAACAGAAGATGGATCAGGAGTACGGAGAACACCTTTGCGACAAGGCATTTTGCAGATCTGAGGGATAGGCAAGCAAGAATCAGCTAGGCACAATCAGCGATGGACAGGTGAGACAGCGCAACAGGTTTCATCAAGTGTGATGGAGGCACGCTCAAGGCAGAGCGATGGAGAAGGCCAGTAGCGCGATGGAGGGTGCCAACATCCACGATGGAGTAGGCGCCAACAGCGCGATGGAGGGCGCCAACAGCTACGATGGAGCAGCCGAGAGAGAGAGAGAGAGAGAGAGAGAGAGAGAGAGAGAGAGAGAGAGAGGGAGAGAGAGCTTTATTATTGTCTTTTCCATGCCAAAAGGCATATAAGACTAGTAAAAATACATGTCAATTATGTGGTAATAGTGGAAGCATATGAAACATCTCCGAAACAGTAAAGAAAGAAACGTCTACTATGAAATTAAAATAATTGCGGTGAGATATGTAGGAGCATAGTAAGGACAACACTATCATCAGGTCCTGCCGGTGCTGATGCTATAAAAGGATGTGATGCAGCATGGGGGAGCTCTGGTGGCCGCTGATGTCGTCTAGGATGTCTCCTCGTAGGAGGTCTGTGTTAGGGATGTCGTCTAGGATGTCTCCTCGTAGGACTCATTTGCCATCCATTCTATCTACCTAGGAGGAGGTGGATGGAGAGCGTGAGCACGGCCAGGATGTATGCTAGCTCGAGGCAGGAGATGGCTGAGAGCCTAGGTGGTGGTATGGGACGCCGTCTAGGATGGAAGTCGGATTTTGCTTGATACGGTCACAGGCCAGGGCACGGAGGGTGGACCTGGATTAGGTCCTACGGCGGGGTGGAACGTGAATCGTTCGGTCTTTTGTGGTTAACCGGCACCTGGAGGTTAGTAGAGAGTTGTAACACTCTCTTAGAGAGTTGTAACATATGGTATCAGAGCCATTGCATGCTGAAATCAGGTGTGTTGATCCATAGTTAAATTTTCGTAAATTACGATGCATGACGGAATTCAATTCGGGCTTGAAACGTGTTTTTATGCACTTTTTCGTATCCTTCCTTTTGCTGTTTTTGTTGATTTTTGAAGAAAAAAAAGTTAAAAAAAAAACAGTAGGGCCCTCGGTACGCTGCCACATGGCACTGTCCAGGACCAGATAGGTGGCAGCCATCCACAAGTTGCAGTTCCGCTCAGGTATAAGTAGCAACTGTTTCCAAGGGCACCTTCCCCACGCAAAAGAAACCAAAAAGTTGGTTGTTTGCTGTCTGAACAGCGAAGGAATGGTAAATTTAGATTTGGACCCTCCAATTCAGGGCCACGTGGCACTGTCCAGATGTGGACAGGTGGCAGCTTCCCACGGAAACCAATTCCGCTCATCTTCTAAAGGTCAGATTGCAGTTCCGCGGACCCCCCTCTTGGAAAAAAAAAGTAGTTTGACCATTTCCGCTGACCAGAATCTCAGAACAGTTCTGTCTGCTGGAAAAAGTGGATGAAAACCAATGATAGGGGGGGAAGGGGTGACGTGGCAGCCAACTGGCAGGAAAGCTGGTTAGTGTCCAGTATTGCTTATGTGGAGGCAAGGTGGCAAAGTAAGGCCACATGGCAGTAGGTAGGTAAGCATGGAGGAGGAGGCATGCTTCTCCTATGCTTGTTTCCATGAGAAGAAGAGGTGGAGGTGGGAGTGCATCTGTCTTCGTGCTCTCTCTTATTCCTCTTGGCAGCCATGGACAATACCATTTGATTTGAGAAGAGACAGCAAGAGTAGTATTGTGTCTACTTTCCTTGAGTTGCTTTTGATCTCCTTCAGTTATCTCTTTCTTAATTCACCTCTCTTCCTCTTGTAAGATGGATCCTAATCCTACCACACAGCCTATGTCCCCTGCTAAGGAGGTTACTGCATCTGCCTCTACATTAGATCCCGATGCTATGTTGCTTGCAATTAACAATCTAGAACAGCAGATTGTTGATATGCAATCCAAACACAGTCGGGATCAGCAGGAATTGAAGGCCCCAGAGGCGGTCTTGCAATGGTTGGATCAATGGATTTCGCACTTCTCCATGCACGATTCATCCGACGATAACAAGATCAACTTGGCTGTCGTACTTGCGAGGTAAAGCTTTTACGTGGTAGCAAGATGTAAGGGGTAAGCCTGAAGTTCCTTAGAATTGGGGAGATTTTTGTAAGGCCATTAAGGCGGCCTTCCTTCCTATTCTTGATGATTTTGAAATTTATCGTCAGTATGCAACGATCCATATGGGGAACCGGCCCCTGGATCTTACAAGATTTTTAGGAGGTCTATTTTCGTTTTGTAACTAGAATAGATCCTTTGCTGGTAAAGTTGCATTTTATACTTGGTTACCAAGAGACTATCAGCTAGAGGTCAGGAGGAACCAGCCTCTTACCCTCGAGGATGCTGTTTGCTTTGCCAGGTTATACGATGATACTCGTATAGTGGCCAAGCCTGAGACTGGTGTCTTGCCCGACGTAAAGGGTAAGAAGCCTTTCTTTCCAAAGAAATCGAAAGATAAGGCGAAAGATGGGTCTTCTGGTTTGGTAAGTCGAAGAAAAGATCTACCTTGGACCAGGGAACCTTTATGAAAGCTAGGAGCGACAATCTGTGCTTTAATTGCATGGAACCAGGTCATGTCGCGAAGGAATGTCCAAAGAAACGGAAGGCTAAAGGGCAATCTTTTAAGACGCCATGTAACTCTAGCATATCTAGTGTAGATCTTTCCTTTGCTGGTAATTTTGTGTGTGAGCATTGTTGTTTTGACACGGCTGTTTTTGGACCTCATGACCTCATTCGGATGAAGGGGGTTGTGGGTGGCCAAGCCGTAATAGTTTTATTTGACGATGGTTCCACACTTAATTCTATTAACGCTAATTTGTTGCACACGCTAAGGGTGGAAACAAAGCAAAGTGACCACTGATACACAGTGAAGCTGGCAACTGGAGCGGAAAGCCAAGTTTGGGACCGGATAGTCCCACATCTACCAATTGAGATTCAAGCATATATAGACAAATAGACTTTCACATTATGAATCTAGATAGGGTAGATATAATACTTGGAAAGGAGTGGTTCTATGAGAGGAACGAATCTATGAAGAAAAACTATGTAACTCACAATTTGTCGTTCTTGCATAACGGCTCACTCATCAAATTAAATAGAAATGTTGATATTTCTACTCCGTATATGCTTTCTGCTTTAGAAACAGTTACATGTATGGATGTTGTAGATTGTAATTCTTACTTATGTTGGTTAAAGATTTTACTTACCATGAAGAATGTAGTTTGCAATTTTACAATCTCCAAATGGAATTAATGTCTAATAACCTAAAGCAAGAAAATTCATTGAAAGGTGAAATCTTTAGGCAACTTAGGCAAGAATTTAACGATGTTTTTCCTGAGTAGCTTCCTAAGGGTCTTTCCCTCTCTAGGGGTGTTGACCATGGTATTAAACTAAACCATTTGGGAAGTGCTGTCCAATGTTTTCAACATGCTGCTCTTCACCATAAATAGGTTCTTCTTGATGAACTATGGGCTGCAAAATTGAAGAAGTAGTGGGCTGTCCACTAGAAGTTGATGGCAGTCCCTTAACTTCATGATTAGATGGCAAAACCAAATCTGGAAATATTTCAAGATATGCATCATGGGGGAAGTCCCCTTTCATGACATGAGTGGGCGCAACATCATAGGAGATCTTTTCATCAAAATGAACATCACGACTCACTATGATTTTATTAGTATCCGTATTGAACAACCTATAGCCCTTGCTTTTGCTACTATAGCCAACAAATATGCATTTAACTCCTTCATCATCAAGCTTGGTTCTTAGCTTATTGGGAATGAAAGCATAAGCCGTGCAACCAAAGATGCATAAGTGAGAAACAGTAGGCTTCTTACCATACCAAACTTCATAAGGAGTTAATACCTTCAAGGCTTTAGTAGGACACCGATTACTAATGTAAGCCGCCGTTATAACCACTTCAGCCCAAAACTTGTGAGGTAGGCCCTTTGCCTTGAGCATGCATCGAGCCATCTCCATGATAGTGCGATTCTTTTTTTCGGCAACACCATTTTGTTGAGGTGTGTAGGGGGTTGTCCTTTGATGATGGATACCTTTGCTTTGAAGATAAGTACCGAACGTATTCTTTATATATTCCCCTCCTCGGTCGGTAGGTAAGATCTTCGAAGAGTGCCCAAACTGGTTTTCTATCATTGTTAGAAAATCCTTAAAGCGTTGAAAAACTTCAGATTTTGCCTTCATAGGATAAATCCTTGTAAATCTTGAAAGGTCATTAATAAAAGTAACAAATTACTTACACCTTCCAATGGATTCGGTCCTCATTGGACCATCTACATCACTATGAACCAAATCAAATTTGCCATCAACTCTAATAGTTCCATCAATTGGAAAAGCTTGCCTTTGAAATTTTCCAAGTATGCATCCTTCTCATACATGTCCTTCGAGATGTTCAATATTAGGAATGTCTTCAACAATATTGAATCTCTTCAACATCTTCAAGCTAGCAAAGTTGAGATGTCCAAATCTAGCATGCCATAATTCAGCCAACTCCAAAGATTGTGAACTTGATGCAACAAGACAAAAAGATGATGAAGCTCTTCGCTCATAGGTATCCTTAAGGAACAATCCACCACGTAATGTTCCCGAAGCAATGATCATAAGAGATCTCTTGGGTCTTTCACAAGACATTTAAATGTCTTCTTTGAATTCCACAACCAATCCTTGGTTCATAATTGTAGACACCAAAATGAGATTCTTTTTTATTTTTGGAACATAAAGTACATTACGAATGTACTTCTCCTCACCATTGGGTAAGATAATGGGGATCACTCCAATACTTTTGATAGGATAAGAGGTGTTATCAGCACCTTGAACTTTGCTTCCATCGTGCACTTTTACAAGCTTTGTGAAGACTTCTTTGTGATAAGTCATATGGCGTGTGGCACGGCTATCAATCACCCAATCAATAGATGAAAAAACAGCAACTTGTAAAGTTGAAGATGAGCTGTTTTATGCTGAAAAACTAGCAAGATTTGAAGTGGCAGAAATCTCGTCTTGAGGAGAGATGAGATTATTAGTGACAAAAGCATAATCATTATTGAAAAGATTATCCTCCTTTCCAAATTGTTGTTCCAAAGTAATGATTGCGGTACTTGTATCGTTACCTTTCTCTTTTTCCTTTGCAAGCCTCTTCCTACATTCTTGTGATGCCCAAACTTCTTGCAATAGTGGCACTTACCCTTCTTCTTGGAGCCTTGATCTTGAGCTTCCTTAGATTTTTGATCATCTTTGGAAGTTTTGAAAGAAGGCATCCCTTTCCACTTGCCTTTGCCTTTGCCTTTTGCAAAGAAAGCTTGATCTTCTTGTTCACCAAAGTTGATCCTTGTTTGCTCTTCTTGAAGAAGTAAGCCAACAAGTTTGTCGAAGGAGATTTGCTGTCCCCTAAAAGAAATGCTCAATGATGACACAAATGGAAGGTAAGAATTAGGAAGAGAGTTGAGAGTAATAGATACAAATTGTGAGTTCTCAATCACCTCATCAATACTAAGAAGCTCCTCTCGAAGATCCTCGATCTTCGTCAAGTGGTTTGTAAGCAAATCACCTTTAGATAGAAAGTTGATTTCGAAGATATACCACGTTTGCCGCATTCTTTACTTGAAACATCTTTGCAAGAGTCTCCCAAGCACTTTTGGAAGTCTTGCATGATCTAATATGTGGAAGGATAGATCTCTTCACTGATAATGCAATGACGGAATGTGCTTGTGAACATGTATAAACCCCAAAAACCCATAAAAAAGAAACACTTTTCAAGAAAAAAAAACCCTAGAAAATTTTTCCGTTTCAAAAACACGTTCCGAAATGACGTACAAAACGGACCCATGAAACATTGATTCAAAATCAAGACTTTGCAATAGTATTTCTTTTATCATCCTCCTTGAATGTTTGTTTTTGAAGGTTGTAGCAATTTGAGTTGATATTATTGTCCTCTTGTTAATCAAACCTTACGTAACACATTTCATTTCAAGACTATATTGATAAATATTGAGAAAATTGAATCTCTTCATTAACTCCAAAAATTCATAATTATCTTTCAGATATGGAGGTAGATAAATACTACATAGTGCACGTTTTTTATGAGTGTCCCTTTCAAGGATGTACTACTTGGTAAGTTGTCAAATTTCCCGCCACTCATTGAAGTTGTTAGTGTACAATCTTTTTTTCATCTAATTTTGTTGCATACATGCTAGAGTGCATAACAAGTTTAATCACTTGGCTTCTTGTGTGGGTTTGGTAATTCTTTCATTGAACATCATACGGTGTTAACCCGCTTTCCGTTTTTGAGCTATCTTATGTTTGCTTAACATCATAGTTATTATTGATCTTGGAATGTTATATTTTTATATTTACTTGGTGAACCATTTGTATTTCTTTGTTTTTGCAGGCTCGAAAGTTCCTCGGTACCTTGTGTGAGGAAGTTTCTACGCGATTGCAGAAGGAATATGCTCGGGGTCGCACATTCACTTTGAAGGTTTGCATGAAAGAGGTGTAAGATTAACATGGAAGAAAAGAAATGTTAGGTTGCTTGAAAGCTAATTCACAAAGCCACACAAGTTCTCTCTACGTCTATAGTCATGTGTAGTTAAATTTTTTTCAGCTTACCCATGCTAATTTGTAAGAGTACAGCTATAATGTTTTTGGAATTTGAGATCCAAGTTTTGTACAAGTGCTTTGAGAACTTAAGCCATGGATTGTTGGTTGATAAGAAAGCCACAATCAATCATGTTTTGAGTCTTTACAAGAGTAAGTTAAGTAGTTTAACCTTGAGGACACAAATTTTTACACCAGGAGGGTGATAAAGTCTACAGACCCATAGTACTTAAGGTTTCCAGGCAGTTCATACCTTACCTTTTCAGAATTAGAAAAATCGGCCTTTTTAGATTTGGAAAATCAGCTTTTAAGATTGCACGAAGATAGATTGCAAGAAGATAAACACAAAATGTTTCTGAGGATTAAAAGATTGCAAGTGACTGAGAGTTTGGATTTTATCATTCTCAAGTCACCAAGAGAACAAGAAGCAAATGGGCATTTTAAGTTGAAGTGATGGGCTTCAGAGCTCACTTTGTCACGAGATCAAGGAATGGAATGATAAGACGTGTATCAATAATGAGAAAGATTGAGTAAGGTTGGTTTATTTTCATTGTTGACAAGATGGAAATGTATACTTGTCAAATGATGATTAAAAAGAGGGGGAATTCCCATCTTTTTAATGACTTAAATGGTGTTTCCATATCTGGATACAAACTGTCCCAAATGAAAACACTGTTGGATGCGAATATACATTGCAAGAGGAATAGTAGTGATTTGAAATTCTTTAACTTTTGAAAATTTGTTTCCATCCTTTCTAGATGTTAACTTTAAATACAATATCATCAAGGAAGATCTTCATGAATTTGTCAAGATACTCATAGAGGGCGCCTGACTTGGCTTTTGTGGGAATTGGAGACGCCAAAGGGCAAACTGTAAGTATAGACTAACCATTCAATGATAAGAGCACTGGTTTACTTGATAATTATACTTGCTAAACTCATACACGAGACTGTAAATTTCACATCCAATACATTAACAAGGATGGACTTTATAATTGGAAGAGAGAAGTGATCATTGATAGTGAAAGAATTTAGTTTTCAGTAATCTACACAATTGCATAGATTGCCATTCTTTTTTGAAACAATGACAATAGGACTTGCTTAGGTGTTGTAGTCTGTTTGCACATGTTAAGCCAACATTTTCTCGATTCCATGGTGGAATTTTTGAGCATATTGGGGATTCATGTGGTAATTTTGTATTCTAATTGCTTGGCACCAATATTAAGTTCAATAGTGAGTTCATATGCTTCCTCTGGAATTTGATCTTGGAATTGTGGGCTTCATTCAATAGCTAAATGCTCTTAACGTCTTGTAGGATCACCAAGGTTTGTAACCCTGAATCATCAACTTGAAGATATTAGAATCAAGATACTAGGTACTAATCAGGAAAGCAAAAATGCTATTAGTCGGGCTAGTAATTACTTATAACTGAATGCATATATGTCTCCCTCTTCTTGTGATCTTGGAGGCAAGTCAGGAGCCTTTGTGACGTTGATCTCATCCTGCTTCACTTGTGTAATTTCATCTCTCATTTAGTAATATATTTACACATTAGTTGAGGCCAAAGTTCTAAGTTCTAACTAGTAACAAGCAACATAGTTAATATGTATTTGTGAGAACACAAATATAAATCAACTCTCTAGCATCCCTCAACGTCTCTAGGTGTAGATTTGAATGCACATATATAAGTCGTTTTAGATTGACGCAAAGAATGTATTCCTCATCTAAGTTCTTTGTGTGGATGAAAGAGAAAATGCTTAATTTCTCTCAGAAGCAATCACAGTACAGTCCTGACAGAGGACCCGATGCAACCTCCTCTATAACCTGGGAGTACAGCCTATGAACTCCCACCAAGTGATTCCTTGCAGCATGCGAGCAATTTGCTTTCGTTCCAGGGGCAAGCTTGCAGTTCTTCAAAATCAAGAGCTCATCCTCTAGTGCCTTTTACGAGTAAAGCTTTGGAATGAGCTGCTAAATGGATGAACCCTCATCAGCTCGGGATCCTGGAATTGCTCCTCAATCCTCCACAATGAGTGTATTGAGTTTCCAATGGCATGTGCCATCCATGTTGCTATATGCCAATATGGCCTTTACTTCCTGCATGTAACTAGCATAGTCAAAATCAAGGGCAAAAATTGCAGAAGACTTGACAATGAAAACTCAAGAATCATATTTCCAACACGACGAGCATCCACAAATCACCACTAAAAACTTAACTCCATGCAACAATCTAGCTGCTCGTCCGTTGCGTCCATAAACTCATAGATAAAAACCATGGTGGTTCCTTCTTTGTCGGTGAGGAATAATGTGTATTGGTTGTAGCCCTATAATAATAGACCTAGTTTCATCCCAAACTGCCTGCTAAACATTGGTTAGCCTTCATATGAGATTTTTGTATTTAGAAGTCATTACTTTTTGTCAATCATGCCTTAGAGAAGGAAAATATGCAATACGGATAGTTAACGAGAACAAAATCAATTCATGCTAAAAAATTAATTTTCCCAGAATCGGATGTAATGAGATCCTTAAAATTCAGTACAATAATATATCCATTACATATTTGTTACTTGAGCTTTTCCCCTAGTTTCCTTGTCTCGTGGTATCCTTTTGAAGAGTGGTTATCATCATGTTGGAGTTCATGAAGAATCTTCTCCAGTAGATTCTCTTCAAAACTCAGTTAGTCTGATTCCATCTGGTTACTGCTGTGGGTCCTCACAATCTTAAGGGAGGCCATGAAAAAATAGTTGATTGGGTATCCAAATATTGATCTTCTGAATGTTTGTAATAATTGTAATAGGCCTTCTACCAGCCATGTGGTTCTATAGTGAATGGAACTTGTAAATTGTTTTGACTGGATCACATGAACCATTTATTGTGTTTGAAACTTGTCATTATAGTAAAGCTCTCCTCATTAACATAAGAGTTTCCCCAAAAATTACTGATGTGATTCATTACAGGTTAAGCGGAGGAAGAATGGAGCTGGTGAACCTGCCAAGTTTATGGGATGTGGAAGTTGTGACAACTTTAGCCGTTCTTCTACTGTAAGTTCAGAAAGCTGACTCTTTAGGGCTATTTGTAAGTGAATGTTGCCAGATCGTAGCTGCAATCAATAATGCTTACGGAATTCTATGTGATTCATTCGATGCAGTTGGCTTATGCCACAAACAAGGCTGATGTTCTTTTACGTGTTGCTGAGAAACTATATGCTTCACTGCAGCTTGGTACCTTCTCTAAACGATGTGATGTGACTAGTGAATTCTGCACTTACTGCTGCAGATGATGTTTTTTGTGTATCCTAGCTCATAAACACTGTTTCATCTTCCCTCACAACTCCTTTGCAAATGCCAGCTTCTAAGCAAAAATGATTTGTAACAGAAGCGCAAGAGGTACGAGGTGTCGGTCTTCAGGTTACCAAACTTGACATGATGACTGTGTCTCGAAGTAAGTTGGTGACTCTTTGTATTTGACATAATTGTCTTTCCTTTTGTAACTACGAAAGTCTGTGTACTATCCTTCTTTTGCTAATTTCTTGCCCCGTGGTTATCAAACCCTAGTTGCTGGAAGTTGTTTTTTTTCTGATTTCTTTCAAGTTGAGCTTCTGTTTGAGCACTATTTGAGCATGGCTAGTCTTGGGGAGAGTTTGCTAGGTGAATCTAGCAAAGTTGATGGCACAAATGGAGATGAGGAGAGTTAATCTCTCCAAGAGGGAGGATTTCCAAGAGCATGCCTTTGCTTCTAAGAAGAAGTAGAATTCAGCCAAGGACAAGAAAAAGGGTAAAGGCAAAAACAAAGGAGCAACACAAGCACTTGAGCAAGGAATGGAGAACTTGCAAATGTCAGAAGCAACAATCCTCCTCTACTACCTCTTCACATGACCCTCATAGGAATTGGTTTGATACCTTTGTGGGGATTGGTGATGGACAAGGCCTAGGTGACAACTCAACACACAAGTTCAAGGGAAAGGGCACAATTCCTGTAAAGCTTCCATCAAGAGAAGTCAAAGTCATTAAGAATGTCTTATATGTACTAGGACTTGCTAAAAATCTTCTTCCATTCACTCAACAAAATATGAAAGTAGAATTTGATGCGACTTCTTGATACTTGATTCGGTACATTCAGATTTGTGGGGGCCAACCCAACCCAGATCTACAGGGGGGGCATATTACTTTATGACCTTTATTGATGACTTCTCATGCAAGATTTGGATTTATTTCTTGAAGCAAAAATCTGAAGCATTCAAGTACTTTGTGCATTTCAAAGCTTTGGTAGAAAAGCAATCAAGAAAGAAGATAAATATGCTCAGGTCAGATGGTGGTGGAGAGTATATTAAGACGGAATTTGTGGAATTTTGCAAGGCTAATGGAATCAAAAGGCAACTTATAGCTCCCATTACCCGTTACAAGCTCTATCCGCCGCAAACCGCCAGGTGCCGGTTACCCAATAGGAACCGAATGTCTCACGATCCACCCCGACATAGGATCCGATCCAGATCCACCCTCTGTGCCCTGGCCCGTGATCTGTAACAAGCGAGATCCGATCTCCAACTCTGACAGCGTCCCATACTACTTGCAGAGCCATCAACCATCTCCCATCTCAGGCTAGCCCTCTTCCTGGCTGTGCACATGGTTAATGAGACCTCCTCTCCTTGTATACCTCCAAGGTCCCCTCGTCTTGGGTATCCGGAGAGACTAGCTTTACCAGCCCCACCGACACAACCGGCTTCTTCTGCTAATTTGATGGAACCGGAACCTTACAGAGGTAACGAGCAATGGAATTACAGTAATGAAAGTGGACCTTCAGAACAATATGTCATTATGCTGTCGCACAACAAGAAGCATCTAGAAATTGGACCAGAGCGCCACTTGGATGCTTTGCATGTGGAGAAAACGATCAAGTCAACAGGCCCAGTTGATGTTCAGCTTCAAGTTGGGTTTGGGACCCAAGGGAGTTGGGTCCCTAACATTCCCTCCCCCCCTTAAAAGATTCCTCTTCTAAGGAAGGAAATCTAGGAATCTCAGTCCAAGGTCTCGTTCCTTTTCCCAAGTGTCCTTGACTATAGAGCTTCCTTTCCAACGAACCAAGTACTCAGTCACCTTCCGGTTTCTGAGCCCATGTTGACGTACATCAACAATGGCCTGATGTTCAAAAGGTAGAAAGGATGTTAGGTCCTCACGTTGACTTAGCTCATCCTGAAGAACCGAGTTATCCTTTCCCCCAAGTTGTTCCTTTAAATGACTAATGTGGAAAACTAGGTGAACCTTGACTCCTTGAGGAAGGTCTAGTTGGTAGGCATTCCGATTGAGTTTCTTTACAATACGGAAGGGCCCAGCATAACGAGGCGATAACTTAGGACATTTTTTAGTCTTTAATACCTTAGAGTCTTTTGGGATTCTAAGATATACCCAAACCCCTTCCTCATAGACCCTAGGTTGTCGCTTTTGATTGGCATAAAATTGGGCTCTATCCTGATTCATTTTTACGTTATCGTGAGCAACAAGCAACATTTCTTGCATATCACAGGAAATCGACTGCTACTTTAACCTTGAGACTTTTGAGGACAACAAAGATTGGAGCTCTAGGAAAAAAACCAAACATCATAGTGAATAGACTAAAACCCGTTGTAGAATGTTTTGCGCTGTTATACACAAATTCAATCATTGGAAGGTACTTTTTCCAATCCGACTGTCTTCTGGAGACACATGCATGAAGCATGTCCTCCATGGATTGGTTCGTCCTTTCAATTTGACCATCCTATCGGTAGACCCTAGACTTAATGCGGTCTCTAATTTCTCAAAGACCGCCTGCCATAATTTGCCAGTGAACTTAGAATCTCTATCACTAACAATGTCATTTGGCAAACCAAACAACCTGAACAACTCTTTCACGAAAAGTTGAGCAAGTTCAGAAGCTTTGACAGATTGTCTGGTTGGAATGACTTGCGCCATTTTGGTTAGTTCGTCAACTATAACCCAAATAGCATCATTTCGCTTCTTCGTCCGAGGTAGCCCAACCACAAAATCCATGGAAATACTTTCCCACTTCCTTTCGAGAATTTCCAAAGGCATTAACAAATCAGCTGCCTTAAGTCTTACAACTTTATTTACCTGGCATTGCTCGCACTTGCGAACATATATCCACTTTACCTTTTAGATTTGGCCAATAAAAGTTCCTTTTTATAAGGTCAAGCGTTCTTTGTGAGCTAGGGTGCCCTACACGGGGGCTGTCATGACATTCATGCATGATCTGGGCCCTAATATCATCATTTCTGGCACACAAACTTTTCCATTCCGGTAAAGTAACCCATTCCTTATGGAGTAGTCTTTTAATATCTTTTACAGAGGAGAAATCTCGGAATCCTGCATTCCGAGTTCACCACTAGATCTAGAAGAACCTGCCAAGAACTCTAGTCAAATACGACCGAAGTACCTATCGGTCTTACACAAATACAAATAATGTCTCCTCACCTTCAAAGCATGAATGATTGCAAAAAGCTCTTTATCATAGGTGGAATACTGCCTTTGAGTAGGATCTAGCTTTTTGCTTTCAAAAGCAACCGGTCTACCATCTTGGTACAGGACTGCACCTATAGCATAGCCATTGGCCATCCGTTTCAAGTACATACGAGTTGTTAGGATCCACTGTGTAGAATAGGCACTGTAGACACACAATATTTGAGATTCTCCAAACTCTGATTCACATCTTCAGTCCGAGTAACCGGTGGACTGAATTTACTGTGTCGACTAGTTCTTTTCACCCCTTTGAGGACATTTGTCAAAGGCAATGAAACACGTTTTTTGAGGAACGCGTTTCTGGAAATGTTTTTTTTTCCAAAAACGCGTTTCTAGGCAACTATGGTATATATGTATACACGTATATATATATATATATATATATATATATATATATATATATATATATATATATATATATCTATATCATAGTTCCATGTGTCGTGGGTGCCGTACAGGTGCCGTGGGGCTTCTCATCCACGACACGCGTGAAATACATTTTTTAAATAAAAAAAGTCCCCAAAAAATAGCATAAATCCCCAAAAATAGCAAGAAATAATAATGTGTCATACCACGACATGTGTGCCGTGGGGAACTATAACCCATGATAAATCTATGAGAAAACCCCGTAAAGTCCAAAAAGGACTTAACCTCTCGGATGGTTTGAAAAATTGGCCATTCACGAACTTGACGAACTTTATTTGGGTCAATTTCCAACCATGGTTTGAAATAACGTGACCAAGATAAACCAATCTCTTATGGAAAAAAACTTATTTGGACCCCTTGGCAAAGAGCTTATCCTGTCTAAGTAACTTTAAGACGTTCCTGAGATGCTTCTCATGCTCATGCAAGATTTTAATATAGATGAGCATATCATGTAAGTAAACTATGACGAACTTTTCCAAATATGGAGGAAGAAGATCATTCATCATCTGTTGGAAAGTCGCTGGAGCATTTGTCAAGCCAAATGGTAAAACCAGAAATTCATAATGGCCATACCTAGTCCTAAACCCGGTTTTTTCTACGTCCTCACTCTTTATTCGAATCTAATGATAACCCGATCTCAAATTGATTTTGGTGAAGTAATTTGCACCATGTAACCGATCAACCAGTTCATCCATTCGGGGTAACGGGTAACGGTTTGTAATCGTTAACTTATTTAACTTCTTAAAGTCCACACACAGACGAGTGCCTCCATCTTTTTTATCAAGGACTTACTAGGCCTTACATGGCCCATTTTAAGATAGTTTTGCAGTTGCCTATAAACGTCATCTTCTTCAGTAGTACTCATCCTGTAAGGATACAAGGATACAAGCGAGCTACCAGGTTGGAGTTTAATACCATGGTTGACTCCCCGAGAGGGGGGAGGACCCTCAGGAAGTTGTTTTGGGAAAACATCATTCTTGTCTAAGTTTCCTAAAAGTTTCGCCCTCAGGCGAGTTTCTTCTTTAAGGTTGTTAGACATTAATGCTAATTGCATGTTATAACTTTGTAAATTGCATTCCTCATGATAAGTGAAATCCTTCAACCAACACATGTATGAAATCACAATCCACAATATCCATGCATCTAACTGTTTCTAAAGCATAAAGCATATAAGGAGAAGATGAGTGAGCCGTTATGCTAGAACGACAAACTGTGAGTTACGTATTTTTTTGTTAACGACTCATTCTTCTCACAGAACCACTCCTTACCAAGTATTACATCTACTTATCTAGATTCATAATATGAAAGTCCAAGTTGTCTTTATAGGCTTGTATTTGAATCGGCAGATGAGGGACTATCTGTTCCCATACTTGGCTTTCCGCTCTCGTTGCCAGCTTCACAACATATCGGTGCTCACTTTGCCTTGTTTCCACCTTTAGCTTCTGCAACAAGATAGAGTTAATAAAATTGTGCGTAGAACCATCGTCAAACTGTCACGGCTTGGCCACCAACAACCCCCTTCATCCAAATGAGGTCGTGAGGGCCAAAAACAGTTTTGTTAAAACAACAATGCTTACACACAGAATTACCAGCTAAGGAAAGATCAATACTTGAAATGCTAGAGTTATCTGACGTCTTAAAAGATGCCCCTTTAGCTTGCCTCCGTTTCTTTCGGATCCCTTTGCCACATGACCTGGTTCCATGCAATTAAAGGACAAATTGTCGCTTCTGGCTTTCGCAAAGGTCTCCTAGTCCATAGTAGATCTTTTCTTCGACTTACTATGACTCGAAGGTGTCTCCTTTGCTTTGTCTTGTCCTTCTTTGAAAAGAACGGTTTCTTACCCTTTGCCTCTGGTGAAAGACCATGCTTAGGCTTAGCCACTATACGAGTGTATAGTGGCTAATCGAACCGCATCATCAAGGGTAAGAGATTGGTTCCTCCTAACCTCTAATTGATAGTCTCTAGGCAATCCCAAAATAAAATGCAAATTAACCATCAGAGGATCTATTCTAGTAGCAAAACAAGAATATACCTTTAGGAATTTTTGTAAGTATTGATCAAGGGGCCGGTTTCCCATCTGTATCGTCGCATAATACTCTGCACATGAAAAGAAACTTCTCGATTTTTAACCTTCACATCCTCCTTGACAATGCATGCCCTCATTTCGATAGCTCTTGCAATTCTCTCCTTTGCAGCAATAGAAAGATAGAAATTGAAGCCATCCAGTATAGGAAGGTAGGCCGCCTTAAAGGCCTTGTAAAAGTCTTCCTACAATCTCGGAGCTTCGGGCTTACCCCTCAAGTCTTGCCACCATGTAAAAGCTTTACCTCACAAGTAGATAATAACCAAGTTGATTTTATTTTCGTCGGAAGAATCATGCGAGGAAAAATGTGAATTCCACAAAGTAACCACTTCAGGGGCTCTATCTTTCTTTTCCCCGGTAAAAATCTCGGGAGTAAACAAAAGCTGGAGCAGTAGTTGCCTTAACCGCGTCAGCTCTCTCGACTCTTGTTAATCCTTTGCATGTCTTGCTTGCATATTGACAATTTGTTGCTGTAAATTGTTGATAGCCGATAGCAAAGTATTGGAGTCCAAAGTAGGAACAGGTTCAACATGCAGGATTGTAAACCCGTATCTACTCCCATTGATATCAGCAGCAAGTCTTCTAGGGATGATGGCACTCCTTTCGTGGATGAGACTCTTTATAGGCAGCTGGTGGGTAGCCTGATTTATCTTACCACTTTGAGACAAGACATTTCCTATGCGGTTGGTGTGGCTAGTCGTAGTTTATGAGTTCCCCAATTGAGGCCCATTGGAAAGCAGCTAAGAGGGTACTGACGTATGTCAAGGGGACTACTTGTTATGGACCAGAAAATGGAAGTGAACAGTTGGTCTTTTCTGTTGTGATTTTTCTTTTTTTTACAGTAACATACCATCACTTTAATAATATGAGAAATAACTATAAATTTGTCGGTTTGGTACTCCATGAGGCTTACTTCTAAAGGGATTCTGAACTTGTGACTTCAATTGAACAATCAATCACAAATTCTGAAATGACAACTACATGTATTATTCTCATTAGTTTCTATCTACTTGGAAATTTGGCCGCAGTCGATTTTATGTCAAGTGCTTTAGTATGTATAGCATCAGAAAATACAGAGGATCAAACATGGGAGACATCCTATCTAGTTACAGTTGTGCTTGGGTTGCTCAATTTCAAAGAACCTGCTTTGGCTGTATAAACTGCTTATGCTTTTGTTGCAACAGGTAACCGAGAACAGAAAGGTCTAGAGTCTTGGCTGGCTTCACCTTTGAAGAATATCTTGCCTGTACAAGGTCCCTGCAAGCTTGTTACGAATAGCAACTCAATTCTGTCTGCAACCATCGTTGAAAAGGAGAATGAAGGTGCAGCCTTCTCATAGGATCTGAAATCTGATTGTTATATCATTACAGAAATGGAAACAATCAACTTGCACATTAATTCCTTTTGCTGATTCTTCTTGATGAATTCTTGACATGAGTAGCTTATTTTGCAGTCCAATCACCAAGGAATCGTAAAAAGATCCAGGCTGACTCAGTGCTGCAAGAATCAAAGATTCTTCGAGGGTCCAAAATTTCCAGTGAGCTCCCTAGTTTCAGGCCACCTGCATTGCCTCCCATGTCACAATTAGATCGTTCAGTTTTAGAGTCACTTCCTCCAGATATTTTCAATGAAATAGACAATGCTTACAATGGTTTGCTTGCAAACGAGAAGCCTATTGCAAACAAAGCATATATTGAAACCGATGTGCATTCTAAAAATAAAGTCCACTTAGATACATCAGCATCAAGTTCAATTGCCTTCATGCGTGCTGTAACACCTTTGTTATTAAGAAAACCCATTCAGCATCCTACTAATGCAAACAACCTGCACACGGAACATGCTTATCCTAATGAATATCTGCAAACAGAGAATCAGTTTTGCAAAGAAAAGCATATCAGCCATACAAGTGATGCAGGGGATAAAGTTGTCTCTGATCCTCTTGAGGTAGTGGGCCCAAGGGACCTCATGCCTTTGTCATTTAGTCAAATTGATAAGGCTGTCCTAAAGGAGCTACCGACACAGTTACAGTGTGATCTTTTACATGCCTTGCCTGCTCATTCAGCCCATACAAACTTGCAACACCTGTCTTCTTCAGAACACAACGTTTTTCATGAGAATGACGTTTTTCCTTCAGCAACACCTTTTGTTGCCAATACAAGCAACAAATTAGGAATGCCCAGTAAATCAGCTGCTTCACAAAAATTAGATGAACTTTGGAATGGCTTGCCCCCTAAATGGGTAAGGATATTCCATGAGTGGTCCGGTCCTGGATCTAGAATTTTGCGAATCATTTCAAGCCAGTACCAGTGCAGGGCAGCTGAGGGCTCTTTTGCATCATTTCTTTTGTCTTTGGGACCTTTCTTATCTGATGGTGCCTTTGATGGCTCAGATGGTTCTGATGAAGTGGTTTATTGTGTTTTGGAGCTTGTTAAGCAGTACATTCAACCTTTAGTAAGTGTTGATCTTGAGGAAGTATGGAAAGTACTCCGCCTTGTGAAAAGGTATGCATTTCTTGTGTTAATCCTCAAAGCTGCCATCTTAAATGGTGATTCACTGCTATTTGAACAATAACATTGTAGAAGATGAATCACAAAATCAATAATCGTAATGTTTTAGTACAGCAAAGCTTTAAGTTAGTAGCCAATATCTGGTTCTATTCATGTGTAGGATATCTAGTGAGCACAGGTTTTGGAGCGAAGTTCAGAATCTGTTACTTCCACCAGTGCAGGTGAGATAGTTAACATTCTGAAGTAGTGGTGGCATATCTGAAGATTATCATTTACTGCTCGTTTGGTACCAGTTATGATGTCTTTTACAATTTCATAGCCTGCTCTATCTATGTACATGAATTGTGTTCACTAGAGCACCTCTATTGCCACAAATTTTCCCCCACAAAGGATAATTGTAAGGAGACAAAAACTTGGGTAGTTCAACTAGGAATAAAATTGCTAGGTCTCAGCTCTCCTTATCAACACAAGGCAGGCATTGTGGCTAGCGTCATTTGTTGGCGGCCCTGAGACCTGTCTTGATTCAATAAAGTTGATCATTAGGGATGATGCCTCCATGATAGGTCCAAGTGGAAGGACCCTTACTACAAACCTTTTTTTAGCCGGCACTCGAGGGCCAGGATTACTATCACTATGCCAGTTGTTTGGTTCGGCAACCACTATGCCTTGATAGAATATATCTTAACAACATTGAGTTTAGATCTTGGAGTTTGAAGCAATTTTTTATGCTTCAGTGGCATCCATGATTGCTTATGAATAGCTGCAACACAAGCAAATAATACTAGCTGGGAGATGGTTCACTAGTGAAATCCAAAAAAGAAGCTAATACAAAATTGAAAGTAGAAAATTGCTACCAAGGTGTGAGAAGTACTGAGTTTGTTATGGCAGGAAAGTAACAAAAAAGATAGAGAACAATTGAAAATCTCCAAAAAGAATCTGCGTGTGCATGTGTGTCTTCCCACATGTTTCCATGTGTGGGGCATTTTGCTTATTTCTCACTATATGTGTTAGCAGGGGTATATTTCTGACAGCTATGGAGGCAAGTTGAACATTGTATGATTGATGGGTGCCTTCGATCAAGTTTGACTGCACACCATAAGCTGCCATATGATGGTGATGCTTGGTACACTGGGGCCTCGGCACTGACGGCTATTATTACTATCATTGTGCAAAACGTGGAGGTAATATGTCAACCATACTTCTAGTGTTGTTAAATTTCTACTCTTACAAGCAAAGCATCAATCTATGCATTCTTCTCCTTCAGGTTTGTAAGCTTGTCTCCCAAAAGGAGCTATTTTCAAAGCTGCACATCTAATGGTTGGGATGCTCGTGCTCGTTGGTACAAAACAATGTGTAAGTCTTACCCAAACTCAGTTTGTTGGCTTTGACTCAACCATTATTTCTTGTTGGGTTCTTTTCAATTTCAGCATTTGAATGCGTTGAAAGTTTAATTCAAGGAATGTCCTCGTTTATGAACCACTAAAGCCTTGTGGAGTGGGACCACTCAGTCCACAAACTTCGTGAATTTCACTCACATTCTTGAAGTTAGTACCCAATGGCATCTGAAGCTTTAGGTTCATTGAGCCCTCTAGGCTATTCCACTTACTTTTTTATATCATTGGCCTACATCTTTATCAATTTCCTCAACTTTCTTAGAGTACATGTACACCTTCTGAATGCTTATATATTCGGCTCCAACAAGAAGTACTACTACTATTAATAATACCAAAAGGAGAAGTGGACATCGAGCCACTGTGCTTAGAAATGGCAGAATTTATCAAAATTAATTTTCATAAAAGTCGGTGCTCTACTCCTGTCTATAATCATAGGCTCAGCAAGATAATTTAGGATGCAACCTTTTTACTCTTGTATTATATGGAGAATGTCAGGGATGAACTTTACCTCTATTGAGAACTCCAAAATATTGATCAAGAAGTTGACATTTCAATTGCTTTTGCTTTTGCTTTCACTAAGCCTCAGTTGCTCTCGGTAGGCTGTCTCATTTTTTGGTGGAGTTTATCAACTAGTATGCTTGATAATCTCTCTCTCTCTCTCTCTCTCTCTCTCTCTCTCTCTCTCTCTCTCTCTCTCTCGCTCTCTCTCTCTCTCTAGGAACGGGACCTAGGAGCGAGACCTGGGCTCTGATCTGAGCTGGACCTAGGCGCAGAACTGTTGCGATGGTCTGAGCAGAATCCAGCTGAGCAGGTACTGGCGCTGCTCAAGTGCTGTCCTAGCATGCTGACTGATGCTGCCCGGACCCCTGTTGACCCCTGCACCAGATGTTAGCGTGCTACTAGCCCGTTGATCTCCTGATTGCAGGAGCGCTGACTGGCCCGTCCTCTGACCAGGTGCTGCCTTGCCCTGAGGCACTGACTGCAGGCACGCTGACTGGCCCGATGGTCTTCTGACCAGGTGTTGCTCTGTTGTCCTTGGTGCTCTCTTTACATTGCTGATTCTGTCCTTTCTACATCCTGCCTTCACACATGGCACCTAAGAAAAAGGGGAGTGCCCCGACCCCCCCCCCTCCCCTCTATCCATCTCTTCTCCTCCCCCACCTTCTACAATGGCCGGGGATGATATTTCACCTACAGCAATGAAGGAACTCCCATCACCGTTGGCTGCACTCGAAGGCTCCATTTTCACCGACACTATACTTGATGTCATGGAAACGGCAAATCAGCAAGCCACGGTCGATTACACTCCTTCCAAGCCTATTGAGAGTCTTTATGCCTATGATATTGGTTTCATTCGAAACAAAATCATCAGCCTTAAGAAACAACTACACTTTTTTGAAATGGCGAATGGCAAGTTGGTTATGGATCTCGTAAGTGTCAAAGAGAGGGTGGAGCAGCTTGAGCAAGAAAATGTATATCTTAAGCAACGGATTGCCGAACATGTATCGCCTTCGGACGAAACTTCCAACAAAATATCTTGCTTGGAAAAACAGGTCGAAGAGACAAAGACATGGGCAGCACTCTTCAAACCGGATGATATGGGCAACAAACTCTCATCACTTGCAAAACAGGTTGAAGAAACGACATCGATCCTCAAACAAGGTAATCACCCCCATATCTCAGCCTCTATGATGGATAACAATTTGGAGACAGTTTTGGATGAAAAAGCTAGAAGAGCTAAAAAGGCTCTCAATACTAGAGTAAGTGACATTGCCAACGACGGTAAACCAATAGACGAAGCTACAGATTTACTCGTTTCCAAGTTATCTCATGTTGTTGATGGTTTTGATACGGCATGGTGTAGTAAATTTGATGACAAAGTTCTTTTTGTTAAATTTCGCTCTCTTCAACACCGCAATGCAGCCCTTCGGCTTAGAACAAAACTCAAAGGCACTTTCATTTATATGGATGATGATTTGAAAAATACCCAATGGTTAGCAAGGAAAAAGATTATTCACGAAGCAAAAGAAAAAGGGCAAAGGGTCGTTTTTATCGACGACAAACCAAGATATTTTGACCTTCTCTCACACTAGGAACTTGGGGCTCCCGGGTTTAGGAGCTGCCCGAGATCCCCTACCATTTTGAGACTTGGCTTCTGGAATTGCAATGGTTTTTTTATCATCATCATCGGCAGGAGATTTTGCTGATTTTATAAGCAAATGTGACATTTTGTTGTTGGCTGAAACCCATGAGTCCTTATATTATCCTCTTCCACATGTACATGATTACTCTTGGCATTCTGTTTTTCGCCCATTTGTGAGGGGAAAAACTTGTCGTGGATCCGGCGGAGTAGCTTGTTTATACAGAGCCACGACAGTTAAGATGGTTAAGCAAGATCCGTATGCTCGATATATACGGCTACATACTATTGGTTCATTATTGGGATTACCGCAGGACATTTATATGGCTGTATGTTACTTCGCTCCACAGACTTCGGCGTTTGCTGAATTTGGTGGGGACCCATTTCAGGCACTCTCAGATGATAGTGCTGTTTTTTCTCAGCAGGGCTACATTTTATTAGCAGGAGATTTCAACGTCCGTACTAGCTCCAAACAGACAGAATTTCATGCAGAGATTGACACAAAACTTTATACCCTAGACTCCCCTCCTACCTTACTCTCACCACGACCTGCCCGCTGCACGCTTTTTACTCCACATGGTTGAAAATGCCAATAACCATGCCAAACTTCATAAAGCCACTGATGACTATGATTCTCTAAACGTGGATTTCCTTAAACCTGTAGCACATCTTATCTCGCCCTTTATTGTTCACGCTTTAAACACTCCTGTGACCTTTGGTTTTCCTACCGCATGGTGTACTAACATTCTTCATCCCATTCTCAAGGCAGGTGATCCCATAAATGTAGCTACTATTATGATTGGTCACACTTTGGCTAAGATTTATGGTTCCATTTTACAGACGGTTACTGGATCTTTTGCTGAGATTGAGGATTTCCATGCTATGGGTCAGGCTGGGTTCAGACCAGGATACTCTACCTCAGATCAGATTTTCATTTTGCGATGCATCATTGAGAAGGCACGACATCAGAGACAGAGAGTTTATTGTTGCTTTGTGGACTTCCGCAAAGCTTTTGACTCAGTTTCGAGACACCTCCTTTTCCAGAGATTATCTTTGCTTGGCTTCACAGACAAGACTATTGCTGGCGCGGTTCAGGGACGGTAGTGGTTGGTAGTGGTTGGTCCTCGCTGATCCATTCTACCATTGGAGTGAAGCAGGGCTGCCCCTTATCTCCTACTCTCTTTGCACTATATATTGACGACCTCGAGCGGATTATTCGAGAGGAAGGTGGAGAGGGCTGTCCCTTAGCAGATATTATTATCCCCATTCTCCTATACGCTGATGATGTGGTTCTTCTCTCATCCTCTGTAGCTGGCTTACAGAGACACCTCTCTGCTTTACATCACTTCTGTCAGCTTTGGGGATTGACAGTTAATACTAAGAAGACCAAGATTATGGTGTTCAACACAAATAGACAGCGTATGAGAGATGTGACCTTCTATTATGATGTGCTGCCGATTGAGATTGTGACCTCTTACACTTATTTGGGAGTACTTTTTTCTGGTCCGCTACTCACATTCCGACCGGCAGCCCTCACCAGACTCGGTAAGGGGCACACTTCTCTTGTTCATATGGAGAGATTCTGCTCCACATATTATGTACAGGACCCTGCTACCAGATGCTTACTATTTTCTACCACTGTCTCCCCGGTTGTCTTATACTCTGCTGAGACTTGGTGTTCGGATTTATCACGTGATACTTGGAGGGATCTTACTCGTATCCAGGTTCTCATGCTTAGCAGGATGATTAGGGCTAAGCCCTCAGTGCCACATGATATCATATTAGCGGAGTTTGCTTCCCCTCCCCTGGTTATCGGTGCTATGTTTCAAATCATTACCTTTCTTCACAGGATATCAGAGTTAGACACTTCCATATATATTGTTGCTGCTCTCACTTCATCACGCACCATTGCTGGACAGGGGGCCAAGCATTCTTGGTTTGGCAGTGTCTCAGCCCTTCTTCTGACTTGGGGCTTATCTGTATTTGATCTTCTGAGCAGGACTCATGCTTATATCAGACAACATATTTATCGTAGCTACATACGCACTATATGGTCACAGCCCGACCTTGATAAGGTCAAGATACATTTCTATGGCACACATCTACTACGGTATATTACGAGATCAGGGGGCGTTACCATTGTTTATATAGAGATACCCCTCTCACGTTGTGATCGTTCCTCAAATATCCAGACTCCAGATGTGTAGGTCTTCTATTGAGAGAGATGTATACTCTACAAGCTTCACTTCTACCTGCCACAGATATGGATCTCAGCCAGGCTCATATTACCCAGTTTTTCCAGAACCGAGACAGAGAGGACATTTCCATTTTGGATTTTGAAGTCCCCACTCGGAGATCGAAGACACAGAGAGTCTCACATATTTCTGCTAGATCCAGGATCACTAGATCTTCACGGGCTTCTTGCCAGTCCACAGCACGCTCCACTACTACTATCACTCACTATTTTCAGCTTACTCGTAGCTAGTCTCCTCCGCAGAGCAGGTGGTTAAGCTCTTGCATTGTACCCTCGCAAGCTGGTGGTCAAGCTTGGATATTTCTTCTTCTTAGAGATAGCGAGATAGATATGCTAGTTTCTTGTCTTTTTTTCTTTTTTACTAGTAAATGAGTTCGTATGCGGACAATGCTCCTCTCCTTTTGTACTCTCTTTTGTCTTATGTACCTTTGGGTACCAAAAGACGTTAATAATAATAATTCTAATTCTAACTCTCTCTCTCTCTCTCTCATGTAAATGTGGAATGATCTCATGCTGGTAGTTGAAAAGTTTTGTTGTTCAGATTATCATGCTCATTCACCTTGACTTGAAGTTTTAACCGTGCCATTGTAACCTGCAAGATTAACCTTCACATGGCAGTGTTTTCTCAAGGTAACTTTGAGTGTTTGACTGTTTTGCAGCACGTATGATCAGCCAATCCAATCTTTATGAGCTGGGTCAAGGTTCATTTGAATTATGCAACTTTGGAACTAGGCTGACACCCCAAGTTCTTGCACATGCTACCAGTCGTCCCACAGTTATTCCTAAGTAGGTGAGTCTTGGAAGTTTTGTACGCGTGCTCCAGTATGCAACTACTATTTACATGGTGGGTGTGCTACAGGTTGTTGGTGTAACTTGAAATGTGAACTCCATATTTGTAATCAACTTGAAAGCATTGTAGTCTATTCCTTGTTTGCAACTTAAAAGGTAGATTATGTTGGTTATGTTTCTTTTCTCTATCTCTAAATTTCTAGCTTATTCTTGCTGATTGTCATTCACTTCTTTGTCAACCCTGGATTCTCTCAATATCACAGCAGTTTTGCTTGGGTATTGATGAGAGCAAAGTAATACTTGCTGGCTGAGGGTTTGTTCTTTCAAGGTTTTTACATTGATATGGGTTTTTCTCTTTTGAAATTTTCTAAGGATAACTCATCAACATTACTAACTGCTCAAAGTTGATTTTTGAATTTGGATATATTTCAATCTCTTAATATTGTATCACTCTAACAGCAAAAAAAATGTTCTCCCTTTATATTGGTCCAAGCAGTCATCTTTTACAAATGCACATTTTTTGATGGTAGTTCAGTGTGATACTAATCATAGCTAAGTCATCTTGTAAAAATTCATGATGGCAATCTTCGTTTTGTTGTTTTGCTTCATTTAGTAGTCCATGTGGATGGAATTTTGTGAAAATTCTATGTTGTCTCCTTTCTCTTTGGGGCTCTTTCCAAGTTTGGCACTATATTTGATTTTGCATTTTGTTTCTTAGTAAAGGATCTACATTGTATTGTGATGAATTGCCAGTTCATTGGCAAGGGTTTACCTAGTTGAAGGGTAGTTTCTTAATGGAAGCATTGTTCAGCTCTTTTCAAGAATGTATGCCTAGATTCTTATTTATTAATGGCTATCTTAGTTTTATGGGTTGACTGTGTTTTATACATTTGTAGATACATTCACACTTTTTTTTAATTCATGTAATAACTCTCTTGTCGGTATATGGTTCTTGGTCTGAAATGCAATAATCAATGTGAAGGCCAACTTATGATAGTTTTTGGCTTTTTTCAGGATTCTATTCTCAGTTAACATTGTCTCACCACAGCACCTTACATTAGGTTTCAGTGTCTTTGGATATTTTTAGAATTAAGGGTTTATCGGTTGGTGCCTTTAAAGTTTGGTGTGAGGGAGTTTTGTGATGCTATTGCCACGAAAGTCATGCACAATCTATTGCCTGCTATTGTCAACTGCCTTTCAAATGCTAAAAGTGGGATCAATTAAGGTTCTTCACCCCGTTATAGAAGCCCTATCAAACAAATTGCAGGTATAGTGACACTGATTTTGGCCTGAAACAATAAGTCTAAGAAAAGCAACAGTTTGAATCTTTCCTTGGCTACTCAAAAGTATCATAATTGGTTGTGTTTTTGCAATGCTACAAAGGTTCTATTCCATCCCTTCACTGTCACATTCCTCTGAACCCATAGGCCTTTCAAGATGAATTGTATCCAACTTAATGAAATAGATATTGGCATGGATAAAAATTGGGCATGACCATGAGAACCATCAAGAGTTATTCGGCTCATGCGTGGTGTGGTGCGTAGTGTGCTTGCCCACTCAAGCTTGATTCTCTGGCCACACATGGGCAGATATATTGGCCAATGGCCTATTTTATTAAAAAAAAAAACAGTCACAAGGACTTTGAAAATGACAGCCAGAGACTTCTACATTCAAGTGTTGATTGGATCTACCCATTTAAAACATGTACATTATAGCTACTAATTAGCTCAAGAAGAACTTCACTCAGATACTTACCACATAATGGATGGTGGAGTTCAGTATTCCCTTGCTTTAAAACTTGTCAAATTGCAGGGTGTCAATGAGCTTTGACCCCATATGTCTGAATGACCAGATCTTCAACGAACTCTTTTCCAACATTTTTGCATCATCAAGATGTTAAATCGGTAGAGCCATTAGTAATTCTGTTAAGAACAAAAGTAAAAATTATTTTAATTAGAAATTTAAGGGCCGGAGAGTTCCTTGGAATGATGAATGGGGCAAGATGACGTCCAAGATCTCAAAAACGCCTGAATGTGGCCATAAATCTATCATCTTTGGTTATAGAGTATGCTGTTGCTGTCAACGTCTAAAGGATTATAGTTACAACTCCCAGTCATAGAAACTGAACCATCTATCCAAAAGCACTGAACCATCTACCTAATACCAATGTGTAAAATCATTATCTTTACAGTTTACAGTTCTAGAGGCTGCAACACGACATCAAGGAAAATTGGACTGTATTTTGTTCCTAATTGTCTTGAAAGTGGCAAATAAAACGTGATTTATCTTTTCAGCACATGCGAGACAGTTAGACAGTGGTTGAATTTTCACAAACAAAGTCAATTCAAGAACAAAATCCACATAAGATCTAGGAGTTGTTTGTATTTTGTAGACATGCAAACGTACTGTGTTGGCGGCATAAATACAAGACTCGATGTTGAAACTGACAGACATTACTCCAACCAAATGGTGGGTGATAAAGCTTTGGGATTTTGGACAGATGGAAAAGGGATGAATGTTCTGTGGCAAACTGTGTGCGAACATTGGGGCATTGTTGGATAATCACGAGTTTTTATTTATTTTAGTGCACAAGCCCTGTTTGAACCATTTGAACCTTTTTACTATATCTACTTATCTACAGTGAAAGGAGGGAGCCACCAGCTTGGAGTAGTCATAGCGTGACGTTTTGAGCTGATTGCTCCATCTATCTTTAGACCTTTACGTGTGTCGCTAGATAGAGCTATTTGTACAGTTTATTTCAATATACGGATTCAATTCAGTTTCATTTCATCGGATGAGCTAATCAACCACTTGGTCTTTTGCCTTTTGAGTCCATTCAAATGAAAGGGAGTTTTTTGACCTTTTGTAGTTTTCGTTTTTGCCAGGGATCTGGAGGATTCAGGTTTTTGAATATTTGTACTAGAAATGGATCATCTTACTGAGATGTCTCTGAAATGGGAAGCTTTTGAAAAACTCTTTAAATAAATCTGCAGTGAAGCAATGCCTTTGGCTTGGTGGTGGCGGGCTGTAAACAGTGATGAAACATTGCTGACCAAGAGGGAGGCAATCCAAATGCTTTGTTTCCATAGTCAACTGGCAAGCGTATGTCACACCCAGAGAGCCAGGTTACTTTTTAATCTTCCAGACAAGACTATACAGAAGACTGAACATACTTGTCTTCTAGCAGGAGCATTCCAAATGATACGTTGCAACCCTTTCAAGGAGGGCCTGTGGAGAGAAATGAAATCGTCAATAAAATGCAGGTATTTCTACAAGACATGGAGTTTGCTGCTTTTAAGAATGTACAATAAATTCCCACAATGGTTTCATGTGAAGATTGATTGAGTTTGATGGGGTGCGTTTGAAAACTACAAGGAGAGAGTTGATCATAATTTCACTGGATGACTATGGATCAATCAGGCTCAATGGGAGAGAGGGATCACACTAGCAACATGTAACTGCTCTCACCAAAATCACCAAAATCAAGCATACACTAGTGAGAGCCCTATGGATATACTTATGCGCTCCAAGGCCCATGCATCACTAGTAGTAAACTGTGACACCTCACTAGACACATGAGCAGCCTAACTGGGCCACTTCATCCATTTCTTCCGTGAGTCACTGTTAGATCCTTACAAATCCACCATCTTGAGTTTTTAAGCCTCCGACCATTTATCATGATTTTAATTCCATGAGGGCCCAAACTCCTCATAATCATCATTAATTTATGGGTTGAGTTAGGCCTATTGACCTCCTTACGGGATAATAATCCGAGATCAATCCATATATGGGCATGACTTTCTTCTTCCTTTATTCAAGTTCTGTCCTCAGAACTTAAAAGTTAGGAAATTTCCTTTTCAGGCTACCTTCTTACTCCCATGAGTCATCATCGTCTATATGATCTCTCCATCAAACTATATGCTTGATAACTATACAATTTTACAATCATTTAGTTCTAGTATCCAAGATCTTTTCAGGTTCAAGTTGAATCACACTTTTATAGTTTTGCTATGAAACTATGAAGGTGAATAGAGAAGAGAAAAAAACATAGCAGAGCCATAAGTAAATAAGCAGTGTAATTTACACATTGTTATAATCCTTGCTTGAAATGCGCCCTGCAAAAAGGAAAACTATGGGAAATGCAGGATCTGAGGGCAAGCAACAGGGCGCAGATGCCCCCACCATCCTCTCGGCCCAGCTCTCTCTCTTTCTTGCCATCCCTCGGGCCAGAGGAGCACTTGGGCAAGGAGGCAGGGGCCTTTACTGGTTTTCAGCAGCAGGGCTCGAGAAGCTATTCGAAGGAGGGGAGGGTAGCTTGACAAGCTACCCCGATCCCCCTCCCTTAGATAGGTGAAGGGGGGGATATTTAATTGAGGTGCATTTAATTTTTTCTAAAAACTTCGTGAATGGTTTTTTAAGCTTACTGGCTTTCATTTTTGGCAGTTAAAAGGACATAAAAATGGTGATTGCCCATTTGCATTGGGTTTACTTCTTCTAAAATTTTCAAGTTTGTAGTCAAGAGCATTTTGAGCATGTGCATTCATGAAAAACGAAATTTTTTTTATGAATATTGTTAGAAATCAGTAATAAACTTCATTGTTACACTTCTTAGTTACTGTTTACGATGTACTTTATTACTAGCTGTAACTAGCCGTTGGCTAGTCTAGTAGTCTACTCCTAGGTTTTCCCTCTCTATCAGGGTTCAGGGTTTATATGTACATTTTACATTCAGTATGTGGTAGCGTGATAGTGCGTGTTCTTCTTCCGGTTTCTTTGGTGATTGCTTATGGTGAATGCTTGATGTTGCATATCTGATTGTTGGCATGGTATCAGAGCAGCAGCTTGATCAGTGGATACAGCTTGTCACAGGCTCCGCAACGAAGTGAGAAAGTTCTTCACGGGAGGTGAAAGTTGGAGAGATAAAAATGGCTGGAAGAAATATTTCTTTGGTGTATTTTGCAGGTTTGAAGCTCTGAATCATCAGTGGGGAACGAAGACACAGTCCCGGAGGCATCAGAAAGGCCAGGGCAGCATCAAACAAGTTGAAAATATGTTGAGTGGGGAGATTTTTACAATACTTCCTAGTTGTTGTGAAAAGCACAGTCCCGGAAGCATGCAAAAGGCCAGGGCAGCATCAGACAGATTGAAAATCTGCTGAGTGAGGGAGATTCTTACAATACTTCCTAGTTGTGGAAAGTGCTATTTGTGTGAGAGGTTTGCCAAAAAATCTCTCATTTGTCTGTTTGGAGTACCACAAATCACACTAGATAGTATCTAGTACTGTCATTCAAAGTTAGAAAGCTTCATACTTTTCACATTACTGAAATCTGTTTGTTCGAAATCTAGAATATTCCTTCTGAAAGTTTCTATATTCTCTGTTTTTTATATCCGTACCAATATCGGATCCAAGTGCACTAGCTGAAGAGAAATCCGAGCAGTCGTACATCCGCGCTCCAGTCCGATATTGTCCGTACCGATATAGGATCCAAGCGCACGAGCTAAAGAAAATTTCAAGTAGTTGTACATCCGCGCTCCAGTCCGATATCGCATGCTCCAATATCGGATCGACGCGCATAAGTTAAGGATGATCTTGAGCAGCCGTACTTCTGCGCTCCATTCCGATATCAGGTGTATAACCATAAAAATATACAGTTTTGTGGTGTGATAAATTACTTGATCTGGACTCATTTGTTTAGTAATGGCAACTCTAAGCGAGAGTGTCCTCAATGAGTCAAACAAATTGAAAGGAGCCGACAACTATGCTGTTTGGAAATTCAAAGTGAAAAACATTTTGATGGAAAAGGAGCTATGGGAGATCGTGGCAGGTGAAGAGACAAGGCGAGTGATTGAAGAAGATCAGCGGACATCTGACAGGAGAAAACGGAAAGCACAAAATGTCATCAACTTATTAGTTAGAGATGCAATCATTCCCTACATTTCGGATTCAGAAGGACCAAAAGAAGCATGGGATACGTTGAAGGCATTGTTTGAGACCACAAACACATCTCGAGTGCTATTCTTGAAGACTAAGCTGCACACATTGCGGACGGATGATGGTGCAATCAACGATTCGGTCATATTAGTGCTCAAAGTTTACAGATTCTCAAAAGAGGTAATCTAGTTATAGGTTGACTGATATTTCTTTTGAAGGAAAAATTTGTGAAGGTTGCATTTTGGAAAAACAACATAGAGAGAGTTTTCCCAAAAGTGGAGCAAGGAGAGCCAGTGGCATCCTAGATCTTGTCCACAGTGATCTATGTGGACCTATGCAGACTAGATCTCTTAGTGACTACTATTACTTTATCACCTTCATTGATGAATATAGCAGATGCATTTGGATTTTAAGCAAGAAATCAGATGCTTTTGCTAAGTTCAGGGAATTTAAGGCATTAGTTGAAAAGCAAACAAGATGTTGCATCAAAACTTTGAGATCTGATGGAGGTGGTGAGTATTTTTCGACAAAATTTATTGATTTCTGCAAAGATCAAGGGATCAAGAGGCAGAATACAACACCTTTTTCACCACAGCAAAATGGAGTTGCAGAACGAAAGAACAGATCTATTGTTGAGATGGCCAGGGTGATGCTCACATAGAAGAAGAGGTTCTTGGGTATTTGTCTGAGAGTTTTCTTCCAACTCTCCACCACACTGAGGTCACCCTTCTGTAACTTGAATACAATGATTTGCCTCATTTCAAATGATCTGAAAATAATGCAAGCAGTGTTGTTACTGCTTCACACTCTCTCACTACAGCTTAAGCTGCAAAATGCTCAAATGTTCACCAAATTGATCCCAGTCAATTGCCAATGGTTTCCCCACTGTATTTGCCTCCTTATCCTCTGAATAAACTCTTCAAAGAGTGTTCAAGCACTTCCTACCATGCTTCAATGCCTGCAATCTGCTCAAGAGACTGTTTTCATCAACACTGTAAGTTTTCTTGTTTTCACCTCCTGTGAAGGACTATCTCACCTCAGTACGGAGCCAGTGGCAAGCTAAACCCAATAGTCAGATACTCAGGATCAGAGGAGCTCTGATACCATGTCAATGATCTGATAAGCACTATCAATAATTCATCATAAGCAATCACCATAAGGAGGAGGAAGAACACACAATCACTGTATCACACTAACTGAAAGTGAGTACATTGAACCCTGAATATATAGAGAGAGAAAACTAGTAGTTGACTATAGACTAGCTTACAACTACTTACAACTGGTAACAACTGTCAACAGTAAATCGTAAACAATAACAAGTTTATCATTGGTTTCTAACACGAAGAAGAATCCATATCCACTAATCGACTTTTGATCTAATGTATCTCTTGCATATTCTAAATTTGAAAATCTTCTTAGATTGATTTGTGGTCTCCATATTCAATGCCAAAATCTCCAAGATTTACCTCATGACGCTTTTATCCATACTCATGTTTTATACTAGGATTTTCACACAAATGACTTAGTTTGCCAACATAAAAGCTAAGATTTAGTCTAGTAATACTTAGTTAGATTAGGCTACCAAATAGCTTTCTATTGAGATTAGTGTCCTTAAGTGATGCTTCACTATTTTCGTTGTCAAATTTCAAATTCACCTCCTTGGGTGTTTCTATAGATTTATAGTTATCCAACTTAAATATCTTAAATAGATATTTCTCTTGACGCAAAAAACTAGCATAATGGTTCCTTTGTGCCTCTGGCCCTCTATCCCCCCCTCCCCTTCTCTGCATTTTTCTCATGTCTCTCTCTCTCTCTCTCTCTCTCTCTCTCTCTCTCTCTCTCTCTCTCTCTCTCTCTCTCTCTCTCTCTCTTGCGTGCGCGTGTGTCGTCCACCGACCTACGCCCATCTCCACTAGATTTTTTAGAATATTTCATAGAATCTTCATGTTGAGAATATTCTCATAAAAAATTCTCGCCTTCTTCCCATCTAGTGCTCGAAAAAATATATATATATATATATAACTATTTGTGCGCATGTGGTGCGCATGTGTATGGGTGCACCCATGCATCCTCCTCTCTTCTTCACCCATGCATCCTCCTCTCTTCACCCATGCATACACCCATGTAAAAATGGAATACACAATAAGCATCTAAGTACTCTACCTGGATGTGACCAAATGTCACCAAACCCTAAGGTTAACCACTTACTAAATGTAGGGCACCCCCAAAAGTCAAGATAGGGCCCCTAAACAAAATTAGACCCCTAAAGACCCACGAGTCAGTACATGACCAAAATTGGGTCCAACTGAACTTAAGATGACCTAAATAACTAAATACCCATGGTTACACAAATCTCGACCTTTTGGGTCAAAGTAACCTATGGATTAACTTTAGCATAGTCATTTATTTCTAACACCCTCCTTAAATAACAATGCAAAAACTGAAATTTTCACTATGTAACAAAACCAACATGTGGTATCAAGTTTAAAGCTTTGCATAAAGCTTCAAATCTGACGCTAGGCAACGCCTTAGTGAAGAGGTCCGCAATATTATCCTCCGTAGGACAATATTCAAGTAAAATGTTGCCATCATGAAGTCTCTCCCGAACAAAGTGGTAATGGATCTCGATGTGCTTCGTCCTCGCATGAAAAACATGATTCTGTGCAATGGCAATAGCACTTTGACTATCACTCAAGATAAGAGTGGCTGAGGGCTCGCCAAACTTCATGTCAACAAGTAGTCTTCTCAGCCATAAACACTCTGTTGTGGCTGAAAATATCGCTCTATATTCTGCCTCACTAGAAGAATTAGCAACAATGGGTTGCTATTTACTTGACCACGAAATTGCAGAATTTTCATAGAAAAAGCAATGTCCACTTGTAGAGCGTCTAGTGTCTTGATCTCCACCCCAATCCGAGTCACTAAAACCAACCAAACATGCATCATCACAAGCAGGAAAAACTAGTCCATGACTTCTTGTTCCTTGAAGATATTGAAAGATCCTCTTCAACGCTTTCCAATGTGATGTCATCGGGGCATGCATGAATTGACTCATGAGTGAGACACTACAAGAAATGTCCGGTCTTGAATTACATAGGTAAATGAGACAGCCAATAGCTTGACAATATAAAGTAGTATCAAATGGTTCACCATCACCTTGACTATTTAATTTCAGGCCTGTCTCCATAGGTGTAGCAACCGACTTGCAATCTTCCATCTTGAACCGTTTCAAAATCTGCCCAATGTAGTGTTTTTGAGAGATGAAAATTCCACCCCCTTCTTGTACAAATTCAAGACCAAGATAAAAGCGCAATAGGCCTAAATCTGAGGTTTCAAAAACCATACCAAGATCAAGTATTACGGCATCAATATGCTGCTCATTACTTCCCGTAATAATAATATCACCAACATAAAGCAAAATAATGATGATATAATTTGAAGTATGCTTGACATAAAGAGTAGATTCGCTAGGACTATTCCTAAACCCTCGATCACAAAAGTAGGCATGTATCTTTTGATACCACATCCTCAGAGCTTGCTTAAGTCCATAAAGTGCCTTTTTGAGAAGACAAACTTTATCTTCTTGGCCTTCAACCAAAAAACCAGCAGGTTGTTGAAGGTACACTTCCTCATTGAGATCACCATTGAGGAATGCTATCTTTATGTCAAGTTGCCGCAAACGCCAACCAAAGTGGGTAGCCAAAGAGGTTACTACCCTCACGGTAGTCATCCGAGCAGTAGGAGAAAAAGTCTCCTCATAATCAATCCCCTTTTGTTGAGCATAGCCTTTGGCAACGAGCCTTGCCTTGTACCTTTCAATGGTACCATCTGCCTTATACTTGATTTTGTATACCCATTTAGAACCAACTTCCCATGAGGAAGATTAACAAGAACCCAAATCTGGTTCTTCATAAGTGAGTCATACTCATCTATGCTTAGCCAAACTGTAAAAATGGAATACACAATGAGCATCTAAGTACTGTACCTGGATGTGACCAAATGCCACCAAACCCTAAGGTTAACCACTTACTAAATGTAGGGCACCCCCAAAAGTCAAGATAGGGCCCCTAAACAAAATTAGACCCCTAAAGACCCACGAGTCAGTACATGACCAAAATTGGGTCCAACTGAACTTAAGACAAACTTAAGATGGCCTAAATAACTAAATACCCATGGTTACACAAATCTCGACCTCTTGGGTCAAAGTAACCTATGGATTAACTTTAGCATTGTCATTTATTTCTAACACACACACACACACACACACACACACACACACACACACTCTCTCTCTCTCTCTCTCTCTCTCTCTCTCTCTAGCATTTTCCTGGCGATACGATCGGACTTTCTGATGAGAGAGTCGCTTAATTGCAGGCAGCAGTGCCAAATCAAATCCTTGGCGTTGTAAATGTTGGTATAAAACTTTAATAAAGGTATCCGTTTTTTTCAATGCAAGTTCTAGCATTTCAGGCATAGCAGATGAATCTAAGTATGAATTGTTTTTTGCATCATATCTCTCAATTTATAGAATAAGCGTCTTCAACCTTGATATCTCTTTGTCATTTTGTTCTGAAACTCTCTGTAGCATATGGATCTTACTTTCTCTTTTTGAAAATATTTGTAAGCAATTTTGAACGCTTGATTGCAACAATTGAATTGACGGATGTACGAACTCAGATCCATTCCTTCGAAAGAAGATTTGTTGATCTTCTATGTCATTTTCAACTGGCTTCTTCTATGAGAGATTACAATCATTCTGATGTATGAACAGACAATTATCAAGTCCATCTTCACCATAGCCAAGCTCAGCGCATACATCATTGAGGTTTTTGTTAGCAAAATCGATTGCCAAACGAAGAGACTCATTCTCCTTCGTATATCAGGAAGTTAAGTGAAGCAAAAGATTCGATTGTATTGTAGAAGTTGAAGGCAGAAAATTAGCAGGTGAGCCATTGATTTTCAAGCGTTTCGACCACTGTCGTGATTGCGATGACGAGCATTCCTCCACCACCTTCAAACCTCCTTTCTCCCCTCCAACTTTTCGTAGCCATCTCAAACGGCTGACTCTCTTTTGCAAAATATTCGTGATGTGCATATCCTCTCAAATATTTTGTGAGGCAATCGTGGAGGTGTGCAAGAAGAGAGAGAGAGAGAGAGAGAGAGAGAGAGAGAGAGAGAGAGAGAGAGAGAGAGAGAGAGAGAGAGAGAGAGAGAGAGAGAGAGAGAGAGAGAGAGAGAGAGAGATGTTGCTCCTCCATCCTGCTTTTGACCAAAACCATTTTAACTGGTGTCAATTCTTTGTTTGGAATCGGTTGCAGTAAAACGTATGAATTTATGTGACAGTATTCTACTGCCAAGGTTGGCTTACCTCCTGGAGCTTCTCATTGGTCGTGCAGGCTCGACATCTTTCAAATGTATTAGAGTGTATGCTCCTGCCCCTATATGCATACCCATTATGGGAGCTAATATGTATAACCAGATGCCTTTATAGTTGTTGGCTGCAATGGCTAGACCAAGAGTACGAACCGGATTCATAGAACCACCTGTACTTGATCTGCAATGTGTTACAAAATAAATACGGTGGTCAGCTACATCAGAGACAAGCAATTCAGAGGTGTTGTTGCAAGATAGAGATCTTTGAGCAAGGTAAATATATAGTGGGTTCATAACAAAAATCTCTATGCGACATATTCATCTAAGTCTGATTTTTTGTTGTGCAAGATTCAAACTTAGGTCTCTCTTATGTTATTTGCTTTCATAACATTGAAATTTGATGCTAATGAAAAATATTTTATACCTTATTGTTTGCAACAAGAAGGTTTATGGAAACTTTAAAGATGAAACTTCGGAACTGAGCGTTCTTCGAAAAATGCTCTCTCAGGTTTCTCTAGAAAAAAAGTAAATGAGGATGCTTGAGACAATAAGAATTTAGTAGCAGTTGCTCTCACAATAACGTGCCCTTGAAATTAAGATATTAAGGAGAACAGTCACACCCACAACTATGCCAGTCAATTCTCCGACCTGCAAGTTATGTATTACTATGAAGATCTTAGCAATACACCCATTTTGTTCCAATTTTCAACTCAATACTTTTGAAACTGCCCTGCTGTACTGGTACTCCTAAGGTAAGAGATTGACTCAAGTCACAAGTTTTTTTGTTCAAACTTCTAAAAAATCAACTGTCATGAAAAGAAAAGAGAGAAGAAAACAAACTAACGAAGCTAGAAAATGCCAGATATATTTTCTTCTAAAGTAAGATGAGTGAAGCTAAAGACTTCTAGGGCTTTAGAATTTATCACACGAGTGTCTGTTGCAACTGCTGTACTCACAAACATGAGGATTGATGAGATCATAAATTCAAGAAAAAAGGCTTCCACATAACCTCCCTGAAGAAGAGTCGCTCCACCATGCAGATCAAGGTGAAAAATGCCTTTCAATGCGTATGTGTTAGATTTCTTATGCTTAGTCTTAAACAAATCGTTCAAGTAATGAGCATACTGAAAAGCGAAGGTCGACTACATGTTTTTCGGACCTTCACATCTTTTTTCCTTTTTAATGATTCTTTTTGTCTTAAACCATCTTCTTTAACACCTTCGTCTTTTTTGCACTTTAGTGAAAAATGCGACAGACTGGCCAAGTGGCCAGAATGCCTTGGAAACCATTCCAAAGGCACTTTCACCCTTTTCGCCTTTTTCGCCCCTTCGTGAAAAATGCGACAAAGTGGTTAGAATGCCTTAAAACCATTTTTAAGGCACCTTCGGCTTTTTCGACTTCTTCGCTTTCTTAAATCTAAGGGCGCCTTCAAGAATTGTTGACCTTCAGTCTAAGGGCACCTTCGAGTTTTTCGGCCTTTTTTGCGTTTTTGCTACATTGGTTGACCGACGTCACCAACTTCTCAGCAACCCTAAAACAGCTGGACAACCAAATTTTCCAAAGGCGGTTAATGGTTACCAACTTTGTACATATGCAAAGACTGGCGTAAATAGCAATAAAAGCTTGTAAGATATTTTGTCTCTGGACACTTGTAAAATTATATATATCAACTGAATCAAGCTATATAAGTGTTAATTGAAATTCTCTTTCAATCAGAGTTATATGTAGCTAGCGTTATCACGCTTAGCAAGCAATGCTTTAACATAAGCACTCTAGAGGTATTTTTGGATTCATAAATCCCTTTTAGATAGTCCCATGCCTCTTTGGCGAGGTACAAGATGCCACTTCTTTTAGAAGTTCATTAGTAACATTCATTTTTAGGCAATGTAATGCTAGTCTAGCTCTCTTTTTGTACCTCACTCGATCTTGCCCTCCTTGAGGTTCTTCCTCCTCTCCTATGACAAGATCATACATATCTTGGAGCACTAGTAGTGATTCCATTCTTACTTTCCAAGTTAAATAATTATTAGAATTTAGCCTTTCACTAGCCTCAAGAAGATAGGCTCCAATTGAACCCATTCTAACTAGTAACAAGTACAACAAATGTACTATTCAAAGGCTCTCCCTTCTCTCTTTCTCAGAATTTAGCTACTATGCTACTCTCTTGAATCTCACAAGACTCAAGAAGCAAAATCTATAATGATCTTAAACTCAAAAAGACTTGGGAAAATGAATTTCACAATCTATTCAATTTAGGAGCTTAGATTTGACTCTTGGAAGTGCCAATGCCTTCCTATGGTGTTCATACATCAAATCTATAATGGAAACAATGGATTTTTACAAGCACATCACTAGTTTCACTCTTCACAACTTGTTTTGAAGTTCAAATATTGAAAAAACACAAAGTTTTGGTGAAACTACAACTCCAGCAGCCTTTCACACATGTGAGAAGTACATATGAACTTTACACACTGATCTGAACCTCAAAATCACAAGTAAACTTTTAGTAAAGGTCGCCCTCCTTCAAAATGAATCTAGCACCAATGCTTTCACCAGAATGAAGATATTTTGATCATCAACTAAGCTTTTTGACTTGGCTCTGATACCGTGTCAAATTTTTGAGTTTAAGGATTGAATTTGATCTACAAATGATCACAAAGAGTGATTGGTAGCTTGGGATCTTGATCTATATCAAGACTAGCTTCCAAATCTAGCTTCTACTTGACAATCTTTGTGATTCCAAGCAAGAACAATCAAGAAATGATGATCCACGGCTTCACACGTGTGAAGTACAGCTACTGTACGGCCTGATAACAGAGAAATAGTTTACTTATGATTTACTAAGCATTCATCCACAAAGAAAGTGCTTAAGAGAGTGAAAACACCAAGGTTTGCTTCACAAACCAATGTTTCTCATCATTAGGTTCACAATGGATCCATCATGGATCAAGTACACAATCACCATAATCTCTCTCTAAGCTGCATCCAGCACGTGTGAGACAACTCATTGTACTTATCCATATCCACTTTGGATAAGATCTATCAAGTTTGCTACATCATCCATTGGTGGTTTGCGTTGACCTTATCAATTCCTACAATCTAGGACCTAACTCCTATAATTTAGGAGATGTCATATTTGACTCAAATGAAAGCTAATCAAAATGGATCTGAATATTACAAGTGTCATTTCACACGTGTGGACAGGTCCTCACACGTGTAGATCCACATAGATGTCAAAATACATCAAAAACCATGTGAAAATTGCTAAATTCTAATAGTACAGACTATCTACGTCTTTACACTCCAATAACAACTGTTCTAATAAGTCAGTTAATTAGCTGTTAAGCGATCTTGTAAATGTAAAAAAAAATAGAATAATGCAAGATCTTCCAGTTGTTATATATGTAAAATGAGCGATTGAAGAGGAGTAGATGATAGATATCAAATGACCAGAACGGATCTTTTAGTAGTTGACTCCTCAGAGTTAGTGATTATATAGAGAGAGAGATATTCAGAACTTTAGCGATTGTTTTGAATCTGTAAGTAGGATCATGCACTTATCAGCGCAATTGTATTGTGATCTGATTGTTGTGTTTCACAACATTATTATATGGATTCGCTACTGTTCTACATCTTTGCATTCTTGTTGAATGAAATTAACTCTCACTCCTCTTACACAAACATCTTTATGAGAGAAATGTATGGTTGTCTTTGATGCCTAAATTATTTCTACATTCTCTTCATATAAGGTTATTAGCATAGAGGATTGCATGGCTATTCCAGACGCCTAATCGTTTCTGCAATCTCTCTTTCATGGTAGTCTATAAGACTCCTACACTGATAATCCTGTTCAACACTAAAGAACAGTTCGCATCTCCGTTCTCTAAGTAATCCATGATTCTATTAACGCAGTTATCACTGTGCTTTCATCATTTCAATAATCGTTTCTCATCCCTGTCGGCATCTGCTCACAACCATAAAGATTCTGCACCAACACATTTTGTCGATCATTCCTACGATCACACATACCATCCAGATACCACACCTACTTTTGGTAGTTCACAACCCTATCATGAAGATATTTCATGCTCGTGCAAACAAGATGAGTATTCCACAAACCCAAAAAATCCAGGACAACTAGCCATCTAGGATGGCTATGCAATTGCCATGGGACCCATGAGCAACATGTGTTTTATCTGTGGTGAAACGAGACATTTTATGGTCGATTGTAAAGTTAATAACCAATACCATGTTGAATGTCCAGACTGTGTTCAAAAACGCAGTTTCAAAGATTGCCCAAAGCAACCTAACAGGATCCTACCAGCACAACATATCTCATCAGAACCTGTTAGAGTCCTTACTAGAGCTCAATGCCAAAACCAACAACAGCAGCAAAACCTCAAAAAACCAGCTGACCATATGGGAAGCTCCCTGACAGCTTCTACATTACCAAGAGATTACCTAGACCCACGCGTGGAACAAAGGCAATACAACGAATTTCGAGATGAATTTTTGCAGGAGGAACAGAACACGGACGGTCTGTTATTTGCTCCGATCCTCGAAAAAGAGCAACCCCTACAAGGACTCAAAGTATTCTCCGAACTTCTGCAGGCTCAAATCACAATGCCGTTTCATACCGCAATGAAATCTTTCACTGGTTTCCAAAGTTATATCCATCAAAGTTTTCAGCTGCCACTATCCTAGATGAATAACAAAAACCAGACGAGATTCCAGAAATTCCTCAGAATCCCATGAATATGATGAATATAGGTGTTGCTAAGGGGACTAGCATCACCTTGCCTATGCACTATAAAGATTATCTAGCAGTATCCGCTATCCTTGATAGTGGATCAGGCATAAACATAATGGCTTTGTCACTAGCAAAGTCATGGGGGTTCAATACCTTAGATTAGCCACGTTACAAACTTTGTATGGCCGATCATCGAATAACCGACCCTGCAGGTCATTTATCAAATATTCCAGTTCGTATTGTAGGTGTCAAATTTACCATAGATTGTGTCATTCTCGATCTACCAGATGGTGCAAATACATATAAACTCCTTGGCACACCCTGGCTACAGATGGCAGACGTTGTCCAAGATTGGAAATGTAGCAAAATAATCTTTGGCAACAGCGAAAAACGAGTCATTGTTGACTCGAATGGCCACGTAAAGCCAGCCAAAGTTTATGATGATTGGTCATCTACAACATATGACGATACCGATAGTGTTCCAAGCCAACCGAAAGGACACTATACAAGATCAACGAATATTATAAATTGGGGTCAAGCACTGGCCACTGTGGACTGTGCTGATTCCAACAAATGTCGAATAGAAACTGCCGCAGAAGAAACATACATTCTACCATCTTCTACAAACATCGAGACGCCCATCATTCCACTTATGATGATAGACCCAATTCCTATAGCTTGGTGCCTAGGAGAACCTAGTGTCTCTGTCGCCCATGTTTTGGAAGACGGTATTCTTTCAATGAATGATGACGTACTGACTGACAAACATGTGCTCCTTTATCTGGATAAAAACCGTTATCCACCAAAATCTATTCCCAAAGAGATTAAGTCGCCAAAGCCTTTGGGTCATGTGCAACTTACATCCAAAGTTCCCAACACAACAACCTACAGGCCTAAACCCAAGGTCTACAAATGGGACATGTATCCAGACGAAGTCTGGGATACAATAGACAAAGAATTGATTCAAGGGGCAACCACACCGCCTCCCCAACAAACCAAAAAACTTCAGTTCCAAAAACATCAAATCATCGACACAAAATGCTGATGCACCAGTCAACGATGATATTCCTGATGCATGCCTTTTTTAGATCGATGCCACTCCCTTGTGGGTTGAGGAAATCACTCAATTCCACAAGTCGACTCAAAGAGGGCCTAAATACAGTAGCAAAACAATTTTTTTTGCTTAAGGCAACACCCTTTCAACTCATAGCAGGAAAATTATACAAAAGGGACGCTGATGGTATTATACGCAGATGCGCTTATGAATCTGAGATACGTCCTATTATATCTCAGACACATGAGGGCATTGGCGGCGGTCACTTCTCTGCTGAAGCGACTGCTAAGATCGTCCTCAGAGCGGGATTATGATGGCCATCCCCGTTTAAGGATACCTTTGCTATCATTAAAACATGTGATGCTTGCCAACGAGTCAAAAGGAATACAAAAGCAGACTTCACTCCGTTGACACCCATTATAGAAGGCGAAGCCTTCCATAAGTGGGGTATAGACTTTGTTGGGCCCATCAGTCCAACAACAAAGAATACCCAAGCATGGTATATCTTGATCGCAACGGATTACGCAACCAAGTGGGTAGAAGCATGTGCAACAAAGGATGCCAATGCGAAGACCGTAGCACGTTTTCTTTATGAAAACATTATTATGCGTTTTGGTTGTCCAATTGAGCTTGTTAGTGACCGAGGCACTCACTTCTTAAATGAAGTGATCGATAATCTCCTCCGCCATTACCTTGTTGTCCAAAGTACCCCGTACTATCCTAGATGTAATGGCCAGGCAGAATCCACCAACAAGAAGATTTGCAAAATCTTAACCAAAATAGTCGAAACAAGTCGATCAGGTTGGGAAACCAAACTGTTCTCCGCTATCTAGGCATACTGCACAACTCCCAAGAAGGCTACAAGATGGGTTGTTGTGGTTCTTGTTAGGGCGATTGTCTTTAAGCGGTTGCATCTCTTCCATGTTGACTATCCAATTCTGATCCCCATATTTGTGTTAAAGAAGCTTTGTTAAACTACGGTTGTGAAAATGCATCCATTTGGAATCTTTTTTTTATAACAACTGACTTCTAGCAATTTGTGTTGAACTAGGCAATAGGTTCATGGAATTACACCATTGGTATCAAAGACTCATATTGTTTTTGCAAAATTTGGCAGTATAGTATTATTGTAACATTGTCATTTATATAGTGTGTTGTACTCTCAACTCACATGAAAACGAGTTCAAAGAATTAGGTGGTAGGTACCTATGCATTCGAGTGTAGAATATCTTATGATAATATAAAGTCATAAATTAAATTTTTAATCTAAAAGGCACTCAAAAAGTGAAGGGACGTCATCTATATGAGGCATCTCATTGTAAAAGAAATAATACATCACACAAAATAAACCATATAAGATTTTCAAATAGTGCCCTTGGATTGAAATTGAGCGACATGCTTGAGATTTGTTTCCTCTTACTACGTTGAATCAAGTACAAACAACTAAAAAAACAAACACAATGTTTCTACACATGCACTCTTCAACAACTGCCAAATTCAGGGTGTTTTTGAATTTTCAATAGTGCAAAATTGAAGAGCCTTTTTGCAAGTGCATTGAGAAGTGTACATAGAACCACATCATGGAATGTTTGTCTTTTCTTAATTTTTCAGCCAATCATAATGATACCATACTTTTAGTAGCATCAACATTTCCAAACTAGAAAATGACAAAGCCTTCAAAACTTCATAACGAGTATTCATTTGTCATAGAATGTATAATAAATAAGAAATAAAAGTATTTGTTTGTAACGACTTGAATCTTATGCCCAAAGCAAATATTTTGATATTCGTTTTTGGTAGGATTGGTCAAACATCATAGCCAATTATTCTATATAGATCATTGTAAAAAATTTCAATTTTATGCATAAAGATATGCAATCTATATGAAAATTGAGCACTTCATTTTATCACGACAATACCATGTTGACAAGACATAAAGATCAACATTCATAGATTATATGTTGAATTTTAATCCTGGCTCATAGGATTATAGCCAATGCAATTCAATTGCAACAACCTTAATGTATTTAACCTTTTGGTCTATACTAGACACTCGTCCAACAAAACAACAATATGGAGATAAAGAGTCTTTATGTGATAGTTGAGTTGAATCTAGGTTTTTTTGTGGCCACGTGAGATGTGCTCTTGTGGCCTACTAGCTGACATAATATGCTACTTTAGTTGGATTTGCCTTTATGGTACACATAAACAATTATACTTGGCAACATGTGTTTTTTTCAACATGATGTAGGAGAATATAAACCTCTGGAGTGTCAAAGGTTCGTGCTAGAGTTGGTTTCACTTATTGTTTCCTAGCAACTAGCATAACAAACTTTGTTTGGTAGCCATAATTCAAATGCAAGACAATTTATTCACAGTGCCCCAAGGACACTGGTGGGTAGCAACTAGCTATTGCCAACCTTTAGAAGCTATCGCCTATTATATTTTGAAAAAAGGTCTATGTCTTTCAACATTTGCATATTAACCCTCAAAAGAGTACGCGTTTCAATAATTTGATTATAAAAATGTGAGTTCATAATGGGCAATACCACTTCTGAGCTCATTTACCAAGGGTATTTTCAAAGACGACAAGTATCTATACCTCATTGTCGTATTACGAAATTTGACGGAGGACATATTTCAATACCATGACCTAGTTGGGAATATTGATACCAACCCCAACCCAAAGCTCCACAGGGGGGTGAAGAGCAAGTAGTGACATATGTAAGTTGCACAACATTGAAGGAATATTTGCATTTCAAAGAAGACAATAAAAATAAACAAATTGTCATTAAAAAAGCAAATCTTAACACTACCTTTTTGTTTGAAAGGTAAATTTAAAGAGTATTTCATACAAGGTCAAAATTCTACATGTCTTTATTTAGAATACATTAAAAATTGCTTCAATATAAAAAGTCATCATGCACATCCAATTTCAAGCTTGGTGAAGGACAAGGTCATCACATTGTCCAATACGAGAGTTTGTGACTATAAATGATATTATCTATCTCAAATAGATTGACACATAGAAGGAGAGGGACCGACACATATCAAATGAGTTGCAAGTATCTCTTCATTTATCAGCGTCAATATTTGGGACTAACCTCTCAATAGTGCAACACATAAGGTGATATACATAACTTTTAACCATCTGCTGATTAGCTAGCCAATTCAAAACGTGAAAATTCATTGGTTTGATACTAACATTTAGCCAGTTGGGTGTCCTTCAACACTTCTTGGTTACAAAGTGTGATATCCTTATTTTGTAATTGATATTCAAAATTTGAGTGTAGTCACTTGTTAGTCTATCTATCGGGACATTTAATATATATGTATGTAGCTAGCTGACCATGTATTGCTCGGTTTTACATTGCAGGTGATTTGATCCACATTACTCAAAGATACGTAGGAGTTGTATCTGGCTAGCTACAAGACTCATGGAAAGACATACTGTGATCTCTGTCTCTGTAGCAATTGTTGGCTTAGCATATATTATAACAGTTGCACAACTTCCGGTTGTGTCTCAAGGGTTCAATTCCACCTTTATAAGTTGGAATTGGACCTCAACCCAGACTATCCCTGGTGATCCTCTCTGGTATGTCATTGATGCATTACTTGCCAAACTTGTATCTAATGTGCCACTTACCACAGGATATTATTACAAGACAAACTTCTCTTGTGGTAATCAAACAGCTTATGGTGAGATGAAATGCAACCAGGCTCTCATAGCTACAGATTGTTGGAGTTGCACTTCCTATCTCAAAAGTGTAGTTTGGGGAGACACAGCTCATGCCATTGGACTCACAGCCAAACTCGAAGATTGCGTAGTTCATTATGAAAATTTTGAATTCTAAGCAAAAAGTGACTTAGCTTTTGGTTGTTGTTCTACAATTTTATCAGAATATGCTTTTAGAAACTTTGTACCATCACCCAATCTAGGGGGCTTATGAGCTGACGAATAATTGTAGTCTTTACTTCCTACTTTCAATTCTATGGTAGTAGCTATTGTCTTTTCTTTGCTCACCAGTGATATAATGTAGTTGAGCAACAACTACTCCATTGCTTCGAGTCCTTATTTATTCTCTGTTGTGTTTGTTGTAGACTTAGTATAGTTTCTCAACAAATTTTTAACACCATGATTAGCACCATGCTACTTTTTTTTTTTTTTTTTTTTCCAGTATTTTATAGATGATTAAGTTGAGCGTTCATGAAGCCTTTTTTGAGTTATCCTTAAAAACTTGCAAGTTTTGACGTTCTTAATTTTCTATGGACTATTTCTCATAAATGGGCTTATATGCCAATATAAAATGTCCGTAGAGGAAACACGGGTGTCTAGGCCCATTAGAGTTGGCTCCTAGTATGTTGCTTGAGTGTGGGCCAATTCTTTTCACATGGTATCAAAAGCTCAGTTGGAGGGGCCCTTTGTTCTTTATATTTACTTGTATGACAAGGTTGTCAAAGAGGTGCCAACACAAGCATAATGTTGCATGAAGGTCTAAAAAAAGAGCAAGTTTTCCACTTTGCCTTTGATAAGATAATGTACCTATTTCTGCCTCCATATGAGCTTAGAATGTTATTACAATTGCTATCCCCTGGTACTAGCCCTTTTGGAGATAAGAGGATGAGGTGGCTATGTGACTGAGAGTTGAGTATTCAGGCTACAAGTTAGAATTGCATAGGAGTTAAATCTAAGTAGTTGTAAAATTTGTCGCGAACATATTTGTTTCTTTTGAATTTTCTTATGCGAAAGCTAACAGGATCCTAGACACGTGACCACAGATTACATAACAAATATCATTCTAGCAATCAAGACAACAGAAGACAAGGAAATGCACGACATAGAGCAACTATATTATCAGTTTAATTTTTAGAGCGAGATGGTCAGTGTCTTGCTCGTTGGCGGCCTGGCGATCTGCTCTTTCGATGTGTTCTTCTGCTAACATGATCCTAGACACGCGACTATAGATCACAGATTAAATATCATTCTAGCAATCAAGACAATAGAAGACAAGGAAATGCACGACATAGAGCAACTATATTATCAGTTTAATTTTTAGAGCGAGATGGTCAGTGTCTCGCTCGTTGGCGGCCTGACGATTTGCTCTTTCGCTGTGTTTTGCTCGTTGGCAGACTTTCATGCACAACTATTTCGTTTCTATTCTCTTTCTTTTCTGGTCTACTCACGCACATTCTCTGTGTATTCTTTTTATCCAAAAAAATAGTTTATATCTCCACTGTGTGTATATTGGCATTGTTCCTCAAGCCAGACTTCCCTAAAGCAACATCTCTAAAATGTCATCAGTACACTACTAGTCATATTCATATATAATGGATCATTTAGTCCAATTCATGATTACAAGACAAACTATTCTTGTGATTATTAGATAACTTATGGCATAGTAATATGCAGCAATATTTTCATATCTATAGATTGCTGGATTTGCATTGCACATCTAGTTGATGTTCTTTTTTCTTGAACATAAAATAATAATGGTCTCTCATTCATATGTGAGCTATCATCATGAGTCTCTTATTGAGTATTTTCAACTTTTGGGTAATAATACCATTCTTGCAATGCTTACTTCTCCATGATATAGTTTAGATGTAATGAATTACAACAATTTGCTTATGAATTTATAAACTTATCTTCCCTTGCACCACTCTTTCATGGGGCTTTTTTCGACCATTGATTTTGTGCATGAGTCCCCTCTAATGGGTTCTAACATTTATTCGTTGATGAAATGCATTTGTGCACATCAATGTGTATGATAACTAGTGAAAAATAGTTGACGAGGGAGTGTGAAAAATAGTCAACTAGCACCTTGGCTATTTTTGGCCTTTTAGGGGTCTAATAAGCAAATAGTTTGTAAGTAGATATAGCAAAAAAATAGTAATATTTGCTATTTTTAGATTTACTTATAGATCAAGTTTTATGGTCATTTGGCCAATTTTGCTAGTTTTGGACTATGTGGTGGCTAAGTTAGGGATAAGGCTTATAGAGAGAGGAGAGAGAGGCATCTTTCATGGCTATATATAACATTTTCAGCCCTAAAAATCTACCTTTGTCATTCATTATGCTCTGGTCAGATTTGGTGGAGTTTTCACTTCTATTCTTCTCTCCTCTCTACATGGGTGTAGTATGAATGTTAGTAGCTTGTTTTGGATGATCTTAGGATTGACTCAAATAACATATTTTTTGTTGTATAGACTAGAGGATTGTACCATAGTGCCTAATTTGAGCCATTCTTAGTTTGGTTGAAGTTCTAGTGCTTTTTTTGAAGGTTTTCATCACACTAGCTTGTTTAGAGTGCATTGTCATTTCGAAATAAAATAGGTGTATTGTGTAATCACTCAAGCCAATGATATTGGATCTTAGGTCACTTTTGGATTTGAGTTTTTCACACAAATGACAACAAGTGCTCTATAGAAGGAATTGGATCTGTATTTCTTTGTTTGAAAACAATAAAAAGCTTGTTAGATACAACATAACCACAAAGAGAAAAATCTGGTAAATCTGGTCTATTCCAACTGTCGCATTTCCTACTTATAGAGAATGCCACTCTTGAATTTCCTACTTATAGAGAATGCCCCTCCTAGCACAATGTGAGTTTGCATGGCATGGGTGGTAGTCTAACTACTAACTACCGACCACACTACATGCATGTGGAATACCACTGGTGGTGAATCCTTGTCAAGTGACACTTGATTGGCTATTGGATTTCTAACAGGTGCATGTTTCCTATTTGGCTTATTGGCCCTCACACCCAACTAATGGGTGTTGCATGCCTGCCACCTACCTCACATCGTCATTGTCTCAACTATGCTTTACTATACCTAATGGTCCTCTTTGTTTCAATTCAAGTTACATGCTCACACTCCCTCCCCCTTAAGAACTGTCTCGGTTTTCTAAGACAAAATCTAGAAATAGCTTGCGAAGAATGTTGTCTCTTTTCCAAGTGTTATTCTCAATAGGCTAATCTTTTTACTTCACTAAGTATTCATGATATAGGGTATGACGTGGCTGAGTCTCTCTTTGATCAAAAATGTTTTCTGCTTTATGTGGAAGTTGAACGGTGAACTCGAAAGATTCACGAACGAGAATCTTTTGTGGTCCAGTACGAGAGAAGGCAAACGACCAAAACGAGACCTTTTTTGTCCACTTCTTTGCCAGCCTCTATCTCCGAGGTCTTGAACCTAAGAACCCATCCACCACGCGAGGACTCATGAGGATGTTGCGATAAGAAACTCTGGATCTGGTCCTCGCCGCTGATGGGCCTTTTGAATAACGGTGTGATCCTTGATGAGGATGGACCCGCTGGCATTGCCTGTACAACTGGCGGTTGTTCTTCTATTTCTGGAGCTCCCCCCTGGTCCATGCCTGATTCCAGCCCTGTATCCATTGGAACTGCAGTTTGGTGCGAAGGGAAGAATTGCAGCATGACCGGTACTGGGATTTGTGGTCCGGCTTCCAATACTTGAGCGGCAGCTTTTTCATAGGCGCTGATGGTTTCTTTAGCCTTTGCCAACTCAGTTGAAGCTGCTCCTTTGAACCTGTCAAAGCGGCCTTGGAATCCCTAAAGGGCCACTTTGTACGTTTCCACTTTCTTGAACAAATACGCGATCTTCGTCGAGTTACCGGATGATCTGGTATTTGTGTCATACGCATCACACTCAAGGGTGGTTGCATCTAATTCACCTTGGAGATGTGTGCGATCCTGTTCCGCCATCTGTAATTGACCCTTTAGCAGTTGCACCTGTTGCTTTGCATCCTGCACGGCCTTGTCCACCTGATCCTGTGTGGTTGTCAGGGCATTCTGCAGGGAGCTGATGTATCCTTCGAGGCGATCAGCCTATTGCTGTGTCATCTTCTTTTTAGCTTTGGACTTGTCTTCGTGTTGCTTGGCGATCTTCAATTCTCGATCCAACTAGACAATCTTTTGGCTGATAATGAACCTTCGCCCAAGTACTGTCATAAATGCATTTTTCCAAGATTTGAGGCTATGGCCAACCTAATTTTGACATTTTAAGACCATCTAACATGTGAGCAAAGGTTCATAATGAGGGTAAGATGCTCGACGAAGGTTCCCAAAATGGCATATTGTTGATCATTTGTCTAGCTTAAAAAATGGATTTTTCCTAGCCAAGAATCTTCGCCCAACTCAAAATAGATAAATCTGAAGTGGATGTACAGTCTGGAGGCTCAGCGAAGGTTTTTGATACTGTATAGGCAACATCTGACCAAAACAGTGATTTTCTAAGTCATTTTTCATCAAAAATATTGTTTTTCCTTTTTCGCATGTTGATGACTTTTCTGACTTTTGTTCATCAACCTTTTCTCAATTTTTTTTTTTACTGTTTTTTTCACAAAAATTTTGAGCAATCAAATATTGAAAACAAAAAATTGAAAAACAAATAAAAATAAAAAATCTTTGAGATCAAGCTTGTTGAACTGGCGGAGCAGGCTGTCAAAACTTGCGTAATCGGTTGCCATTTACTAGAGTATCAAATCATTTTCCATCCGAGTGCTCAAGAATGAATACGCCATAGTTCAGGATTTCCTTCACTTTATACGGGCCTTCACCGGTAAACTTCAACTTTTCCTTGATCAGCTTGGTTTTGTACATCTATACAAGATCTCCTGCTTTTAGATCTTTTTTGTGCAATCAACGATCATGCCATGCCTTCCGGCGGTCTTTCTTTGCTGCTAATGCATGAACTGTCATCAATCGGGTTTCACATAATTTGTGCAATGCTTCATGATGTAGTTGTAAAGAATTATCATCATTTAACCGTTCTGTGCCGCTATGCGTAAAGATGAGATTAAAAATTCAATTGGCATGACATCATCTTGACCATAGACTAGTTGAAAGGATGTTTGATGTGTACTATTTTTATAAGCGATTCTGAATGCCCATAATGCTGCATACAGTTTATGTTCCCTATCAGACCGACTCGCTTCAATTGTCTTTGTCATAATGGTGCAGAGAATCTTATTGGAAGATTCAGCTTGGCCGTTCCCTCTGAAATAGTAAGGAGTACTAAATCTGTGTATAACAAAAAAATCTTCCAGTAAACGCTTTATTGTTTGATTAACAAAATGTGTACCCCGGTCATTGACAATCTCGATCGGACATCCAAATCTGATTATAATATTCTCATAGAGAAACTTGGCCATAGATTTCACATCAGCAACTTTGACAGCTTTGGCTTCAACCCACTTGGTCATATAATCAGTTGCTACGATAATGTATTGGGCCTGAAATCCTTTCGCGGTAGGATAAATAGGACCAACATAATCCAATCCCCATTTTTCAAACGGTGCTTGCGATAAAATTGAATGCAAGGGTTCATAGTTCTGTCTAGTAGGCCATCGTAGTCGCTGACAAACATCACATGTCTGAATCAAATTTTCTATGTCCTTATGAGACGTAGGCCACCAACAACTTGATTGCAAAAGTTTGCGAACAATAATATCTGTAGAGAAGTGTCCTCCACCCATGCCTTCATGTAAAAATGTGATTATATCTGGGATTTCATGCGGTAAAACACATCTTCGTAGAATATTGTTTGATCCACGACGATACAATTGTCCTGCAATCAATTGATAAGGTTGAGTCTTATGAATCAACTGTCTCTTCTGTACTTTTGTCAAAGAGTCATTCGGTTGTCCTATCATCAGGTACTCAACAATATCCGCTGCCCACTCAGGTACCTCTTCTATATAAAACAATGCAGCATTTGGAAATTCATCATCCACTTCAGTAATAACTGGTGCGGATTCAATTCGCGAAACGTGATCGGTTAGATAATGTTGCTTCCTCTTTCGAACCACAATTCGAAAGTCAGATTTAGTCAATAACAATAACCATCTTGCAATACGTCCAGTATTGCATGTCTTGTTTACCAAATAAAGTAACGGTTGATGATCCATATAAAATGCAAAATGTGTTTCCATGAGGTAGTGACGAAATTTTTGAATAGAAAAAATCATGGCTAACGCTTCACGTTCAGTTGTTGAATGATTCTTCTTTGGATCTGTAAGTTGTCTGTTTTCAAATCGTATAGGATAATCTTCTTATAATCACTTGGCTGTGTCAAAACTGATCCAATAGCATATTTTGAGACATCTGTGTGAACATGAAATTTAATCGTCCAATCTGGAGAACACAATATTGCTGCTGAAGTTAATGTTTTTTTTTTTAATTTTTCAAAGGCTTCTAACACATCTACTGTCCAAATAGGAACAATAGTCAATTTGTATATAGGTCTTGCTTAATCCGCAAAGAAGATAATAAAAATTCGATAGTAGTTTGCATGATCCATAAATACATAAACTCCACGAATCATTGTTGGCGGTGGCAATTTCACAATAATCTTGATCTTAGAATAATCTGTGACAATACTATATCTCAATATCACATGTCCAAGCACAACTCCGTGGAAAACTCATATCTGACATTTTTCTAGATTTAGAGAAATTTGATATTTGCGACATCGTTCAAATACTTTCTCCAATCGATCCAAGTGGTCTGTATCTGTACTATTATGGACTCCCAGGTCATCCAAGTAAATTTCTAGGAATTTGTATACATAATCTTTAAAAGCAAATTGCATTACTCTTTGGAACGAACTTGGTGTATTACAGAGTCCAAACGACATTACTTTGTAAGCATAGTTGCCCCATTTTGTTGCAAAAGCGATTTTGTGGGGATCGGCAGGTGCAATCTTAACCTGGTTGTAACCACTAAATCCATCCAGGAAACTATAAGCTTTCGCTCCAGCAAGGAAATCCAAAATGCTTTCAGTAAAAGGTAATGGAAAGTGATCCTCCCGCGTCACTTTGTTCAAAGCCTTGAGATTCACACAAATTCTCAATTTCTCATTCTTCTTAGGAACAATGACAATCGATGAGATCCATTCGGTATGCTCGATCTCATAAATGAAATCGGGGTCAAGCAATCTCTGAAGTTCTTTCTTAATTAGATCCACAACATTAGAATTACAGCGATAGAATTTTATAACCTTTGGAACTGCATCAGGTACTAAAGGTATGGTATGTTCAATAACTGACATTGAAATATCCTTCAGATCTTGATAAGTCCATGCAAAGAAATCTTGATACTTAATAAGTAACATGCAGAGTGTTTGATATTGTTCAGGATTAAGTTGTGATCCAACTTGCACAATCTTTTCTGGTTTTCCTGATTCGGCAAGATTCATTGACTGTGTCCTAGCTGGGCCATCATAAACATCTTTCGATTCTAGCACTTGTTCTTCAGGTTCACGATGCGCTTTAGGTAACATGATAACCACATCATCCAATGTATAACGTTTAAAACGTTCGGGCATATCATGTTGGACTACATGTGCTTATTCCTTTTCGAAAGGACTTGTCTTGGATCTTGGCTTAGCCTTCTTAGCAAGAATTGATCGTGGAGGTGATGACTTCCGAGACGATGATGTCTTGCTAGAATTCTGACTTGTAGAATCATCCTCGACTTTTCCTTTGTCTTTATCCAATAAAGGTGGCACATTCGCTGAATCAATCTTTTGAGGAAGATTTTCGTATTTCAGGACCGTATTATAATGTTGCTTGGCTTGTTTCTTCGTCATTGACCCTGTGATCCTGTCTTCCTTCAATATAACTGCTTTGGGTGGTTTTATTGTTGGTTCATCGAGAATATTACGCACTCCAAATCTCGTCGGATCCATATGATTTAGAATCTGCTCATTCGTAAGTTCTGCATTGTCATCATAAGTCAAGGCATGACTCACAAGTATGAGATCATCTTCAATCGGATTTGGTATAGGTTCTGTTAATATCCAAGCTACATTCAGCACATTCAATGGAAAAGTGAGTTGTGTATCCAAGGTTCGATCCAATAATGAAATCTCGCTCAAATCTGACTGATTATCTTGTTGACACATATATTTTGTTGTACAATCAATCGTTGCAAGAGCTTCATTCCAGTTAACAGTATCCATTTGAGAATCGTAATGAACTCCCAAATTTATTTCTGGTCGATCACAAGTATGATCCGTTGTTGATGAATCATCATCCTCTTTTTGGACCACTGGTTTGATAGTCCAAGTTGCAGGATCAACTTTAACTGCAAGTTCACAATTTTCAAATGTGATTTTCCCGGTCCCCCAATTATCAATTGCTTGTGCAACTCATAACCATGGACGTCCCAATAGAACTCAGTAGACATTTGGCGCTTCGGGTAAGTCCATTACTACAAAAGTAATGACAAACTGTACTCCCGCAATTCTGACAGGTATATCCTCAACCATTCCTCATGGACCAATTGTCGTTTCATCAACTAGCTTAATGGCAAAAGTTGCAAGCTTGATCTTTGTAAGGCCCCATTTTGCACGTAGATTTGTAGAAATCAGGTTAACTCTTGAATCGCCACCTATCACAACTGCTTCCTTAGAAAATTGTCTATGCTGTATCGACAGGGTGATATTTTTTTGTTCACTTTTCCAAGCGGCTCCCACATGGAGTACTTCATTAGATTCTTCAAATCCAGCACAAAAAAGTGGCTCCTGATGGACTTATGGTTCCGCTTGAGCTAACTTTTGTGTTAAGACTTCTTTTGCTTTTGGCACCAACTTTAGGAACTCTCCCAATGAAATATTAATCTTATTAGATAAAATATTCGTGAGTAGTTCTGTTTGCGGCGCTTTTGGTTAAGTCATTTTGAAGGGTTTTTCATGATGATGCAACTGATCATTCATATCTGTACATGAATTTCTTGGTGGCTGCAATGGTGAAGAACGAACTTCGGCTATTTCTTTAGCAGCTTCAAGCTCCTCTTCTTCTTGCAGATGTTTAATCCACTACCTCATATCCTGATATCTTCTTTTTTCTGCATAAAGATTTGGATAGACTCCAAATGCTGTTGGTATATCGGTTAATGGTATAGAATCAGTAGGTACTAGATCCACTACTGGTTCTTTTTGCTTCTGTGCTCTAGTGACCACCATCAAGGGTGCACTTGATTTATTCTGAGTTATTGGTCTTCGCTGGATTGTTATCAAATTTACAGGAGCTGTAGTTGGTGGTGGCTTCGGTCTTGCTGGACAGTTTTTATAGCAATGCCCATAACCACAGTCACGACAGAATGTTACAAATTTTTCTTTATTTGGACATTCTACAACTCTGTGATTTTCTCCACATGCAAAGCATCCAAGCGGTGCTCTGGTCCAGTTTCTAGAGGCTTGTTGTTGCGCGACAATATAAATAGCATACTGTTTTGAAGATCCACCTTCTTGATTATTACCATAGTTTCATTACTCGGCATTTATGTCGGTTTTGGTTCCATCAAATTGGTAGGAGGAGCGGAGTGCTTTGGTGAGGCAGGTAAGGCTAAACATTTCGGGTATCCAAGAGCAGATTGTCGAGGTCTGGCTGCTGGATTTCTTCCATACTGTGGTTCTTGATATGCCATTTGGGCATATGTTTCTGAATTATCCGAGGATTGAAGTTGCAAAAAGCAGTCTCATGATCAGGCGAATTACACAAATGGCATACATTGATTGCCATTCGTTTTTTCGATTGAGGACACTCATTCACTGTGTGATTTCCTGTACAAATAGAACACCAGACACTTTCTCTGGTAGGAAAAGTTTTCGCAAACTTTTTAGATTCTTTGTTCACTTTTCCATGGAAATCTTCCAATGCTTTGATCTTTTCATCAAATTGCGACTGCAATTTTTCCATCTGTTTCTGCTGGTTCTTCCCGAGTTTCTCGAAGTCATTGAGCATCATTTCTGCAGTAGCATTGGCATTTGTTGATGCAATAGTGGTGGATGTCGTAGTAGTCTGCCCTGCTGTATAAGGCAACATACTGATATTCGGCTCATCATCTGAATCTTCATCCTCCTCCCGAATTGCAGCATCCATAGCATTTTGCAAGAGTGCATACTCATTATGGCGTTTCAGCTCACGTTTGATTCGTTTAGGTAGACCTGACAAAAACCACATAATCATGGCATTTTCGTTAATCAGCTCAAGTTCGCACTCAGATATGAGGCGTTTCACCCGTTCAATGTAATCTCGAACCATTTTTCGCTTTTTCATTTTAATTTTATTTAAAAGTAGGAAAGGGTCTTCCATAAACTTCCGAGGTTTGAACCACGTGATAAGGGCTCTTTTAACAACCTCCCAATCTGTACGCTCAGTTTCATCTTGATTTTAATACCAATCTTGTGCTGCGCCTGTTAAGGCCATAGGAAAAATCTTAAGTTTATCTTGAGGGAAAATTTCGTCATAGACTTCACAGGATTCAACATAGATTTGAAGAAATCTAAATGGATCTGTTAACCCATTGTATTTGGGTAGATCCAAACGGGGTGCTCTTCTAACAATAATAGGATTAACTTCCTGAGGAGCAGCTCTAGGGGCAACCATCTTATAAAATTCAAATCAAGTAGAGAATGAGACTGAATCTAGATTTTTCAATCAAAACTATCAGATTAAATCTGCTAGATCTATTTCACTTTTCAAGAATCTGATTTCTATATCGTGAAAAAGATTTTGAAATCCGATCAATCAATACTTCTAAAAAATGAAAAACTTCTCAGAATCCAAATCAGAATGTATCAAATTTGATCCAAATTTTGACAGAGACTTGATCTGGAAAACCAGAAACTAAAAATAGTACTAGCAAAGGTTCCCTAGGCGAAGATTGACTCGGCGAAGGTTCAACAGTGCTATTTTGGAAAAAAAGCTCTCTGATCAATTTTTTTGACAATTTCTAGGAAAATAACCTTCGCCGAACTCTCAGATGCAAGATTTGACACAAATAAAACTAGGGTAAATCCGGTGAAGGTTTCTGACACAAGAAAATACAGTTTCTGTAGTTTAGCGAGGGTAAAAATGAAGATTTTCTATCATTTGGACAAGAAGAATCTTCGTCGAACTCAAAAATAGTATTTTATTATAAATAGAATGTTTTGAAAACTCGGCGAAGAATCAAAAGTACTACTGGTATTTTTGCAAAAAAATGACTTTTTTGGCAAAAATATGGCAATATTACAACTGATCCTCTAAGAACCCTTCTATTTTTTGTATTATTCTTCGTCGACCTGGTAGTAGATAGATTTGAATCACACCTATGTACAGTGAATCGAGCGAAGGTTCTTTTTCTGTATTTTTAGGGTTTTGGTGATTTTTTTGTGTTGTTTGACCGTTTTTTTAATGTTTCTGGAAATCTGCTGGAAATGATTCTTCGCCCTTCAAGCTGAAGGTTCTATGATCAAAATCGAGGGTGTCTACAACTCGGCGAAGGTTTTCTGAATGAGGGCAAAAAGTTATCAGCTCTGATGACAATTTTTGTCTCTTTTTGACCAAAATCTGACAGATTTGACCGATTTTTGTTGTTTTTTCTGATATCTCAAATCTAAATGGATCTTAAGATTAGTAATCTGAATAGCTTCCCCTATTTAAGATTAGATTTCAAACAAGCAAATCCACTCAAATCAAACAAAATCATTCCCAAACTAACCCTAAATGCAGATCTAACACTATTCATGCCACGACAAGATGTCTAATGCAAGCTAACCATCCAACAAACATGCTGTAAACTGAAAAATTGGCATAGCTCCCCGACAATGGCGCCAAAATTGTAGTGAGTTTCTTTCCTTGCCTAACCTCAATCCAAGATCTAATCAATCTAACATCAAAGAGATGAAGTTAGTTGTCACGCATAGATTCGTTTCCATGAGAGCGATAGTATAGTTCAGATTTCAACATGAATGGAAGATCCAAATCTAATTCTAACATCTATTAACCCTAAGCATTAACACTATATCCATTAACACTACAATCGACAAAAAAGATAGCTTACTCTTTCTCTCTCTCTCCCTTTCTCTCTCATAAAAAGTATAATAACATGCAATCCCAATAACAATCCGATCCAACAATTAGCAACATCCAAAGAAAGCATGAGAGATGGAGGAAAAGTGATAGAGAGCAAGGACATTCATCAATCCATTTCTGAAGAGATCTGCTTTATTGAAATGGGAAAATGAACATGTGTAGGAACTCGAGTTGGTCCCTTTTTATAATAGAGAGGAGGACCCTGGCCTCTGAATCCTATTGGTCCATTTCTGCCTCCCTAATTATTCAAATTTAAAAAACAGTGAGAACCATCCAAATTGGAGGGAAACCCAACTTTATTCACTAACTTGACATTTAGGCCCTGCGACATTAAAAGTTCCGCAAAACGTCCTAAAGTCCTTTTATTGACTTTCTAATTAATCAAATCTCTATGTGATCATTAGGTTGGACTTACACACGCAGGGTGCCAAATCCCTCTCACTTATTAACTAGGATTAGGGTTGTCTTGGGATCCGCAAACCCTCCAACAATGCTGTGATTTATGCATGGAAAACCAAGGCAAAAAATGGTAAAGAGACATGGATATGATGTCGAAAGATCAATATCTATTTCAGAAATCTCTCGAGCACACATCAAGGAGTATTTGTACAAATTGGTTGATGCATGTGCAGTTGATGTTGATGAGTACTAGGTTGAAGTTGTAAATTTTCTGACAGTTGCAGTTCTAGCTTGACAATTTTGTAAAAATCCGGTGGTCACCCCAAGTTGATTCTATTCCATGGCATGTGTATTGTAAGACCATGAGGAAGTTGTAATGTGAAAAGTTTAACGACTTTTAGAGATTCTAAAGGATCCAAATAGTTGCTTTAAATTTCCAACCTTTAGAATAGAATAATTTAGTGTAAAAGGTTAAACTTGTGCATATTCTACTCTTTGGTTTTGGAAAATGCACAATGTGCAATATGATCGTACAATTTGGTTCAGGCTCTAAAATTGCACCAAAGAGGTGCACATTTTGTAACAATCATTCAACAATTAGAAAGCAATCTTTGCCCATGTACATATGCACATACTTTTCAATAATTTTTTTTTTTTTATAATTTCGGTTACTGAATCCACGTGTCTTAATTACAGTTTTGTGTTTCTTTTTGTATTTTCTAACTATGCAAATTTAAAATGACCGTGATGCTCTTACAGAATAATGTTTATTCTAATAGTGCATAGTCTAGTAGCTGAATTTGGATGCTAGACTTATGAGAATTTGGATGATGTTGCAACATATTGATTGTTACAATAACATCTCAAATTAGTTTCTTTCTCTCATTTCATTAACTTTAAAGTCTACGCAACCAATTTGAAGATTGCAATGTTATATGTCTCTTCGGATGTCATAATTGTAGGTAGTGAATGTAATTTTTATAAGCGATACACTAAATTTATATATAAGAATATAAAATTAGAATTGAAATATTAAAACGAGTGTATTTAAATATGTGGTCAATGTGGAACCAAATTTCATTTCCATGTTCTATCCCATGAGAGAGAGAGAGAGAGAGAGAGAGAGAGAGAGAGAGAGAGAGAGAGAGAGAGAGAGAGAGAGAGAGAGAGAGAGAGAGAGAGAGAGAGAGAGAGAGAGAGCGAGAGGCAAAATCCTAAAAAAAAGTCCAATTGTTTTGCCAAAGTCCAAAATAAAAATTGATACTGTGTTACTTGGGTGAATTTCCAAGTTGTGACTATGAAAAACTATATGTAAATAAAAGTCAAGATTAAACCTTGTACCACCTACTTTGCATGTATGCATTCTAGGCTATTTGACACCTAGAATGAGACGTCCTCCTACACTCTCACTTTATTGCAAAATTCTTGGAGCTCAAGCCCTCTTGGATCTCTATCTCTCTTTCACATTCTCTCATACACACAAACACACACTCTCTCTATCTCTCTCACTTTCACCCTCTCCTGAAACCATGGTGTGTTCTTGAATCTGATATCCATATGTCAGAATGGTTGATTAGTACCATTGCATGTCATGCCATCTGTGGCCTAATGTCCATGTATGTCAATTTAGACTCTTGCAGGTCATGCCATCTGTGGCCTAATGTCCATGCATATCAGTTTAGACTCTTGCATGTCATGCGTCCAGATCGTTTTAGGTTTGATGAGTAGGTTTGTCTCTGGAGCAAGAAATCTGAAGTGCAAAAATCCCAAAGGTATTTCAAAAAATGTGAAGTTGCAAAAATGTTAAGGTGCGAAAAGTGCGAAGGTGCGAAAAATGCGAAGGTCCGCCGACAGAACGTTGTCAAACTTCGATAGCTTTTCAGGATGCTCATTATGTGAATATTTTTAAGGTTGAGCATTAAAATCTAAGACATTGACCAACTTGATTGGGCATCCATATCGTGTAAGAATATGCTTGTATAAGAAGCGTGTCATGGTTTTGGCATTGGCTTCCTTTCCTACTTTAGCTTCAACCCACTTGGTAAGATAGTCTGTGGCTACTGTAATGTATCGTGCTTGTGCATAATAACGAGCAACTAGACGTATCAAGCCTACAAAGTCGATTCTCCACTTTTCAAATGAGCTCTGGGCAATGATAGGTTGCAAGGGCATCTTATCAAGTTCTGTTGGTTTTCGAAAGCCTTGACAAACATCGCAAGACTTGGTGAATTGGTAAACATCCTTCTAAAGATTTGGCCACCAAAATCCAATCTGGAGTACCTTTTTGGCAGTTAAATCAGCCGCAAAATGTCCTCCTTCCACATCTTCGTGACTGAGCTGAATGATTGTGTTGATCTCGTGTGGTAGGACACATCTACGTAAAACTTGTTTTAACTCTGTAGGGAGCATATTTCGAAATCAATTTACGATGCTTTGCCCTACTTATCTTTGGTGGTCGTCAACCTGTTGTAAGAGGTATTTGGTGATATCAGCTGACCATCTTTGTACTGCATCTGGCAACTCATCTAGCACCCCCTTGCTAGGTGGTACGTTACGGAGTTTGGATAGATGATCTACTAGATAGTATTGCTTTTGTTTTTGCACTACGATCTAGAATTGAAATTCCTGCAATAGTAACAACCATTGTTGTGTCGTCTTTGTAGTATAGGGAGCGACAGCCTTGCCGTCACTTGCATAGCACGAAGAGAGAGAGAGAGAGAGAGAGAGAGAGAGAGAGAGAGAGAGAGAGAGAGAGAGAGAGAGAGAGAGAGAGAGAGAGAGAGAGAGAGAGAGAGCTAGAGCTTTATTAAAAATAGAGATGATGGCTTTAAAATGGAATATGGCCTCCTTATGTAGTTGAGAGGGGAGGCCATCTTGGCTCTCATTGGCCCTTTCTAATTGGCTAGGATCCTAATCTTATCCCTTCAAACTAAAATGATTGCAATCCAATGGTTCAATAAGAAGAGGACCAAATTCACATGATTCATGTGAGATTCCCTCAACTTAGAACCATGTAACTTGACTTTGGAGTTTTCTATTATTTTATTCTATTTAGGCCCCAAGTCTTTTATTCAAGTTCTACTTAGCCATTTGAGTGCTCGTTGGGTCGAGCTTAAACATGCAGGAAGCCGGTGCCCTTGCACTTATTAGTCCTAACTATACAGTGTACTATGGTGGGGCCCACTAAGTAAACCTTGGCCAATAATAGTTTTAGTGGCGGGACCCACTTATTTATTTATGTACAATACCCACAACAGGGTCCTCGACCCAAAGTAGTGCCTCTCTCTCGACACTTGCTTGCAATTGTCGTGGAGGAGAGCTGATGTCGACCCGTTTATTGCTGGAGACATGGACGCTTCAAAAAAAGCGTGGATAGTATTCGCTTACGTAAAACCTGAGGCTTTATTGGATGATGGTGAGTAGCAAGAATTTGGACTTGCCAGATTTTTAATAATGATCAGGTGGCCATTCTGAATAACCTTGTCCATCGATAAGTAGGTAGTCGACACCATCCAATAGAGTATCTCATGATAAATCGTGAAGATATTGATCCTCATAGATTGGTGCCACTGGTCCCAATGCCATAGGCACTCCTAATTGGTAGTGTGAAAAGTAGACTTAAAAAATTGAAACTCGAAAACAATGTATCACATAAATTCATTCACATACAGCGGAAGCACTGAGGGGTCAAGATGAGGAACCCCCCCCCCCCCCCAAGGATGTTTCTTGTCATTACGCACAACCAATTGGCTTATGCCAATTACATATACAATGGATTCCAATAAGGGTCTCAAAATAGGAACATCAACTTACTTCCTTTCAATGGTCTTAATTCCGTATCTAGCTTATCAGAAGCATAGAAATTTTTTCATAAATCTTATTTCGTCCATCATGCATGCAATCATGATGGATCATAGATTCTTGACATGCAATCATGTTGGATCATAGATTCTTGACATGCAATCATGTTGATTCTTGATATGCAATAGTCTGAATTAACATGCATGGTCATTAGGCAATGGATGTTGTGACATGCAAGCTTCAAATTTGACATGCATGGACAATAGGCCATAGATGGCATGACATGCAAGTGTCTATTCCGACATGTAAAATATCCGAATGGCGATTACCTACTTTGTACATACAGATACAAGGCGGTTTTAATAAATCTAGCAGATAGCATTTAATGCTTGTAAGATATTAGCAAGTAGAAGACACTTGTAATATATTAATCTTCAAGCTGATCAGTAATTAAGACATCAAGCTAATTGAGCTTTTCTTGTAGCTAGCGTTATTACGCTCAACATTCAAGTTGAAGTTATCACTTCAAGCCATTGTACTCATTGTTGATATTATAAAAAGAGAACAATTTCTGTCTTGCTATTGTATCATTCTATTGTGCATTTGTATCTGAATCATTCATCTTGGTTATTCTGCTGTAAATTGTGGTGCCTCTGATTCATCACCCACGTTCGCTCAAGCTTCCACTGCCATTCTCGTCATTTTACGACATGGTATTAGAGCGGGCAGTTCAATAATCTGCATTTCTATTGCAGATTATCAGTCTTGTTTCCATCAAGACATCATTCTAGCAAGCATGCAACCAACAATATTCTAAAATCATTGTTTCTACCAATGATCTCGCTCAACCAGAATGGATCTGTCTTCTAGTTCTTCTCTAATCGACAAACTTGATGAAGATAACTATCATCTAGAAGGTCAAGATGAAAATCATACTACTAGCCAAAGAACTGTGGGACATCGTTGATGGCACAAAAACTCAAACCAGAAGGTGATGCAGCCATAATCACCAAATGGAGATTGAGAGATGGCAAGGCTTTTGCCATGATCACTCTCAACATCAAGGACACCCAAATTAGTCACATACATGCTACTCAGACTGCTAAGAATGCATGGGACATCCTAGCAACTCTCTACGATATCAGGGACGTCACCTCCAAACTCCACTTGAGGAAGAAATTCTTCACCTTGAGAATGTCTGACGCAGATAGTGTTTCGAGTCATCTCAACACTTTCAAAAACTTTATAGAGCAAATGACTACAACTGGCTCAGTCATCGAAGATTCCGATGCTGTTATAACTCTATTATCGAGTCTACTTGAAGCCTATGAAAATTGGGTCATAGCAAGATCGACCCAAGAGCATCTCATTCTTTCAAGAGTAATTTTGATGCTTCTACAAGAGGAGATTAGAAGACTTGCATCCTCCTCAGGCTTAGGATCGGATCCTCAGACTCTATATTCAAAAAATCAGAAGTTCAGATCCAAGAGATTTACAAAGTCAGCTTATTCTGACAAGAAGAGCAACATGCAGTCTGGATTGAATTCTGGTCCAGGATCGAATTCAAACTCTTCATCATTCCACCCAGTGCAAAAACTATTTTGTAGATACTGTAAGAGGACTGGCCACAAAATCAAGGACTTCTAAACTTTGAAGTACAACAACGAAAAAAAAAAACAGTTCCAACAGCAAGCAAATTCTGCTACAACCAGTCAATCGATCCAACAACAGGAGGAAGATGAAACAGCTTTCATGACCAAAGTGGAAGAACAACAAGATATCGATTTCTGGTATCTAGACTCTGGAGCAACTCAACATATGACGCACCATCGCGATTGGTTCAAAGACTACAAGTCATTCACCCACTCTTGAGTTATGTAACTGGGAGACAACTCATCTCATTCCATCGAGGGTGAAGGAACAGTCAGAGTCGAATTTCAAAAAGGTGAAGTCAAGTTGCTTTCCAACGTTCTCCACGTTCCAAATTTGACCAAAAATCTGCTCTCAGTTAACAAAATCACTCATTCAGGTCGGAGGGTTGAATTTGATTCAGATGGTTGCACCATTCTTGAAAGATCTCGGAAAGTCTTAGCTTTCGAGAGAAGAAGTGGCTACCTTTATAAACTCAGCCATTGTTATTCTTATAATAGTCAAGCTCTTCATACATCTACTTCTGAATCAACTGATATGCTTTGGCATTTCAGATTAGGTCATATCAATTTCAATAGTATTCATCAAATGTCAAATCAGAATTTAGTACAAGATATTCCTTCAATTAGCAGATCAAATTCTCCATGTAAAAGCTGTATTATCAGCAAGCATACTAGAAGTCCATTCATTTCTAATTCAGTTCATACTTCTAGAGGTTTGCTAGATCTTGTACACAGCAACATTTGTGGCCCGATGCAGACTGCTTCCACAGGGGGAGCTCTCTATTTCCTAGCCTTCATCGACGACTTCTCTCGAAGGACTGCCAATTATCTTCTGAAGAACAAATTCGATACTTTCAAGTTCTTCAAGCAGTTCAAGGCGTCTGCTGAGAATCAGACCTAGAGGAAGATCAAAGCTCTACGAGGGAGAGAGTTCATCTCCATAGATTCAAGGAGTTCTGCAAGGCCAATAAAATACATCAAGAATAAACAACGAGCTACTCACCTCAAGTGTAGCTGAAAGAAAGAATTTGACACTCATCGAAAGTGCCAAGAGCATGTTGGCCCATGCCTCTTTTCCAAAGAATTTCTGGGCAAAAGTTGTTACTACAACAATCTGTCTTCAAAATCGATCGATTACAAAGGCCCTGAATGGCAAGACACCTTATGAGATGTGGACATGATCGAAACCATCACTAAAAAATATTCGAGTGTTTGGATGCATAGCTTACGCTTAGATCTCTGAAGATGAAAGGAAGAAGCTGGATGACAAAAGCAAAAAAACGATTTTCATCGGCTATTTTCCAGACCACAAGGCATACAAGCTCTACAATATGGACACCCAAAAAGCATTCACGAACAAAGATGTCATTTTTGTAGAAGACCAGTTTATTGACCACAAGGGAAAGCTGCGAAAAAATCTGACCCAAGTATCGAACAACCAAATTTTGATCCAGGGATTCAACTGTAGAAAATTGATACTGACTCCAACAATGAGTCAAAACCTCAACGGGTCGAATCACATTAGAGGGTCGAAGTTCAACCCAAAAGATCGAACCGATCCAAACAATCTCCATCCCGATTTATGGATGATACAATCTGCTACTTTGTGCAAGAACCAACCACTATTTCAGAGGAAATGTCTACACCTGATGCTGACCAGTGGAAAGTAGGGATGGACACCAAATTCAATTCTCTGATAGATAATCAAATGTGGACAGTAACAGAGCTGCCAAAGGATCAAAATCCGATTCCATGCAAATGGATATTCAAGGCAAAGTATGATGCTGAAGGAAGGCTAAATCGCTACAAGGCTAGACTAGTCGCCAAAGGCTATTCTCAGATTCTAGATCTGGATTATTCCAAAACCTTCAGCCCAGTTGTCAAACACGATTCGATCCGACTACTCTCCTTTGCAGCCGCATCAGATCTTGAAGTCCATCAAATGGATGTCCAGACTACTTTCCACAACAGAACCATTGAAGAGGAAGTTTATATGTCGCAACCAGAGGGATACGAATTGAAGAGTAAGCAGCAGCACCTTGTATACATGCATTAATATGCTTCACATATTGATGCCTTCAGGTGGCCTTCTTGGTCCGTCTTAGTATAGCAAAGTTTTCCATAATGTTGTATATTTTTGGTTATTTTGGTCCATTCACATTATTGTGTGATCCATCCATGGTCAACAAGCATATTTCCCATCTTTGTAGCTTCTAATTTAAGACACAATTCGGTGAATTATCCTGTGTAGTCCACGGTTCCTTTGACACACATATTTTCTACACATGCATTTTCTAAGAATATCGTTTTTCTCTTCATCAACATTTACATTGCACAAATATTGAGGACAATGTCTTTTTGCAGGAGAGTTATAGACTATTTATGCATAGTAATTTGGGCTTTGAATCCCACCTTGACACTTGATCGCAACCCATGTTTGCAATTTACAAATGCACTAAGTGCGCTCTCTCTCTCTCTCTCTCTCTCTCTCTCTCTCTCTCTCTCTCTCTCCACCAAGTTGGTTGATTGAGGAGGACATGCCTTATCATGTTAGAATCGATCACACAATTAACCATCTAGATCACAATTCCTTTAAATTCTATGTAGGTCAATGACTATCCAATATATTTGAACTCCTCTTATTATTATCTATGATGATGTGATTTAAATAACTAACCTTACAAACTTTTGATGACCAATCAAACACATAAGACTTGCCTTTGTAAGGCCAAGCCAACAGCCACATAGGCCCTCAATCTACTACTTGGATTTTTCTTAAAGGTGTGGCATATTAACAAAGTAGTCACATAGGCCCTCAATCTACTAGTTAGATTTTTCTTAAAGGTGTGGCATATTAACAAGAGTGATATTGAATATGTAAGTGTCTAACTCAATGATTGATCTCCACAACACTTATAGATGAATCTTGGACTGAATTTGTTATACTAGTACATTAGGAGGCCTTAGTCTCCACTACATCAAACCAACACCACGCCCTTCTTGGGCTAGGTGTCTCTTTTGCACCACAACCTCGGCATGTATGCCCACCAGACCCATAGTTAATGAAGAAGAGGGGATGGAGGAACTAACCAAAGTAAGATGAGAAATTGAGGCAACGTAACATTGTTAGGGAAAACTCAAAAATCTTTCAGCAACTACAATTTGAACATTGGTTCAACAATGAATATGCGTAAACATTGAACGTAACCATCGCCGATTAAAAACATTTTGCACTGTTTTACATGTAGGTGGTACTCTAGAGCTTGAAACTGTCACAAGGGAGAATCACAAAACCAACAAGTAATTAGGGCTGTATATAAGGTCCATGATACAATTGCCAATGTGTCAAACGCTCGAGAACACTATGAAAGTGCAATTCCTTAAAGATAACCATATCAAGTGAATGGGAGATGCTTGAACAAGAGTTGTCGAATGGCTCTTTTCGCACAGCGTTTCATGATGGCAGAAGGCGAGTTCTTGATGATTCCATTCAATAAATAGTGTACTGCTTGGAGGTCTGTCCTTGATACTGGATGTTCCCCCATATTTGTAATAAGCTGTCCAAAAGAAACAAAAAATCAACCACAGAAGTAGCAAATTCGTACAGTTAACTTTATCCACGGAGAACAGCTAGAAGACGTACATAGGATCTCTAGTGTGATGATTTGCAGCAAAACCACAAACCTGGAGAATGTTAAGGCAAAGATTATCATCTTGCAAGCTGAATGCATGTGAAATTGCTGGAACTCCATCATGACTTATCAACTCTTTCTTTGCATCCACATTGATTGTGATGCTGGAACCATATGGACAAACAGAAAATCATGTGAGATCACCAGCAACAAGATTCCTATTGATTACAGAGATAAAATTCTATTTATATTAAAACGATCAAAGCAAATTAGACAATTTTACAGTGGAAACAGTAAAGACCCAATCAGTTTAAAAATATTGCACCCAGGAATGCTTTTAATGGCTTAAAAGCTCATAGCCCTCGTTATGTGATTATCAATGAAGACTTCACCATTTTGACTTAGCCACATAGCAGCATTTCTAGGGGAGGCATTTCGCGTGCATTGGTGTTTCTTCATATCTTGTTTGTTTTAAATAGATGTACTTCGAAGCCTAGATTTGACTTCCACAGACCTAATAGACAGAGTCAATGTTAAGGCTATGCAGAAATCTGCAAAAAAATCTCGTATTTCACTATTCGGTGTTTTAGAAGAGAACTTGGGCTCCAAGACTGCATGGCTAGTTTTAGGAGCAACAGACTACAGATTTGATCGTAGCTTATTGGAGGGCTGGCCAATCTTGAAATAGTTGAATAACGTGCTTGACTGATAACCACCGTTGGGTTGTAAGACGAGCTCGAAAGCCACCAATTACGCTTGTAAAAACAACGGTCTTCTGTAGGCGGTTGCGGTATTGATATCCCCACAAATAGCAGCTATTTGACTGATTAATCAAATGAATGTCTGGTCTTCCAGTGATGGGCTTTCTTAGGCCTTCTCTTCCCATGACAGACTTAAAAGCTTCCTTCAAATCCACGAAAGTGCAAAACTGCTCTAAAACTGTAACAAAGTGTTCCTTCTGTGCAATTGTCAACCGCGAAAAACATGCCGATGAAGTTCGAAAAAATTTTGGCAAGTAGATGGGAAAGGGAGGGGCGGGCACTTTTTTGGTTTTTTTATGCCAACGCCACCCCAGGGGAGGAGAGAGAGAGAGGGGAGCGCCGAGGTGTTGCTGCCAAAACAATTTCAAGATAAAAATAGCGTGCTTTACCAGATGTCTGGTCGTGAAAGGAGGTGCTGAATCACAACAAAAATATAGGGGCACTACGTGCTTGGCTTGGTGCCCCTTGTCTGAAAAGCAACACAGATCACACTTCCCCAACACTCGACGTCTCAGAGTCATAGAAACGGCTAGACAACTCGCTCTAGCCAAGAGCACTCTGGTTTTCAAAACCAACCTATTTTAGGACTTGACAAAAAAAATTCCAAGTTAAAAAACTGTTCTAAGTTTGAAATATAGCTTTAGGAGGCATCATTGACTTGTGGGCCAAGTCCATATTCGATAAAAGTATACTATAAAGGCAAAGAGAAATAGCTCAAAGGCACATATGATCATAAGCACTCTTACCAACTATCCTATGTGAAGAAATATACAACTTCTTGTTTTTATTAATAAAAGATGGGAAAACCCATCAGAGTACAAAGGAATGCATGTAAAAAGCGTAAAGGCCATAGGGCGAATTGAGATACTGTACAAGTATAACAAAGCAACAATCTCGCAGAGTATCTACATAAAGCCTACTGCTTGGTGTAAGTCTCTAGTTAAGACAGTTGGAAGTTTAGGTAGTGCAGGAAGCTGTGAAGCAGCCGTTCCTGCAATTACGGCACGTCGAAGTATTGCAAGTGCCTGAGTGCGTTGTAAAGTCATCGAAACTCGTTGACGATAATAAGCCGTAATGATAGATAAAGGTGAGGCGAATCAAGATTAAGCAGAAGATTGTTACTTCCGGTTGTTTTGGAGGTTGTCTGCATGTGCTCAGAGGTCACTGATATATCTATCTTCTAGTTGTGTTTTCCAAGCCCTTTGTCACTTGTTGTGCCCTGTTTTGGTTGTGAGCAATCTGCATCTACCATCTTGCTGTGAGAAATCTGACATTTGTAAAATGATAAGAAACTGAAATCTGCAAAGATCTGAGGTTTGCAAAATTTCTGCTGCCTATTCAACGATGGTGTGCTGCCCTAGCGATGATGTGAGGAACGTTTTTCCAGCAGAGATCTGAGGTAGTTCTCGAAGAAAGCTGCAACGCTGTGGTTCTCGAAGAAAGCTGCAACCCTGAGGTTTTTGATCTACAAAAAGACTAAAAGATGCAAACTTCAAGCGGAACAAGGCGCTCATAGTCTTGCCAGAGGCATATTTATGCAGTCGGCTACAGGAATTCAAACCTGATCCTAGTCTATAATTGCAACTTAGCTCAACTAGTAAGAAGCAGGAACAAAACAGACACACTATCTATCTTTTTTCCTTTGTTTTTTTTTTTTTTTGTCATATATCCACAGCTAACTTCTACTAAAAGAACTGCAAGCACAAGGCGGACAAAACTTCAATTACAAGCAAATAGAATCTATGAACAGTTCTTGGTTAAATGTCACAAATCTTTTGTCTCGTGAAAGAGTCTCAAGACTGAACTTATACATGCTATCTATCTATGTAGGTTAAGTTAATAGAAATCATAATCCAATGATTCTAAAAGTAAGTGCTGAAAATGTTCAAAGCAACAAAACTTAAGAGGTTTGAATGCACCTATTGTAAAATTTTGATTAGTAGTTGCTTTCATGATATTGTTATTTGCTCAATGGCTTCCTCCTTAAGATCGTAGTCAAATTTGTTTGTAGAAAATCATAGTTGCACTCTCACTTCCACCGATAATAGAGAAAGCCTCCTTACAAGTGTCTCTAGAAAGAAAGAAAGAAAGAAAGAAAGCTTTATTAACGTCTTTTCCATGCCAAAAGGCATATAAGACAAATAAGTACATATCAAGTATGTGGACCGCATGGGAGCGTATGAAAAACGTCTTCAAGACTGAAAGAAAAGCATATAAAATAGATCTAAATACAATTACCAGTGTTAACTAAACCAAAAAGGTACAAAGCAAGAAATAGCTATGTATAATGGGAGCAAGCCGCAGATCATGTCCTGGAGGTGATGATGATACTGCTGCTACTACTGAAGAAAGATGTAATACAAGCTGCAATGGGGAGTGAAACTGAGATCTGCTGCCGTCGTCAAATGCAGGAAGGACGTCTTCTCCTCGTGGTAGGATGAATAGGTCGAATAGGTCTGGCTGCAGGGTAATGTTGGGAGGTGCACTGCCTCTGATCCCTGTGGGAAGTCGTGTCCTCGTCATCAACATCATCATCTGAGTCTGGGACTGGTCGTGAGCGTCGTCTAGAGAAAAAGGAGGTAATCTGAAGCTTTGTGTCTGGAGTAGTCTGACGCAGAGGCTAGAGATCTCGTCATCATAGAAGCATCTCTCGGATCATAAGTGCAACACAAGTAACAAGTGAGCGCAAAGTGAGTGGTATATTTTTGAACAAGCAATAGTATCTCCTGTGAATCACAAAATAAGCTGCGCAAATGAAGATAAAATGCTCCTCAATCTCCATCGCACCAAGGGAACATAGCTGGCAGATCCTATCCTCTCGTGGGGTACCCTAAAACCGACCAATCTCAATCTCAAGCTGGTGTGAAGAGACACAGAGCTGACCCAATATACATCTGAGACCATGTGATAACCCAGAGCGTAGGTAGTGTGGTAGAAGTGGGGACCCTGATACATCAGTCTCCAAAACATGAAGCCGATAAAAGTCGGATTTGACACTCAACTGACCCTGCCAGGCTCGATCAAGGCAAGTTCTATAGATGAATCGTCGGATGTAGTCATGGGTACCAGAAGTCATAAAAAGTATAATAACATACAATCCCAATAACAATCAGATCCAACAATTAGCAAAAACCAAAGAAAGCATGAGAGATGGAGGAAAAGTGATAGAGAGCAAGGATATTCATCAATCCATTTCTGAAAGAACCAATCTGCTTTATTGAAATGAGAAAATGAACATGTGTAGGAATTCGAGTTGGTCCCTTTTTATAATAGAGAGGAGGACCCTGGCCTCTGAATCCTATTGGTCCATTTCTGCCTCCCTAATTATTCAAATTTAAAAAAGAGTGGGAACCATCCAAATTGGAAGGAAATCCAACTTTATTCACTAACTTGACATTTAGGCCCTGCGACATTAAAAGTCCCGCAAAAAGGCCTAAAGTCCTTTTATTGACTTTCTAATTAATCAATAACTATGTGATCATCGGGTTGGACTTACACACGTAGGGTGCCAAATCCCTCTCACTTATTAACTAGGGTAGGGTTGCCTTCAAACCCTCCAACAGTATGCACGTTTTATATGGTTGCAGTTAATTGGGCATTCCCTAGGTTTGGCTAGAGATATCTTCTTGGCAGTATGTTATATTGCTCAGAGTTCGACATTTGCAGATCATGGTGGGGACCCTTTTCAGGTTTTGTCTGAGGATATTTCCATCTTTTCTCCCCAGGGATATGTACTTCTAGCAGGTGACTTTAACTCCCGCACGGCCACCAGACAGACGGAATTTGATGCGATGACGGATTACCTCCAGCTTCATGCTTTGGATACAGGTTTTGACCGGACATCTCATGATAAGTCTACCGATTCTACCACATTTGGTGAGCAGTTACTCAGGATTTCCAAGGCACATTCCTTGGTTATTTTGAACAGTTTAGCAACATTCACTTGTCATCCACATGGAGGCGGATTACTTCATTGGCTCACCAGCCTTGATTCCTCTCATTAACAGCTTTACCATTCTCTCTCCCACCCTTGCAAATCACTCACTGCTCTTACTCTCTGTTGGCCAGACCACTCCCCTTCCAACCATTCGACCCAAGACCACTACATCTCACTTTTCTTTTCCTACACATCTCATCCCAAGATACATACTCACGCTCAACACTCTTCTGCAAGATTTTCCCTTCTCCTCTCCTATTGAGCAACAAGCCAGTTTCTTGTCGCTCTCCCTTAATAGATACGTGATGGCAGCGCTTACTTCTTCTCAGACTATAGCTGGACAACAGGCTAGATCTTCTTGGTACGGTGATGTGGTGGCTTTCTTTCAGTCATGGGGCTTCTCGATACTGGATTTCCCACAGGGAACTCATGCATTTATCAAACAATAGCTATATCGTAGATATTGTCACATAGTATGGGATCGTCCTGATCATGAGAGAGTCAAGCTTACCTTTTATGGCGCACATATCTTACGCAGAGACAGTTTGGGACTTCCTATTAGACCTTTATATCTATCTCTTCCTCTTTCTTTTGGGCTCTGATACAGATTGGGTCAGTTACGAGTCTCTTCGCATCAGCTTGCTATTGAGACAGGCAGATATTCAGGCATTTTGAGAGAGCATCGGATATGCCAAGTATGCACATTGGGTGTAGTGGAGGATGAGTTCCATTTTATCTTCATATGCCCTACATACTTTGAGATACGTGGCCGATATCATTGTTTATCGGGACACCCCTATTACCCTCAGTACCTTCTTGGAGTATCAGGATCCTAGATGTGTCGGCCTTTTACTACGAGAGATGCTTATGTTGAGAGCCTCTTTGCTACCATCGGAGAGTATTACTGATTCTGGCCAGCATCTCATTACTAACTTCTTTCAGAAGCGGGAGCGTGACGACCTATCAGATGATGAGGCAGTCATACCGATGAGGGCGAACGCTCTTGCAAGATCTACACGTGTCTGCTACCAGAGCTCCTCGACCACAGATCACAGCTTCTATAAGTATTAGACGTTTTTTTCGAGATTGATATATTACTCTTCCTTTTCCTTTCCTTAGCAGAGCAGGCGGTTAACCTCTTGCACCTATACCCTCTTCAGAGCTGGAGGTTAAGCTCTTGTATATTTACTCTTATATGCTTTTTATGACTCTATGTTGGATGTGCCTTTAACTAGCTAGAGAGCATCCGATATGTCAGGTATGCACATTGGGGGTAGTGGAGGATGAGTTCCATTTTATCTTCATATGCCCTACATACTTTGAGATACGTGGCCGATATCATTGTTTATCGGGACACCCCTATTACCCTCAGTACCTTTTTGGAGTATCAGGATCCTAGATGTGTCGACCTTTTACTACGAGAGATGCTTATGTTGAGAGCCTCTTTGCTACCATCGGAGAGTATTACTGATTCTGGCCAGCATCTCATTACTAGCTTCTTTTAGAAGCGGGAGCACGATGACCTATTAGATGATGAGGCAGTCATACCGATGAGGGCGAAGGCCCAGCGTGCCCAGCCACCACCTCTTGCCAGATCTACACGTGCCTCCAGAGCTACCAGAGCTCCTCGACCACAGATCATAGCTTCTATAAGTATCAGACGTTTTTTTCGAGATTGATATTTTACTCTTCCTTTTCCTTTTCTCAGTAGAGCAGGCGGTTAAGCTCTTGCACCTGTACCCTCTTCAGAGTTGGAGGTTAAGCTCTTGTATATTTGCTCTTATATGCTTTTTATGACTCTATGTTGGATGTGCCTTTAACTAGCTAGAGAGAATGAGGAGTATAGGCTTCAATAAAGAGGAGGTGGATCTACATCAACATCTCATTATGAAGAGGAGGCTATGTCCATCAAAGGCAAGTTCAAGGGCAAAGGCAAAGGCAAGTGGTCTAAAGGGCAAGATCAAGGTGAGACTTCCTCGTTTGGCAAAAAGAAAGATAGGTCAAAGTTAAAATGCTTTTATTGTGGAATCAAAGGGCATTTTGCAAATGAATGTTTGAATAAGCAAAGAGATAAAGGTAGCAAGCAAATCAATTTTACTACTAATGATGAGGATCTAGGTGGTGGTGATTCTCTTTTGATGTGTTCTTCAAGTCCAATGTCAAGTGAAGGTGACAAAGATTCATGGTGGATTGATAGTGGAGCTAGTTCACACATGACTAGTCACAAGGAGTTATTTACTTCTTTGGTCACTTATGATGGAGCCAAGAAAGAAATTCACATGGCCAATGGTGGTGAGTGTGTGATTGAAGGTATTGGGTCAATTCCTATTTATCTCTCTACTAATAGAAAAGCAAGACTTGATGGTGTTCTTTACATTCCTTCACTTTCAAAGAATTTGCTAAGTGTTGGTCAAATGATAGAGAAAGGATACATGGTAAAGTTTGGTGGTGATGCTTGTTTCATTACAAAGGAAAAAATCTTGGTTACTAGGGGCAATAGACAAGGGAGACTTTTCAAGCCTGATGCTTTTAACAAAAAAGATGGAATGGAAAAGGAGATTGGTTCAACTTTCCAAAGTTGGTATATCTAAGGGCTGTAACAACCCTCCTGCCTTTAAACGCTCTTTATTTACCTGACATTTCTGGCAAATGGTTACATATTGTTGGATGTCCTTTTTCATACTGGGCCAAAAAAATTGCCTACGAAGAAGCTCATAGGTCTTTTGAATGCCTGGGTGCCCCGCACTAGGACTGTCATGACACTCATATAGGACCTGCTGCCTATAATCCTCTGAATTTGGAACACATACTCTATCTCTATAGAGCAAATACTCATCCTGAATGGAATTTATTTCCATTTGAATCCTTGAGTCAACTGACCCTCAACCACTGGGGTTTGCTTGGGTAATACAACAGGCTCAGAATCCTCAACGTCATCGGACGTATACTCGGACTCATCATCCTCAAAAAAAGCTGCCATATTCTTGGATGAACTGGCACCAGCCCCGGGAACTAGTTCTGGAGTCTGTAACTGTCTACTCTGGACTGAGTTCCAGATAGTAGAGGAGAATGCATCATGTTGGCACTTCCCTCTCAAGGACTCGAGTAACTCACTACGAATCTGAGTAAAAATCAGCTCGTTCATCATAGACATTCTACTAAGTGCATCTGCTACTGTGTTGAATTTCCCCCATCTATATCTGATAGACATATCAAACTGTTGCATTAACTCAACCCAACGAGCTTTCCGACCTCTGATCTCAGGCTGATTGCAAAGGTATCTAACACTTTCATGGTCTGTCAGGACCTCAAAGTTGGCACCATACAAATAATGCCTCCAAGTCTTAAGGGCGTGAACTATGAAAGTTCACGCCCTTAATTCCTTTTCATAGGCACTATACCTAGTCTGTGCTGGCTCGAGTTTTTTACTCTCGAACATGGTCGTCCACTCTGAGTTAGTACAACACCAACTGCAAAGTCGCTAGCATCTGATTTGACCACAAATGGTTGATTGGGGTCGACGACCTTTAAAACCGGTGCTGTAGCTACGGCTGTTTTGAGAGCATCAAAGCTCTCCTACTGTGCGGACTCCCAAATGAACTCCTTTTCCTTCCCCTTAAGAAGATTTGTCATGGGAACTACTATCTGAGCATATTCCTTGATAAATCGTCTGTAATATCCCGCCAAACCTAGAAAGATCTGAAGCTCTAAAATATTCTGAGGTCTCAACCAACTGAGTATGGCTTTGACCTTACTGGGGTCCATCCCATCTGCTGAGATAATGTGACCCAAATAAGCTACTTCTTCAACGAGGAATTCACACTTAGGTTTTTTAGCATAAAGCTTATGCTCAGTCGAAACACCTTTCTGAGGTGTTTAAGATGCTCCTTCCTCGTCGTACTGTACATGAGGATGTCATCTAAAAATACAACTACAAACTTACCCAAGTATATGAGGGCTGTTCATCAAGGTCATAAAGGTAGCTGGAGCATTTGTGAGCCCAAAAGGCATCACCTTAAACTCATAATGACCATGACGAGTCCTCAAAGCTGTTCTTGGGACATCTTCCGACTTTATACGGACTTGATGATATCCCGATTTAAAGTCAATTTTACTGAAAAAATTAGCCTCGTCGAGTTGGTCAAACAACTCGTCTGCCCGAGGCATTGGGTATTTATTCTTAATTGTGACTTTATTGAGGGATCTGTAATCTACACAAAGACGCATAAATCCCTCTTTCTTTTTTACCAAAAGGACTGGCGAGGCCCATGGTGAACTACTGGTCTGAATTTGGCCTTTTCCAAGATAATCTCTTACTGCCTAGTTATTTCTTCATCCTTTGTTCAGCTGACCCGATACGGAGGTTTAGAAACATGTGCTATACTTGGGTGGTAAATCTTCAGGAAAAACATCTTTAAATTTAGACAACAAGAACTAGAAATAGAAACTTCTGGAATAAACTGAAAGTCACATAAGAATACCTGATGGTCGGCTGTTGGGGACATCATGCTCCCCATGTAACTGGATCTCTCGGCCTTTATGCTGAAAGCTGAGGGTGTTCTCCTAATAATTTCTGTGGAGGGAAGGTACTAAACCGTAGAGCCAATCTCTGCCGAGAACAATGTCTGTGCGATCCAGATGCATTATCTGAAAGTTTATTTCATCCCCTGAATACAAAGATTTAAGTTACTTACCATAGTTTCCCAAATTTTCTTATCTTCACCCTTAGCTAATGAAACTATGTACCTATGCTGACTAGGTACTTCTGGAAGTCTGAGTTTTTTAACTAGCGTGTAGTTGATGAAATTATGGGTTGCCCCATCATCAACCATAACTCTGACTGACTGGTCACCAACTTTCCCATGCATACGTACTAGGTCATGCAGCCCAAAGCTGAAGGGTCTTGCTGTAGAGGTTAGTTGGCAATAGTGTTCATGGTCTTCATGAAACACTTTAATCTCGGAAGCTGCCGAGTCACTTGGAGAACTTACTTTCTGAACAAGATGAACTTGTTTTTTATCTTTCTTATTTTTTTTTTAGTGAAAGGCCCCTTGGGACACTGTCTAACTGTGTGTCCCTTGCCCATGCACACAAAGCACAAACGTTCTTGTTTGGCTTTCTCAAAATCTTCTGGTTTTTAGGGTTGTATGAGCGATGGGCATTTCCGAGGAGCTTCACTCTTAACTTTATCTTCTTTCTTTCGTTTTAAAATTTTCTTTTTAAATTGAAAGTCTTTCTGAAGAGGCTGCTCAGAAAGGGGTTGTTGTCTCGCCCTCTTTCTACCCACAGAATCATCATAGATTTGAGCATATCTGAGAGCTTGCTCTAGGGTAGTGGGCGAGTTGCTCTGGACCTCTACTTTATATTCATCTTTAGGGCCACAGACAAATCCTCTAGCTTTCTGATAGTCATCCATATTTTTTATCTTTAAAATTGTTTCGTGATACTGCGAGATATAATGGATTAAGGATTTGTCCATTATTGTTTTCTCCCAGGCTTCCCAGGCTCTATCAAGTTCATTTTCTGGTAGAAACTCTCTTAGAAATGCTTCTTCAAAAGCTTTCCATGACTGGGGAGTCTGCCCAGTCTCCTGGAGGTTTAACCACCACTTACAGGCCATGGGCCCTAGGGAAAGACTGGCCTCAATAGCTTGCAAATGGTCAGAAGTCTGTTTAAGAGCATGTATGTTCTTCCATTTGCTGAGGAAGGTTTGTAGAATATTTGCGTTTCTATCCTTCTCTTCCCCAAGAAAAGTAGGAGACTTTAAGTCTTTAAAGACACTGGGGTGAGACCGCATAGGCTCACCCGAAACTGATGGAAGTGGAGAAGGGGACGGCTAAGAAGTGGATGGGAGGCTTCCTTTTGCGGAGTTCAAAATTAAACTTCTGAGCTCGACGAACGAGTCATCCACACTGGACTTGAAAGTGGCTAGAGCCAGTTTCAGTTCATCCACTTCTGTTACCAAGTGGAGATATTGCTCCTTGGTAACCAATTCATCGAGTTCTTCGGCGAATTGCTCCTATTCTTCCACTTCCATGGGCTCTTTCCCCTTATTGAACCTCAGAGATTCCGTTTCTAATTCGTCAATGCCTCTTGTCAGGGGTTGATTAGGTCCCGGAGAAGTGGTCATTTTCAGAGATAGAAAAGGAGTGCCTAACGTTTCTTCTTAAAAAAAAGTCGAAAAGACTAATTAGAACTGTACAAAGGAGGGAAAAGAAACTTAGCTATTTCTGTGGACTGTACTTCCAAAGATAGAATAAAAAAGAACCCTTTCAGCTCTTCGGTGGCTATTTGCATACCTGCTGTCCGAAAAAAATCAGCAACCAGGATGCCAAGATGCAAGCAAATCTTTGATTTCCTTTGCTCCTTACCCTCGCTGTCAGGCTAACAACTCGGATAGTCCAAATTCTTCCAAATTGGAGCCAAAAAACAGATGTGCAAAATCCGAATTTGAGAAGGCCCCTGCTTGCTGAACTGGCTGTTCTGAAAAATCAAATTCCAAGCTTGAAACTGTAGGCAAAAATCCGAATTTGATTGCTTGTAGACCCTCGCTGACTGGCAAACAGTTCTGTGGGCCCACCAAGTCCAGATTTAAGGCCTAAAAACTATCTACAATCCTGATTTTGATGACTGGCTGCCCTCGCTATCTGTCTCTCAGATCTGTGGCTCTGAAAAATCAGACTAGAAGGCCTTAAAGGATTTCAAATTTCAGGATTTTAGAAGATACTAACAGCGCTGGACCTATACTAGCTTTCCTCTTGAATTTCTGCCTCTGAGGCCTCATCATCCCCCTCCTCAGCCCTCTCCCAGCCCCTAGTTGCTCTCCTCTGCCACCATAAAGCGTGTGCCAATGCCTCAGCCTGCCTATACATCTCTCTATATACCTCGTCATCAAGCTCCTCCTGCATAAGTGGTGCCCGAGGAGCAGCAGTTGACGAGTCGACCAAGCAGGAGTCAGGGTTTACTTGCAACCACAAATAAACAGTGTTGACAAGTGAGTATCTTGCGATTCAAGCACAGCAAAAGCAGTTCAATGAGTCAAAAAATAGCTCAAAACATCAAAGTCTAAAGTGACTCACCTCAATCAAATCGGCACCCTCTGCGCGTGTGCATCTCAGCACCCTTCCGTTGGTGTTCACAAACACCAACCGCTTGCACTGCTCGATCGATAGCCTGTTCCTCTTCTTCATGTGGTACAAGTCCCACGTGCTCCAATTCTGCTCGCAGGTGGATGCAGTGAACAGTCCTGTGAGAGGACTCTCTCAGCCAATCATTGCAGGTCGTCGGTGCTACGCCTGTGGATGCTCCACCACATCACGGGCCTCAGCCGATCCTCTCTCAGCCGAAACTGCTCTCGATCAAATGGTCTTTGGCTCCACGCATTTCTTCCTAGTAACAAAGCTGACCACGCGCATGGCATGAGACATGATCTGCAACACAAACCGGCAACCAAAAGTTTAGAGAAACGCCAAGAGAGGTTAGGAGCTAAGAGCAACATGTGAAACATAGGCAGATGGCAAAGCAAGCGAAAAAATTTATACTTGGTGTATCCATGCAAGATCGCAGAGGTCGTGGATAATGCGTAGCACATGGTGTCCACATAATGTTGGGGTGCTCCCTCGTCATATTCTCTTTCCATCTGCCCGCAATTCGTGACGTTGTCTATGACAACTTGAATTACGTGCTCCACCCCAAAGTCACGAATCACATCCCTCACAGCCTCCCATATGAAGTCGGCTGTGATGGGTCCCCCGCCTCGAGTGGCATCCACGCCATGCATGAATACTATGCCGAGCAGGCAAGAGACCCAGTTATTGATGACGGATCGCCGAGGAATGTCAGTCCATCCATCACTCAATATCGAGCATCCATACCTCCCACAAAACATCCATCAGCCATATGCCAAAAGAAAAAAAACAATACTGCAAAACGACATGTATACAGCGAACTTCACAACCATTCTGGAAAGCATGAAAAAACATTGTGTAGCTAATACATCTCCCATCAATCTCCGATTGCCTTGAAGGTTGACGCACACCCCATACTAGTGACGACGCACCGTATCCGCCCCCATAGGGTCACAACCGACCCACCCCCATGCACTGGAGCTATCGACATCCTCATGCCTAGTCAAGCCTCCTGCGATAACTGGCGTCCCATAACACCAGCCATCACCCTTGGCTCTCCCTAGCACACATCTCCTGGCCTGGAGATACATCCTGGCTAATGCACGTGTTCTCCATCCACCAACTCCCGGGTAGACTGAGTGCATGGCAAAAGGGAAACCCCCCCACTATATAAGCATAACATAGTGGGTCCCATCAAGCACGGTCCTGCCGGCGACACGTGACCACCTAGGAAGAAGATGAGGTTGCTAGGCATAGCATGAGCCAAATGCTATGACATCCCTACTCACGTCATCAGCACCCTAGAGCAGGTGCAGGTCACATGAACAAAACTTGAAGAGAGCTTGCAAACTTTAAACACTGGCAATTGATTGACTCCAGCCTACAAACTATGTTAATTTCACAATAGGTAGGGCTTTTTACTTTTTAACAAGAATACTTCACCTCCATAACAATCATCTCTTACAGAAAAAGTATGTAGAAAAAATTCCCAATCATGAATGCAAGTATACTGATAGGTTCTAGCATCCAATTTGAGAACATGGATGATTAAGTGATTTCAAGGATGGCATCTCCAAGATGGATATCCAGCTTCACCAAGCTCCAAGAAACTAAATTTCAGAGCAGAGTATCCCCTGTGAAAGCTGTTTTGATATTTGGAAGCCTCTAAAGCCTATCAAAGGGAAAGCCTGTTGCACGCCTGTTGTACAACATTAATGCATGATTGAATCATCACTGTCTTCACAACCCAAATCACACTCTAATTACTTCTTGAAATGAGCTAGTGAGCCAAAGTCTTGCAAAATTGAGGGATGACTTCACGGCAAGGACAAGCCTTTAAATTTACATGTGCGAAAGGACTTTTATCATAAAGCACATTTTGAACAGATCCTTATCACTTGTTAACCTTCCAAACACAAAGATGTGGATGCTATCTCTACCTCACATTGCACATAATGCAAACGGGCCACAGATACCAACACTTTTTTGGCATTGAGCCTTTAAGAGCATCCAGTGAAATGCCTTCATGCTTATAGCTAACTCAAATTGTTAGATGATTTGTACGTTAAGCATTCAAAAGGATCCAGAGCAACTCAAATTGTTAGATTATTTGTACATTAAGCATTCAAAAGGATCCAGAGCAACAAATTCATGCTTATAGCTAGCTCAGATTGTAAGTTACATCAATGAATTGAATGTACCTCATGAGAGCAGCAGCAGCAGCAGCTTGGACACGAGGTTCGTTGTCATTGAGCATTGGCAAAAGATTTGCTACCACCTTTTCTTCAACTGCCATTGCTCGACCATGTCTTCCCATCCTGTTGCCAAAATCCAGAAAAAGAACAAGCCAACTGCTTATATCTGGAGCCAAGACATTTTCATGAAAATAAAGAGAAGGTGATCTACGTGACAAAACTATTTCCTATTTAAACTGGTGTTGTAAGCTAGTATTGAATATAAAAGCAAGATCGAAGGCCTGGTGCTGTTGAAGTAGTCAGACTTGAGAGAAAACTTCACAGGAAAAGGTGGTCAGCAAAACCTAACAAAATAACTCCACAACTTTTGTAGAGTGGTTGTTACATGAGAAACTGCAGTCCAACAAGAACTACCTTTTCAGTAAAATACACATTAAGCACATAAAAAAAATATACACTTTTCATAATATCCTCTAAGCTCTTGTGATAGATTTATTCGTTACCATGATGTCACATAGAAAGCAGCATTTTGCCTTGATTGTTTTATCATCTATTATTGGTCCAAACCAGCCCTCCAAAGCAGGTCTTCATAAATGTAGTATCATGCAGTCAGGTAGTAATTTTGATTGGAGATAATCATACGCCTTTCTTCTCATCCAGTAACCATCGATGTGTCCAAACTGTTGTAGAGTATCAAGGTTGCAGTCCGTGTTCCGGAACGCGATCCGGGATTTCCCATTAGGGTTTCCCGGAACGCAATTTTTTTTTTTTTTTTTTTGGTATAGTTGCCAAAATGGGTATCATGTGAAAGGATATCAAAAAAGCAATTGTTATGCAGATCTGTTGCTTGGTTTCAGATGGCTGTAGGCTACATTGATTAGAAATCTGGACATTCAGATTGCATTTTCATATGGTTTCAGAAATTTGGACATCAGTTTCAGCTATTCCAAAAGAAGTATACAATTTAGGCTCCTTCTAACTCTTTCTATCATTTTCTAACAGAAAACGGAATCAGTAGCCATTGGCATCAGAACACCATTCAAAACTGATTTCTGACAATAGATTGCATGTCCAACATTCATTTACGATTTAGTTAGTATTAAACTCAAATTTTTTTTTTTGGCAATTACTCCTTTTTCCACAAAAAAAAAAATTGCAATCCGGGTCGCGGATTGCTGACGTTCCGGATCGCACGATCCGAAACGTTTTTGCAGCGGATCGCTCAGTAGAGTATATACAAGGTTTTGATAATCATATATCACAGTGCTTAGATTGGCTATCATATGCTAATGCTTAGATTGGCCAGCTTTTGTTCAAAGATAATTTTGCTCATACCTTCACTGAGGTCATTGATGCCTCTCAACCTGGCAATTTTTTATAGATCCTTGCCTGGGTTGATTCTTTTAGCATGCATGTACTCTTTTCTGGGTATGCTTTGTGTTTTGGGTGGAACATGCAACAAGCACATTAACATTACCTATGTTCTTGTACTTGCAACCCATGACACAACTTTCTCCTCAATGTCTGCTAGCGGTCATGCAATCTCACCAGCTCAGCTCTCCTTGCTTTACATGACACTTCATCATACAATTCACATGACACTTCATCATACACGTTTGACAAATAGTACTCGTAATCTCTTTCTGTTTTACCATTGGCTCATACTGTCTGGTCAATCTCTTCTCTTCAACTACTGCCCTCTAGTACACTTCAATTAGTCATCCTCCCCATTAATTATATGTTAATTCACTTCACATGAAATTTTACCTTGGTTTCTAACCCTTAGATGGTTGCCTGATTATCATTAACCAATTCACGATCTTGACAAAAGCCTTGATCACCTCTTAGTTTTATCTTTTATGATTCGTTCTACCTATCCTAGGTCTAGAACCAAATTGCCAAACAGCTATGAAAATGTGCAGCATGGGGTTTTAGCAGAAGCCTTTTAGCTTCCTTGAAGGACTTTTCGACAATAAGGGCTTAGCTTGCACTGCTTTCATAAATTCATTACTATGTCTTCTTTTAAGCTCGTCTTGGCACAGACTACACTGGAGTTGACTAGAGACTTTATTTAGCTGAGTGATGCACTTAAAAATTTCCTGTGTGTGTATCCACCCTTTTACAATACAAACTGATGCCGGGTTGCTTTCAATGCATTAACAATGGACTATCACCTTCACAATGCCAACCCCAGTACAAAAACTGTGTAACTACAATATCGACTTATCGAGAATGTCCATACATCATGTTTGCGACCAGGTAATTCACGTGCCGAGCACATTTCAGATTCCATGCAGCTGCATCAATTTCCATGCAAGTCTCAATAAAAGCCATTCACGAAGAGAGTTCATGTTTAGAGGAATTATTCACTGATTGGCTGCCATTTGGCTGCCATTTAATTCTTCAATCCAACATCACTAATGCTTATCCACCAATTCTGAGAGATGCTATAATCCAACTCACTCTGTCATGCTATTGTGACCACCAAATAAAAATAGTTTCTTATAGGTTAACAGTAAGATATAGCATTGCACAATTCCTTCTCAACAATGGCAAGATAAATCCGTGCACTTTCACAGTTGTGCTTCTATGTACTTCAGCATTATCAAGCCACATGCTTGATAGTCACAAAACTAGCCTCACATAATCTTTGGCTAAATCCTCTATGTACTTGTGCATTATCATGCTACATCTTTGATGGTCACAAAACTAATCTCACATAATCTTTGGCTAAATCCTCATTTTTCAAAGCTAGATGCCATGTTCATCTTTCTCAATAAATGATGTTTCCCCTGCATGAACTCGCAGTCACACACCTCCACTCTTCCAACGGCAGAAACCGAATTCCAGATATTGCACCAGCCGTCTTGAACCGTAGCGACCACAATCCACTCACGTCATTCCTTTACCCGTAATAATCACAACCAATCCCATTCCACCGCAATACACCGCAACACCTGCCCTCACCCGTCGCGACCACACTCCATCGCAATTTGCCCTTCAACAGTCACCTCACATTCCACGAATTATCATCTCAACCGGACTCCACATTCCATAGCAATTTTGCCCTAGAATGATCACTTCCTAGTCCACCGCATACCATCGACATTAAACCACCTCCCATCTTCCATCGTCGCAACCGCAATCAACCGCAACTGAACGTAACCGAACGCAATTGACCGCACTACCACCACAACAGCCGCATTCCATTGATCCACCGTAGAAACCGCAATCCATCGCAACACACAACTTACCCGTATCCCACCGCATTCAATCGTAGACACGCTGCAGCCGCAATTGTCCGCTGCAACCGCACTCGCCCGCTACAACTGCAATCGACCGTTGACACCGCCACTGATCGCACCAGTCCGCTGTAGCGCAAGCATCCCAAAGGGAGCCAAGAACCACGACTTAGCTATCTCGGCCTTCAACTCTTGCCGTCCAAACCCACTTGACTTACAAGCAGCCAACTCGCCAACAACGATCAGACTTAACCAACTGGAAGTTCAGAAACCAACATTGAGATCATACCTGGCGCCATGCCAGATCGGGGGTCCCGATGTGGGTGACTTCCCTCCAAGCAAGCCGCCCGACATACATCAAACTTAGCCAACTCGAAGCTTCGTTACAAACGAGTAACATCCATTCCAAGCACACTTACATCAGACTTAACCAACTGAAAGCTTCGTCACGAGCGCTGGAAGCCAACCTGGTGCCATGCCAAACTGGACAGCCATAAACAGGTAACTTCCACCCAAGCAAGCCATCCAACTCAGCCGACATGTTAGAGCCCGTTCCCCAAGAGCTTAACCCATTCACGTTCATGCAAGGAACACTCAGAACCACAAGTCGCGACAGATATGGAGACAACCAGTTCCTGGACCAAATGGTCCCGACAGCATACCGCTGGCGCCACGGATTGAATGGTCCCGACGGCATACCGCTGGCGTCCCGGGATACGACCCTCAGCTATGTGCCAAATTAAAAAGTTTGAAGCGGCCTTACAACTGGCGCTTTTACCGAACACTGAAACCCAGAAGGTAATCAGAGTCAGTTTGAGGAAAATCCCACTTTATTGATAAATCTGAGAAGGTTACATTTCAAGTGTGTGACCGACCCTAGTCTCCGGGGAGCTGGCATGCCAAGGCGAGTGCCAGGACAACATTCCAACAAGGGAGGCTGAGACTTGGTTGGAGCTCGCCCTGAGTCGCAACCCGCACTCCCCTATAGTATTGGTGGGATTCGCCACCTCCCCTCATACCAAGTACTCTACCCAGGCTGGTAAAGCACGTTTTCGAACCGATCAAAGATTTTCAGCCATAGGAACTTGGCGCCGGCTGGATTCTAGAGCTAAGCTATGAAAGCATCACATCAGCAAGACTTAAGCTATGAAAGCAGCACATACACAAGACTTTAATCTGACAAAGCCGTCCAAACTGTCAATGAATCTTCATAGAAGCCACCCAGCATTAGATACTGAAATTTGGATAGTTCTTGTCTAATGAGTAATCAAAGATCCCGAAAATGATGCAGAGTTATTTGTATCACCTTGTCAAACATAAAGATTTTTATCAGGACTTTTCTTACCAAACACACAAATCGATCTTTATGTACAAGCAGCAAGTCTTTTTGGCTTCAGAAAGCTGAAGGACATAATCTGCATAATTTTGGATTTCATGAAGTAGAAGTGCAGTTCCTTTCTGACTAACCTTCAAGGCTTGGTAAAGGTTATCAAGTGTGCAACAGCTACAATTTTCCACAAGATTGAACATAATGGCAATAACTTGGTAAGTATCGTCACTGGAATGTATTTCTGTTATTAGATTTGTCCAATTATAGACTACATTTACCCTCCAAAGCTGCTTTTGGCTCAACCAGCACAGAAAAGTTTGAACTCATTCATTCTGTAAGTATTGTCATTGGATTGTACTTCTGAAGCTTAGTTGCCCGTTCCGGAATGGAACGCGTTCTGGAACATGTTCCGTTCCGGAACGTGGCCTTGAAAAAAAAAACTTATTTTTTTTACAAAGGATTTTTTTATTAAAACATGCAGCATTGCCCCTAAAAATCAGGAAATTAACTGGACGCTTCCTAAAGTAACTGAAGATCTGACTGAAGATTTTGGTTCGTGCTTCTTCAGATTTTGGTTCGTGATCTATCATGTATGGCTGATTTTGGTTCATGCTTCTTGTTGTGCATACTTATCAATGTCGCTGGCAAATCCCAAGGCATCTAAAGACAGGAATTCTCCAACCTCAAAATCACGATTCACTGAATAGAAAACATCTTCTATTTTTGGATCTGAAAGTGGAGGTGCACTTGCTAAACTCTGGGGGGAATTAAGAGTGCCATGTTGAGAACTTCCCTGAGAACTATTTAGTGGAGCAGGCGACGCCAATGTCTTCACTTCAGTAACTGCAATTCCTGCTGGACTCTCTGGTGAACCGTAATAGTAGGCTTCTTCGCCTTCCTCTAGTTTTGCCCCTAGTTGGAGATAATCTGGTCTATCCACTTGAGCAGTTGGGGCAATAAGCTCAACGGAAGGATTCGAAGACTTTGTTAGGAAGAGAAGGCTACCACCAGGCTCCAGCACAGGAACTGCTTTCAAAGTCATAGAATTGCTATTCATCCAAATGGCTGAAATGAATAACAATGCTGTTAAAATAGTATCTACAATGTACATATTGCAAACTGACAGTCAATCTACGTTACCTTAGTCTCAATGCAAAATCATAGGAACATTGATTTTCTTAGCTGCTCTAAAAATTTAGGTACTCTTATCAAGCTAGTGCCATGATGTATAATTTTGTCAAGAATCATAACTATTACACACTTCACAGCCTCTCTCTATAAACCCTTGCAGTCAATGACGTTGATAAGCAACTGCATTTCAATAATTCTGGAAATCTAAAGACTGAAGAATCTGTCCAGCTACAGATCGCATAATCTTACAACATTTGTTCCAGAAAAGTTGGTCACTCCATCGTTTGGACCCTTGTGGTTAATAATGAGAAAATTATAGTATCTAACAGTTTTGACAGCTGCATACTTTCAGAGGTTGGATAAGTAAGGTACTACTATGAAAGAAATTTACAGGAGAAAGCTATCTCTAGTAACAGCTTTCCAAATCCTGGAGGTTACGAATCAGCTATTAATCTGAAAAGTTGAACTTCAATTACAATACTGAAGGACTTTCATTTATATATTGCACTTGGCCTCAATGATAAAAAGGCAAAATAATGTTACGTTGCACCATAAAAGCATCAATTTTTCCTTACTAAAAAAACTCTAACCCGAGAAGGCATATGAATCGAGCTGCAGATTCCTTTACGCCAAGATTCGGATGTGAGACAAAACGAACAGAAGTACTGATTGCTCCAGCTCCTAAAAGTTGGGACAAAGCTTCCGGATCCATCCCAACTTTTAGACATCTGAAAAGAATCTTGAATTCATGTATGATGCAATTTGGCTCATCATCAGAATCGATCGTCTGCAAGATAAACTTGAGGATTGTACCATCATTCACTAGCTCCAGCCTCACTTAATGTTGATATGGATCAAGACCCAGCTCCCAGATGCAAATAAGATATTGTAAGTTTCAGCACCAGCGCTTTTTGTTCATGTACGTATACAAGATACAACAGCCGTGCTATAAAATCCTTCTAATAATTGGTAGCAAGCAGGTCTAGGTATATACCTTTTTCAGAGTAAAGAGCATCATGTAGAGCTTCTAGTGCACTTTCACGTGACTGACAGTCCTTTGACGATAGCTGCAAATCACAAACATGTGATTAAATTTGGCATGTTCCCATGAAGAATTATCTAATTCTTTGTTATATTTGGTTATAGGAAGCATTTGCTAAAATAGTGTTTAACAACACAGTGCAGTACAAGGATAGCATGCACAAAAAATCATCCTGAGCCATGGTGAATGAATACAAGAGAGGACAAGTTTATGATGACTGAAAAATGGAATCCGGAATTGGAGTAGGTCAAGTTTCCCTAGGTAGATATAAACCCCTAAGGCTAGGAATATTCCTTCCAAAACTCTAATCGTTTACTAAACTCAAAATCAGTTACTATTGATACTCCTTTGCATGCACATAGCCGTCAAACACGATGCACCGGTCCAGAATCCTAATTGGAGTGGTAATTAAATTTCTAGCCTTGACTGGAATATCGAGGCGTAACCAATAATCTCGAACACTAGAGTGCCGGATATCCACATCAAAGATTATAACGAATCCTCAGTATAGGACATGCCCACAACATTCTTCCCCCCTTGAACTACTTCTGTCCTCAAAAGTGGAATCCAAGGAAATTCTTCTTTATGCTTTCAACTCTTTCCCATGAATCGTCATCCTCAATCTGACCTTTCCATCGAATTAAGCACTCTGAGATAGATCAATTTCTCAAATATTTATCTTTGGTTCTAAGCACTTTTTCTGGTTCCAAAGGTACATTAAGCGATAAATCTTCCAAATGATTGAGATCTTCATTATATCCAACTGTATCACCTTCATGTAAACTTAATTTTACCCAGCTTACATGAAACACTGGATGAGTAGTACATTTGTCCTAAAGATCAAATTCATAAGCTAAAGATCCAATTTTCTTTATAATCCAAAATGTCGCACAATATCTAGTAGACAACATATAATGCTTTCCAATATGCATTGTCCTAGAATTTTTTGGAATTCTAAGATATACCCAATCATCAACTTTAAAATCTCTAAGAGATCTCTTAAGATTGGCATAGTGCTTAGCTCTATCTTGAGCACTACAGATGGTTTGACATGCTAATTGCAACATTTCTTGCATTTCATGCAGGGCATCGGCAACTTTCTGGATCTTAACTGATTTAGTCTCCACATTAACCGGAGATCTAGGTTGAAAACCAGACATAGGCATAAACAGACTATAACCTATAGCAAAATGTTTTCTACTATTATAAGCAAACTCCATTGAGGGAATATAATCCTCCCAACAAGCTTGTGAGAAAAATGTTCTCACTAACATTATCACTTGACAGTCCATACAACCTGAATAATCTTTCCACAAAGATTTGGGCTAAATTTGCAGGCTCTGCAGTTGCCTTAACTGATATGAATATTCCATAACTTAGTTAACCTAACCACAACTACCCAAATAAAACTTTCTAGCCATTGGGTCAATCGAAGTCCAACTATGAAACTCATAGATATCTTTTCCATCTCTTGTCAAGGATATATAAGGATGTAATAACCCTCCAGCCTTTAAGCGTTATGCTTTGGTTAAACAACAAGGTTTACACTTGACCACATAAGACTCGACATACAATTTGAGATTTGGCCAATAACACTCTTCTGATCAAGTCTAAATTCCTATGTATACCTGGATGACCTGCACAGGGTGCATCATGACACTCAAAAAGAATGTTTTTCTTCAATTCATTGTCCCCTGGTACACCAGTAATCCATTTCCAATGGTGAGCTATTCTACAATCTTCTTATCTTTCTTGGTTAACTGAGATCCTTGTCAATCAATCTCAATTCTATTCTCATTCGTTCGAATCTAAACCAACTTCCATATCCGACCAAAATGAGAATCATTTTCATATCGTCTTCTCATCGAAAGGTATAAATTTGGGTGAATGAAACTTCATTTGATTCACCAATTTGACTAAGAGCCTCTGCAACTTAATTAGAGCTGCCTTTGATGTATTAGATCTCATGATCAATTTCCTGCATAAGCTTATAGAATTCACATTTTGATTCTTTAGCACAAAGTTTTTCTCTTCTGAGAATCCGCAAGACAGTTTTGATATCATTCACATGCTCCTCAAGAGTCTTACAGTAGATGAACATATCATCTAAGAATACAACTATGAATTTTCTCAAATATGGACGAAAAAGATCTTACATCATCTGTTGAATTGTCACAGGTGCATTCCTCAAATGGAAAGGTAGCACTAAGAATTCATAAGGTCTGAACCTCGTCCAAAAACCAACTTTCAACACATCGCTTGGATGAATCCTAATCCGATGGCATCCGGTTCTAAGATCAATTCTGGTGAAGTATTTAGCTCCACCTAAGGGATCAACGAGATCATCTATCTTGGGCGATGAATAATGGTTTTTGATAGTTACCTCAATAAATCCTTTGTAGTCAACACATATCTGGAAACCTCCTTTTTTCTTCACTATCAGAAGAACAAGAGCACCCCATGGTGACTTACATGTCCCATCTTAAAATAATTTGCAATTTAATTAGTAATCTTTGCCTCTTCTTCTAAAAAAATTGACACAGTTGTCTAGAGATAGGCTGACTACCTAGACTTAGCTCAATTCTACGATATACTGACCTAGAAGGTGGTAAACCATGAGGTAATCCGATTGGGAAAACATCGTAAAATTCATTTATCATTTACCCTTTTTAGTTTGCTCCTGATCTAGATTTACGAAGTTACAAATTTTGGAAAATTCACAAGTATTTAGATACATTTCAACGAAATCCAAAATGAGTCTTTCGCTTCGGTTTTGATGCCATCTGATCAAGGTCGTCAAAAAATTTATTTTGAGTTCTCTCCCAAACTCGATTCTTGCCCTTTTTAGGTCTGAGCGCCAATGGATTTGCCTAGGCTTCCTTGATTCCACAATTGTGGAATCATAAGCTTTCCCAATTTGTACGACCTCATCAAAAGTCTTAAGCACATTTCTTCTACATTCATTCTGATAGTTAGCCGGCAAATATAGGATGAATTGCTAGATGGCCAGTTTAAATCTGTTGGATTAATCTCCTGCAAACAACCGTGCAATTAAGCTCTACTTTACACTTGTGTTCGCCTACTATTGTTGTAGTGCACGCACCAAGGGAGTTAGTCGACCACTGCCTCCGCGCAGTAGTAGGATCATTCTGATCCGATTGTTCGATGCGTCCGACTTCCTCGTCGGACCACATATTCATTTCCCCCAACATGGTATCAGAGCAGTAATTACTACTCTCTGATTCTTTTATTTGATACCAGCATGGTATCAGAGCTTATCTGATTCCTTAATGTATACTTACATCATTGTATCAGAAGCGGTTTTATCTCATTTCCATTCTTAAGTCACTGATAGTTATTACTCTCACTTAGACTAACTTCCACATGGATTCCCAAGGGAAGGCCAGTCCCATTGTGGACAAGGTTGATGGAGCCAATTACCATCTGTGGAAATTTAAGATGAAAACTGTGCTAATGGCTAAGGAGTTGTATGATGTTGTCACAGGTGTAGAGGCAAGACCCGAAGCCGACGATGCTGCAATCTCCCAATGGAAGTTGAAGGATGGAAAGGCTTTCGCACTGATCAGACATGCAAATCGGCCATGTGTCTGAAGCTCAGACCTCCAAGGAAGTCTGGGACATCTTGATCACCCTATACAAAGTGCGCGACGTAGCTTCCAAGCTACCTCAAGAGAAAATTCTTCTCCCTCAAGATGACAAATGGTGATTCCCTACAGAATCACATCAACCAGTTCAAGAACCTGCTGAAGCAAATGGTCGCTGTCGGATCAATCATAGACGATCAAGATGCAATAGACACTGCTTTCAAGCTTGCCAAGCTCATGCGACAGCTGGGTGATGATCATCACGACACACCCAAAACTGACTCTTTCAAGAGTCATTACAATGTTGCTGCAGGAAGACACCAGAAGGAACGACCCCTCCAGTTGCTCAACTGTCGACTCTCACACCTTATACACCAACAGAGGCTCGAGGAAGCAAAAGAAGAAAGGCCCGAAGCAATCAAAGCAAAGCCAAAAGCCGACACAGTGTCAAGAGCAATCGAACCAGCCGACAAGGAAGAAGTTGTTCTGTAGATACTGCAACCGAACCAACCACGAGATTCAAGATTGAACCAGACCTGGTCATTAGTCGAATCACCTATTGGAAACAATCTTATCGATTGCAAATGGGTCTTTAAGATCAAGTACAACGCCAATGGAGGTATTGAACAAAGGAAGGCCGGGCTAGTAGCACGAGGTTTTGCTCAGATCCCCAATATCAACTACAACAAGACTTTCAGTCCAATAGTCAAACATTCATCGATCTGAGCCCTCCTATCGTATGCTGCAGCTGCCGACCTTGAAGGACATCAACTCGATGTACAGATAGCTTATCTCAACAAAGTCATCGAAGAAGACATCTATATGCTACAGCCTGAAGGATGCGTTCTCGAAGGTATGAAGCATCATGTTTATAAACTCCCCAAGGCACTTTATGGCTTGAAGCAATCAGCACATTCCTCATCCAACATGGTTTTCAACCAAGCACTGCCAATTCCAATGTTTATTTCAAGTTAGTGTAGCATTCTTTCATTATAATCACCTTGTACGTCGACGACACGTTGCTTTTCAGCAACAGTATCGATCAGGTGAAGGATGCTAAACAGATGATGTCTTCGGAATTCGACATGACCGATCTGGGCGAAGCTCACTATTGTCTAGGTATTCAAATCTACAGGCTGGGGAGGAGATGTAGGTATTCGTAAATCCACATCTGGATTTACGTTCTTCCCCAACGGCGGTCCTATCTCTTGGAATAGTCATAAGCAAACCTCTATTTCTCTCTACAAAAGCAGAGTACATTGCTGCCTCTCAAGCTATTAAAGAAGCATTTTGGTTGAGAAATTTACTGTCAGATATTAGTCTGAATCAGTACACCCCGACAATTGTATTTTGTGATAATCAAAGTGCCATTGCCTTAGCGGCCAACCCTAGATTTCACTCTAGGAGTAAGCACATCGAGATTCGATATCACTACGTCAGGGGTAAGATTCTTGACAAAGAGGTAAGCTTAACGCATTGTCGGATGCAAGACATGATTGCAGATGTGTTTACCAAGGCATTGAGCATTAATGCACACAACAAATTTTGTGCATTGCTTAGTCTGAAGATCAAGGCATTCACAGATCCAGATTAAGGGGGGGTGTTGGATTTATCTCCTCTACTTTCCTAAATCCCATGTTAATATAGTTTCATTCATATCGCTGCAATTTTGCATGCATTGTCGCATAGTCTGCAAAAATACTCTATTACTGAAGACAAGCAAGAGAATGGCACCTGACTTATCCGGGTTGTGGCCGACATATCGGGGAAGCCCGACCTGTCCGACTTATCGGGGAGTCCGACTTGTCGACTCAACCGGCATATCAACTTACCCGACTTGTCCGACATATCGACTTATCAACTACTCCAACTTGATTGGCCACGGTAGCGACTAGCTCAACTCTAAATAGTCGAAGCCTTCTCATGCTCACTTCCTCTACTATGCAACAATGACAGTAGCAGCCACGATCTTCTCCAAACGGCACAACGGCTCCACGCCATCTCCCTTGTACACACCTACACAGATGTAAATTGTATATAGTTGATCATTGTAATCAATTAATCATGCCAAGCAATGTAGTTAATGAGACAGACACTGTAGATGCTTCTATGCATCGATTCTTTCTTTAGACTGATTGTCAGTAATAAGCTCATAGCTTTTACAGTGCGTAGCTAGTTTCCTGACTACGCGGTTTCATCCGCTATTGTCTTGTGCTCATAGCATCAATCTTACTTGTATTTCTATACATAAATCTGAATCAATCACTGTCTTTCATTACGTTCAGAGTTCTTGTCAAAATTGTATGTTAAAGCTACCTCGTCTTCCTGTCTGACTTTCTTACTGCTTTGTCTGATTGTCTGCTCTTCCGCTTCCGAAAACAACCACGCAATTAAGCTCTACTTTACTTTTGTGTTCGCCTACTGTTGTTGTAGTGCACGCACCGAGGGACTTAGTCGACCATTGCCTCCGCGCAATAGTAGTCACATTCATCATGCACATTGCAAAATTCAAAATTCAAAAGCAAAAGTTTAAAGAATCAGATGACAAGTCACAAGTGTATGTACTATGGTGCTCACCTGCAGTGATCGTCGGAGGAATGATCTCTCTCTGAATCGCTCCTGGTCTGGCAAGCCCTGGAGGTGCTTGTGGGCATGCTCCAATCTCATAGCCATGCAAACAAAGGAGATACACTCAGATACGCACTCGACCATGTGTAGCTCACACGACAATAGTTGCACGTCCATCATTTTGTGCCTGAGCTACCGTATCCCAAAGCAATTGTAACATGATCTTATACAGGATCTCTATTTCTCACCATGACTCTCAACTCCTAACTCTCAAATTTCAAATCCTAACTCTTAAGCTAGCTCCTAACTCTCCTAACTTCTAAGATTCCTCTCACCTCTACTACCTAACTCTAAACTTTAAAATTTCTAACAAATCTACTAACTAAAACTAGATTCACATTTTCACACACACACACACACACACATCTTTCCTAAATTCACACACACACCTCCTTCTCCTATTCTCTCTCCAAGACTCCTAACTCCTAGCTCTAGCCTCTCTCCTTTAGTCACCTAATAGTAGTGGCTAATACTACTAAACACCTAAGTTCTAACTTCTATCCTAATTTCTCTCCTTCAAACTGCATTCAACAATGAAGCTTAACCTAAGTCTTAACACATTTGCACCCTTACCATAATACCACCCCTCTCCTCTCTCCTCTAAGCTCTTTCCTCTCTCCTTTAGGTTGTCTATTCTCTCCTCTCCTTTCTCCTCTCCTCAAGTTTCTCCCTCTCTCCTATTCTCTTCCCTTGAAAGAGGCGCAAAAAATAAAAAAAAAGTGAATTGCGATTGGAATCGGGCCTGGGCTATAAGAAAAAATTTATAGTCTTGACTCTTTCTGATTCGAATCTGGACCACCATCCAATTCTTTGCTGAATCACAATTTGTCAACCAATGAATCACGATTCATGGAAACACTAATTCTTAGGAATGATCAAGATCTTGAGAAACCACTTACTTAGAGGTCGATTCCAGCACCAGGAAGAAAAAGCAAAGAGATACTACCAAAAAGCTACACAAAGCAAAAAGCATCTCTACCTTTTGATTGATGCAAATCCAAGCTCTAATACCACTGTAAAGATCACCTATTGTAGATCCTTAAGATCATGTTGCCAAAAGGATGGTTGTGGAGCCAAACCACCCAAGCAAAGAGAAATGGAAAGGATCAATCCTCGACAGCTTCACTCCTGAGACACGGTGAATGAATAAAAGAGAGGAGAGGTTTCTGATAACTGAAAACCGAAATCTGGAAGTAAAGTAGAGCGAGTTTTTGTAGGTATACATAGCCCTCTGGAGCCTAGGAATATTCCTTCTAGAATCATAATCGTTTATTATACTCAGAATCAATTACTATTGATATTCCTTTGCACGCACATAGCCGTCAAACACCATGGACTGCTCCACAGTGCTTGGCCCCTCTCAAGGTTATTAATCACATTCCTAGCCTTGATTGGAATATCGAGGTGTAACCAATAATCTCGATCACCGGATTGCCAGATATCCACATCAAGGATTATTCTGAATCCTCCCCGTACAAGACATGGACATAACACATTTGTTGCTTGTCGCATTACCACATCTCAATAACATTTTCAATCCCCAATTACTATATAAAAGATAGGCTCCTTGCCTTTTCTCATTGAAAAAAATTCTCACCAAGTATCACATTTCCTTAAGTGGGGATAAAGACTGAGAAAACATTATGGGGAGATGTTTCCTTAGAGCAAAAGACCTGTCAACTAGTTTAGGGTGAAATTTAACCCTTTTAGCCATTTTTTAGTATTTCACAGCCAATTTTGCACATGAATTGATTTCCGCTTTGAAAGCTAGATTTCTACATTTTATTCCATCAAGCCATATAAGCCTATTTGCCTTAATATTTCACATACATTATTGTGAATTATTTTTTGTAGAGATGTCTCATGAGCATGTGGTCTTTCCTGTACCTCGTTTCTCAATTCTCCTTACTTATTTCCAAGGGTTGTGTGATTTCTCAAAGGAAACATTTCCCATTGTTCTACTTTAAAAAGAATAAATGGTGTGACAAGTGTTTCAAAAAGCCTCTCCTTGTGTGTGTGTGTGTGTGTGTGTGTGTGTGTGTGAGAGAGAGAGAGAGAGAGAGAGAGAGAGAGAGAGAGAGAGAGAGAGAGAGAGAGAGAGAGAGCTTTGTTAACGTCTTTTGGGCACCCGTGGGTGCATAAGACCAAAAGGAAAATATGTACAAGCAACAGCGGGAGCATCATCCATAGGAGGACATGGCCGTAAAATGCTATGAACTAGCTACAAATGAAACTAGAACAAAGCAGAAGTGAAATAAGCCCACAACCCGGGCCAGGTATAACAGAAGAACTACAAAAAAAGTACCAATGCCCACAACCCAGGCTAGGTGGATAATAAGTACATATCAACGAAAGTAAGTGTGAAGTGTCCACTGAGTGAAGTGTACAGTGGGCCCTACTGGAGGCAAGTGGCATCTGGCATTTTCCGTGGTGGCATAGGGATGGGAATCTCATCGTCGGAGTCATCAGCATGTGCTCGAGTCCGAAAGAAGCCAGTCAGAAGCAACTGTTGGGAGTCTAACCCCAGGTGATCTGGTACAGGCAAATGAGACTGACGGAGAGTAAGCATCTCACGAACAAGAAGTCCCAAGCAACGAGCATCAGGACAGGAGACAAAACTGCGAAGTGTATGTGGGCCATCGCGAAAGAGACAATAATACCTCCCACATATCTCATAATACAACGGACATCTGAGGAGGAAATGGGCTTCATCTTCCACCTCCTGCAACGAGCACAAGCGACATAGACAACGCTCCCAGGGGAAATTCCATGCACGACGGGCCTCAATAGCAAGCTGATGAGAGGAAATGCGCAACTGCCCAAGACGATAGCGCAGGCTGTGTGATAAGGCCATGTGATAAGGCCGTGTGATAGGGGGGGTTGTGAGAGATGAGTGGCAACAATGGCAAACCAGGAGGATCTAGAGAGAGGAAGTGTGTCTGGTAATAGCTCAGTCGAGTGCAGGAAGGCGGGAGAGAGAGAGAGAGAGAGAGAGAGAGAGAGAGAGAGAGAGAGAGAGAGAGAGAGAGAGAGAAAGCTTTATTGATGTCTTTTCCATGCCAAAAGGCATATAAGACTAGTAAATGTACATGTCAAGTATGTAACAATGGGAGTGTATGAAACGTCTCCAAAACGGTAACATAAATAACAAATCTAAAGCTATGAATTGAAATAGATGTGATGACATATGTGACATGTGTGAGCATGTATACTGCTAAAAGTCATGAGTGGGGTATGACACTATCATCCAATCTTGTCCTGCTGATGTTATAAAAGGATGTAATACGGGCCGCATGGAGGGCCACTGGTGGTTGCTGACGTCATCTAGGAGGGTGAAGGAGTCTCCTCGTGATAAGTCGAGTAGCTCGTGCTGCAACATGGGTAAGTGTGGGGGACTGTTTCCGATCTCTGTGGGCAGGTGAGTCATCATCACCATCATCATCATCATCAAATACTAGGTCTCGTCCTTTCCTCTTGGAGAAGAAAGAAGTGATCTGAGGCTGAGAAACATGACTCTGTTGGGCTGTCTAACACAGGTCCTGTCGCAGTATAAACACCTCCCGTATCATGAGTGCAGCGCATCTAAAGTCCTCATAGGCTAGGAGGGATCGTAGGGTGACGGATGTGTCACGGAACAAACAGTGGTATCTCCCTCTGATCTCGTAATATACCGGCACCTAAAGATAAGGTGCTCCTCTGACTCCACCTCATCCAAGGAGCATAACTGACAAATCCGCTCCTCTCTCGGAATACCATGGAATCTCCCAGTCTCAATAGCCAACTGAAGCAGTGTGATAACCATGAGTCCAAATAGTGTGGCAAAACTGGGAACCCTGCTACGTCAAGCCCAATAAAGTGAGTCCAGTAATAGTTGGGTTTAACCCCACGTTGTCGCCTCCAAGCACAATCGAGATACGCCCGATATAAGACGCGCCTGATATACTGATGAGTACCTGAGGTGTAATAGTTCCTAACACCACAGTAGGGCAAACACTAACTGATCCACCCAACCTTGCCTACTCCCTGATATAGAGTAAGCCCCTCCTAGCCCAGTGTGAGGACTGGTAGCATGCAACTGCCAAGTGTCGGCCACGTGGCACTGACGTGGTCGACTGCATGTCGGGACCCAACTGGGGGCCCTATCCTGCTGACAGGGTCCCTAGGCTGTGTTAGGCCCGCCATGGCTATGGACCGTGCTGGGGCACACTACTCACACTGTCTTGCCCTGTTGGTCATGTACACTGGACACGACCCTGACTGTGGTATCTGACCTATCTGTGTTCCCTAGGGTTCGGCACTGGTTACGAGCTCGTAACACTCCCTCCCCCTTAAGAACCGTCTTGGTCCTCTAAGACAAAGTCTGGAAAAATCTTGCGAAGGACGCTGTCTCTTTCCCAAGTGGCATTCTCAACAGGCTGATCATTCCACTTAACCAGATATTCTCGGTATAGAGTATGACGAGTCTGCGTCTCTCTACTATCAAGAATCTCCTCTGGTTCATGTGGAGGTTGTTGAGGATCCAATGGGAGAACTAGAACACTGTCCCCTACCAGATTATCTGATCTGGTTAAGGCTTTTCGTAACTGACTTACATGAAAGACTGGAAAAACCTTACTGTTGTGTGGGAGTTCTAGTTCATAGGTGACCTCGCCTAGTCTCCTACTGATGGTAAAGGGACCACAATACCTTGGAGACAACTTAGCACACACTCCTGATTTGAGGGTTTTAGAGTCAACTGGGACTCTCAAGTAGACTTTCTCACCAGTGGAGAACTGCACATCCCGTCTGTGTGGATCTGCATAATGCCTGGCTCGATCCTGGGATTGTCTAATGCTACGCTTAGCATGTTCTATCATCTGGTTTAGGTCTTCTAAAAAGTTTCTGGCTGCTTCAACTTTTTCTTGTTTAAACCCTACAGCTGTGGGTGAGCGTGGCTGAAAACCGTACATCAGCATAAATGGGCTGTATCCCGTAGCTGAATGTTTGGTACTGTTGTAAGCAAACTCTAATATCGAGAGATACTCCTCCCAATTAGTCTGCTTCTTGCTGACGTATGCACGAAGCATATCCTCCAGCACTTGATTTACCCTTTCTGTTTGACCGTCCGTCTGTGGATGGTCGGTGGTACTCATATTAAGTTTAGTATGGAGATGATGGAATACTGCCCTCCAAAAATTTCCAGTAAACTTACTGTCCCGGTCGCTGACTATGCCGGAAGGTAGACCGTACAATTTAAACAGCCCGTCAACAAACAACCTCACTAACTCTGGAGCTCTAACGGTTGTTTTGGTCAGAATAAAATGAGCCATTTTGGTCGGACGGTCATCTGTGACCCATATAGCGTCACTACCCTTTTGGGTTTTAGGCAGGCCTACTATAAAATCCACGGAGATGCTCTCCCATTTACCAGTTCGTCTCCGATTAGCTGACAGAGTTCTGAACTGCAGACCATAGGACTGTTGGGAACATAATGCTCCCACTGGATCTCTCGGCCTTTATGCTGAAAGCTGAGGGTGTTCTCTTGATAGTTTCTGTGGAGGGAAGGTCCTAAACTGTAGAGCCAATCTCTCCCGAGAACAATATTTGTGTGATCCAGGTGCATTATCTGAAAGTTTATTTCATCTTGGTACCCTTGAATACGAAGATTCAAATTACTTACCATAGTTTCCCATATTTTTTTATCTTCACCCTTAGCTAATGAAACTATGTACCTATGCTGACTAGGTACTTCTGGTAGTTTAAGCTTTTTAACCAGGGTGTAGTTGATGAAATTATGGGTTGCCCCATCATCAACCATAACTCTTACTGACTGGTTACCAACTTTCCCATGCATACGTACTAGGTCATGCGGCCCAAAGCTGAAGGGTCTCGCTAGCATTGCAGAGGTCAGCTGGCAACAGTGTTCATGATCTTCATGATACACTTTGATCTCGGAAGCTGCCGAGTCACTAGGGAAACATACAGTCTGAACAAGATGAACTTGTTTTTTATCTTTCTTATCTTTTTTAGTGAAAGGCCCCTTGGGACACTGTCTGACTGTGTGTCCCTTGCCCATACACACAAAGCACAAACGTTCTTGTTTGGCTTTCTCAAAATCATCTGGTTTTAAGGGCTGTATGAGTGAAGGGCGTTTCTGAGGAGCTTCACCTTTAAATTTATCTTCTTTCTTTCTTTTTAAAAATTTCTTTTTAAATTGAAAGTCTTTCTGAGGAAGCTGCTCAGAAAGTGGTTGCTGTCTCGCTCTCTTCCTACCCACTGAATCATCATAGATTTGAGCATATCTGAGAGCTTGCTCAAGGGTAGTAGGCGAGTTTCTCTGGACCTCTACTTTATATTCATCTTTGAGGCCACGGACAAATCCCCTGATTTTCTGATAGTCATCCATATTTTTAATCTTCGAAATTGCTTCTCGATACTGCGAGATATATTGGATGAGGGATTTATCCATTACTGTTCTTTCCCAGGCTTCCCAGGCTCTATCCAGTTCATTTTCTGGTAGAAATTCTCTTAGGAAAGCTTCTTCAAAAGCTTTCCATGACCGGGGAGTCTGCCCAGTCTCCTGGAGATTTAACCACCACTTATAGGCCATAGGCCCTAAGGAAAGACTGGCCTCAATTGCTTGCAAATGGTCAGGGGTCTGTTTAAGAGCATGAATGTTCTTCCATTTGCTGAGGAAGGTTTGTAGAATATCTGCATTTCTATCCTTCTCTTCCCCATTAAAAGTAGGAGGCTTTAAATCTTTAAAAACACTGGGGTGAGACCGTAAAGTCTCACCCGAAATTGATGGAAGTGGAGAAGGGGATAACTGAGAAGTGGAGGGAAGGCTTCCTTTCGCGGAGCTCAAAATCAAGTTTTTGAGTTCAGCGAACGAGTCGTCCACACTGGACTTGAAATTGGCTAATGCCAGCTTCAGTTCATCCACTTCTGTTACCAATTGGAGGAACTGCTCCTTGGTAACCAGTTCGTCGAGTTCTTCGGCGAACTGTTCCTGTTCTTCTACTTCCATGGGTTCCTTCCCTTTTCTATAAGCCAAGGCTTCTGTTTCAAGTTCGTCGAAGCCTCTCTCCGGGGGTTGATCAGGTCCCTGAGGAGTGGTCATCTTCGGAACTGAAAGAGAGCTACCTTAACTTCTGAAGGAAAAAAAGTCTAAAAGACTAATTTACAACTGTACAAGGGAAAGGAAACTTAGCTCTTTCTGAGAACTGTACTTCCACAGAGAGAATACAGAAAAGCCCTTCTCAGCTTCTTTCTCAATCTGATTTGAGGTTGGAAAATGTGCAACAAGATCTGAAACTTTTGCTATCCCCCCTCGCTGGTCTGACAGCATCTCAATTTGTCCACATTTAGACTCAAAAATCCGCTTGAATCTCTGATTTGACCTCAGCTGGTAGGTCGCTGGTCTGTGACAAGCAAGTTTGAAACTCAGACTTCTAGAAAACCTTTGAAATGCAAGGATAAATTCTAAAATTTATCCCCTACTGTCCAGCGCTGGACCTGCTGTAGAAATCCGCTTCAAATCTTGCTCAATTTGTCACTGATTTCCACTCAAAACTCAAGGAAGGAGGCTGCTCTGACAGCGCTGGTCTGCATCAAACTTCCTGACTTGAAAACGCTCCAAAATCCGGAATTTCCACTCCAAAATCGAAGTTTAAACCCTGATTGGCAGCACTGGACCTGGCCTAGAAAGCTGATCCAAATTTTACTGTAAAAACAAGTAATCCTACGGAGATTTCCACCATAGATAGCTGGTTCTCCAGCGCTGACCCTGCTCTATCTATCTTTGCATATTAACCATAGTTGATATGCACTCTGATGGATTTCTCCCCTGCTGAAACTGAGCTCCCATAGAAGGAGATGGCTCTGATACCAGTGTAATAGTTCCTAACACCACAGTAGGGCAAACACTAACTGATCCACCCAACCTTGCCTACTCCCTGATATAGAGTAAGCCCCTCCTAGCCCAGTGTGAGGACTGGTAGCATGCAACTGCCAAGTGTCGGCCACGTGGCACTGACGTGGTCGACTGCACGTCGGGACCCAACTGGGGGCCCTATCCTGCTGACAGGGTCCCTAGGCTGTGTTAGGCCCGCCATGGCTATGGACCGTGCTGGGGCACACTACTCACACTGTCTTGCCCTGTTGGTCATGTACACTGGACACGACCCTGACTGTGGTATCTGACCTATCTGTGTTCCCTAGGGTTCGGCACTGGTTACGAGCTCGTAACATGAGGGGAGCTCTGTAATGGGGATACCAAATGACTCAAGGAGAAAGTGCGATGCCTGGGAGAACCACGACAGTCGATAGCCCTGGTCATGAAGTGAGTGTGAGGAAACAAGTGTTGTCTATGCATATCTCATATTTGCATCGGATAGGGCCTCGACTCTCTGAATATATGCAATAAGCTGTAAAGCGGCATCTATCTGAATGGGTGGAACGACAAACTCTGCAAGAAGGATCTCATGTAGAACCGAGGGCTTCGCCTGAATCATATGAGCTAACATAGTGGTCTATAATCATGAAATGTTGGCCCAGTGTGATGAAGAGAGACCAGTACACCATGTCTCTGTTGCATACATGGCAGTGGGGGTGACAATAGTATCAAAAAGTCTACACTTACTACGAGCATCTCGGATGAGCTTCCTGAAGCAGAACCACTCAAGCTGAACAAGAGAGGAGTGCCCCTTCCAAGTCGGGTGGTGGCAGCCTGTCGCATGCTGAAGGTAGGACTAGAAAAGAGTATCCCCAAATAAGTATAAGAGGAAACTACCTCTAAGGGCCTGTCCATCTAGGGTGAGCTCCTGGCGCTGCATGAAAGCTCGAGAAGTGTTGAAGACCATAACCTTGGTCTTCGCAGATGTTAGATTCCCCATCGTCGTGCCGGTCATTGCTAAAGCACAAACAAGTGACGAACGCTACGTTACCACCCAACCATAGAGGTACTGCCACCTCACCCTCGTGCACTGGAGCTACAGACCACCATTAAGCAAGCTCGGATCTCATGTAAGCCATGGTGTCCCATACCACCATGCCTTACCCTCGACCCTCGCCTACCTACATCCTGAGGCCTAGATACTCGTCTTGACCTGACCACCAGTGGAAGAGCTCTTCATTCTCCAGCAGAGAATGAATACCAAGCTCATGGAGATCCACCTCTATATACATAGTCCAGGCGGGTCATCTCCCTCCACAGGAGTCACGCATGACCAACGACACGTGGCAGTTGTGCACACTAACGCGGGTCCATAACAATGAGTCATCGCGCGCCAATGAGACATTGACACGTGGTACCCAAAAGACCTATAGCTCCAGATCAGCGTTCCGTCCCATAACTGAGATTGTCACCTCAAGTTTCCTGTTGCGTACCTTTATGGGTACGTAACATTCCCTCCCCCTTTAAGAGTCATCTCCTAATGGGAGCAAGCCAGGGAAGTTCAGTCTTTAATAGTCCTCTCTCTCTCATGTGTCCTCGTCATCTATCTTGCCTGTCCAACAACGTACGAGAAACTCAGAAACCAAACGGTTTCTCAATTGGTGACGACAAACGTCAACAAACTTCAACAAGATAGGATCGATTCGCGAAGAGAATCGGGGCAAGATTTCCTAGAATTCTTGGACTAGTACCCATCTGCACGGTGGTGAAACGCCGCCAATGCTCAAAAGCATCCAACACTAGAAGAAAAGTCGTTTTAAAGGCTTCTTGAAAGGCATCCCATGTAGAAGGGGCAGTAGCCCTCTCCTTCAAATCCTGCCACCATGTAAACGCCTTTCCACGTAAAAACATGAGCAGAGGCGATCTTCGTACTGTCAGGCGCATCGTGCATGGAAAAATGACTATTCCACCGATCTAGCCATGACAATACCACATCGGGAAGCCGGTCTTTCTTTTCACCCGAAAAGAATTCCGGATTAAGCATTGGATATACGCCAACGGACCGCGAGTGCGTCGAAGAACGCCACTCTTGCTCGGCCGCGGCATGTTTGGCCTGCATTTCTAAAATTTGGTTTTGCAGCAGATTCAGGGCCTATACAAGCTGGTTAGTGTCTATATCAAGAGGAGGAGGTGGTGAAGAAGGTCCTTCACCCGAGGGCATAGCAAGGTCCATAGCGCTCTAAGGAAGGAGGCAAAGAAATAGATAGTGGTACCACGTAGCTTAGCTCTGCACCGCAAAGCATCTCGGCGACTCTCAAGGGAAGTGAAACGAATAATGAGTGTGGCTGCATCTCTAGTGGTCCTCCATGCGGTGTCCAATCCCTCTGTCCAGTGCCCGAGAGTGGTGTCGAGAAAGCGTTTGGCTTCAGCCAAGGCATTCTGTGTATCCAGGATCCCGCGAACTCTAATGTTGTGGGCTTTTTGGTCTCGAGATTTCTCTTCCGAGATGGTGGCTGAGATAACCGAGGAGATGGGAGCGCTTGGTTTGGTGCCTTTTTTTAAAACAGATGCCCAAGAAAGGGCCTCTTCTTGTTGCTTCTCAATCTTAGTTTCTAGTTCCCGTATCATATTGGTGATGGATTCCGAAGTTGCGGCCTGCTTGATCCAGACGGATTGTTCGAGTGATGCAACCTTGGACCACAATATGTTCTTCTCATAGATCAAAGAGGTAACCGTTCCTTTCAACTCTGAGATTTCATGTCGCAAAGTCTGGAATTCTGCCTTGATTTGCCATGAGGAAAAAAGTTCAGTTGATTTAGAAGGCATATATGGGATATTTGCTATAGGCTGTGGTGCCGGGAAGGAAGAGGAGTGAGCAATGGTCGGTGTGGGAAGAATGGGGTCAGAAGACAGAAGAGGAGCAGAATCGGGAGTAGGAGCAGAATGGACAGAAAATGGTAGAATCGGCGGGCATTCTGCTTGCGTGGCAGGGGGTGGTGACACACCAGCATCAGCAGGCAACGAGCCATCATCAGCAAGCATGGAGAATGGGCAGTTCGCGAGGGTGGGTGATGAGCCCTCAGCGAGGGTGAGTGGTGAGCCATCAGCGAGGGAGAGTAGGGGTGGGGCAGTCAACGAGGTAGTTAGCGAGGGTGAGCAGCCATCAATGAGGGAGAGTAGGGGTGGGGCAGTTAGCGAGGTAGCTAGAGAGGGTGAGCAGCCATCAGCGAGGGTGGAGCAGTCAGTGAGGCAATCATCATCAAGGGCAGCGAGGGGTAGAGCTATAGCGACTGTAGCGAGCGGGGCTGGAGAATCAGCGAGGGGAGGTGGAGAGTCAGCGAGGGGAAGTGGAGAGTCAGCGAGGAGGGGGGGAGGGGTTGAGGTGGCACTGGCAGCGAGGGTAGGAGAGCAGGAAGATCTGCGAACAGCAGTGGAGCGAGGAGGAGCCATGGTGGCGCGCGCGTGCGAGAGAGAGAGAGAGAGAGAGAGAGAGAGAGAGAGAGAGAGAGAGAGAGAGAGAGAGAGAGAGAGAGAGATCTTTATTAATGTCCATGGAATACCCTAAAGTACATAGGACTGAAAAAATAGGTACATGTCAAGTATGCCCGGTGGGAGCATGAAAGCTCAACCACCTAAAAGAAACAAGATTACAGTAAAACAGGAAATAGTGATAGGCACAAGTAGGGTCAATCATCATATAGATGTCTCTCTGTCTGTAAAAAAAATGATGTAAAGTATGTTGTGGCCCCATCTCTGATCAAACTGCGTGTCTCTGTCTCCGAGTGGATGGTCAGAAGATCTATGCTGAGAAGCTGTAGGCTGGGACCTATGGGCTGGCTGTATCTCTCGTTGCCGACACTGTCTCTGCTGTCTATGTATGGTGGCATCTGGAATCTCAGGCTCTCCATCAGAATCAATACTCTCCTGCCTCTGTCTCCGGCGGGATAGACACTCATGTATGCTCAGCTGTATCAAGGGGGAGGTGTCAGCGTCTAATCTCGCCCTACGCAGGTTTGCCATCTCCCGGATCATCAACGCAACACATCTGGGGTCCTCATACGATATCCAGGTAGAGAGTGTGAATGGATGGTCCTGAAACAAACAATAGCATCTCCCTCGAATCTGATAGTAGGCTGGGCACCTGAAACTCATCCTCTATATCACGTAGATCACACATACTACAAATTCGAGCCTCTCTCGGGATGCCACTGTACCTGCCAGTCTCAATGGCTAGCTGGTGAGAGGAAACCTGGAACTGACCCATCACTATCCGCAGTCTATGTGAGATACTGTCCACTAGGTATCTGGGTACGATAGGATACCCAGCAGGATCCCGGGATAGAAAATGTGCCCGATAAAACTCCATCTTCACCCCAGACGAACCCTGCCAAGTGCTCTAAAGATATGCCCTATACAGATGTCCTCGAATATACTGATGAGTACCGGTTGGTAGATCTGTAATGTGAATGCTCAATGTGGAGAGGAGCCGACAGGCCTGGGAATACCACAAAAAGAAGTGTCCCATAGAATGTAGGTGCTGGGAGGACAACAAAGCTGCTGCAGCATAGCGTGTGCCTCTACCCTGAAGATCCTCCAGGTGCTGTATGAATGTGACAATATGGAACAATGCCTCTATCTGAATAGGGGGGATGGCAAACTCCGCCAATATAATATGATGTGGTATAAAGGGCTTAGCTCGTATCATCCGAGATAGCATATGAATCTGAAGTCGTGAGATGCGTGCCCAATCGGTAGCTGTCAAGCCAGTACTCGGATCCGGCCAATATCTCATCTGTACAATGCCACAACTGCCTGTATGATGTCCTCCTAGAAGCCCCGATCCTGAAGTCTCTGTATAAGTAAATGCCGAGGCACAGAGTCAAAGGCCTTGCGGAAATCCACAAAGTAGCAATATACACGCTGTCACAAGCTAGTCTCTCCAAGCTCGTGAATCCTAGAAGCCGGTGTGTAGAATGAACCTCCCAACCATAGGCACCTCCTCCTTGAGTCCTTCTACTTGCTATTTCCGTCAACTGGCACATGCCCCGCCAAAGACCTGTGACCCACTTGGTCACCCCGACTACTTGCCGGCTAGCATCTCGTCACTGACGGCTAGGGTCCCGATGGTCAAGACACACCGCATCTCTGACAACTTGTCAGGCGGCCACACCGGGTCACTGCTCGTGACGCACCGGTCCCAACTTGGGACAGATGTCCTCCTCGGTCACTGGCCCTTGCCAATACTTGGCCTCAGGCCCTCTGGTGACCGACCGTGCCAAGGTCATGATAGAGTCGCAACTAGACTCTAACACACGCTCTCTCCTAGCCTTAGCCTCCTCAATGATGGATCTCAAGGTGAAAATATGATCTGATGTAGTATATCCTGGTCTAAAACCTGCTTGACCTATGGCATGTAGTGCTCTGGTATCCATCTCTGTACTGATCTCTGACCGAAGAATAGAATCATAAACCTTGGCAAAGAGGTGGCTGATCATGATGGTACGATAGTTGTCGGCTTTCATGGGATCACCGCCTTTATGGATAGGATGAATAAGGTTTGTGGACCAAGGGGAAGGGAAACCAGATGTGATAGCGCGGTTAAAGAGGAAAGAGAGAAAGGGTGAGAGGATGTCAGCAGCCTGCTTCAAGAGTTCAGCTTCTAGATTATCAATATCTTTGGCCTTATGCCGGTTTAAACGATCGATTGCCTCTTCGACTATGGCTGGGGAGAATATATCAGAAGTACGTGTGTACAGGTGTGTGGGAAGTGGGGGAGTGTCAGGTATATTGTACAACGATGTGGCATAGGTTACCCATGTGCTAAGATCTGTGATCTGGGGTGGAGGTGCTCATGGAAGGAATTTTTGCCAAAAGGATCGCGACGAGGAGCTAAAGAGAAGGTCCATCATTTTCTTCCCCTGGCTGATTTCGTAAGTAATCTTCTTCTTTCGGGTGGTTCTACGATATACATGGGATGAGTCCCTTACCAGATGGGGAAGGTGGCAGCGTGCATAACTCAAGTTCAGATGAAGTTGGTTACATTCGTGGTCACCAGGGGTTATGTGGCCGACTATGTCGTAAGTGCTTGGGCCAGGGAGATGGAAAAGCAAGGGATGTAGCGGTATGCAAGGTCCGAACAAGAAAAAGAGACTAATCCGTCAAAGTATCGGCGTAGGAGAAATGAGTCAGGAGGTAAGATAAGGCTTCCCTGTACATAGGAGTATTTTGAGGATTATAGTGGTATACGGTCTTTTTGCTAGGAGTTAATGTACTAGTACATGGGGTATGAAGAAGGCCAATAGAGAGAAAAAGGTATGAGTGGTCAGACAAGGTGGTACGGTTAACCAAGAAAGATGAAATATAGGGGAGGAGAGACGGCAATCCCATGAAATAGTCAACAACACTACTCCCTCCGCTGTGTGGAAAACAGGTAAAGTCACCTGAATCAGGGCACTGCAGTAAGCCATTATAAATGGCCAATCCATGAGCCTCGCCCAACTGAAGCATCTGCTCCTCATATGCAGTAACTGGACCCTCTGCATCTGCTGATCGTCGTCGGAGGCCAAGATCATCCCAATCTAAAGCATGTATCCGTTGTGGATCATCATCTGCTCTATGGAACTTTGTCTGCTTGGACCCAGTCCTGGCATTAAAGTCGCCAGCTAAAAGAATATAACCCCGCTCCTCGTATCTGATGATGTCGGAAGAGATATCCATGTAAGGTGACTCCTGATCTGATGTGAAAACAGATGTGTTTGGTGGAAAATAACAAATGGCCAGAAAGAGGTCACGGTCCAGTCCCATCAAAGTCCGGTCCACCCGAATCCAAATATAGCGAGCTCGCTCATCTGTATGCACCAACTCGACCCAAGGCCGAATAAAGTCGCGGACTAACAGGCCACCCCACCAGAACCCTGATCCGTCGATGCTCTCATCGACCTCCGATGTGCAGAGTACCAGCAAAAACCCGCAACAACCGGTAGACCTCTTTCCGAACTCTCATGTGTCTCGGTGGATAGTAAGAGGTCACCCTCCGCACAGAAATCTCTAAAATCGCCGGTAGTAGCTGAAGAGTGAATGCCATTGCAGTTCCATAACCTCAACCGCAATGCTCAAGAAAGACCCCCTGAACCGCTACCTAGTCCGAAGGGCCTTAATCCCTATTTGTCAGGATTCGGAGGATCAATGTATCGAGCCTTGCTATCTCGATAAATTACCCTCTTCCCCAAAGCTTTTGCCTCACTGAATGCTTTTTTCCGATCCGCAACCTGCATGGGAGTGAAATATAAGTGTACCTCTAAGCTTGGCCCGCAGTTGCCCGTCTCTCTTCCAAATTTGTGAAGCGAACTATGAGTATAGAAGGGTCTCTCTTGGTTCTCCAAGCTCTATCCAACCCATCGAAGTGGTGGGAAAGTGTACTTGAAAGAAAGCTGGCTGCTTCGGTCATTGGATCGTTGGTGTCTTCAACTCCGCGGACCCTAATATTTAGGGATTTGCATTCTCGCATTCGTTCTTCGAATATGATGGCTGAAATGACTCGGTTGAAGGATGGTGTACCCTCTTTAGCATCCTCCTTGAACAGAGAAGCCCATGATTTTGTCTCAGCCTTATGTTGCTCTCTCTTCTCTTCCAATTCTTGAATCTTTGTAGGTTCTCCTTGTTTACTTATTGTTGCCTCCAAAGAAGTAATCCGGGTTAACATGATCTCTCGTTCAGTGGCCATAGATTGAATGATCGTTTGAAGCTGTCCCATTTCCTTTCGTAGAGAGGTGAATTTGTTTTTTATTTGCTCAATGTAAGAGAAAATGTATTGCTCAAATGACTTGGCAGGTGTATAGATCTCAGGTATCAAGAAAGAGGAGTGAGCAGGTGGAGGGCAAAGAGTATGGACTGTAGGCAACATTGTCTCATCCTTCACCTCAATAATGGGATCTGCAGCACTGGTGGACATCGAAGGATCTGTAGCACTAGTGGAAGTGTCAGTGATGGAAGTATAGATATCATCAGAAGCGATGGAGGTACCTTGCTCAACATTGAAAGTGCCCTGCTCAACAGCGATGGAAGTGTCCTGGTCAGCAGCGCTGGAGATGGAATGGAGGTCTGGTCAGCAGCGCTGGAGGAATTGCTAGAGCGAGGTGGAGAGTGGGGGGAGTGACCCCCGCCCCCCTTTTGTGTGCCATGAGATGGGCTAGGCTGGGCACTAGCACAAGAGCAAGCTAGACAGCCATCGCTTCAGCCATCGAGAGAGAGCCATCGAGAGAGAGAGAGAGAGAGAGAGAGAGAGAGAGAGAGAGAGAGAGAGAGAGAGAACGAAAGCTGTATTAACGTGTTTTGGGCACCCGTGGATGCATAAGACCAAAAAGAAAATATGTACAAGCAACAGTGGGAGCATCATCCATAGGAAGACGTGGCCATAAAATGCTATAAACTAGCTACGAAAAGTAGAACAAAGCAGAAGTGAAACAAGTCCACAACCCGGGCCAGGTATAACAGAAGAACTACAAAAAAAGTACCAATGCCCACAACCCAAGCCAGGTGGAGAATAAGTACATATCAGCGAAAGTAAGTGTGAAGTGTCCGCTGAGTGGATCGTACAGTGGGCCCTGATGGAGGCAAGTGCCGACTACATCTGGGCTTTTTCCGCGGTGGCACAGGGATAGGAATCTCATCATCGGAGTCATCAGCATGTGCTCGAGTCCGAAAGAAGCCAGTGAGAAGCAGCTGCTGGGAGTCTACCTGTTACAATCCCTACTTATTGCAAACCTCCAGGTGCCAGTTAACCACAAGAGACCGAACGATTCACGGCGTCCCATAGCACCGCCTAGGCTCTCAGCCATCTCCTGCCTCATGCTAGCAAACATCCTGGCCGTGCACACACTCTCCATCCACCTCCTCCTAGGTAGATAGAATGGATGGCAAATGAGTCCTCCTCCCCTTGTATACCTCCAAGGAAAGAGACTCCAAGCCATGTGCACACCTAGATCATCACACGTGGCAACCATGCAGGTTCACGAGTCACCGGTCAAGGCAACAGGCCCAGTCATCGTCCAGTCTCAAGTTTGGTTTTGGGACCCAAGTGTGTTGGGTCCCTAACATTCCCTCTTCCTTAAAAAATTCCTTATCTAAGAAAGGAATCCAGGGAATCTCAATTTAAGGTCATGTTCCTTCTCCCAGGTATCATCGTCCTCGGAACTTCCTTTCCAACAAACCAAGTACTCAGTTACCTGCCGGTTCCTGAGCCCACGTTGACGTACATCAACAATGGCTTGTGGTTCAGTAGGTACAAAGGATGATAGGTCCTCCGGCTGAATTAAGTCCTCCTGAGGTATCAAGTCATCCTTTCCACCAAGTCGTTCCTTTAAACGACCAATGTGAAAAACTGGATGTACCTTAATACCTTGAGGAAGTTCCAGCTGGTACGCATTCCGATGGAGTTTCTTTACTATACGGAATGGCCCTGCATAACGGGGTGATAACTTAGGACATTTTCCAGTCCTTAGTACCTTAGAATCTTTTGGAATTCTAAGATATACCCAAGCCCCCTGCTCATAGACCCTAGGTTGTCGCTTTTGATTAGCGTAAAACTGGGCTCTATCCTGAGCCGTTTTTACGTTTTTGCGAGCAACAAGCAACATTTCTTGCATATCATGCAGGAAATCTACTGCTGCCTTAACCTTAAGGCCTTCGAGGCCCACTGAAATGGAAGCCCTAGGCTGGAAACCATACATCAGAGAAAATGGACAAAAACCCGTCGCTGAGTGCTTTGCGCTATTATACGCAAACTCAATCATTGGAAGGTACCTTTCCCAATCCGACTATCTTCTGGAAACATATGCCCGAAGCATATCTTCCATAGACTGGTTTGTCTTCTCTGTCTGACCATCCGATTCAGGATGATCCAAAGCCATCTAAAGATGTAAAAAATCTCAATAGAGCTTTGAAACACAGTGCAGGTTAATGAAGAAAAGCCAATCACCAGCTTGTCCATTGAACACAAGCCCCTCTATAAGGCCAAAACGTTTGAGTGGAAGGTCAAGAGCGATAAATGAGATATCAAAACCAAGTTAATGATCTCTTGCCAAGCGCAAAAAGTATCCTGCAAGATGCCGTAAAAGAGTCCAAACCTGTGCATTGTGTGCCACAATAAGGACTATGAAATGGATGAAGTGGTAGTAGTCATGCGCAGCGCAAAGAGAGAACCAATGGAAGATACCTCCCTAGGGGCCAATGTTTATGAAGGTCCTGCCTGTGAAAAAATCAGACACAAAGATCTAGTTATGCGCTTAGATCTTTGGCTAACATGGAAAGCACACCTAGCATCATTAACAATGTAGAAATATTGCATCTACCACACATAGAAGATGTAAACTCAACAAGAACTTGACAAAATTACTTACGTATGATAATTTACTATTGCAGTCCATACAATAGCTGCAACAATAGTGTTCACACGTGTGGATCCATAACATAAGAAAAAATAGCATTCTACACACAAGATTTCACTATATCAACACCAAGATGGAAAAATGGATGTAGAACCCTAAAGGGATATTTTCCATAAGAATGAATGAGAGAGATGAAATGCTCCCATGCTTGCCTATTTATAACAGCTCTTTGTCTCATTTGGATGCTCTTGCACAAGCTTCTTAACTTATCGAAAGTTCTAGATCTATTCCAAACCCTAGATCTAACATGACTAGATTCAATGCACCTCTAACAATCAGCCACACACTCTCTTGATGAGACATGTTAAAGCTCCAGTTTGTTTGCCATGACTTGTTCTCTCACAAAATGATAAGCCACTTCAATATGTTTTCTCCTTGCATGAAAGGTAGGATTGCTTGCCAAGATTTGGCCTGAAAGATTATCAAAAAAGATGATTGGACACTTTTGAAAATCCAGCAAGTTAAGATCCATTATCATCCTTTTAATCCACATCATCTCCTTGGTGCATGAAGTCAAGAATTTATACTCGGCTTTGGTTGATGATAAAGAGATTGTTGCTTGTTTCTTTGACATCATGAGATAGCTCCATCATCTATGAACATGCATGTGCACTTACGGATTTCCTATCCATATGATCTCTTGCAAAGTTCGAATTTGAAAATCCAAACAAGTTAGGAGATGATCCTTTATAAACAATGCCATAGACTCTAGAACTCGAGATATATCTCAATACTCTTTTGCCTAGCTTCCAATGCTCCACACTAGGATCATGCAAGAGTTGACTTAATATACCAACACAATAGCTTAGATTAGCTCTTGTGATGGTTAGATATATGAGTGAACCAACTAGCTTCCTATAGAGAGTAATGTCCTCAAAGGATCATTCATTACTTCTTATGATGAGCTTTACATTTGATTCCATAGGTGTATCCATAGATTTTGCGCAAGATCCCCTTAGAAAAATTTTAGCCAAACATGTCCACTAGTATAGCTTAGTAAGCTCAAAAATGTTAACAATGTTAACTACCTTGGAGATCAGCATAGAGATTTTAACTAGATTAAGTTAGATAGATTAGCGATCAATCGAATAGATGGTACTAGAAAACTAGCTTTTAGTAGATCATAAGCATAAAAGATAGGTTGGTTAGTCTCTGTACTATAGCTCCACTGTACAAAACATCTAACTTGTATAGAAAATTCTCGCTTACTATACATTTTCTAGCCTAAACCTACCCCTTGTGAAAATACTCCAAAAAGACCCAAGGAAGCTTAAAAAGAGCCTTATTGCTATTTTCAGAGGTTTTCTAACCTTGTCCAAAATTATCCCCTACTATAGACACATGCACGGTCATCCTTGTCTAGAAAATCCTAGCCTGAGTCAAAGATAGACTTGATTTTTGATAAAACTGCCATTTTTAGTAAACTATTTGAATCTCTCAAATCTGGCAACTGACAAAAAAACGGACACTATACACGATAGTTATTGACCATTTGATAAGTTGCCAGCTTCACGGTGTATCAGTGGTCACTTTGCCTTGTTTCCACCTTTAGCTTCTGCAACAAATTAGCGTTAATAAAATTATGTGTGGAACCATCGTCAAATAAAACAGTTACGGCTTGACCACCCACAACCCCCTTCATCCGAATGAGGCATGAGGGCCAAAAACAGCCGTGTTAAAACAAGAATGCTCACACACAGAATTACCAGCAAAGGAAAGACTAGATATGCTAGAGTTACCTAGCGTCTTGAAGGATGCCCCTTTAGCTTTCCGTTTCTTTGGACATTCCTTCGCGACATGACCTGGTTCCATGCAATTAAAGCACAAATTGTCGCGAAATCCTCCCAATTCCTAGGAACTTCAGGCTTACCCCTTATATCTTGCCACTAGGTAAATGCTTTAACTCGCAGGCACATGACGGCGAGATTGATCTTGTTGTCCTTGGATGAATCGTGCATGGAAAAGTGCGAATTCCATCGATCCAGCCATTGCAAGACCGCCTCCGGGGTTCTATCCTTCTTTTCCCCAGCAAAAAGTTCAGGAGTGAACAAGGGTTGATGCACCAATTGCCTTAGCTGCGTCAATTCCTTGAGATCTTGTTGATTCCGACTGTGCTTAGCTTGCATATCCACAATCTGTTGCTGTAGACTGTTAATAGCCAGCATTAAAGCATCAGGGTCCAAAACAGAGGCAGATATTGTAGCCTCATGAACAAGGGACATAGGGTGTGTGGTAGGAGTAGGCTCCATTTTTACAAGGAGAAGAGAGGTGAATTAAGAAGAGATGATAGAAGAGAATCAAAAGCTACTCAAGAAAAGTAGATACAAGGCTACTCTTGCTGTCCATGGCTGCCAAGAGGAATAAGAGAGAGCAAAGAGAAGGATGCACCACCACCTCCACCTCTTTTCACAAAAAATAGATGCATTGGAGAGGTATGCCTCCCTCTCCATGCTATCCTACTACCTGCCAAGTGGCTTTATTTTGCCACCTAGCCTCCACCTCAGCCTTCTGGCCCTCTCCTAGCAACCTGCCAGGTGGCCTACAGTCCCCCTCTCCCCTTCTTTTTTCTTCTTCCCTTCCAGACAGTACTGCGCTGGAAAACAGGGATAGGAGAAGAAAAATGCGATTTTTACCATCGGGAGCCCCAAAAGTGGCGAATAGGGATCAGAAGTGAATCGGAATAAGAGAAGGCTGCCCTCTGCCACCTGTCTGGGTCCTGACAATGACACGTGGCAGTTTTCAACTAAGCTTCCAGAGCACCATCGCTGGTCAGGCAGCGATCATTACTTTCCAGATTTTCAACGCTGAGGAGGGCCCATCGCGACCAGATTTGTACCTGAATCTGAGCGGATCATGTGTACGAAGGGCTGCCACCTGTCCTTTCCTGGACAGTGCCACATTGCAGATCCTCTTTGGGCGCCCAACTGTTTTTTTTAACTTTTTTTTTTCTTCAATTTTGTAAAAAAAACAGCGGAAAGAACACAAGAAAGTGCATAAAAAATCCGTTTTGAAATCCGTCAAAAGCACCGGAATTTACAAGAGAAACTCTACGGATCAACGCACCTGCTTTCAGCATGCAGTGGCTCTGATACCATATGTTACAATCCCTACTTACTGCAAACCTCCAGGTGCCGGTTAATCACAAGAGACCGAACGATTCACGTTCCACCCCGCCATAGGACCTAATCCGGGTCCACCCACCGTGCCCTGGCCTGTGACCGTATCAAGCTGGATCCGACCTCCATCCTAGACGGCGTCCCATACCACCGCCTAGGCTCTCAGCCATCTCCTGTCTCACGCTAGCAAACATCCTGGCCGTGCACACGCTCTCCATCCACCTCCTCCTAGGTAGATAGAATGGATGGCAAATGAGTCCTCCCCTTGTATACCTTCAAGGAGAGAGACTCCAAGCCATGTGCACACCTAGATCATCACACGTGGCAACCATGCAGGTTCACGAGTCACCGGTCAAGTCAAGTCTCAAGTTTGGTTTTGGGACCCAAGCGAGTTGGGTCCCAAACACTAACCCCAAGTGATCTGGTACAGGTAGATGAGACTGACAAAGAGTAAGCATCTCACGAACAAGTAGTCCCAAGCAACGAGCATCAGGATAAGAGACAAAACTGTGAAGTGTATGCAGGCCATCATGAAAGAGACAATAATATCTCCCCGTATCTCGTAATACAACGGACATCTGAGGAGGAAATGGGCTTCATCTTCCACCTCCTGCAACGAGCACAAGTGACATAGACGACGCTCCTGGGGGATATCCCATGCACGACCGGCCTCAATAGCAAGCTGATGAGAGGAAATGCGCAACTGCCCAAGAGGACGCAGGCCGTGTGATAGGGGCTGTGAGAGATAGAACGGCAACAATGGCAAACCAAAAGGATCCAGAGAGAGGAAGTGTGTCTGGTAATAGCTAAGTCGAATGCGGGAAGGTGGGAGAGAGCTCCAAGTTTGCTGCATATATCGACGGAATAAATAGCCTCGGATATATGAATGCGTACCACAAGGAAGATCCATGATAGAGATGGCCAGATGTCGTAAGAGATCAAATGCCTGCGAAGAAGTAACCGCAACAACTATGTATCTATCTGGGTGTGAGATGCACGAATCTCCTGAATCGCTGAAGAAAAAGAATAAGGCAGAAAAAGCCCTCAAGGATGATCGGAGGAGTAGCAAACTCAGCACATAGGATATCATGATGGGTGGTAGTCTTGGCACGTATCATGTGACCCAACATAGTGGCCTGAATGCGGGAAATGCCTGCCCAGTCCCGGAGAGAAAGTCCTGGCAACCAGATCTCGGAGGCATACATCACTGCTGGAACCACCCGTGTGTGAAACAACTGGCATCTAGTAGCGGGATCAAAATATGATTTATTGTACAACCACGCTCAAACTAGACCAATGCTGAAAGACCGGAAGAAATGTGCGCAAATGCAGCCTGGCGGAAACCAAGAAGGGGCGCAGTAAACAGGACTCCCAAGTAACTATAAGAGGCAACGATATCAACTTCCTGGCCGTCATAGAAGAATTGATAATTGTGAAGGCTTTGTCGATTGGTGTTGAAAATCATGATCTTCGTCTTTTTTAAGTTAATAGAGAGACCCCAAGCAACACAAAACTGATGTAAGACCTGTAAGTGACACTGCAACCCTTCTGGTTGTCATCAGCATAGAGCAGAATGGGGATGAGCAAATGTGCCAGCGGGCAACCATCTGCACCTTCTTCACGAATGAGGCACTCAAGATCATCAATATAAAGTGCAACAGCGGAGGGGATAGTGGACAGCCTTGCTTGACGCCAACAGTGCTACAGATGGGAGAAGACAAATCAGTACCCAGCCGGATACGTGCTAGAACTCTTTCATACAGAGCAACCAGTGTCGTGAGAATAGAGTCGCAAAAGCCAAGCTGACGTAGTCTGTTGATCAAAAGATGATAGGGAACAGTATCAAAGGCCTTAGAGAGGAAGAAAAGTAGTCCACTTTCTTTTTGTGGAGAAGGGAACAAAGCTGCTTTTTAGTGGAAGAAGAAAGGGTAGAATTGGAGAATTTGAGGAACTTGACATATTTCTGGAAGAAAGAACAGTCGTTGTCATACCATTTATTATGGGTACGACGATGAGAAGAGAAGCGGCGAGGGGGCGCAATGGCATGAGCGGCAGTAGTCACGGTGAGTGTTAAAAAGGAGGCTTGGGTAGTGACATTAGAGGAGGAAGGAAAGTGGTCCAGAAGATGAGAGACGTGGGCAACATAGGCCTGGGATTGATGAGGAGGTATACGATAGCGGGTGGGTCGAACAAGAGGGAAGGTGGAGGAGAAGGCGGACTTGGCAAAGGGGAGAAGGAGAGGTAGAGTAGAGAGTGATCGGTGAGGACGGGGGTAGAGATGGTGAAGGATGCCAGGCGGGGCAATAAAGCAGGAGATGCAATGAAATAGTCCACTACACTGTGACCGCCACCAAACGGGTGGCAAGTATATGCAGAGGAGAATGGCCATTGAAGACCGTTAAGGATAATGAGACCGTGTGCTTGAACCAACCTCAGAAGCTATTCCCCAAAAAGCGTAACCGTCGTTGATGAGTCCTGAGAATAACGGCACAAGAGGTATCCAACGGATGAAGAGAGAGTGTGTCAGCAAAGAACTCTGTCTGGCGAGCGGTTGTGCGTGCATTAAAGTCCCCTACAAGCAATATGTAACCCCGTAGAGAGAGTCTAGCAACGCCGTCAGAAAGGGCCTGAAAAGGATCACCTCCCAAATCCATAAACACTGAAGTGTGGGGAGCAAAGTAGCACACTGCAACAAACAAGTCCTAGTCCAGCCCCAAGAAGGATGCAGTAATCTGAAGCCACAAGTAACGGCCATAAGTATCCTGAGACACCAACCAAATAGAAGGAGTATACACTGACCTATACAAACATGCAACTCCACCAAAGGCCCGAAGTATCCTGCCCTGTAGCATAGGTCGTGGAGCAAAAATCCATTGAAAACCAGAAATGTGCGGAAGTGGGTGTGTGGAAGACTCATATGTCTCTGGAAAAAGTAGAAAATCAGCCGAACACAGATAGGTGTCAAGATCAGCCGTTGTAAAAGAGGTGGAGAGGCGGTTGCAATTCCAAAAACCGAATGTGACGCTAGCCAGGGCTATCGGGCTGCTCCCATGCCCGAGTACCCCAACTTTTCTATTGACGCTTGGAGAAAAAGAAAGGGTTGCCATTTGTAAATACCACCTGCTGTTGTTTTGTCCTTGCCTCCTGAGTAATAGTTTTACGCTGTAACCATTGGCAGTGAGTAAGGTCATCATCTATGTCAATCTGAGAGCCTCGGAGAGTACGACGCGCACGAAGAGCTGTCTGTCGATCGTCCATAGTTTTGAATTTGACAAATAATACCTTCGGATCATGCTGGACGCACCAAGCATACTGGATGCCTGGAACTGAGAGCCCCATGCGTGAAGTAAACAAACAGGTAACCTGGTCCAGTGCTGTGCCCTCAGTAGGAAGACCCCGGAATCTTAAGTTGAGCTTTTTGTCATCCCAACGTTGTTGTTCTGCCAAGACGCCTTGTACCGTGGTGTCTAAGGAGGGTGCTACAGAAGACTAAGAGGTGGTAGATGATCTCAGGATAGAAGCCCATGATTTGGTCTCACATACTTCTTGCTCGAGAGTAGGTACTTTCTATACATGTTCCACCGTCTCATGAAGCCGCTGCTCAAGAACAGGAATCCGGGTAGTGCACTCAACAGTGTCATGTATTTGGCGCTCAAGTAGGGGAAGCTTACTCATGGATGCCTTAGTATCCTCAACAGCACGGGCGATATTAGGGATGATATCCCTCCGCAAAGCACTAAGCGCAGCACAAAGAGAAGCAATTTCAGTCTGAAGGCATATAAGACTAAACATTACATTAAAAGATATGGAAAACCAAACAGGTCGATGACATGAAACTATAAAAACTAAAACAGATCGAACTAAGAAGAGATTAATGGCCAAGATTATATGGTACGTAAACCATTTAAAGGTTCAAGTGGACATCTCTTCGTTATTCTAACTCTAATCAATGTTAGATATTAATTCTTATTAATAGTTTCAACCAAACGAATTTTGTCATCGTTGTATATGAGGCATTTCCCTGTACCTTTTGCTTTCTTCCTTTCCAGCACTTGTACAAAGATAAGATCTTCATCCAAGAAAATCTTGGTATCTTTCAGTTTATGTCTTTGACGTAGAATCTCTCATCAAGACTCCAACAAAGTGAAGCGTAGGACTAGGGTGCTAGCATCTATGTTGGTATGCCAGGCTGTGTTTAAACCTTTGTTTTGATGTTGGAGAATAGCTACCACAAAATGTTTAACTTCTTTAAGGACATCTTGAGAATCGCCTCTACCACAAACATTGAAGGCTTTTTGCTTTCACAATTGACTCTCGGTAAGTGTAGCAAAAATGAAAGCAACTGGAGCATCCGGTTTACCTGAATATCTGCCCATGATTGGACAACAGCATGGTGTTGCTCCACTTGGTTCTCAAGTTGTTGGACCATTGAGGTAGCTACCTAGGAGTGCATAGGTTCTGAAGTCCAATATATCAACAAACCATTGTACATTCAAAGAAATTGAACATTAGACTTGGGTTCATTGCCATAGTCCAACAAGGAGTAAGGAATTTATCCAAAACATATCTACATAGTCTATACAAATATGGGAGGTTATCTCATGCGACCAAAAAGAAATTAGATAACAAGAAAAGAGCACAAGCTTTAATGACAAATTAGTAGCTCCCATCTTTTGTAATAAAAAGCGTTAATCACCAAAATGCGAAAGAGAACAAAAGATATAGAAATAAAACTAAAGTGTTGAGAAAACTAGGCTTCACCATATTGGAAGCACATGGCAAAAAAACAAGAATACACGATAAGCACATTCTTAGTTGCACATAAAAACAACTTTATACACATTGTCAAAAATAAAGTATTTAGCATTCCACCTATTCAAATTGTTTCATGAAACTTTTCATTGCAAAACAACACTTTCAAACAATTTATATTGAAATGGACATGAGGGCAAGGTTAAATGCCAAAGATATACCAATTTGACAAGTTCCATAATTGCACCCATTTGATTCATTTCTTCACGACCAGATTGTGTAGCTGGCAAAGAGAAAGTTTCATGAATTTAAGAGTCAAATAAAGGTAAAATTGGGGAATCAAACTTGTTCTATCAAGCATCTGTTAGAACTAGCTCTTGGTGTGATGCTTTTGATCTCAGTACACAAATACAATCATTTTCGGCTATATCAAATACCAACTTGAGAAAAGCTTGCAAAATCCCAACAAGATTCATGCCCTTGACATGGAGATGATTTCTGAACAAATAGAAAATCGATGAAATGGAAAATATCATTGCTTTAGGGTTGTCCTACTAGGTTTTCCTTTTTCAATGGAATACTATTGTAAACCCAAAGATTATTCATAATTAGAGGGATATATGATATCTTTCACTTTTGTAGACAATACTTCAGTGGTTAAAAACATGTACAAAGAGCTGAAATACTTTACCTGCTACGTATTTGAAGGCAAGAGCAAGTCGTCGTTGAATGCATAAATCTTTATCAACAAATCGCCTCATAAGTGCTGGTAAAAGGCCTAAAGATCCAATGAAAAAACCCATAAAAAAGGAATGGAAGATGACAAAATTATCATGTGAAGACTTACTCTATATATGGAGAATTCTTATTTGAAAGTTCAAATTTAAGCAAACAAAAAAGGATACTTATGAGCATTCCACATTCTCATGACTTCAAAACAACATGTTCCTTAGCTATTTGTTATGTACCAACTTGGTACATAACAACATACTTGAGGTGACGACCTTGGTACCTAAGGCGAAACTTTGGTGTGGTGTTGTCAATAGTTTTAGTGCCAGACATCGATATTTGTAGTTTGTGCATGTCACAAGTCTAGGGATGGATCGTGCTTGAGTTGGAAGCTACCCATACTACATATATAGGACCCCAATATTATTCAGTCAATCTACTGAATAGTTGATGGATGGTATGAGCACTTGCAGTCTCTAGGCTCTTGATGATGCCAGAGAAAGCCAAAGATGATGGGACATTAGTTATCATTGTAGGCTCAATCAAGGATAACATTGGTGTTGATAGCTCTAATGCACAAGGGAGAGTCTGTTAGAAATCAGAGCATGCAGTAAGCATTCAAGCCATGAGAGAGATGGAGACATAACATCATTACTTCCAATAAAGAGAATATGCACAAGACAATGATAGAACAAGGAAGGAGAGAGATGATCCAGCAACCTTCTTGAGTGTCCCTTCATAATTAGTCCACTGGTACCAAGTCTAATGACACAACAAAGCACAAGACCAATAACCATGCTAGTAACCTGGTTAGATATACCACCTGTCATACTCCAATCTGAAAGTTTACTCTAAACCTAGCACATCAAGTACACATAGATCTGAAACTTCGATCCTCGTTGATTTCCCTACATATACAGAACATCAAAAAGCATGAAACATGGTGGAGCTGGCTGCCTTGTCTCCTCCCTTGTCTCCTCCCAGCCTTTACTACATAGATTATGATGAGGAATGCCTCTCTCTAGGCTCAAATATGCACAATCCTCAAGCAACCCTTAACCCTGACCTTTCCTAATGTCGACACATGGCCAATTCCATGCACAATCGACACTTGTCCCTTGGCTGAAGCCTGACACATAGGCGAGTAGGCTGACTGTGTCACTCATACACTACCGGACCAAGTGTCCCAGTGAGCATGTTACATGTGAAAGATCTTTTGTTTGGATGCAACAAAGATCAGGTCGAAAGACTAGATCTAGGATCTCGAGAGAGGAAGAAAGTTCACTTGGAGATCAAGAACCATCAACTAGCCATCCCCCGCCCCAGAATCTCCAAGAGCAGTTCGACATGGCTGCCAATAATCCAAACCAACCTCAAGAGAATCCAGTACCACCTGAGGCACCAGGAGCCCAAAGGATCCTCAACCCGTTAGCTTTTACCATTACCAGGAGCCATTCCACATAATCAACGAGCTCCTAGACTCGATCTGCCACGATACGATGGTACTACCGACCCAGCACGCTATCTTCAGATTTATGAGGAAGCATGTGAAGTCTATGGAGAGACAACTCCAGAAGAAAAACTTCGACTCTTTAGTATGACCCTCACCAATGCCGCTCGTGAGTGGTATTTCAACCTTGAGCGTCACAAAAGAAACAAGTAGGAATCACTCAAGGACTCATTCGTTGAGAGATTCAAATCATCTAGATTCCTTGAAAGCCCATTCGTGTTGCTCAGCAGGATCAAGATGAGAAAGGATGACAGGGTACGTGATCACATCGAACGACTCAAACGTCTTAAGATTGAATGCCCTGCTCACTTAGCACCTGATCAGGCCGTGCTCATATGGTTCATGGCTGGCCTCCTGAAATCTATCAGGCGTGAACTTAGACCACCAGAATCCTATGCTACCTTACATGATGCTATGGATGATGCCATCCGCGAAGAAGACGAAGGCTCCGATGAAGAATACGAACCCCAACGTTCGCGAGCCATTGTTACTAACCAAAGCCATAGATCCCAAGGTAAAGGATCCTCTTCCGATGTTGCCACCCAGCTGTTGTTACAACAATTGGAAACCATGAACAAAACTGTTATGTACCATAACGGTACGGCCTTCAGTGACGGCCTCGCAAAGGGCATGACGCAGGACTGGAGTTATCGACATGTATAGGTGCCACGCGTCACCATCCTAGGTGGTCACGTGTCACCGGCAGGACCGTGCTTGATGGGACCCACTGTGCTATGCCTATATAGTGGTGGGGTTTCCCTCTTTCCATTCACTCAGTCTACCCGGGAGTTGGTGGATGGAGAGCACGTGCATTAGCCAGGATGTATCTCCAGGCCAGGAGATGTGTGCTAGGGAGAGCCGAGTGCGATGGTTGGTGGTATGGGACGCCAGTTATCGTAGGAGGCTTGACCGGGCATGATTGTCTCGATTGCTCTAAGGCATCGGTTGTGACCCTAAATAGATCAAAGTATGATGGTCAGTATACACGTAAAATTCGGCGCCATACAGGTAATGTCGCCACACCTTGAGCGCATGTATGATCGCATACAAGTCCTGCTCGTGCGTGGGATATCTCTGCTGTGCTGGCATCAATTTCCTACTTTCAAAGGCAACACATCTACAGCCTCCTTCAAGTGGTCAAAACTATGTTGTGCTTCAGCATCCCAAACAACCACAGTGCTAAACCCCCGTAACTGGTCTGTCAAAGGAGCAGCTAACCAGGAGTAGTTCCTAACGAACCGTCGATAGAACTTACAAAAACCTAAGAAAGACTGCAACTGACGAATATCGGCCAGTCTTGGCCATTGCTTCACCACAGTCACCTTGGCAGGGTCAACTGAAATACCCTCTGCCGTCACTACGTGACCCAAATACTCGACACGAGTCCTACATAACTCTGTTTTACGAATATCGGCCGGTCTTGGCCACTGCTTCACCACAGCCACCTTGGCAGGGTCAACTGAAATACCCTCTGCAGTCACTACGTGACCCAAATACTCGACACGAGTCCTACATAACTCTGTTTTATGAGCATTGGCATACAAGACCACTTCTTGTAACCTGCCAAACACAGTACGGAAATGAACCTCATGTCCGTCCACCGACCTACTATAAACTAGTCGTCAATAAAATTGACTACAAACTTGCCCATAAAATCACGTAGGACATCATTCATGAGCATCATGAATACATTCATGAGCATCATGAATACATTCATGAGTATCATGAATGTGGCCAGTGCATTGGTTTACCCAAATGGCATAACCAAGAACTCATAATGTCCAAAGCGTGTTCGGAACATCTTCCGAACCAATCAAAATTTGATGGTAGCCACTCTTGAGATCTATCTTACTGAAAATGACTGCCCCTTGCAATGCATCCAGTAGATCATCAATCCTTGGCATCGGATATCTGTGCTTTACAGTGATTTTATTCAATCCCCTGTAGTCTACGCACATCCCAAAAGTACCATCTTTTTTCTTAACCAATAAAATAGGGGAGGCGAAAGGTGAGAAACTAGGACGGATATACCCCAGCTTGAGATATTCTTCCAACATCTTTCGGACTTCCTCCTCTTCTTTCAAACTCATCCTGTTAAGGAGGTCTACATACCGGACTTGCCCCTGGAATGAGCTCAATACGATGCTCCACATTCCGTCTAGGCGGCAATCCCCCTGGCATGTGGTCAATTAATAAATGTTTAAACTCAGCTCCGATGGATCGCTCTAGTTGACTAGCTGGATCACATCGTTGCTGCTGTATCAAATTAGCATTAACCAAAGTTATTAAATTAGATGAAGTTGTGAGTGGGTTTATTTGCAAACAACTAAAACTGGAATAAACATTCACATTTGCAAGATAACACAACCACACATACTGCAACTCCATTTTCTTTATTTGCATCAAGGTAACAAGAGGACCTTCAACAGTAGGTCGCTCCCCCTTCAGAACATGAGACAAACCCTCATGCCCGAACTTATGTACATGAGTCTTAAAGTCTATAGCGGGCTGCTTACTCGCATGCCACCACGTACCAAGCACAATATCAAACTTAGCTAATTTGGTGCTCTCAAAGTCTAACTTCTCAGCATAGGTCTGAATGGACAACAATGCCTGAGAGACTCTCCTATCCCAAACCTCTGTTCCCTTACCATCTGGCATCTCAACTATATACCGGTAATCCGAAGGAACAGTAGCCAAGTGCAACTTCTTCACCACACGAGAGTTGATAATATTATGGGAAGAGCCGGTGTCAAATAGGACAAGCACATCACGACCTTCCAACTTCCCTCTCATCCGTATCAGTTCACTATCTGGAAACTGATAGGCCTCTCATGCCTTGGTGGAAAGAAAACAAACAAGTGCCTCTGGAACAAGCTTCCGCACCGAAATAGTCATGACACGTCTAGCGTCATCATCATCACTGACCAACAGGTCATCCAGGATAGATTCATCCTTGCCCTCCTCTTGACGTTGCTGTAAAACATGGAGCTTCTTGCCCGTGCGTCGAGGACAATCTTTGAACAAATGTTTGCCAAGGCAGAAGAAACACAAGCCTTCCTTCTTGGCCTTATCCTTTTGCTTAGGAGTAAGTGGTGACTTGTCGTAAGCACGACAAGCCATAGGAGATGCCAATTTTCGCTTCAAAGTCTGCTGCATCTGGATAGGATCCTTCTGTGAGAAATCCTGACCAGCTTGGCTGGACTTCTGCGAACCCATCTTCTAGACCACACTTGCCACTCCAAATTCAGCCTTGTTGTGAACATTGCCTTCAAAATTGAGGGCCGTAGCAACTGCCTCTTCCAAGGTTTTGCATCCTTCATTACGAACTGAAGGCCTCAACTCTGGACGAAGACCAAATATGAACTTGTGGACTACCAGTCACTCGGGAATCTCCTCTGGTATCTTGATCAGCATCTCTCTATACTGATCAGCATATTCCTGCACCATGTGCTGCCTTTGACGATGCAGGAACCAAGCATCTGTCGCACGCACATGCTCATGTGGAGGAATGAACTGCGCCCAAAAACAGCGCTTGAAGTCAACCCAGGTGAATGGGGCTTGCTGTGATTTCAGCAACTTGCGCCAGCACCTGTCAGCAAAGTCAGTAAAATGGTAAGCTGCCTTACGGACACGCCAGCCTTCATCAGTGGGTGCCCATTTCAAATCAAAATACTCTTCCCACTTGTGCAACCACTGATCTACAACATCAGTAGTCCTCTGGGAAGTTGTACCAACATATTTTGTGGGCTTTATATCTTTATCAGGAGGAAAATGTAGGAAAGCAAGAGACAAGTCACCAAGATCTAGTTATCAATCAATCTCCACAAGAAACAAGAGGAAACTGGAGGAAATTGGGAGAAGTTTTGCCCAATCCAAAATTCTGACCTGTTTTTTGCTTGGAAACCGACTTTTTGCTGAAACAGAGGCAAATCTGCTCCAAAACCAGCGTACGATGGCTCTATAAGATCGCTATGGATGCTAGAAACATGCTCCCAAAATCTGATCAGGATCTGAGAAGGTTCCGGAGAGTTATGAGCGAAAAACCTTCAAATGCCCCTCCGAAAACTTCGAAACTTTCTGAAATCTGAGATTTGTAGCGTGAATCCTTGCTGATCTACAGCGACTGCCCACTAGAAATGATCTGAGACAGATCTCCCTCAAATGTGAGCACTATAGACCAAGTTATGGTGAAAAAACCAAGCTTTTTCTCACTTTCTCTCTCTAGAACGAGCTGGAAAAGGCTCTGATACCAATTGTGAACAACCAAAACTCTCTAAGCTGCTCAACTCCTGAAGGCCGGTGTGTGGAATGATCCTCCCAACCATAGGCACCCCCCCTCTTGAGTCCACTTCCTGCTATTCTTGTCAACATACACGAGGTACCCCCCCAGTGGTTGATCAGGCCACCTGGCGTACTCACTACATGCGACTTGTGAATAGTGAGTGACTCATGGGATACCACCCCCATGCCCCGTCATCACCGGATCACGGGATTTTGTGATACATCGGTTCCCACTTGGAAGCGATGCCCTTCCCGGTCATTGACCCTTGCCAACTTGGCCTCAGGCCCTCTGAGTCAGTCATGCCGAGGTCATGTCAGAACTAGAATGAGTTGTAACATTTGGTGCACTATAGCTCAAGATATGGCCCTTTGAAATTTTGCATTTTGTGAGGAAAATTGTCAAAATACGTCAATGTTCTGATTGCATGCCTGCTTTTTCCCTAATTTGATGTACTGTGCTTGTATGAATTTGTTGCATGTTGAATTTGATGATGTTTCTGACATGCATGAGGGATTTACAGTCGTTTTGAGTGGTCATACGCATGTGAGTAAAATTGTCAAAATCCGTCAATGTTCTGATTGCATGCCTACTTTTCCCTTAATTTGATGTACTGTGCTTGTATGGATTTGTGCATGTTGAATCTGATGATGTTTCTGACTTGCATGAGGGATTTACAGTCGTTTTGAGTGGTCATACGCATGTGCTCTGACGGTTGGGTCATAAATCAGTGATTTTGGCTAACAATTGCCGTAAAACCAAATTTTACGTAAAAAGTCCGTAATTGACAAATAGCAGTTAATGTCGTGTGTTTTGCATGTCGGGCTAACATTATGTTGGTAAGATTAGAAATCGAACTGAATGTCGATTTGTCAATTTTGATTGCCTATATACTGACCATACTTTTTGTCCAATTCTTAACGTAAAAAAAAAAAATAGAAAATTAAACTCCGAAAATTCAAATTTTTCAATTCTTCTCAATTTTTTGGATTATCTTGGAAACAAACTAAGATCAGTGATTTGACCATATTGGAGTTAGTTTCAATTGGAATTGATCAACTATACTTCACTTAAAGTTAAAGATAGACGTATTCATTAACTAAGGTTAGTTATTTCCTGGTTTAGATGATTCAAGATGGCTGAAGAAGCTGCAAATCAGGTTGTGCCAATCCGGCTGTACCTTCGTACATGCAAATTTGCCAACAATTGAGTACGGCACTCAATGACATGAATAATTGGAATAATTTAAGAGATTAGCAAATGGAAGTTCTATTGAACCAAATAAAGTTATTGTCTTCTCCGAATCTTGGATTCCAGCTTGAAACTTATTTGGGGAAGAAGGAGAAGAAACCGGAAGTTGTGGAGGATTAGCTCGTCAAGTGGAGCAATTACATGGAATTCCTAATGAGAAAAAGATTAAAAGTGTCATGTTATTCGTACGTGGCAAGGCGTCGTCGTGGTGGCAAGATCTGACGGTGAAACCCACGACTTGGGAAGCTTTTGCGGAGGTTTTGAAAAAAGCTTTCGTGATAGCGGATGACGTTGACTATTACTAGAAGTTTGTGAACTGCAAGATGGGTAGTAAGAGCTTGGACTCTTATATTCAGAAATTTATGGATCTTTGGAACCGAGTTCCACCATTCGATCCTAAATTGGCATTATGGCAGTTTATCTAGGTTTGCCAGCCGATTATCAGAACGAATGCAGGAGAAATGTGCTTCAAAGCCTCGAGGATGCTTTTCGGATAGCAAAAGCATATGATTCCACGGTGGTGGTGTCCAAAAAGCAAGTTCAGCATGCGATGACAATAAAGAATGCATTGTAGAATATAAATGAATTATACCATTTGGGCCTGTACGCCCGCGTTTCCACTAGATCCTAACTTAGGATTCCCCATGCCATGGGTCATCCTACTCGCCGTAGCCTCCTTCTGCAAGCGATATTTATCTGGATCTTTGGCCTCATCCTTGCAGGCCTTCCAATCTGGCTTGGAACACCAGGTAGGTTTTGACTTGCCTGCCCGAAGTGTGTCCCACACGACATCCCTCTTATGTCGAATCCATTTGCTCACAAATTCAGGCTCGACACATTGGAAGATTGCAAAACGAATTTTGCAATATCTTCAATTAGTGGGGGATTATGGCTTGTGTTATTGTCATGATGCAAGTTTCATGATGCTTTCCTACAATGATGCTAGTTGGGCATCCCTCAAGGACGACTGTAAAAGCATCTAAGAAGGATTCACTTTCTCATCAGGAGTGACAGTTCTCTGGGTTAGCAAGAAGCAGACCGTTGTGGCCCATTCATCTTGTGAAGCAGAGTACGTTGCAACAGCAAAGATGGCCAACGAGATAATCTAGCTGATATGGCTCCTGGATCGAACTCATTTTCTTGCGGGAATTCTTCCCGCAGCTCCTGCATAATCAGTTTGTGTACCTGGTGACGATGAGCTTAAACACAAAATTTTGTTTGAATGTCATGACATACCTTGTGCAGGACATCCCGGTATACACAGGACTCTTGGAGTTATTTATGGACTCGGCTCATTACATTCACCGCGTCCATTTACATTTACTTTACTTAATGCATAAGCAGGCCTTGGGCCCTTTTTATTCACTAGTGACACTTAGACTATATGGTTGGCCTTTGGCCTTATTATTCATTATTGGGCCATTTGGACATGATACTAGAGAGTGGGGGCCTTCTTGGAGGGCGCATAATTATCCCTCCCAGTTGGGCCCTAGCCACTGGAAGCTTCCTTTTAGGGCTTCCTCTAGGCTATAAGTAGGGAGACTGTGTCATTTGTTATTCAGCTGATGATATTGATCTCTCTCTTTAGTCTCCTTAATCTCTCTCTTTCCTGCTTTCTAGGGTTAAGTCTTGCTTATGTGCTACTTTCATAGCTTAAGTCTTGCTTATGTGATGCTTTCATAACTTAGCTCTAGATAGCTCTATTCGTAACTCTTGGTCAAAAGAGAGTTTTATTGGCCAAAACTCAAGCCATATGTGATTAAATGCAAGCCATGACAACTAGCTAAGGCTGAACGCCTTAAGGCTGGTGGTTTGTTGCATCCACTGATATCCCTAATAAAAGATGGGAAAGTATATCAATGGACTTTGTAGTTGGACTTTCAAAGACCCAATGGCAAAATGATTCTATTTGGTTTGTTGTGCACGGGGAATTTATAACTCACATGCAACAAATGTTGGAGTTAGCAAAGGAAAATGTAAGAGCGGCGATGGATCGGGCAAAGACTTATGTTGATTTGGATCGTACGCAAAGAGAGTTCGAGGAAAGAGACATGGTGTTTCTCAAGATTTCAAAAGACTCGAAAATCTTTAACACAAGGAAATGTTATAAGTTGTCACCTAGATACTATGGACCTTGGAAAATTGTTAGGAAGACTAATAGCATTGCTTATGAATTGGATATGTCTATCAATTGTAAGGTTCATCCTGTATTTCATGTTTCATGCTTAAAAGTTTTACATGACGGTGATAACTTGTTGACTAATGGCGTTGTATTGTTTCAAGAGCATGGAGAGGTGATGCATGGACCATCCAAAGTATTGGACTGGCGGTAGAGACAATTGTGGAATTGTTTGCTTTGTGAGTACTTGGTTGGAACGAGTTCGTTTCAAATTGTGTACAAAAGGCTCTGTATTGAGCTGGAATTACTTTTACACGCCATAAAACTGTAAGGAATTTATTGTACGTAAGTTTCACATTTCGTGCTATTTTCCCTAGGATACAAATTAAAATTATACCCTGGGACAAATAGCATTAGATTGAAAACCATCTAATTTAGGATCAAGGATGAACCTATACCAGCAGCAAAACATCTGGCTCTATTTTCAGGTGTAGAAAGGTACTCCACAGCCCAAGCCATAGCCTTCTGGCGAACTATCAAATCTGGATCATCCAACTTTCGAACCTGTCGGGGGTAAAATCATAAAATGAAGATTCCAGGTCAAACCCTAAATTCTGCATTCATGCGCTGCAGGCTACACGAAATGGTGAAAGAGGCTGCTGAATGTACAATACGATTTCAGGAATACTGATGCAAGATGAAGATATTCAAGAGATAATGTTTGCTTACAAACTTCAGGTCGCTAGCTAAATTTGCGATTTAGGAATACTGATCCAAGATAAACGAATTCAAGAACCAGTGCTTGCTTACAATCTTCAGGTCGCTAAACATACAATTGTAGCAATGCTGATGCAAGACAAAGGGATTGAAGAGCCAACGCTTGCTTGCTTACAATCTTTGGTGCCATAAGATTGCCAAAGGCCTGGGTGATTTCTGTTGGCGGCTGCGGCCTGACCAAAGGGCGTGACTGATGAAGCGCAATCTGATGAGAATTATTATGCCAATTAGTCCAGCGGTTGACATGATACACAAAAGGATCGCTTGAGATTGCAGAGACGGTGTTTTCCCAATGCAAATGCTCTTCGGCTGCAAGGTCATCCTGCATTGTTGGCTGCTCCATGCATGTACAATGGATATCTTATCTTCAAAAAATTGGCAAATCAGCGAATATGGATGTAGTGAATCGGGCAAATGTGTGATGACGAGGAAAATGGATGGATCGGGCATTGGAGACGATGGCGATGGCGATGGTTGACGATGAAACCCTAGTGGAGGGTAGGAATCCCTATGGAGGGACAAGCAAGGGTGATGAATCCCTTCAAGCAAGGGTGGGCCCTTACAGCAAGGGTGTTAGTTGTGAAGGGACTTGGGGCATGTTCCCATTGAAGATGAATTGGGGGTAAAACTAGAAATAACAGGCTGTTTGAAGTGTGTCGAGCGAGAGCGAGTGTTTCAAATGATTTGTGAACTTAGCACGCAAGGACCACAAATGAAGATTGTCATGATTTGTGAATCATGTTCAGAAGAGAACCTGGATGCCCTGGGTCATGAGAAACAGGCGCCCGTCCATGGGTCAGCCCACATGGAACACAAGATCCAAGATGGGCCACTAGGCTGGAGGGCCTTGAATCCCCCTTCATCCTAGAGACGTACAAGAGGATAGCAACAAGCAGAGGGAGGCAAAGGGACCCCAATTTTGAATGGGGCTAAGAAATCATGAGTTCCTCAATTTTTCAACACAAAATAGTAGTAGAAATAGCAAGTTGTAGTTCATGCTCTAGAAGGTCCTCAAATCAGTGGGGACCTACATTTTTGAATGTTGCGAAACATGAAACTATGATGGGACCGGACAAGTGAATCCAAAAGCTTGAAAGTGTTTGCACACAAATTCCTTGACCTTCAATGGAAACTCGTAGTGAATGTCAATTGGGAGAAAAATGTTGAGGGCAATTAGAAATAGATGTTTCCACATCACCGGCCTCCAACGTGTAGGGGCTGAAAGGCCCTCTGAAACATATGTTTAATAGAACCCTAGTTTCTCTTAAATGGTTGGTGAGAATTTCATGTGGATTGCCCTCCCCGAAATTTGTTGCATAAAGCAATGGAAGAAGTTAGAAAATTGCGGTCATGGGGACTTGCTCTGAGGGCATCTTTACATGATTTTCCTTCACCCCCTTGAGATGATGTTAAGGGGTAATGGGCTTTTATCTCAAAGGCACTACACTAAGGAAACTAATTGTTTAGCACATCATCACAAATAATCACCACTTTGATCTACTATGGTAGGTCATTGATTCCTCTCTTTTAATCGGAAGCCTCGTCAATTGGCTTCACCTTCCATTGCGTAAGCAAATTTACTCACCTGGGAACTGTGGAAGGAACCGTACCACGGTTCATTGAACCGTGGTACGGTTCTTGCAATTAATTAATTAAATTTATTTTTGCTAATTTCCCCCCAAAATAGTGTGGCCCTCATTTTAGTTTTTGGGTTGTTTATGATAATTCAAACTATAAAATAAAACCCACAGACACAGATTTCATAGAAACAGACACTTTTTTTGGCCTTTTTTTTGCATATTTTTAGGTAGTTTTGGGGGTAGGAACAAAAAATAATAATCAATTAATTAATTAATTAATTAGTACGGTTCACCACGGTTCCCCCTTAAATTTTTTAAGAACCGTACGGTTCACTGTGCGGTTCTCAGAACCGTGGTGAACCGTACACGGTTCATTAATTCTATGATATATATATGCAAACTATTCCGTGTCTTACAAAATGCATAAATTATTGGGCAATGTATTTGAGTGTGCGACATTCACAATGCATACAAAGTAAGGACTTGTGATCGTGTGACATGTAGAAACAATGTATGGATGGACTTATGAAAGTTGTGGATGTTATTACATGTACGATTGCAAATGCCAGATTCTAGTTTTCCACATGCAAATCTATATTGAGCTGAGCATAAACATTTGGCACATGCAAAGAGCAATGCCTATACGAACAATTGTGAATGATAAAAAAAAACTCCTTGCCAGGGAACCTATCAATCTTCCCAACCTATTCTAGGGTCAATGCATTTGTAACCAGCACTCAACCTCTACTCTTGGCCTCCACCAAAGTCCCAACCAATCTTTCCTACACTTCTAGTATGAAATTACAATGATATGATCAGGTCACTTTCTCGCGCTAGTAAGTTGTCTAAGAGTTGCACACAAAGTTGCACATAGAAATGTTGTTTTCCTTCACCCATGGACAAGATTGTAGGTAGCCCAATCTCTAGCCTATGCCATTCTCAAGTGAGAGGATCATATGCAAAGAGGCCCTTAGAATTTTATACTTGGTAATGGTAAGGAGGGCTACAAGTAAGGAGATCCTTACAAAACTTGGCTTACATAAGTTTATTGAGCTGTCGTAATACACCAACAAAGAATTGCTAGATATGTGTAGTATTTATGTCGTTCCCCAAGGATATAGCACTTAAAAGTTGTTTAATTGGTACAATCCTGACTTATTTTGAAATGAAATGGAGTCGAGAGTTAATCTGGTTGTCAACAGACATTTTATAAGTAATCAGTATTACTTTTTGTGGTGGTTGTGTGGATAATGAATTCCAAACAACAATCTTCCTCTATCAAACTGAATAAAAAGCGTTCTATAAGTGAAATGTTATTAGAGTAGCTCGAATGAATTACACAAAGAGCTGTTATAAATAGGCAAGCACGGAAGCATTTCATCTCTCTCATTCATTCTTATGGAAAATATCTCTTTAGGGTTCTACATCCATTTTTGCATCTTGGCGTTGATATAGTGAAATCTTGTGTGTGGAATGCTATTTTTTCTTATGTTATGGATCCACACGTGTAAACACTATTGTTGCAGCTGTTGTATGGACTGAAATAGTAAATTATCATACATAAGTGATTTTGTCAAGCTCTTGTTGTGTTTACATCTTCTCTGTGTGGTAGATGCAATATTTCTATATTGTTAATGATGCTAGGTGTGCTTTCCATGTTAGCCAAAGATCAAAGCGCATAATTAGATCTTTGTGTCTGATTTTTTCACAGGCAGGACCTTCATAAACGTTGGTCCCTAGGGAGGTGTCTTCCATTGGTTCTCTCTTTGCGTTGCGCATGACTACTACCATTTCATAGTCCTTACTGTGGTACACAATGCACAGGTTTGGACTCTTTTATGGCATCTTGCAGGATACTTTTTGCGCTTGGCAAGAGATCATTAACTTGGTTTTGATATCTCATTTATCGCTCTTGACCTTCCACTCAAACGTTTTGGCCTTATAGAGAGGCTTGTGTTCAATGGACAAGTTGGTGATTGGCTTTTCTTCATTAACCTGCACTGTGTTTCAAAGCTCTATTGAGATTTTTTATTAAGCATTCTTTGAAACCATTTTGTACTAATGGAGGAGGGGAAAAAATCATGTCAATAAGTACATTGGTTCAAAGTGGCGTGTTGTTGGATTTTTTGGGTGTTCAAAGTGGCAAGCTGCTGGTTTTTTCTTGAAAATGGTGGACAACGAATTCAGCCATGGTTTATTGATCATTTTCAACCTATGTTACATCGTGAGCATCCTATTATGCATCGGCAACGGCTTGCGGAAGGTCCACATTTGGAACACTTTGGACAGCAAAGTGTTGGTGATTTTGTGGCTGTTGGACAGCCTGCTACAACCTCTTGTTGGCTGTTCGAGTCTTTGTGGGATAGCAAAGCATCTTTTTACCTTGGAGGAAACACACATGCCTCACCAAAATCAGTACCTTGTGCTGATTTTCCTGTCTTGATGCTTACTTCTTATGATGACAGTGTTGCCTTACCTAGTGTTGGTGAGCAGATCATTGATAGTAAGATTCGGGAGGATGTGATGGTAAAAGAGTATCATACTCTTCTTTATGTTTCTTGTGGTAAGAAGACTTATGAAATCATGTGGGAACCATTGATGGATTGCAAATCCATATTTCGGCTTGTGGCTAGTCTTTTGGTTACCTACTTTGGATGGAACATGCTTGTCTTCACTCTTTGACTTGATGCTACTGCACTTCGGACATGATTGGGGCTGAGATTTTGACTACTTCAAGTTGGAGTTTTTTTTTTCGTTCCAATGACCCCCATCACCATCGACAGGCCTCGACCTACGACTGTCCTGACAAACATTGAAGATACCCATGTCGCACAACAAGGAGAATTATCATCTCAACAACCGACTATTGTTCAAAGATCTGTTCGACATCGACAAGAACCTGATCATTTTATCTCTCAGACATTCATCAACAATGATGAGCCTACCTCAGTAGCGGAAGCATTGTCGAGTTCAAATGCAGACAACTGGCATTCTGCCATGCATGATGGGTACAATTCATTGATGAAGAACAAGACCTAGCATCTTGTCGAAGCTCCTCCTGATGCAAAGATCATCGACACTAACTGGATCTTCAAGTTGAAGCTCAATCCAGATCGTTCGACAGCCAAATGGAAAGCTCAACTAGTCGTCAAAGGATATGAACAAACCTATGGGATTGACTACATTGAGATGTATAGTCCAACTTCAATCAATTCGATCTTTATTTGCTATCATAGCTGCCCAAGATCTGGAAGTTCACCATGTCAAAAATAGGTGAGTAATGGAATAGCGGAAACTTCCTACTTCCAATGCATGACTACGCCTATCAAAAATTGAACAAAGCAGTAGTGATGGGAATTATGTCCAATCTTTAGCAACTAACTTTTGCTATATACTAAGTGATTACGTAGGCAAATGAAGTTTTGGGTAGCAAGCAATATTTTGCATTTTGTTGCAATTTTCCATTCAACTTCATGTCATGTTATGTTTTGTACATTATCATTTAAGAAGGGTGTTAGAAATAATAAGTGATAATGTTAGTTTCCCATACTAGGTTACTTTGACCCAAAAGGTCAAGACTTGTGTAACCATGGATTAGGTTTATTATTTAGACCATGTTAAGTTAATTTTAGCTAAGTTGGACCCAATTTTGGTCTAGTAGTAAGCCCTTGAAGGCCTATTTATATGTACTCATTATTCATTTGTAATTCATTCCCTTTCAAGCATTGCTACTACTTTATCTCTCCTTGAGGGTGCCTAACCCTCTCCCTCTTCTTCTTCTTCTTCTTCTTCTTGTATATGGAAATTGAATGTTAGAAGGATCTTGGCACTTTGATTTCCTACAACCGTAAAGTGTGTTTGCGAGGCGCTGGGCTTCGTTTTCGCTCGTTGGTCGATGCTTGTCAATTTTATTGGTGGTGACGCTCCCGGTAGATTTAGATTGGATCTCCCTTGTTGATGCTCTCTGTAGTCTAGAGGCCGTGATTCTACTTGAGATAGTCCTTGTACGATTTACAACATCTAAAATTCCGTTAGAAGATTCACATAGGAATCTTTATGGGAATATTCTAACATATACATAGTACAAGTGGGCCCCACCATGAGTGATTTATGCTTGGATGTATGACACATGCAGCTTGAGTTGCTAACATGTGGCACTAAAAATGTCGACAATGTCGGCCTAGCATTCGTCCTAGCATTTGCCCTCCTTGTGAGGTTGTCACCTTTCATCAGCACAATGACAAAGTGCCTTCACAATCAAGAACACAAGGAATGATCATGCCATACCCATAAGCACCAATAGTTGAGCTTAGTGAAAGTCAACAATGATCCATACTACACAAAGGTAAATAAATAGGAAGATATTTCCAAGCATTTCATATATGAGAGAAATGGTATATTGATTTCAATATTTGCCAATCAGCTTTGTGATTCAGAGCTATCATCAAGTGTTATGGATGTGGAAAGAATTACATAATTGCTCAGTGTCATCATAAACCTCAAGGCAATTTTGTGTCATTGTGTCGAGATTGATGATATGGACACCCCTATCTAAGATGTCCATTTGAAAGGATAAATAAGAAACTAAAGGAAGAGTGACCACGCCACTAAACTTGATGAGTGTGGTGAAATTATCAAGGACAAAAGATTTGTCGTAAGTGGACAAACCTCTGCAAATGTTTCTCAATTGAAAGTGGTTCATTCTCTTCTTTGAACCCTCTCCAACACCCAAAATAGGAGTTGTCTTCAAAATCCTTGTCATACTCTCACCCAGTCTCTTAATACTGACGAAACTATATTGTTCAATTTGCAAGTGTTTCTAAGAAGAGTAGGTGTTCTAGTAAGGTTATTGTGAAGAAAATGTCCAAGGAGCCTTACATGTCCATCACTCATTCAATGGTATATAGGTCAATTGCCTCAGACCCCGCCCCCCCCCCCTTGTTCCATGGTTTCCAACCATCTTTTTATTGTTACCATCCGCGTCATTGCTTCGTCTACTTTTTGTGATCATCTTCATTTGAGTCAATAAAATCATCCATATATCCCCATAAGCATTAATCCAATTGTTGCCTACTACAATCAACCATTTGTTCTTGCATCCATCATTAACTTGAACGTACATCCATCCATACTAATTCACTCAAACTCTCTACTTTCTATTTTGCATTAATTCTTAGTTTTTGCCTATTTCTTTCTTATTTATCTCTTTCAAAAAAATCCTTATTATAATCAAGTGGGTCACCTTCGTTTTGCAATCCTTAACGGAAATTTACCATCTATTGGCCTATAGTATCGTATTCTTTTGTCAAACTATGGTGTCTGAGACTAAAGGTCTCAGTATAGTCAATCTTGTAGGCTTTTTCATAGTTTTTGACAACTAGTCGAGCTTTTCATCTGGCTATCGAACGTCTGGATTGAGCTTCAACTTGAAGATCCATTTCGTGTCAATAATCTTGGCATTCGAAGGAGGTTCGACAAAACATTGGGTCTTGTACTTCATCAAAGAATTATGGTCATCATCCATGGTTGTATGCCAGTTGTCTACATCCGAACTCGATAGTGCTTCTGCTATTGAGGCAGACTCATCGTGACTAATAAATGCTTGAGGAATATATCGATCAGGTTCACATTGAATTTGAGCAGACCTTCGAATGCTTGTCGGTGGTTGAGTAGATGACTCTCCTTATTGCGCAACAGGTGTATCTTCAATTGTTATTGAACAGTCATAGGTCAAAGCCTGTCGATGGTGATTAAAGTCGTTGGAACGAACTCCTGCATTTGCTACTGCTTAAAGTCATAGAATTTGTCTTCGAGGAAGATGACATCTCGACTGACTGAGATTAGACTTGATTTTACATCATAGATTTGATAGGCTTCGAGGTTGAGTACCCGATAAAAATTATTCCTATAGCTGATAGGATCGAGCTTCTTTCTCAAGTCAAAAGGAATCTGCACATAGCAAAGACAACCAAACACTCGAAGCTGATCTCAAGTTATAGCCATAGTAGGCTTCAAAAGGAGTCTTTGATTCAACTGTTTTTGTGCTTGAGTGATTCTCTAGATAGCAAGTTGTTGAAACTGTTGTAGCCCAAAATTTCATAGGTAGTTGAGCGTTTAATGGCATTGATCGCGCTGCATCGAGTAATGTTCAATTCTTCTTCTCGGCTTCTCCATTATGTTGTGGCATGTAGTTGGTGGTGAACTAAAACTCACAAAAATCATAGAAATTTACTCAATTTTTCTCTCAATCAAAAAATCATAAATTTGAGATTATAGATACAACCATAAATGTTAAAACATTAATATTTATATTTGAAAATAGTGATGATTCATTAAGCAAAGTTGCATGTGCCCATTCGCATTCATGATTTTAAATCACAATTTCACTCAAATGCCAAATGTTCATGGTCTTCATTCATAAATTCAATCACAATGGTAAAGCAAGGGAGGGCAAGATGCATTTTGTTGTATTGTGGTATGTCATCAATCCATTTGCTAAATTGTGTCATTATGTTTATTGGTCATAAAGGCATGTAACACAACGTCCACATACATTTCTCAAGTTGCTTTGCTATAGGACCATGACCTTGTGCTTGAATGTAATTATTTATGTCAAGGGCTTCCTAGCGGCAATGAGGTTGGACCACTACCGCAATTATACCCTAGCTATGGGTCCTTATTATAGTTGGAGATAAGTAGCTTGAATTATTCCAAAAGTTGGTGGTCCACCGAATCCTCAATGTAGGGTATTGAAATTTATTTGGGTAGATCATGAGATCAAACTTGAGTGGGAAACTCTTATGTCAAGCTACAAGAGATAGGATTTGAACTTTCGCATTTGAGATAAAGCTCGCCATGTGTCTTGCTCTTTCATAATATGGTGTATATGATTATGATCTTGTATCTATAAGAATATCTGACTTGCCAACAATGTCTAGAATGTTCGAGTGCAAACTCCAACATGATACGAGACCATCGTGTGTGATTCCAACATAATTTTGTCTAATTTCCAACACAATATCAAAGCCATTTGTATTTTCACAAGTTTCTGCTCTCTTCTGAAATGTCAAATTTATCAAGGTATCAAAGTGATTTGTGTTCTTGAAAGCACATGCTCTTTTTTGAAATGCCAAATTTATCTACTTGTAAGCACCTGTTTGCTTGAACAAGGCAAACATATCCTAGGGAAGCTGCACACAACTTCCAATATCCATTGACCAATGTAATTTAACAAAAGGTTCTTGAGCATTACATCTCTTTCGCAGATAAAATGATAGTCAGCAAGGGGAGGCATGCAATTTGGCTGAAGCAATAGAAGAATGCACATTCTATTTATTATCGAAAAATTCAGGTCCCAAGACTAGCCAATAGAACCCACTTCATTCCAATGCTCTGCATTAGGCTTAAGAGGTGTGCCTTTGTAAACCATGAACCGATACTTCCGATCAGATCTGTCATGCCAAGTAAGAGTATGTCTCATATGCATACAATTTCACTGATGACAACCTTTGACATTATAACAAAGACGGTTAATCCAGACAAAGTCCATGTCCAGTACCTGAAACCAATCATCCAAAAAAATCGTCGTGCACTAGGGGGAGGAAAGACAGCAAAACCTGTTGGACCTCCCTTATTCTTCATGTCCTAAAACGTCAGAAAACGCACCATTTTCATGACTTGAAAGAGAAACTATTGCACAAGACTTGTACCAAATGCATAACTGCATAACCCCACTATCCCACTAGACTGACAATGACAACACTATTGTCTTCATAATGTACGAGTACCTGTACAAGCCACTTCACGATTCGGCGACCAATTCCTTGCCGCTGAAAATCAGGATCCACCGCAACATCACAAATTGTTGCCTAAAAGGGTTGAAGTTGCCATTTTGACAAACACTTTAGTACAGCGCTTTAACACAATGTAGAGTCAGAACCCACTTAGTTTAACAATGTCCATACAATGCAAGATGCTCCATAAGTAGCACTTACTACAAACGCTCCATCTGAAACTGCACGTCCCACACCTGCCCACATTAACTTTAATTGAAACATCACTGCCGTGGAACTGATTCAAAATTCGATGATTTGATAGTCATACAAATGAGAAAAGTGTGATCCTTGCAAGTGGAAAGTGCAAAACAAGTCCAGCCACATTGATGTTTCCATAAAAGCAACGGCTTGTCCACTTAGAGTCTTCATCACATCAACACCCATGTACACTTAAACAAGGCAAAATTAAGCTGTATAAACAACCATATGAGGTTTCTTATAATGTACCCCATGATTCTGTAGTGTATGGGACGACATTCCACATGCATACTGATACAAAATGCAGGATCTACCAAATGGGACATGGGAACATTCTCCACAATGCACATTTTGTATGGAGCACTTTTTCTTACATTCAAAAAAAATTTCATCCCGCGTATAGAACATAACATACCCCCTAAAAAAGTACAGAATGGGCATATCATTGATGTACCCACCTCGTAACCAGCATTCATTTTGTAGTTACAAAGAAGAAAAAATAAAATATGCTAAAACTTCTATTCAAAAAAGAGAACGAACCAGGAGCTTCCACCCTGGAAAAAAGAGATGAAAGAGTATAATCTTGGAGTTCGATTGCAATAAACATTTGCTACATTTTCCCCCAAAATCAGATAAAATGACAGTATGATTGAAAGAGACAACTTAAAGAGGAGAAGTTGACAACCAGTAAGTTATGACCAAAGTACCATATGGTGAACTACATTAGAACTGGAAGTACCACAAACACACCAAAAAGAAATGTGACTCAGCTTAAAATAATGAATAACTGAATCACAAGCCAATACAGTACTGAAAGAACTCAAGAAACTGACTAGCTGATCTAAGCTCCTCTCCATAGGATATCGTTCCGTACCTTTTGGTACAGAACATATCATTCTGTATGTACGGAACATGATGCAAAAAATTGTCAGTTTTGTTTGTTTTCTTTTTTAGATTATTTTTGCAAATCCTACTATGTGCAAAAAATCCATCGTAGTTTGCAAAAAAGTTTCTGATTCCTGAGAAATAGTGCTCGAGGGCTAGATTAGAGGAGATCTAGAATTGGTTGGGTTGGTTTTGTCTATTGCACCTGCCCTTGGTGTTCTTGGAGCTCTACCAGGATTGGGAGTCTTGGGAGAGTATCAGAGCATATGGAGGTTATCGAGCATCTGGTTCGATGGAAAGGAGATTCATGGGAACCAGAAGGTAATCTAAAGAGGAGTTTCCCTGACTTTAAGTTTTGAGGACAGAACTGAAATAAGGGGGGAAGTATGTCATGGCCCTAATGGGGGTTTGGACCATTGGGGGGGTGCCTTGGACGTAGGGACCGGGCCTAATCTGGATAACAGTCATGTAGGACCATGGGTTCACACCTGCATGCGGTATTAGCATGCGTGATACATGCATTGTGCTTTTGCATTGGGTCTTGGCTATTATGGGTTAGAGGTCCCTACATGCAGTGGACATGCGTGGGAGTTTGGCATGAGCTGATAGTATGTTTACATGTGGATTCAGTGCATGGGCAAACAGGGTGGGTTCTACACTATATATACCCTCACCGTGTCCATGAGGATCATCGAGAGTCTTGCAGCTGTTATGCTGTCAGACTATGGAGTGCATTCCCTATGGTTTGCCTGTCTCCTGGAATGCTCGAATGCTCGGAGGCTAGACTGGTATTGGGTCTAGATTTGGTTGGGACAGTTTAGTCTACAACATTCTCCCTCTGTGTTTTGGAGCTCTATCTTGATTGGGATTCCCGGAGGACATTTTAGGTTACATGGTGCAAAGTACTTCACCCAAATTGACTTGAGATTAGGGTATCATCAAATTCGAATTAAGAGTGAGGACGTTGAAAAAACGGGATTTAGGACAAGGCATGGCCATTATGAGTTTCTAGTCTTGCCGTTTGGATTGACGAATGGCCTTGCAACCTTCCAATAGATGATGAACAATCTTCTACGTCCATATCTAGGAAAGTTCGTAATAGATTACTTAGATGACATTCTCATCTATAGTAGAACTTTAGAGAAGCATGAACATATCAAAACAGTCTTGAGATTACTAAGACAGAAGAAGATCTCCGCCAAGAAATCCAAGTGTGAATTTTTCAGACAAGACTAGTTTATCTCAGTCACATTATTTCGGACCGTGGGTTGGAAATTGACCCTAATAAAATTCGTAAGGTTCGTGAGTGGCCTATTCTCCTTACCATCAAAGAAGTCGAATCTTTTCTTGGCTTCATTGAGTTCTCTCATCAATTCATCAAGGATTATGCAATTATTGCATTACCCTTGACAAATGTCCTCAAAGGGGCAAAAAGAACTAGTCGACACAATAAGTTTAGTCCTCCGATTACTTGGACTGAAGAGTTGAATCAAAGTTTTGAGTCTGAAACACTATGTGTCTACAGCTCTTATTTTACACATAGACTATAGTCAATCCTAACAAGCCGTACATGCTTGACACGAATGCTAGCGATTATGCTATAGGTGCAATACTCTATCAGGACAGTAGATCGGCTGTTTTTGAAAGCAAGAAGTTGGACCCTCCTGAAATGCAATATTCCACCTATGACAAGGAACGTTTTGCAATTAGTAACGCTCTTAAAATCTAGAGACATTATTTATACGGATCCAGGTTTACTGTAGTCATTGAACACCAAGCATTGAAGTATATTAATGATGCGGTAGACTTTCATGTTCGTAAAGCCAGGTGGTTAGAGTTGCTCCAAGAATTTCAGTATGACGTTAAGTACCAAAAGGGTACGTCAAACTGTGTCGCAGATGGCTTAAGCCAGATTGGAGAGGTAATCAGTTAAGCTTTTCTGAGATCCAATCTTATTTGTATTTATCCCTTAGAGATTTGTGTAAGACCGACAAGTACTTCGGTCAGATTTGGCCAGATGCCTTTGTTGAAGAGTAATGCCTATTTTACCCCTTTGGCTAAGCACTAGTTAAGTTGTAAGTTGTACATAACTCCTGGGGCATGTTGTTAGATAAATACATGGGACCCCCCTTTTTGTAAGTTGAGTAAATTAGTGCAAGTGGCCCACTGGGCCAAGTAGCTCACTCCTATGGTTGAAACCTAGACCTTCTATGCATGTAAGTGAGGTGCTTGCCTCACAAGGGATTTGGAGGACCCACGCCCTCCTCTCTCTCTCTAGCAATTCATTTCTTCTTCTAACTTTTGGTGTTGTGAGGAGCTTATGCAATTCTCCTTGTGTGTGATGTTTTCCGTAGCCAAGTTTCTCAAGCTTTCATAGTTGATCTAGTATTGAAGTTAAGATACTCCATAGCTGGGTCTTGCAAATCATCATGGTATCAGAGTAGGTTGTCTAGCCTATGAGTCTGTGAGTGAGAGAAACTTCAGTGCTCAGATTCTTGAGAAGATTCTCATCTTCTACAAGCACCTCAATCTTGAAAGAGGGCGCTTTTGATCTACAGGAATCAGATCAGATTGAGTCTTGCACTGTTGGAGAGCTATTGGCAAGGGGAGTGGGATGATCCAAAAACTTTCTATCTTCTGGCTGAGTTTTGGAAGGTCTTTTTGGAGGAGCTTACACAAAAGTAGGGCGCATATTCTGTAGGGGCTTTTGGTTACTGAACCAGTGGGGCCTAGTGCTTGTGCTAGTGAGGCCATATCAAGTGGCAAAGACAAAAGCAGGAGCTGAAGGGTTGCCTTGAAGTGGCTACATACCCTAGTTTGGGGTCAAACCCTTGTTGCTGGAAGTTGTTTCTTTTCTGATCTTTTTCAAGTTGAGCTTTTGTTTGAGCACAGATTATAGCATGGCTAGTCTAGCAAACTTGATGGCACAAACTACAGAGTGTGGAAGTTCAAGATGGCTAATATCTTGATGGACAGGAATTGCTGGGAGTTGATGGCAGGTAGAGAGCCTGTACCAACAACTGATCTTGAATTGAAGGACTACATGAACAGGAGACAGAAAGCTCATAGGATGATCAATCTTTCTGTCAAGGACAATATTATTCCTCACATTTGCAATGCAAGAGATGCAGGACTATTCTGAAGTCTATGTTTGAAACAGTGGATTCAGCCAAGCTTGTGTATCTGCAAAACAGATTACATACTCTCAAGATGGAAGCAGGTGCAACAATTGGTGATCATATCAAAAAGGTCAAGGACCTAATGGATCAGCTTGCTTCAGTAGGAGAGACAGTAAGTGATAGGAGTATTGTCCCCATAGTCTTGAATAGCTTGTCATTCAACTATCAAGACTATGTGATGTCCCCTTCTGCTAGGGAGAAACTCCCAACCTTTGGGGAGTTATGTGGTCTTCTTTTACAGGAGGAGATGAGAAGGAAGATAATCCAGAACATGCATTTGCTTGTAAGAAGAAGCAAAACTTTCAAAAGAAAGGCAAAGGCAAAAAGAAGAACTCAAAGCAAAGCTTGGAGCAGCAGGTGTCCAAGTTATAGGTTGGAGAGGAGTCAAGCACCAATTCCTCATCTACACCGAAGAGGAAGGGCAACTGCAACTATTGTGGCAAGTATGGGCATTTTGCTTTTGAATGCAGGAAGAAGCAAAGTGATCAGAAGAAGGGAAAGAACCAGCAGGGTCACTTTGAGGGGGAGCAATCTGGTGGGCTTGAACTATTCACCGCAGCCCTATCATCTGAATCCACATTTGGTGGATGGTGCATTGATTCTGGAGCCTCAAAGCACATGACACCTCATAGACATTGGTTCAACACCTATGAGGAGACATGAGATGGTCAGCATGTATGCCTTGGAGATAACTCTACACATGAGGTGAGGGGCAAAGGCATCAAAAGATGATGGTCCAGCATTTGCAAATGAGACGCTCTATCGTCAATTGGTGGGCAACCTGATTTACCTTACTACTACCAGGCCAGATATTGCTTATGCGGTTGGGATTGCAAGTCAATTCATGAGTAAGCCTACCGAAGCACAATGGAAGGCAGCCAAGCGGATCCTACGATATGTGAGAGGGACAATGACTTATGGGATTGGATACACAGATGATGGGGACCTTCAGCTGGAGGGTTATTCAGATTCTGATTGGGCAGGTGACAGAGACGATCGGAGATCGACAACAGGCTATTGTTTTAGCCTAGGTTCAAGGGCTATATCATGGTGCAGCAAGAAGCAGCCTACTATTGCTCTATCATCTACCGAAGCTGAGTATAGGGCGACTACGAGGTCCACTTGTGAAGCCATTTGATTACGTCATCTACTTGAGGACATGCAAATTGCTCAAGTAAGACCTACATTATTACATTGTGATAACCAAAGTTGCATTCAGCTTGCAAGGAATCCAGTCTATCATGCACGGACGAAGCACATAGAGGTGGACCAGCATTTCATACGAGAGAAAGTGCACAGTGGGGAGATCGAGCCAGTTTATTGTGACACCAACGACCAGATAGCTGATATTTTTACTAAACCACTTAGTAAAGATAAGTTTGAAAAGTTCAGAACTTTGTTGGGTGTCAGTTTGAATAAAATTGCCATTAAGGTGGGGTGTTGAAGAGTAATGCCTATTTTACCCCTTTGGCTAAGCACTAGTTAAGTTGTAAGTTGTACATAATTCATGGGGCATGTTGTTAAATAAATACATGGGACCCCCCCTTTTTGTAAGTTGAGTAAATTAGTGCAAGTGGCCCACTTGGCCAAGTAGCTCACTCCTATGGTTGACACCTAGAACTTCTATGCATGTAAGTGAGGTGCTTGCCTCACAAGGGATTTGGAGGACCCACGCCCTCCTCTCTCTCTCTCTAGCAATTCATTTCTTCTTCTAACTTTTGGTGTTGTGAGGTGCTTATGCAATTCTCCTTGTGTGTGATGTTTTCCATAGCCAAGTTTCTCAAGCTTTCATAGTTGATCTAGTATTGAAGTTAAGATACTCCATAGCTAGGTCTTGCAAATCATCAGCCTTGGCAAGAAATTTTAGACTTAGTATTGAGCTTAGAATGTAGGATTCCAAGATTTCTCCTCAAGATGAGATACTAAGAGACTATTCCATAAGGAATGGGTTGCTTTTCCGGAATGGAAAGGCGTGTGTGCCAAAGCATGATGAGTTGAGGGCCCAAATCCTTCATCCGAATGAGGTCATGAGGGCCAAAAACAGCCGTGTTAAAACAACAATGCTCACACACAGAATTACCAGTAAAGGAAAGATCTACACTAGATATGCTAGAGTTACCTGGCGTCTTAAAAGATGCCCCTTTAGCTTTCCGTTTCTTTGGACATTCCTTTACGACATGACCTGGTTCCATGCAATTGAAGCACAGATTGTTGCTTCTGGCTTTCATGAAGGTTTCGTGGTCCAATGTAGATCTTTTCTTCGATTTCCCTAAACCTGAAGCCCCATCCTTTGCCTTGTCTTTTGAATTCTTTGGAAAGAAAGGCTTCTTACCCTTTACGTCGGGCAAGACACCAATCTCAGGCTTAGCCATCATACGAGTAGCATCGTAGATTCTGGCGAAGCGAACAACATCCTCGAGGGTAAGAGGCTGGTTCCTCCTGACCTCTAGCTGGTAGTATCTTGGCAACCCCAGTATAAATGCAACTTTACTAGCAAAGGATCTATTCTAGCTGCAAAACGAAAATAGACCTCCTGAAACTCTTGTAAATACTGATCCAGCGGCCGGTTCCCCATATGGATCGTTGCATACTGACGATAAAATTCAAAATCATCAAGAATAGGAAGGAACTTACAAAAATCCTCCCAATTCCTAGGAACTTCAGGCTTACCCCTTATATCTTGCCACCAGCTAAATGCTTTACCTCGTAGGTACATGACGACGAGATTGATCTTGTTGTCCTCGGATGAATCGTGCATGGAAAAGTGCGAATTCCATCGATCCAGCCATTGCAAGACCGCCTCCGGGGTTCTATCCTTCTTTTCCCCAGCAAAAACTTCAGGAGTGAACAAGGGTTGATGCACCAATCCCCTTAGTTGCGTCGATTCCTTGAGATACTGCTGATCCCAACTGTGCCTAGCTTGCATATCAACTTAATGGCTAGCATCAAGGCATCAGGGTCTAAAACAGAGGCAGATACTATAGCCTCTCTAGCAGGGGGGGACATAGGCTGTGTGGAATGAGTAGGTTCCATTTTTCCAAGAAGAAGAGAGGTGAATTAAGAAGAGATGATAGAAGACAATCAAAAGCTACTCAAGGAAGGTAGATACAAGGCTACTCTTGCTGTCTCTCCACAAACCAAATGGTATTGTCCATGGCTGCCAAGAGGAATAAGAGAGAGTAAAGAGAAGGATGCACCACCACCTCCAGCTCTTTTCACAAAAACAGATGCATGGAAGAGGCGTGCCTCCCTCTCCATGCCATCCTACCACCTGCCAAGTGGCTTTGCCTTGCCACCTAGCTTCCACCTCATCTTACTGGCCAATCCCTGGCAACCAGCCAGGTGGCCTACAGCCCCCTTTCCCCTTTCATTTTTCTTGTTTTCTTGAAACTGTCAGACAGGGACACGGAGAAGACAAGCAAGTTAAAATTACAAGGAGGGCCCCGATTTCCTCAGTTAAGGATCTGGAAAGCATCGCAACAGCAGGGTGCTACCAGCTGCCACCTCACATGGCCAAAAAGATGCCACGTGGCAGATTCCTCAACACTTTTTGAGGATCCACGCTGGACAGGCAGCGATAACAATATTCAAGTTTTTTCTATATGCTGAGGAGGGCCCATCGCGATCAGACCAACGCCTGAATCTGAGCGGAATAGGTGTAGGAAGGACCGCCACCTGTCCTTTCCTGGACAGTGCCACATGGCAGGGCTTCCATGGGCCCCATACTATTTTTTCCTTAACTTTTTCTTCAATTTTGGGTAAAAAAACAGCGGAAGGAAAAAACCCTGAAAAATGCATTTCAATTCCGTTTCGAAATCCGTCTGAAGCAACGTAAGTTACAGGAAAACTACTAAGGATCAACACACCTGCTTTCAGCATGCAGTGGCTCTGATACCATATGTTACAATCCTAATTACTGCAAACCTCCAGGTGCCGGTTAACCACAAGAGACCGAACGATTCACGTTCCACCCCGCCATAGGACCTAATCCGGGTCCACCCACCGTGCCCTGGCCTGTGACCGTATCAAGCTGGATCCGACCTCCCTCCCAGACGGCGTCCCATACCACCGCCTAGGCTCTCAGCCATCTCTTGCCTCATGCTAGCAAATATCCTGGCCGTGCACACGCTCTCCATCCACCTCCTCCTAGGTAGACAGAATGGATGGCAAATGAGTCCTCCTCCCCTTGTATACCTCCAAGGAGAGAGACTCCAAGCCATGTGCACACCTAGATCATGACACGTGGCAACCGTGCAGGTTCACGAGCCACCGGTCAAGTCTACAGGCCCAGTCATCATCCAGTCACAAGTTTAGGTTTGGGACCCAAGGGAGTTGGGTCCCTAACAGTTACCACCATAGCTGCCACGAGGACACCAAGGAGGCTGAGCCAAGATCAATGCGGGTTATGCAATAATTGCATTACCTTTGACAAATGTCCTCAAAGGGGCAAAAAGAACTATCTGACACAGTAAATACAGTCCTCCGATTACTTGGACTGAAGAGATGAATCAAAGTTTTGAAAACCTCAAATATTGTGTATCTACAACACCTATTTTACACATAGTGCCAATGTTTCATGGACCGATTCGAATCGGCGGTTCGAATCGGCCGATTCAACCGATTCGAATCGGTTGGACAGGTTCGAATCGGCCAATCATACACCTAAAATTTTTTTGGTCTGTTTGTGCAAAAAACAAGTTAACAAACTCACATTTTGATGTAGTGACAGATTCTAGCTCATTTTGGATATTAGAATTGGTGTACACTGCATATTGGACTCTATTCAGGGACCAGTTGGAACTTGGGCCTTGGCAGTCACAAAGAAATTAGAAATTAGAATCGAGATTTAGTCTTTAGAAGGTTAAAATGAAATATTTCAACTTTGATTCTCAACTACTGACAATTGTACCATGTACTACAGTCCACAACGTCCTTGAGGCTTCGATTAGAGATTAGCTTAAATTAGCAAGCGAGTTCCTATTTCTAGTTCCTTCAATCCTTTTAGTATTGTAGTGGCTTGTCATTAATTCATCCATCAGTTTTAGCCCATTGCATTTCCTTTCAGTAGTACTCTGTGGTTCTCCTAGTTCTATGACAATGCTTTTGCTGTTTAACTTACAAACACATCATCACAATCATAATACTAGAGAGAACAATGCAATTATATTAATAAAGCACATGAGAACAATGATATTTACTAGAATAAGAATGATCACTAGAATATGTTGACAACGTTGCACATGGCATTTTGGAATGCGTTCGGAACTCGTTTCAGGATTTTGGCATGGAACGCTGCCCCAGAATGTTTTTTTTTTTTTTTTGGCAATATGGGGTTCAAAAAGTATAAAATTTTATGGATCAATGAGGCCCATTGGCCTACATATGTTGTCTGAATGCCCAAATTAGGGCTAGGTCTACAAGAACCTTATTAAGGCCCAACATTAGATACATCATCAACAATAAATGCTAACTGGTTAAAGATGGTTCCCCATAGCCCAAATCATAAAGATCTAAATTGAAGTAATAAGGTGGGACCTAAAGTCCATCATTATCTAGAATATGTACGCAACCAATACACAATAAGCTAATCAATAGGAGGATATCATAGCTCAAACCTTGAATTTTGACGGACATTTTGCCACGTTTTATAATACAGAGAGTATTAACAAAGTCAACATAAATGAATGAAGTCGACAAGAAATAGACATAAATAAGATAATCATGTAGGCAATGCTAATTGTGTTGCAATCTGGTTTCATTGAAGTATCCAAAGATTTATTAAAATTCAGTCTGTCGTTTGTCCAAAGAGGTTGTATTCCAAAAAAACATTGGAAGTTTTTTAAGCCAAAACTTTCCTAATCATCAATGCCCCTCACCCACCGCCCTTCTTTAAATAGTAGGTTGCACTATATTTCCTCTAATTAAGAGCAATTCTGAAAATAAACTGGAGCCTTGACCACGAATGCAGGACCATGAGCATATAAACTACTTTCTTGGCCATATGTTAGATAAGAGAACTTTTGAAACATAAAGGAACTAAGACAAACACCGAGAGAAGTGGAAAATAGCGCACCAACAATTTTTTTAGAAGGCTGAGAAAATGTAGATGCATCTTCTTGCGCCAGAACAACAACAAACTGTAAAGCATTGTCATACAATCAAACCATGATGTTGCACAAGTTTCAATTTCAAACTATAGCTTCATAAAAAAAACTCATGAAAAACAAGTTGACCTACAAGCAAAAGAGCAATCACAGAAAATATATGGACAACCTCCGTAGCACAAGTTTTGAGCATGTGAGCATGTCATAAGTTTAGTGTGCCTTACAGCAAAACTGTGATAAAAAGCTTTCATAATCTTCTTCGGATCCCTTGAAACTTTCAACGTCCTTTCCCAAAGCTCACTCAACTAAAAGAATCTAAAGAGACATGAATCAAGTCAGATGAACACACAAGATATCCGAACTTGAAGTTAATTGCCAATTTGTCAATCTCACATGAAGGTTTCTTTCCAAAATAATAGCTTAGGTACTACTCCAATATTGAAAGAAATACTTGATATCAGCAATAATTCCAAAAAGATGCAGCATACTTGGATCGGGTCAATGTCAGAAAAGTTTGAGCTGTATTTGAAAGGTTGAGGGAAAAAAGACGGCCGGAAAGATCGCATTACAGCTAGAGGATGCAACAATTCAGCTACTATTTGGCAAGAATTTGAACTAGGTGTTGAAGCTTGTTTTGAACAATCACAATATCCAAACGATCTGTGAACTAAGCTTCGTTTCACCTGTCGAAAAAAAAGTTGTTCACATCAGCATCGAATCTTTAACCTAAGGGTATCGTTTTTCTAATGTCAAAGAACTTGCACATAAGAACAATGTCAAATCTTAATAAGCCAACATGTAAACTAGTCAAACAGCCAGATACCACATGAAATCCATTGCCAAGGGAACAAATAATTGGATATTTGAAGAGATCGTGTTGAACATTGAGATATAAAGCTACAGATATTCTCACCAAACAAATTACAGTAAACTTGCAGACTTTTAATGCTTCTATGTGTGAAGCTGATTGAAATCCTAGACCGACATTGATGAAATTACTTTGACCATGAAGTAAGTTTGATAGCAAATTTATATGAGAAATTGTCCCCTCAATCAATTAACAAGTTTCTAGCAACTCCATTCCAAGAAGCAGCTCAAATTTTAGAATATATATTTCACCAAAAAGCTTCTAAACAGCCAGCTTTGTTGGCAATGAGTTGAACAAATGCTACTTGGAGATAAAAGACCTTATTGGGTCCCATAAGCAAATGGAGAAGTTAGAATTCAATGTTGAAAATTTTGTCATAGTGCCCTAGTACCAATCTTTTGGGGGCCTGTTTGTCCATTTGGCAGGTGGCTAAGAGGCTTCAAATGGGATCCAAGTACTCAACGATCAATCCAACGGCCCGTTTGATCGATACCATTTGTTACACAATCTACACCTCAGCAATCCACTCTTTATATTATTGATACTAAGTCTAGGATAACTTCTTGTTCAATTTTCCTTGAATCGAATCACCAACAAGGAATATAAGCCCATCTAGGACACTTTTTGTAATGTTGTGGCTCAGTCCTGGAATTAACTATCAAGAAGATAAGACTCCACCCTTCTGCAATCTCAACCAAGTTAATCAAATGTAGGAGGCAGTTTTGGATTCAGCTAGGTGGCAAGTCCCTCGGTCGTGATGGCTGCCTACCATTGGTCCATGTTTTGAGAATGGACTTTCTCCCCTGTCAGACTACACATAGTTGCCACGATGGTGTATGAGGTGGCATTTATCTTAGCCAAGCAGGGGCAACCCAAGTTCATTCTTTGGGCATACATGGCAACTTGAGGCAAGCGAAGAGTGTGTAACGAGCTGAGACTACTTCGCATGGGTGGGGTCAGCTTCATCCAAAAGGGATCTATGCTTTGGAGTTGGTGCTAGCAACTCTCAAGCACGTCACCACATTCAAATCAATTCAGGCCCGTCACTGCCATGCCAGCGATGGCTGCCTATGTGCCTGCCCTAATGGGCCAATGGCTCATAGAATGAAAGGTATCCAATTGCCATTGGTCTACACGATCCGGCCGATCGTGTGCAAGGACTTCACTTCCGGTAATCTGCATCATCCAAGCCAATTGCATGCAAGAAATTCCAATCGCCAGTAGTCCGCATCATCCAACCAATCACGTGCAAGGAAATCCACAAGGGCCAAGCAACTATTTGAAACCAGCTTAGCCAAATGAGAGGGCAAAAGTTTAATGTTGTGCTATTGCTTTCTTTATCTGCAAAGCAACCAAGTCACCAAAAGCAACTAGTTCTGAGCTGGGTGCTTGAGTAGAGTGGAAGGTCGTGGACTAAGGGCTTTCCTAGCTTTGATCATCCTCAATCCTGGGTTCTCTAATTTGGGAAAGTCCGAGACTTTAGAAGACGTAAAAATCGTTCTCAATCCTGACTATACCATAGAAAGGTACTGTTTACTGCACGGAAGGGTTTTTGATGGCTGATTCTTGCCAATGCTGGTAGACTTTACCTTAATACACAAGGAAATTCACATAAGGTTTTTCCGGTCCAGAAACATTCCAATAGTAAAATTCTGAGGGCAAAATGGAATAACCCATGTACCAAACTTCAAGTTCTAGCCAAATATAGGCAATCACTCATCAATCAATACCATAAATGGAGCAATATAAATTCTTCAATTCTGTCTCATTCTGATCCCCTCAAGCTTTCAAAATTGGGACAAAAGATTAAATTCTGCCCCGGCAAGGAAATGATGAGAGCAGATTCAAAGTGAACAAATGCTTGCAGATGTCAATAGGCAGAAATAGAAAAATTCTATGAGACTATTGACACTAACGACTTACCGAAACCACAAGAGGAGCAGGAGTGGGAAGAACAGTGGCAGTAGCAGTAACAGTAGCAGGCAAGAGGTGAACCGAGGGGAAGAAATGGCTGCTGCAAGCTGCTGCGAGGTGACGGGGACGAAGGAACGCCATCTCTCTCTCTCTCTCTCTCTCTCTCTCTCTCTCTCCAATCTGCGTTTATAAGTAGCCACACGGACTAGCTCGCCGACAGGACGTTGGTTGCTTTCTTTTTTATTGGGCACATGACCATCACATTCCTTATTGCCCAAGGAAGAGATGATGAAGTCATTTGCCCAAGGAAGAGTTGAAGGAGTCGGTTGCCAAACTAGGAGCAAGTAAATAAAGGCTTTATCGAGTGGCAGCCCCCGGTCTTTTATTTGCATGTGATCGACTACGCATATTACGTCCATGTCAAGTATGTGGGGATTCGAAATAATTCTTAACATGGATAACCAGTCACTCCAATGTATGAGGTTATTAATTATGCCTCATCATTCCGAGCTTGGCCAGTAATGTAATTAATAATCTTATGATGACCCAGACCTATAATTGGACATAGGAGCACTTGCATGGTGTTTGACTGTTATAATGCAAGAATTGGCTTATTTAGGTTGCTTGGAGATTCTAAGAGATATATTCTCTCCTCATGGGAGAAAATATTTACTATGGAAACTCGCCCATCTCCCTATTGGATTATTTGATCTATGAGCCAAGGTCCCCTTCTCTCTTTCATGGGGTTGAAGTGGTTAGAATATTGAGTAGTCATTTCTTGTTGATTGGGCGGTTTTGCTCCACAGGTGTCTTTTTGGTTGCATGCAACAAGATCTAGTCGGATCTTCACTTGGCAATCCTTACAACGCCACACGTTAGTTCTTCATGTGCCACATGTCCAGGTGGAATCATGTGCAAATATTGGTGAGATTTCCTATGATACTGACTAGTGGCAAGATTCTTATAATACTGACTAGTGCCAAGGTGCTCAGAGAATGTCATGTGAAACTCCAACTTGCTTGCATCTTTTGAACTATGCCTTGAACTCCACAACTATGTCATATAAATATGAAGATGACTTTGCATTGTGTCATAAACATAGATTAGTATCAGTGTTCAGGAAACTTTTATTGTTATCCTCAAAAATTCACACTTTTTGAAGTGTCTTGATTTTTTAAGAACTATTAGTCATGAAAAAGATTTATTTGGGTATATAAAAATTGTCAAGATTTTCAAGACTTCGATTTTTGAGAAAAGATGCTGATTTATTCCTATACTTTGTCGACTTCCTCAAACATTTGATATGTTATTAGTTGAAAAAATTGCATCATGAGAAGTCTCCTGAATATTTGAAACTTGAATCGCGAAAAATAGTAGTCTCCTAATAATATGTAATACATAATCAACCACAAAAATGGTGTCTCATGATAAAACATTTAACGTTTATTGCATATTTATAAATCAAATTGAGACTTAGAAATATAAAGATTTGCTAATTTCAAACAACATTTTGAACTAAATATTCTAAAACGGTGCATCAATCGAGGCTTAGATCTGTTTGTATCACACCTTTATAAGTTGAACTCGACACTAATTAAAACCTTGAAAGAATGAATAGTAAATTCACTAACCATGAAAACTTGATGACAAAATTATGTATGCATATTTCAATGCAGTCAATATTGTGTTTGTGTTTTCAATTCGTGTTTTTACTTAATGATTCCAAGAGTCCGTTTCACAAATTTAGTCACCATTGCAATGACAAATTACAATTTTCTAAATTCAACAATCATGCAGAGCTGCATAAGCGCAATTTCATCATTGTTTGTTTCAAGTTGAAAGTGTATGTAAAATTATTAGAATATTTAAAATTACAATAATTGCAACCATGATTTGACAATAATAAAAAAATTATACAAATAAACATTCAATATTATGAATAAGTACACACAAAAATAGTGACAATTGAATATTCACAATCTTAATCATCTGTTAAAATTCATTATTTCTTTTATTCAATATATACAACTTGGAAAAACTAGTCACAAATTTCATGATTTGATTATCATTCTTCAAGAAATTAGTCAAAATTTTAGGATTTATTATTCATGAGTATCTACATTGTCAATAATCACACTATCATTTAACATTGACACCAATACACAAAGTAGGAAAACACCTCACGACACACTTATCACTATTTTACACAACTTAAGAAAGTATAGAGAGAGAGAGAGAGAGAGAGAGAGAGAGAGAGAGAGAGAGAGAGAGAGAGAGAGAGAGAGAGAATGTATGTTGTTATTATGGAGAAAGACCGATTCCTATTTTGACATTGGACCATGTGTGCCCTAAAATTCCAATGACATGTAGCTAGCGGTTTTCCATGCTAAAAACTGGATGAGCTAGTTGAGATTTTGGAATCTAGCATGGTCCAAAATATGAATGATTTCTGGAATATTCTAGAGAGAGAGGGGGGGGGAGGAGGAGAGATCACCAGGTGGGGGAAGAGGAAAAAGGAGAGAGGAGAGTGATCGATCGAGAGGGAGTGATTGTTATATTGTTTGCAAGGTGGTCCTCATTGTTTTTTATCCTTATCAATTTTGCGTAAAAGAGGAGCGAAGGGATAGAGCACGCTTCTTTGCGAAATCCAAATTGCTTTTGTTTTTGGAGGCAAAGTGTAATCAATAATTTGTTATTTTTAAAAGAACATATAGGTATGATATGTTGGGAAGGCATGTAGGGAAGAAACCACTACGAAAGAACGTGTGTGTGTGATAGAAATGCTTGAAAGATTTGTTAGAGATGTAGGCTTACAAGTAACTCCTGGATTTGTGATCTATGATTGAGTGATGTAGTTTTCTCCTCTAATTACGTTCAACATTTACTAGCTATTAGTAGGTCAGGTTAGGGTTTTGTGAGAAAGAGAGCATAGAGAGAAAGAGGCCACGTTTTTTTCAACCTAGCATAGATTCGAGAGGAAAAATAGCCATAAAGTGAAGCACTATTGAGTGCTCAATACTCAACTTTTGTAGATAAAGTACTAGTAGATTGCTTCTTGCTATCCCAAGCAATAGTTTTTGTGCCTACACTTAATGAAAAACTAGCAACAAATTTCTTGTCATCAGTACTTCCTAACCAAGCAACCCACTAAAATTGATTGCTCTTCTTGTCCATATCTCAAGCCATAGTTAATTGTCCCTCTTAATTCTCCAAATTCTATTAGCAGCTTTCCAATGCATTTCTGTAGGGTCAACCATAGATTGACTTACCAAACCAAGAGAGAAAGATATATTTGAACAAGTATGTGTGAGGTAAATCAAACCTCCAACTAGTTGCTATATGGGATGTAATAGACTTAATTGCATCAATGTGGATTGGGCCATCTCCATAATGGTTTGTTCTTTCTCTCTACAACACCATTCTATTTGTGGTGTATATGGAGTAGTTACTTGTCTTCTGATCTCTTGCTACTTACAAAACTCATTGAAAGTATTTGACAAGTACTCTCTACCATTATTAAATCTAACAATTTTGCTTTAACAGATACTTTGCTTTTTGACAAAATTCTTGAATTCACATGAACAAGTACATTCATTTGATTTTTGAGACATGAGATAGATCCACGTCTTGTTGTTAAAATCATCAATAGGTATAAAGAAATTATAAGAGCCACTTGTAAGACTTGTTCGCATTGGTCTGCAAACATTCATAGGGATGATTTTCAAATTCCTTTGTGCTCTGTTTAATTCATTTTCTAAAAATATTTTTATATGTTATTTTTCTAAGATGTTTCACATATCTTTCAGTATAGCATGATCTATGATAGTCTACTTACGAAATTATATCTCTTCCACAATTGTAGAGTATGCGTATTTATATGCCCAAATCTTTGATGTCACAAGCTGCTTTGGTGTGAGAAATGTTGGTGGTGTATTGAGATTATCAGCTCTAACAGATACCAACGGATTAAAACAATAATGAATAAGCATGTGGTCCTAGTTACAGACTCAAATCAATTGCTAAAGTTCTGAATATATATATATATATATATATATATATATATATATATCTACATAATTACTAACTCTAAGAGAGCTATCTAGAAAAATGAGTGAATATTTTCAATGTCATTGTGATACTCAATGAAAATATTTTCACTTTTTTGCATGGTATTATCAATGTCATTGTGACACTCAACCACCTGACATATACCAACAAATAGCAAGTCTTATGACTACCACCAGGCAGTCCCATGCAAGAGGTGGTGGTGCAACCCACAACCACAATGTGACTAAAAGAAACATCTAAACTTTGCCACAAGATATTTTCTACAACTATTCATGTTGCCCTCTTTCAATGCCGAAAACATATGCAAGTACGCGTAAGGATGTGAGCAAGCATGAATGAGGTGCAAATAGCAAGACTGTAGGTCACCTGGATGGCACAAGTGCAAACAACACACACTCACATGGCTCAGACCCTGAAGCCTACTACACATCCAACACAATAAAATCCTTAAAAGCTTTGTTATCATGAGAAAAGGATGAAGGACATTGTCCTTTCAAAAAAATTGATGAAGATAAGTGAGTTTATAGCCCAATCATGAGCTCTGCCTCCCTGGAGTGCAATAGTGTTGTCCAACCTTCATAGAAGGATTGCAAAACTCTAAAAAAAAGCTTGTATTTTCAAGATTCACAAATTTTTGTAAACATAAGATTAAAAAAAAAAAAAAAAGGCTGCACAATTTCTAGTAAAGTTCATAAGATTACGCTTAAATTTAACTAAGCTTTAGCTGTAATGTTTTGGTTGCAAAAGTGCCAAACTACCAATAAGTATATAATCTTTGTAAATGCAAAGATAGAATAATGCAAGATCTTCCAGTTGCTATGTATATGTAAATGAGCGATTGAAGAACATAGAGATTCAAATAGGATTTTCAGAAAAGATACTCAAGCAGAGATCAAACGACCAGAACGGGTCTTCTAGTAGAAGGTTGAAGTTTAAACAATATCCACCGTGATCCCTCTTAAGGTGGAATTTTGTTTTTCCAAAAAAAAATATGGCTGTTGAAGTGGCACCCTTTCGTCAAAACTATATTTATTATAATTACAACAGTGACCCTTCCCATTGGCAATGAATATGGGCTCATATTGTATCACCCTTTATGTTGTGAATTTTTTTGATGCATTCATAATATGTAGAATGTTTGGATCTCTTTGATATCTTTACCTTGACCATATTCTTTTAATAACAAAACAAGTCCATCTGCAATTTTCAAAAATATAGTTATGCTAACTTCCATATCAAATCTCTAGTTTCCTACTTGGTTTTTTTAACAAACTATGGGAATAAGATTTGCATGAAAAATAGTGGATGAAAAACTAGATGTCCTCTAATGTACACCATTGTCAATGTTTTCAATATTAGCATACAGACTAAAAAATCATAAAACTATAGAAGAAAATATACCTAATTTTCCGAAGATAGTGAATGGTGAAAATTAAGTGGGTGTTTCTCTAACAATCAAAACAAAACTAGGGATAAACTTGGTCTCAAGAGAGTTTGCACTCAGGCTGGTGTCCAATGATGTCAATAAGGACATTAGAGGGTCACAAAATAGTATGCTTGTTTTATCTTCCTATCAAGTTCATTATACTCTCAAAGACTCTATCTAAATGCTAACACTTCAATTCTAGTCATTTATCATAGAAAACAAAGTAAGATGTGATGCTTTGATTTGAATTTGAATTCTTGCAAATGGTGATAAACTAAGTTTTCTAAATTCTAGAACAATGATGATTCTGCATTAGATCCATATGCTAGTGATGGGTTGGTGATGGAGGTTGAATCTTTCTAGTTGGATGAAACTCTAAAACATATGAAAAAATGTGTTTTTGTGAAAGCCTTCTAGATCTTGATGAGTTGAATTTATTTGATTTTTTCGGTTGAATCCAATTGTTTTGCAATGTGATCTTCCCAACTAGTGATCAGGGGGTTGGTGATGGGCCGAAATCTTCATAGCTAGCAACAAAGATTGTTGAAGGTCACTATTCTAACAAAGGACAAAGCCTATTTTTTTACATTCATGCTGAAAAGTGCATTTTGAGAAATATGCCAAGTAAAATGGTGCACTAGTCTCCCCATATAAGTGTAAGTAACTCTTATCCAGGTCAAATTCTTTAAGAAGGGAGTATTGTATTGTGTTGGCATTCTACTTCATATGTTTGAAGTGGAATCATGCAAAGAACTTCAGCCTTTGGGAATTATGGTTTTAGTTTTGCACGTGATTTGTTAGCATTGCCTTGCAAAAGAATACTATATGTTCAAGTCGGTCAATCAAGGTTTGTAAACATCAATATGAAAGTCAATGCCTTAGATTATATTAAGGTATGTGTGCACAAAATGCTTTGTCACACTACTAAGAACTTTATTGCAAGAACCCTATATATGCACTTCTATATGCAAGTCATAAATAGCAAAAAATTCACATTTCTCTCTTTTTCTTGCATGCACATTCACACTTTAAATTCACCTATATATGCAAGTCATAAATAGCAAAAATTTCATGTCCTTCTACATGCCCAATCTCTAGACCTCCATGATGCACCAACATCATCACCAACAACATAAAGATGATTTATATGCATTCACCAAATTATTTCATATTTGTTTTTTATTGTTTTCAAAAATCCACCCATGGACACACCTCAAATCAAAGTTCAATCTATGAGATAAGAAAATAAAATGGCAACCTCAATTCCTAGATCAGTAGGATTTGAAAATAGCTAGTTACTTGCAGTCTATCTTAGACGATCACTTGCATTTAGGAAAATTGTGGCAATGTCTTTGATACCGCAATGTTCTTGATACCGCAATGTTCGCATTTGTGATCATTTGTAAAAGCGACATGCAATACATTACTATATCCTTAAGTCTATAGAACTTTTTAAAGCAAAGTTATAGTTCATAAAATGTCCATAAAGAATTTGGGAGAGCACATTACACAGCATAAAAAGTCAAAATTAGGGCTATTTCCTCTGCAAAGGTCACTAAAAGACCATTCCTCACTTGCATCAATTATTTTAAGAACAATTATTCTAAGAAAAAGTGCTTTGTAAAGTTCGAGAGTGAAAGAAAACCAAGAATGCAAATGCTTAACACTTACACAGAGGTAACATTTAGCCAGGGTTGACTGTGATAGATTTTTGTGTTAAATCTGGCTTTTTGCCTCTTTATTATTGTTATCCATGGTCCATAGATCATGTGCTCAATGCTCAGTGCTTACATTGACTTTTTGCTATAGATCAGATCCTTAAGTGTTTGTCTTGCAGCATGGTTTTGTTGGGCATTTAACAACAATTCAGTACATAATTGGTTACATTCTCCTGCTGCCCACAAGGACCTGCAATGGGACACAGGTTGTAGCAATGGAAGAGACAAGTCTAGATAGTGGGAGCAAGGAAGATAACCATCAGTCTCTTGTTTTTCATATCAATACTGGGATTTGTGCAACAGCCTAGGCTCCTGCTCTTATATGAAAGGTAGGAGATTGGTGGCGGAGATGTCTTTTCTTAGCGTTCTGATAAATAGGGTAATGTTGGCGTAGCAGATCAATATATCACCTCCGGTTTTTTAAAAAAACCGTATATGTGCACCAACACTGGAATAGACAGGTCTTTGGTGTAGTTATCAGGCTTTTCTGTAATGATCTTGACTCTTTAAATGAATGCTATGATCCTTGATGTCTAGATCTTTGGCTGTTCATTTCTAGCAGTTCAGATCTGTTTCCACAGTGGGCACTGGCATAGAACAGGGATTGATGAACTGTGAGTGAGTTATTAGTAATCAGCAGAGATTTACTGAGTGGAGGCCATTGCCCAATGAAGTGTTTACAGTTGACAGATTTCACATTCTAAATTCCAATGTTAGGTTCAAGCCCGTGATAGTGCATAGATGATAGTACATGACTACATACTACTTTACACACATATGATAAGAATGGCACCTGCTATCCGCAATGCGCAGGCACGCCAACGATCAATCTGTGATCACGATTCGCACTGCACAGGCTAGCTTGATAGCTGACTGCTGTAGCTGGAACAAACTGCAAATACAGATGGATCGCAATTATACTATATTGACATTTTCCCAGGCTTTCGGGAGGCTTGTGATTGATTGCAATCTAGAGTTTAGATATATCATATGTTGTAACCTGTAATATTTATATGATCTGCAACGCAATCTGATTTGGGGACAGTGGACACCATGTGCAGTGACCAGACTCATCATCCTAGATTCCTATAAGATTTCGTTGGATCTCCTCAAGATCCATCCAAGGAATAGCGGCGAGTCGTCAGACAAATCATATATTGGGTTGACCATATAGCCTGTTGATTTACTACTAGGCTCTAGCCATGGCCCACACAACCTAGAGCATTGAATCTTTTACATGCGTATCAATCAGCGCTAGTAAAAACGTTCAAGAAACGACAAACACAAACAGCCCAATCCTTGAAATTCATAATATGTTACCTTTCATATTTGTAGGTTTTTATGGTTTATAATCACTAAATTCTAGTTCTGAATTTTATATTTTAACGTTTAATTCTAGCATTTTATCACCTTCCAAGAAATTTTGTGGGTTTTGTGTAAGGCTGGTGTAAAACTTGTTAAGCGCACCGCTTATCATAGTCGGTGGAGCTCTGGAGCTATTTCACTAGGCCTGTGACTTTGTGATTGATTGGTTAGGCCTTAAGTTGGAGATTAACATGCTGCTGGAACCATTTGTTGACTTAGCTGATTTGTAAGCGGCGATGGCAATGTAGTGTAGGCTACTTGGAATTTAGAGTGAGCAATTTCGGCGGGTCTTTAGTATGTTGACTGCTGTTCAAACTTCACATGCATTGCAGATAGATAAAGTTTTAAGCTTATAGAGTCATAGTTCATTGGTCATTTCTTGCAAGTTACTATACTATACTTAGTATACTATATCGGATATAGATACTCTCAGACTGGGCCTCTCACACGCAAGTCAACGTAATTAGCGAGTTTCTCAGAAAAATAGTAGACATTAAACAAGAAAGAGCATCTGCCAAAAAATCGGATAAAAGAGAGTACTCAAAAACTGAAAACTCTGAAAATAGATGTTCTTGAACAAGAGAACAAAAAAATAAATGTTCTTGTCCTCACGGAGTCACGCTAGCCCAGTCGGACAATCCTGTTGCTTGTGGCAACGGAACAGTGTACGTATTGTATGGTCATGTATGCAAAAGCTTGAAATGGGTTGGCAGTTGAAGTAGGAACTACCTGGAAGTTGGACTGTATCTATACTCTAGAGTCTAGAACCTGCCACGAAGGGTAAAAATCTGACTTGACTCGACAGCTCAAAACTTAAAAGTGATATTGGAGTGCCTGGCAAGCAAGAGCCTGCAGAGGCTGAGGTTCTCCGAAAATTAGTTAAAGCGTGGATAGATGATTGAGTATGCATTCGAACTTCGAAGTTTAGTGGCAAGAGGAAGATTGATTTCGGTCTTTCTCATTCAAAAATTCCATTGACCAATGGTGACTTCGCCATGTTCCTCCTCTCTCAAAACCTATGTTGCTGCATATTTTGCACCTTGACGCTATATCCCACCAAGGCGTTAAACATCCTGCTCATGGAGGCAGATGCTTCCAAATCTATTTAGACAGTTGTGGGGAATAGGGTACTCTTCCTTAGTCAACTGCACAAACTGGTCACTAGTGCATGTGATCCTTGAGTGTTTGATTTTTATCTGCCAGGCATAGCCGAGATAAGCCATCAGCCACAATCTTACAAGCTTCATCTGTCAAAATTAGATTGACGCATATCAGGTATTGCATTGGTTGTAAAGTCCAGATTATCAGTCTCAACGGATTACTAAATTGTGTTTTCTCAGAACAAGGAATTTCTTTCTCGCTTTGCGATTAAGTTTATTGAGAGAAGACTTTGAAATGAGACTCCAACCACATTAACCTGAATGTTCAAGTAATGCCACTATCACTTTGAAAAAGGAAGGAAGATTATGTCAGAAAGGCATGCAGATGATCACCGATCAACCATGTAGAAGACATTTATCCAAGGAATCCAAAATATTTTAATTACGTACAGATACAGTCTTGATAATGCCACTTATTGGCCAGATTCGAGTTTCTCAGAACAAGGGATTTCTTTCTCGCTTTGCGATCAAGTTTATTGAGAGAAGCCTTTGAAATGAGACTCCGACCACATTAACCTGAATGTTCAAGTAATGCCACTATCACTTTGAAAAAGGAAGGAAGATTATGTCAGAAAGGCATGCAGATGATCACCGATCGACCATGTAGAAGACATTCATCCAAAATCCAAAATATTTCAATTACCAGATACAGTCTTGATAATGCCACTTATTGGCCAGATTCGAGTTTCTAAACATCAAGAGACACTTACTGATTGCGAAAAAGCCGCAGGCTGTTGCCTAATTAGTTGCAATCTCATGGCTAAATGATGCCAAATAGCATGCTGATGAAATCCAAGATGATGAGTACGTAAATTAGACCTGGAAACATTAGAGAAAAAATGCGACTATTGTATCCTCATGAACACAAACGATAATGAGAAACATTGAACAATTGGGTTAGTTTGATCAAAACTGAATGTAGCGATTGGAACACTTCGCACTTCTGCAGTATTTTTGCAGCATGAAACGATATAATGAAGCTTCTGATCTCTAGCTGCCTACCAGGATAATAGGCCAAAATCAGATGGTGGGTGGTGGGAAACGTTGGAAGCGTTGTTGATTGCAGAACCAAACAATGATGGATTCTTGAAGAGAATCGACATGAGAGAAAGATAAGATAGAAGGATGGAACTTCTCCTGGATAGCTGGTAGCTTGTAATGCCGCAAAAGATGCCTGAAGTAACATATAGCTACCAAATTGGCAACCAGAACAGAATTCTCCCTGTTCATTTTGTAGAAGCATTGTGGTGGAATAACACATCCCGGAGCCATGCCAACATGGCGGATATATCAGCAACTACAACATCGTGAATACGGAAACAGCAGACGAAATGCAGCATCTGCTGATATTATATATTTCCAGGAAGATGATATTTTACGTTGCAACATGGGGAGAACCATGGGTGGCGTGAGATTTTAGATTCTGATCGCATATCACTGCCTCGCGCTTGCCAGAGGCAGGACTACTGGCGCGGCTGCTGCTGTCAGAAAAGCAGCTGCCAAAAGCCTTTTGCAGCACGCCTGTCGGCGATGGGAGTCGGCAGCTCTCCTGAGGGCTGCTGCTATCAGGCCTGCCACCATCGCTGAGCAAGCTCAAACCTCTCCCTCCTGTTTTCCTTAGACCGAGACGCGAGCTGGATTGCAATGCTTCGGCCAAAGGTCCTCCCATTGAATTCTCCATGCTCATAGGAAACCAGAGAGATTGTTGAGAAGGGTTGGCGTTTGATCCCAGTGTCATCCCCAAGCCTACGTGCATGGATTCCAATCCAGCTTCTCCATCTTTGGACATGGAAAGTCTGAGAGGCGAGAAGGCGTTTTTGCTTCGCACTGGGCTTGCATTTGCTGAGGCTAGGTCCGAAACAGTTGGAAGGATGGCGATAGAGAGTTGGGTAGATGATGCATTGCACGTAGGCTTCTCTTCGTCGGCGTCGGACCAAGACAAGGTTGAAGAATCAGCTGCCCTGGATCGTGGCCAGTCGTCAAAGAAATGGCGGAGAGGTTGATCTTCTGATTTCACTTCCACAGCTGTATCAATGGAGCTGTTTCTAGAGGAAAAGTAGCCGGACTGTTGCTGTTGACGCTGATCCATGAAAGCACTCAAAGGTGAAATTTCCATCAGCGCAGTCATCTCCTGAGCTTGGAGAGATCTGAGCGGTGAATCGTAGAGGTAGAAAGAATTGCAGCTTTGTTTTTGCTGGATAAGCGATGGCATCTTGGACAGCTGAGTAGGCCAAGGATGATCAGGCTGGAGATCTGCAGACTGACTACGCAGTTCATAAAGAAGCCTGCAGCACAATCAAACAGCAATGACATGAGTTTAGAAGGCTTCAGCTGGACTGAGGGTGACAGAATGCTGGAGAAAAGATCAAAGTCAGAGATAAGAGGTGGAGCGTACCTTGGATCTTTGCTCGTTGACATGGAAGAGGCAGGAGAGTGTGGTGGAAGCTGAAACTGGCTGCTAGGGAGACGGGCTGAGATGCAGCTAGGATTGACGGACATTTCAGTGGCAGACCCATTGATGAAGGATTTGGTGACATGGGCAGAAACTTGCTGTTGTTGCTGAGAAGAATTGACAATCACGGGCGGCCTCGGATCAATGGAATGGGGAGCAGTTCGGGGAAGGGCAACTGATGGAGTTGGCATGTTGGAGGAGGTGGACATGGGGGATGGTTGCGACAGAGAATTGGTTTGAGCTTCCGCAGCTTTTCTTGATCTATGGCGACCGCGATGCATGTGGCGCTCACAGTACTTTTGCTCCTGAACAACCGGGCGAGAGCAGCGCCATTTCTTGCCGTCTGTGCGCCTGCATCTCCCGGGTTCCGCATCCATGTTGCTGCTCGATCCCCACCCTACTGCACCAATGATTTCTTACTCAAAAACAGCAATCAATCAGACAATGCAACCTAATGCTTGACAGATTTGTCATAGAGATAGAATTATTGCAGCTAATCAAGAGGAAAACATCCAGATGCAGCTAGGCTACTGATTAGATTGAAACTAACAAGGAAAAATGCAAGCCTATTTGCATTCCTAGAATCGATCAAGCAGGTGGAAATGGAAATGCACCCAGGCGCTGGCGATGGACATATGGTAGCTAAAATATAATACTCAAGCCATGGGTTGCTAGCTGGAAGAACATCTGCTAAATGCAATATAAAAGAGAGAGTTGGACAAAAAACTCAAATGAGAGGCATTTCATCTCTCGTAGCAATGGGGGATGATCGAAACAGAGATCTCACCTCCAGATATACCATACGGTGATCCACTGAGAGCAGCTACACTTTTGCGGATAGGCAAGACCAGATCATTAGGCACAGGATAGCCGTGGATAATGTACTTGTAGATGAGAGCTTGGTGCTGCAGCTCTGCCCACTGTGAAGGAGTGAAAGTGTATCTCCGTTCAATGGAAGCATCGTAGAGGTTCGACGCCCCTTCTCTCGCCGTAGCCATTTGCATTCCTGCAGTTAACATATCTGCAGATGGTCAGATCACATGAGCTGCATGACAGCAGAAACAATGTCATAGCTTGAGAGCTTTGTTTGTTTATCAGAGAGTGGAAAAACACCTGAGGATTTATTTAGATACGGATCTTGTTGTTGGTAAGGAAGATGGCGGCCAGTGGGACCTGAGAGGTAGGAAGGGCCGGAGAGCATTCTGGTTTGGCCAGTAAATGGGGGGGAGTGATCAGCGAGGAGTGCATCGTCAGAGGTGGAGGGAGCACATGAGAGACGGCCAGGATCTCTGCGGATGAGCAACCCCGAGCCACCATGGCTGCATATCCTAGCTTGCTTCAACTGCTCTATGCTTTCGTCACGCGAGTTCATCTCTATTTCCAGCTCTGAGCCTGATTGGCTTCGCTTCAGCATTCCTCTACCGGGAAGGAGTATCTCTGCACCACCCTGAGCTAGCATCCTTGCTCTGTTTTCTGTCATCTCCGATGTCAAGCTCCCCAGCGTTCTGTCGCCAAATCCCACATTGCTTTCATGGACGCCCAGCGACTTTCCCATCGACCCAACAGGGAAATCCATAACGCAGCTGCAGCAAGTAAAAGTCTCAACTAGGTGCAATAAACCCAAAACAACAGCGCCCCTCACTTCGCCATCTCCATCTAACAGGTGATCAAGCTCTGAGTCCCAGAAAACAAGCAGCAATAGCTGATAATCAAGCCCTCAGTCCCAGAATGAAAGCAGCATCAAGCTTGAGCTCTCAGTCCAAAAAATAAAGTAGCATGAGTTTGAAGTATAGTCTCATTAAAGCTCAGGTTGAGCTGCAGACGAATGACAGATAGTCTTGTCGTCTGCTAGAGATGCGACAATCCTTTTTTCTTCCATGGGCTCGCATATAGACAGTGATATCGCTCCTCAGTCATGCATCTGCCAGCTCCTAAAGATGGAAAGCTGCCTAATCCGTGCACAGAGCTCAGTCTAAAAGTTGAACTACCTTTTAGAGTTGATCACGGCGTTGCTGGGACCATCCACCCTGATCAAAGAACATAAGAGAGATCTCAGACATGCAGCAACATCCACCATAGCTAAACTGCAGCTAACAAAGCTTTCAAGTAAGTGCAGCTACTACAGTTCAAGCAAGCAGGTGCTGCAGAATAATACAGCATTCACCATAGCTAAACTACCAACAAAGCTTTCATGTGAGTGCAGCTACTATGGCTCAAGCAAGCAGATGCTGCAGGAGAGTTGGAGCTAAATGCATGCTGGAGCTGACTCCCACAGAGATAGAATCAGAGATGAATGGAGATGGGGACAAGTGTCTATCCTGATCAGTTGAGGGGGAGGATGCAATAGCAATAGCCATAGCAATAGGCATTGGCAATAGAGGTGGATGATGATGATGATGATGATGATGATGATTATGAATATATGAACAGGTGGATAATGATCATGATGATGAGCACAAATCAGTGCTCCCCAAACACTCATAAAGTCTTGCACCCCATTGTTGGAATTGGGTTGAGCTCATTTTAAACCAACAATGTAATGACACTAGGCTCCCAAAGATCTAACACCAGGGAGATATGATTCCATCTCCCCCGATCTAACGGTGGGGAGATAAGATCAATTTAAAGAGAGATGGTGATATCACCCACCCTCACCATCACATGATTGATGCAACCATGGCTAACTTGTGAGTCATGACGCAAAATATGCTCATTCTTGGAATTTATGGCATTTTACTTATAAACTTAGATGATCTTTTTTAGCTTTGCCCCTATAATAGTAAGTTGTTGTGACTATATGCTAGAAGACGAGATGTCACTCCTATGTGAATTTGAGCATTAAAACGAGTCGGGCATTTTTTTTATTTTCTAAAATGCAATGACTATTTTTACTTATTTCAACGATTTCAATGCCTTTTGCGCAAGGCAAAGCTTTTCATGATATATTAATCACCTTGTTTATAATTATATTAGTTTTAACCACCAATGACATACATGCATGCACCTCAAGTTCACTACAAACTAATCCAAATGTCGAATGGATACTAAAAAAAATTAACATGTTTAATATTTCAAAATTTCTATGAAATTTTTGTATTTTTTTGGGAGGATAAAATTTCAAATTTTCTTATAGTTAGTGATTACATTGGCACCAAGAGACACTTGTCAAATTTCCTTGATAATTTCCTACCCCAATGCCTACAACTTGAAAGCCCTAAAGCTAGGCATTGAGCCTGCTCAATTATGACGTAATTAAATATTCTATGAGAAGTGTTAAACCCAAGATGTGGGTAAGGTAGTTTTGGTTATAAATTTGCACACAAGCGTTTTATTGCTTTTGTTAAAACATTGCCAATTTTTCACAGAGTTGTGTCAAAAATACTTTATGAGCATTGTCATATATAAAGTGGATGAGGCTCGAATGAATGCAAGTAAAAAAAAAAGTCATGGCCCACCAACTTAGGAGTAAAGGAGTGCTCCAAACACTTTACTTAGGATTGAGATAATCTATTTTTTGACGATTGTGGGTTTTGTATAGTGAGATTCTTGGCTGAGGGATTTCATGTTTTAGAAACCCTCGGGCCCTCAAACATTAGCTTTCGGATCAAAGAGCTGCAAGACTTCTCTTAGGGAGATTAGTGTTCACCTCTTGAGAGATTGTAATCACCTCCAAGATCATCAATTCTCTTTTAATAGCGAAAAGCCCCAACCAAGGGCTTTTGTGTTTTAAGAACCTCGGGCCCTCAAACATTAGTTGTGGGTTTGAAGGAGTGCTCCAAACACTTCCGTGGGAGGTTAGGAGGCCAATGATCACCTTGAAGATAATCTATATTTTGAGGGCTATGAATTTTTTTTATAGTGGACAACCCCAACCCAACACACTTTTCAAGTTTGAAGAACCCAAGCGCCTAAAATTCTCAGGCTTGCAACCCAAGGAGAAGCTCTACTTTTATTGATATATATAATTCTAATAGCTCATTTTTAAGTTTGGATAAAATGTGGTCATTAGAGGGTAGCTCAAACCGAGGGTGTTGTGTAATTCCCAAACAATACAGAAAAAAAAAAAAAAAAAAACAAGCAGCTCTATTATGGTTGATACTACTTTAATTTATATTGTTGATTGTGAGCTCATGTAAAATCTTATCAAATAAGGTGTAATGTCTCCACTTAGACAAAAGGGATAGGTGTTTAGATTTTTGAAGGGGGCTGTGATTTTTGAAAATTGTTGATTTCTTCATCACTCAACTCAATTTTTCACTGAGTGGTTGGCCTCTAGCTACCTAATTTGCCTATTCATACAAGAAAACAATAATGGTTAAAGGTTAAAGCCCTCCAACTAGTCAAATTTACCCTTAATTATGCATGGCTAGAGTCTAGAGTAAGGACAAAACTAACAACTAAATCTAACAACCTCAATTAGTTGAATATCTACCCACTATAATTAAAAATTCAAGAGTCAAGCCTCCATTTCCGCATCGCTTGATGACAGATGTTTGGGCCACTTCCAAATGCATAGCAAATTAATTTTCATTGGTTCAAAACTTGAACCAATAATAATTTGTTGACATACATGTAAGGTATTGAGTCATTATACTTGTACCACTACATCATCAAGACTATCACTTTGACTACAAATATGTATCATCATGTGATGTTTGTCATGTCACCCAAGGGGTATGCCTCCCACGCAAATTTAAACATATATATAACAAAGGATCAAGCCTTATTGGGATAAGAACAAAAGGCTCGCTTGTGTTAACTATCGAGCCTTTGTCCTTGTGGTGACTGTAGGTGCAGCAACCAATGCCAAAACGTTTTGCATGCTCAAATCATGTTTCTAAGATGCGAGGCTCTCCTTTGGGGAGAGAATAATGTTACGTATGAGTTTGTTATTAAATGCACTTCATTTTCAACTTTGCCACGATTGAAGTTGTTGTGATGATTCTAGCAATGATGTATAAAATGAAACTGATCAAAGGCAAATTGAAATTTACGGGTGAAGGGCAAAAAGCTGAGTGGTCACCTCCTGGATAAATTTGAGCATTTAAATGAGTTTCTTTTTATTTCTTGATTCTTGTAGAACACAATTTTGTTTTCTGTTGATTTTTCAACAATTCAAATGTTTTGCACAAGGCAAAGGTTCTCGTGATGTATCAATCACCTTGTTTATTAATGCTAATATGGCATTGTCTAGCTCTAACTTTTATTTATGAAGGGCTAAATGAGTATAATGTATGTTTCATTGGATTAAAGCTTTTTAAATTCAATAAATTGTTTTGATGAGCATAATAAGTCCTGTGTCTCACGACACTTTAAATTTACTTATAACTTAAAATCATATTAGTATCTATTAAACATAAAATGTTCTAAAAAAAAAAGGTAATTATGTCTATAATCTATGGTCAGCTTTCTTCGAGAAAAAAAAAAAAAGGTAATTATTTTGAAGCTAATGTATTCAAGTTTTTTTTAGCTAATTTTATTTTCAAGGAGTGGATTTTCAAATCATGCCAATTTTTTAAGGGACTCAAGAAGAATTGGGCAAAGTATCACAAACAAACTTATATGACCAATTTTGTAAAACTACTTGGGCTAAGAAATGAGAATAAAACAATATATTCTGGATAAAATGAGTATTATAAGGATGGATTTAAATTAATTGAAAGGATTATTGTTTGGCCCATTTCTTTTACCACCCATTTTTGTGTCGTGGCAAGTGAGTTGATAGGTGGCAAATGACCACCCCTCTTTCATTAGACTATTGCAGCTTGTTGGCTTGTTTAAGTTAGTATTATGTCATTGGTCCATTTTCCTTATTTTGTTAGCCAATGCCCCTAAATACAAAAGCCACATTGATTTGCCTCCAAGTGTTAACGGATGGGTGGGGGAGTGTACTTCGAACCACCAATGTAGTGACAATGGTGGGCTCCCCAAAGATCTAAGGGTGGGGAGATATGATACCATCTTGGAGAGATGGTAGTATCAACCACCCGAGTCACCAATAGATGGTTGTTGCACCATGATTGACTTGCGAGTTAAGCTTGCCCATAATGGACCATGTCACACCCCGTGCCATTCAAGCTCATTGTAAAAGAGGGAAGACCTTTTTTTCACCTTTGGACCAATGGCACATATCCATTTTTAACATGGCCTTATAGCATCACATAGTAAAACCACATTTATTCCTAGAAAAAAAAGTAGCATGAGCATTTATTTTCTTAGCACTAGTATCAAGGATGAGGATTGGCCTTGTAGGTAGCAAATGCCTTATTGCGTTTAAATAAAGTGAAAAGTTTATGTGAGTAAGTATCAATGTAGATGAGATTAAAAGAATAGGGGAATAAAACTTTTAAAATTCAATTTTTGAATAGAATAGGATTATTTTTTCACCAATAAAAACACCTCAAGATTTATTTCTTTTATGGTCAAATTTCATGATCATTATGTGGCAAGCTACCCTAAAGCTCTAGCCCATGCAAGGCATTACACATGTATTTGCTTGAGTAGCTTAAAAAAAAAAAACAAAAGACTAAAAAACCATTCAATGGTCTATGCTAGGCAGAGCCTTTGTGCCTTTATAGGCCCTAACCTCAACAAATTGGCCCTTAGTCACAAAAGGCCCCATATTGAAGATTTACACCTAACTAAAATTTTGTTAGATCTATAGTTTGAATGGTAGTAAGTCATTTTGAAAATTAAAAATGTGTCTCTCACTTAAGGCAAGCTAGATAGATGCGTCCATGTGGCAATGCTTATTAGGCTTGAATCCACTCAACTCATGGAAACTAGACACCAAATAATAAAAGAGAAAAAAAATCTAAGGATAGCCCTTTTATCAATGGAGGCTACTACCTTCAAATTCCATGATGCCAAATGCTCATATAAGCTTTCCATTTTATTGCCACCTCACAAAGAGAAAACCTTTGTGTGCCATAGAGTAAAACCTTTCGCCTTAGCCTTATGTGGGCTACCAATGATTGAATGACGCAACACTAAATCTTCTACCAAAACTTCGATGTGTGGATTCAATGACATAACAAAGAGCAGCACTTGGAAGGTCCAAGTGTCAAGTGTCATTTAGTCATGGGTTGTCCACATCAACCGCATGAGACAAGGCCTTTTTTGGCTTTCTAAAAGCTTTGATGAACAAAATATGGCAACAAACTCCCACTTGGCATTATTTGGGGGAAGTCTAGGGCCTCAACTTGAAATGGGAAGGACAAATATTTCCCTTCAAAAGTGGCTTGTTAGGTCCTTTTTGGAGGGGGATTGGTCTCGTCAAAGAGTCCTAAAAGAGGAAGGGCCCACATTGCCCTTATGTCAGTGACCGAGGAAAACCACTTCCAACCCTAGTGGCCCGCTTGATCGCCTTGTGCTCCCCCCGCCGATAGAAGTTTTCAAGGCTTCCAAGAGCATGGTCGGAGGAGGGTGAGGTATGAAGGTCAATTCAATTCTTATCCAAGAAGAACTTCGAAGGAAGTCAAATGATGTTTCTATATTAGACAAGTCAATCGCACTATATTTGAAGAAAAGCAACACTCGAAAAACTTTGCTATCGATATTTCAAAGTCAGACACACAACCAACACAACAGAAAAAGTCAAACAACATCATGCCAAACTCTTCTACAAGTATTACAAGAAGAAAGGACATGATACAAAGGACTACAAAATCCTAGCGGCAAAGAACGAGAGCAGAAATATTGTGGAACAGCTCTCCTGTTACAATCAGCTGCTAGATGCAAAAACAGTCTAATAGAAAGCTTATGCTAAGTATAATCACAACTTTAATGTTTTAATTGCCCAACAAGATCTTAAAAATTAGTTCATACTCATAAAAACAAGAGTACAGTCCACCGAAGAGAAGAAATGGTTTGTGTATGTGGTAATACTGGAAATCAGATTCAATATGAAGTTTAGTTCTGAAATAGATGGAAGAGCAGTATGATATCGCGAGTTCCTCAGGCGTCAAAGACAACCATCGTCTGATCAGAAGCGAAGGAGTCGTATTACAACCAAAAATGGCGGCGTAACTGGGAGGCCCAAAATCATTTGTCTCATGGTCGGAGCATCACGTAGAGTGTGCCTGGATAATCTATTTATACAATTCATCCATGTATTAATTACATTAAATGTTTTTCACCTAATTAGGTAAGTCATTGTACTTGGAAGCATTTGGCTTTTGTGACAACTATACATAGTACATACGGTCAACGAATCAGGGAATTTTGAAGCGGACGAGGACGCTGCAAATAGAGCTCTCACTTCACATTTTATGTGAAGTGGCTTTCTCTCACTTCGCATTTTTTGGAAGTCGTTGGGAATGTTCCTCGTTGAAAATAGATGACTGTCGGGTTTTCTCTCTCTTCAGGATTTTGCGAAAAAGCCGACAGTGCCCTTTAAAGGGCAACAGTATCCTTTGAAAAACTAACAGTGTCCTCAAAACAAGTTAACTTCTTCAAAATAGTTGAAAGGAAGAAGTTTAAGGCAAGTGTCGCTTTTTGGAAAAAGTCGACATTGTCGCATTTCCAGGCAATACGAAAAAGCCGACACTGTTGCAAAAACTAATTTGTGAACTATGCTGAAGTGTCGCTTTTTGGGAAAAGCCGACACTGTCGCTTTTCGGGAAAAGCCGACATTGTCGCTTTTTGGGAAAAGCCGACACAGTTGCTTTTCGGGGAAAGCCGACATTGTGAAAAAGATAGTTTATTTTTGCAGACTGTAGTAACACTTAGAGTATTTCTGCAAACTGTTGTGACACTTAGTGTATTTCTGCAGACTGTTGAAAAAGTAATGTAAATTTGTAGACTTGTTCTAAATGCTAGTTCTTGGAAGTCCTTGAAGATGGCCAAGTCTTTAATGACTTCAAGTAATTGAACTTAACATCTGAACTTAAAATTATGATAGGATTGGTTACCCTTTGTTGGAGATCAGCCGGAAGCCCATTGTAGATGTTCTTCGATTAATTTGATTGTCTAAGTTGTGATTCCTACAAGTATCATATGAGTAGACATAGAACCAAAGTTGGTTTCACCTGAACCTAGATCAACGATCAATAAATGTGCAAGAGGAATCATGAAATAGAAATTAGTCATTCGCCAAGGAGACAACTGTGGGCTTAGTTTCCAATAGTCCCCCTTAAGGCCACAGTTGGTGTCGTGGTATCTTCATCAAGTTCAGCAAGTTGAAGAGCTTTTGATGCTTGATCCTGGGAAGCACTTTGGTGAACATATCTGCGACCATTTTTGTTGTGGAGCAGTATTGAAGGATCACTTGCCCTGAGAAAACTTTCTTCTGAATGAAATGATACTAGATTCTTATGTGCTTGGATTTGCCATGAAATATGTGATTCAGTGATAGTGAAATACAACTCAAGCTGTCACACAGAATGGTAGTAGCATTGAGCTGAGTTTGATGTAGATCGTGAAGTAATAACCTGATCCATACAGTTTCTTTTGAAGCTTGACATGCTGCGATGTACTCTTCCTCTGTCGAAGAAAGTGCAACTGATTTCTGCTTCCTTGAGTTCCACAAAATTGGTCCCCTTGCCAGATAGAAACAGAACCCAGAGGTAGATTTTTTGGTAGAGACTGTTCCTCCTTAATCTGAGTCGGTGTAGCCTCGTAGGATGAGTGGGTCGATAGCATTTCTATCATAACATGAAATGTGATCTAAACTTTCCTGAATATCCAATGAGAGATCCTAGGATTTGGCATGAATTGACTTAACGTGCTTACAGTGTATACTAAATCTGGTCTAGTACACAACATTGCATACATCAAAGATCCTATTAGTGAATGATAAGAGTACTTTGCTATGTTGAGTACTTCACTATCAGAATCAGCACAAGTAGGTTTAGTCAATACTATACTTGGATCCATTGGAGTATCAATTGGTTTGCAATCAGACATATGAAATTTTCTAAAATGCCTTTTAGATATGCCTGCTGGCTAAGATAGATCTTCTTCTGAAGTCTATTTCTAGTAATATGAACTCCTAGCAAAGAATGGACAGCTCCTAAATTAGTCATGTCAAATTCCTTTGACAGATCACTCTTAGTAGTGTGCAGAAGAGAAGTGTCGTTAGACAAAATAAATGCATCATCTATGTAAAGAGCTATGTGAACTGAATTGGTGCCTATAAGCTTCGAATAAACATTATAGTCAGCTTAATTGTTTGCAAATCCCAATTGAATGAGATAATAGTTGATTCTATTGAACCATGCTCTTGCAGCCTGTTTCAGACCATGGATTGCTTTGTGTAGCTTGCACACTTTGTGCTCTTGCCTTTGACTTTGAATCCTTCCGATTGGAAGGTATATAACTCCTCTTCGACGTTGTTGTTCAGAAATGTTGTCTTGACATCCATTTGGTGCATTTTGAGGGCTTCTATGGGTGCTAATGCAATCAGAGTCCTGATTGACTGCATTTTGATGACATGACTGAAAATTTCTTGATAATTCAATTCTTGGACTTGAGTGAGTCCTTTAGCCTTTCCATTTAGCAATGGAACCATCAGAGTTGATCTTCTTCTTGAAGATCCACTTGTTGTCTTGTGAGTGGGAAAGTCGACCAGTGTCCAGGTCTGGTTCGTCAAAAGTGAGTTGTACTTGCTTTCATAGCTTCTTGCCACTTCACAACATCCTTGGAGCTAATTGCTTCGGCTCGGCTCTTAGGTTCTTCTGATTAAGTCCAGAATGATTGAGGTGTGTATTTCTCAGGAATTATCCCAGTCCATGAGGATCTATGGACGTTTGGTTGACTAGGATGCGATGATGCTTCTTCTTGAATTTCTCCAGATCTGTCGAGCCAGCTTGGTCTGGTCTAATGATAGGTACTATCGGCTGCTCGACTTCTGTAGCTGTAGCTACAGGTCTTGTAGAAGGAACATCATCATTGGAAGAATCCATGGTACATAAAATAGGATGAAATGACATAGGATCATTTATCGATGGTTGTTTAAAATCATAGTATGTATGTTCTTGAAATATTACATCCTTAGAGACAAATACTACATTGGTGTATGGATCATAAACTTTATAAGCTTTATGTTCATCAAGATAGCCAATGAAAATACATTTATTTGTCTTATGATCCAACTTCTTCCTAAGCTATTTAGGAATGTGAACAAAACATATACCACCAAAGATTTTTAAATGGTTGACACTAGGCTTGTGTCAATGCCAAACTTCATAAGGAATTTTGTTGTTGATGGCTTTGGTGTTGTATCTGTTCTGTAAATAACAGGATGTGGTAGTAGCTTCTACCCAGAACTTTACAGGTAGATGTCATTGATGTAGCATGGATCTGGTTGAGTTGAGAAGAGTTCAGTTCTTCTTTTCTGCAATCCCGTTCTATTGAGGTGAATAGGAAGTGGTGAACTGTCTTCTAATACCATGTTTAGACATGTAGTCAGACATCTCGTTAGAGAGGTATTCGCCGCCACCATCAGGGGAGTGCTTTCACTTTTGTAGATGTTTGTGTATCAACCATGGCCTTGAATCTCTTGAAGCATTCAAAGGCTTCAGATTTGTGCTTAATGAGCATGACTATAGACCGTCTAGAATAATCATCTGTGAAAGTGATAGAATAGATTGCATTCCCTAAGGACGGAGTTGGCATTGGACCACAAAGATCACTATGCACAAGATCCAATACATGCTTTGTTTTGATGGAATGTGATTTGGGAAAGTTGCTTCTAGAGTGTTTGCCATAGATGCATGATTCACAAAAGAAAGATTTCCTTTCTAATGGAGAAGGGAAATACAATCCATCAACTAAATTATTACAATGCATATAAGAAAGTGATCTTTTATTCACGTGTCCAAATTGACTATGCCACAGAATAGCATTATCATTTACCTTTTCATGAGAGATGCTAGCTAATGCAACTGAATTAGAGAGTACGTAAAGATTTCCGACTCTACTGCATGTAGTCAGAGTAGTATCTTCCTCAAATATTGTACACTGCTCAGATGAGAAAGTAACAGTGTAGCCTCATCAATTATCTTAGAGACTGATAACAGGTTCTTTGATAGCTGAGGAATGTGACGGATGTTGGGAACACAAATAGATAGATCGTTGTAATGTGATCTTGACTGTCCCTTTGCCTTCAACGCGTATGGTGCTTGAATCTCCAAGGTAGACAAATTGATCTCTGTTGTAAGTCACGTTCAATCTTATAGTAACCAACTTTGAAATCGTTAGCACTATAGTGATTTTGTAGCCAAACAATGATGTATTGCAATGAGCAGACAAAACGATAAAAGATCTATTAACTACAAATAATCACAGAGAAGCATACATTCTAACATGATATTGAATGCAATAAAAAGACGGATTGATTCAGTAAGTAGCATGTACAAATCGGATGATGAGAGCACAAAATAATTGTAGATAAAAACCGCATACTCTAAGCTATCTCTGAGTAATTGTCTCTGTCTGATGCACTTTCGTTGATAAGTAGTAAGCGCAAATAGCAATAACTGAGCTAATATAGAAACTAAGCCATGTAAGTCTTTGATGATCAACTATTTATACTAAAGCATTTAACATGTATCCAAAAGGATAGCCAATCATGTCGTAGATCATAGTAGCCAGTTGGCCGTAATGCGCTGGCATCCATCTAGTTAGGACTTCCCAAAAACCTACTTGCAAAGTAGTTAGGGCAAGTCTTTAGCTTCATATAGAGTGGAACAATAATTGCCTTTCATCGACATGGCCAAAGTCTTCGACTTTCGTCGACGTCATCGATATGTCGAATGATGTCCAATATGTTGGAGCCACATGTAGAGCGATTCTCGAGTATTTCTGCAGACTATGTAGAAACACGAATAAAACTACAAAACTAGATAAAAGTGGATGAAGATTAAAGATCGATTATTCAGATGAATCACTCCCGATAGTAGAATAATCCAATACTCCCCCTTAATTTGAATCCATGAATGCTTTGACCTTCAATCTTAGTTCTGCACAAAACTTTCTTTGTGCATCCAAGCTTAATGCTTTAGTAAAAATTTTCGCTATCATATCTTGCATTCGACAGTTTGGCAAGTTTACCTCTTTGTTGATAATTTTGCTTCTGACATAATGATACTTAATTTCAATGTGCTTACTCCTAGAATGAAATCTAGGGTTGGCTGATAAAGCAGTAGCACTTTGATTATCACAAAATAAAATTGTTGAAGCGTATTGATTCAGACTAATATCTGAAAGTAAGTTTCTCAATCATATTGCTTCCTTTGTAGCTTGAGAGGCTACGATATACTCTTACTCAGTAGAAGATAGAGCAATTGAAGTTTGCTTGTGACTGTTCCATGAAATAGGACCATTGTTGAGAAAGAATATGAATCCAAAATCGTCTACATCTCTTGCCCACTTGCATCTGAATAACCATTGAGAATATTGAGTTTGTCATTGTCGACTCCTCCATAACAAATGCAAAAGTCCATAGTAGCTCAAAGATTCTCAAAAACTCTGATAAGAGCCTTCCAATGTACAATACCGGGATTGGTCATAAATTGACTTAAGAAACTGATTGCAAAAGCTATGTCTGGTCTAGTATAGATCATCACGTACATAAGAGATCCTATTATCGCATGATAAGGATACTCATGCATTTGCTCCTTCTCTTCGATTGTTCGAGGACATTGATTCCTCGACATCTTGAGTCTTGGGTCCATCGATGAGAGAGCTAATTTGCAATTCATCACTGTATTATATCTGATTAAGACATTGTGACTATATCTTTGCTGAGTAAAATAGATCAACTTCTGTTTTCAGTCTCTTTGGATTTGAATACCTAAACAATAATGAGCTTCGTCCAGATCGGTGAGTGTTTACAGATCCAAAGGTCCAGAGGATCTATTTACTACAATTCTTCTACTTCTTGCTTACAGCTTCTACGGCTTGGTATTCTACTTGTAACCAAGCTTCAGGGAATTCGTTATGTGTGCTCTTGATATTACGATGCCAAACCAGGTAGAAGGGATAGATTGTCATTGTATTATATTTTTTGTCCTGCCTGTCAGAGGACTACTCAGAGACAAACTCTCTTGAACGCACTTACATTCATACATAGATGCAAGCCAAGAACGCTCATTCACATATTAGAGTGCAGCCCATATGAACATTCAGAAGATTTTACAGCTATCTGCTCCTAAAAATGAGCTGAATTAGAGCCTGCATTTTATTTACACTGAACTACACTTGCATAAATTGACAAAACAAGAAACAAGAACTGATCTACAGCATCTTAGGAGTCCAAGAATCAAGAAACCAAGCGGCCTTTTGATTCTTGGACACCCCAAGAACATCAAGAACTGGAATGTTAGAGAATATGCAAGATTTACACCACAGATCCAGCCTATTTAGTTTATCTGAATGTTGGTTCCTGCATTAATCCACAAACAAGAAAAGAAACTAATCCACTCTAGGAAAGCAACAAATCTAATCCACTCTACAATCCACAACCACACACAAAAGGAGGGAAGGGCAAGATCATAAATGCATCATGAATGATCAAGGAGCTCAATGGATGCACCAAACTTGTGAAGGCTCTTCTCATTTCAGCATGGAGTTGATACAATTCACAAAAAGCTCCTCTACTCAAAGAGAGAGTCTCTTAAATAAGCAAGAGAGCTCCTTAGGTGGCATCCTAGTGGAATTTCCACATTTCAAAAATTACAAGTGGAATAATGCTCTCCACTAGAGGTCATCATCAAAAGGTGGCTCACTCTACTTTCTTTAATAGGGGTCTACTTGCATTTAATACATTTGCCTAGAAATACTAGTTCATACATGGTCATTCCATCTTCCGGGATTCACCATGAGGCTTACACAGTTCTTACTTGTCATTACTAACTAGTATTTCTCGGCTCTCAGTCTTCATTAGTCTCGTCTTCTCAGAGACCTCCTCGGTCTAAGGTGAGAGGTGATCTTGAGTTGCTCTGTCCGAGTATCTTTGGGATTCGACAGAATCAGCCAACATTATCCCACCCCTAATGTGTTGCAGGGGCCACTACAACTCATATTGGACGATGTCGCTCTGCTTTGTATTGGCATCTTCGATCATCACTTGGAAAAGCGTAGATCCTCATTCACTTACATAAAACCAAGTGCTTATTGTCTTCAGTCTTTATCAGAGGCGTCGGTCGAGATCTTACTGAGGGCCACCGGTCGAGATTTCACAGGGCACCGTCGGTTGAGATTTGATTGAGGGCCGTCAGTTGAGATTCACAGGGCACCGTCGGTTACTAAATGGCCGGCGGTTGAGACTTGAGACAAGGCACCGTCGGTCAAGATCTAACAGTGATCGTTGGTTGAGATGTGAGAGTGGCCGTCGATTGAGATTTTACTGAGGCCGTCGGTTGAGATCTAACTGAGTGCGTTGGTCGAGATTCAGGCAACTCGTCGGTCGAGATATGAATGATTGGCTTCGGTTGAGATTTCACGGGGCACCGTCTATTGAGATTTGATTGAGGGTCGTCGGTTGAGATTTCAGAAAAAGGCTTCGGTTGAGATCTAACACATGGCCATCGGTCGAGATTGGAATGAGGCCGTCGGTTGAGATCTGATGGAGTACCGTCGGTTGAGATCTGAGTGGAAACCATTGGTCGAGATTTCAATAGATTACCATCGGTCGAGATGTAATGAATGACCGTCGGTTGAGATATGAGAGAATGTGTGTCGGTTGAGATTCAATAGAATGCGTCGGTTGAGATTGGACACAAGCTCTCCGATTGAGATTTCAACACAGGGGGGGCTCTGGTTGAGATGTGATTGTGAGGGGACAGGCGAAGCATAGACAAGGTTGCGGGTTTCTAATGTAGAAGGTGTTAGAGTTCACTGGGCAACGGTGCCAAATGTTTACAGATCCAAAGGTCCAGAGGATCTGTTTACTATGGTTCTTTTACTTCTTGCTTACAGCTTCTACGGCTTGGTATTCTGCCTGTTACCAAGCTTCAGGGCATTCGTTATGTGTGCTCTTGATATTATGATGCCAAACCAGGTAGAAGGGATAGATTGTCATTGTATTATATTTTTTGTCCTGCCTGTCAGAGGACTACTCAGGGACAAACTCTCTTGAACGCACTTACATTCATACATAGATGCAAGCCAAGAACGCTCATTCACAGATTAGAGTGCAGTCCATATGAACATTCAGAAGATTTTACAGCTATCTGCTCCTAAAAATGAACTGAATCAGAGCCTGCATTTTATTAACACTGAACTACACTTGCATAAATTGACAAAACAAGAAACAAGAACTGATCTACAACATTTTAGGAGTCCAAGAATCAAGAACCAAGTAGCCTTTTGATTCTTGGACACCCCAAGAACATCAAGAACTGGAATGTCAGAGAATATGCAAGATTTACACCACAGATCCAGCCTATTTAGTTTATCTGAATGTTGGTTCCTGCATTAATCCACAAACAAGAAAAGAAACTAATCCACTCTAGGAAAGCAGCAAATCTAATCCACTCTACAATCCACAACCACACACAAAAGGAGGGAAGGGCAAGATCATAAATGCATCACTCAAGAAACAAGAATGATCAAGGGGCTCAACGGATGCACCAAACTCATGAAGGCTCTTCTCATTTTAGCATGGAGTTGATACAATTCACAAAAAGCTCCTCTACCCAAAGAGGGAGTCTCTTAAATAAGCAAGAGAGCTCCTTAGGTGGCATCCTAGTGGAATTTCCACAGTTCAAAAATTGCAAGTGGAATAATGCTCTCCACTAGAGGTCATCATCAAAGGGTGGCTCACTCTACTTTCTTTAAGAGGGGTCTACTTGCATTTAATACATTTGCCTAGACATACTAGTTCATACATGGTCATTCCATCTTCCGGGATTCACCATGAGGCTTACACAATTCTTACTTGTCATTACTAACTAGTATTCCTCAGCTCTCATACTCGGCTCTCAATCTTCATTAGTCTCGTCTTCTCAGAGACCTCCTCGGTCTAAGGTGAGAGGTGCTCTTGAGTTGCTCTGTCCGAGTATCTTGGGGATTCGACACAATCAGCCAATAGTTAGGTCAAATTCAGAAGATAGCATTGTCTTAGCTTCTTTTATTAGATCGATACTATTGCTAAAAAGCAATGCATCGTCCACATACAAAGTGATGATGATAAAAGAATGTTGCACTGACTTGAAGTAGACATTAGAATCTGAAGTGCTTGGGATATAGCCGTAATCAATAAGGACAACATTGATTCTTTGAAACCATGCTCGAGCATATTGCTTCAAGAAATAAAGTGCTTTATGGAGTTTACATACATGATTTTGTTTACCTTTGATATGATAACCTTCAGATTGCAGCATGTAAATGTCTTCTTCAATAACTCCATTAAGATATGTTGTCTGTACATCCATTTGATGCATCCATGAAGATTTCAAAAAACTTTCTGAGAAAATCCTTGAAGGAATAACTCATCACTCGTTGGAAAGTGTTGGGAGCATTGCACAGTCCAAATGGCATCACTTTGTAGACATACGTCCCCCACTCAGTGGAAAATGCAGTTTTGTGCTGATCTTCTAGGGCTATCTGCACCTGGTTATAGACTAAGGTTCTGTTCTTTCTCTCAACAAGTCCATTCGATTGAGGCGAATAGGAGGTAATATATTGTTGTTCAATGTCGGTGTTAAGGCAATACTCCTTGAATTCGGTAGAGATGTATTCTCCCCCATTGTCGGACCTCAATGCTTCAATTATTTTACCAGTTTGATTTTCTGCATGCTCTTTGGATTGTTGAAAGATTTTGAAAGCCTCCGATTTTTGCTTAATGAAATAAACAACTGTTATTCTTGAATATTTGTCAATGAAGGTAATAAAATACTTTGTATCAAGCAACGACAGAGTTTGCATTGGACCACATATATCTGAATGAACAATATCCAAAGTATCTTTTGCTACATGCCTATGATTTGATCTAAAAGGAATCCTAGTCTGCTTTCCAAGGATGCAGCTATAACAAACATGGAGTTCGACTTTGTCAGTTGGATAGTCAAGATCAAGTACTAGGAATTGTTTAGACATGTTCAACATAGGTGTGTGATAATCTTTGATGCCATAGTAATGCTTTATTGACAAGAGCAAAGGTTTTCAAGGCTTGACTAGTGTCAAAATAAAAATGTGCCAATTTATATAAGTATCCATGCCTCTTGCCACGTGCAAGGATCTTATTTGTCCTATTTATAATTCGGCATTGATCAGACTCAAACTCCATCCTATGACCTAAATCAGTGATTCTACTTACTAATAACATATTTGTAGAGAGTTTAGGTACATACAAAACATTTGATAATAGTTTGAATTGATCATGTTGAAACATCAATCTTTCAGTGCCTTCACTTTTGATAGTGTGTGCGCTATCGTCACCAAGATGAACGAATTTTTTTGTATTGTAAGGCATATAGGAGTGAAAATGCTCACGATGACTACTCATATGTTGAGTAGCTCCAAAATCCAGAAACCAGAAATTATCCAATAGTGCCTTTTGGTCTTTGACCATAAAAGCTCCTTCGTCCATGTCGAGGTCGGGAGATGCTATGATTTCATTTGCTGTTTATCAAGTTGCTTGCTGGCATTTTTTTCTTTTAATACCCTACAATCTTGGATCTCATAATAAGTGCGCTTGCAATACTTACAAAACATCTTCTTCTTTGATTGTGGATTTAATAATTGTTCTTGAGTTTGAGTCGATTTCTAATTTGATGCGGACTGCTTAGAGCTTTTCTGCTTCTGTCATTTTGAGCCTTTATTGACATATAGAGCATGAGATGATGAAGTCGACGAAATGTCTTGACTTCCGCAATTTTCTTCTTGCAGCAACATAGTGATAACCCTAGTGAGAATTAAATCTAGTGATAACTCTAGTGAGAGTTAAATCTGAGTTGTCGATATGATCATCATCCAATTCTCGTATGTAGAGGGCAAGCTTGAAAGCAATGTCATAATTCCATCTTGATCATCGATGATTGATCCGACAACGGCCAGCTGTTGCAAGAGATTTTTAAAATGGTTAATGTAATTCTGAAGTAAATCACCATTTGACATCTTGAGAGTGAAGAGTTTTCTTTTTAGATGTAACTTGGAAGTTACGTCTCTCACATCATATAGTGAGCTTAGGATGTCCCATACTTTTTTGGAAGTTTGAGCTTCAGATATGTGGCCAATCTGAGTGTCTGATATACTTAAAATAATAAGCGTGAAAGCTTTACCATCCTTAGATTTTCACTTTGAGTCGGTTGTGTCATCTTCAAGCTTCACTTCAATACAAGATCTTCATTTTAAATTTCCACAAATAATAATTGGATCCATTTGGCTTTTCTACAATGAGACCGGCTACTTTGAGAATCCATCTGAAACCTGGGTCTATTGATGAATTGATGACGCTAAGAATGATGTCGTGCTACGTTACAATTGGAAATCAATTATCTGATACTGAAATTTGATTCCACAAATTGAAGAATATGATATTATGAAAAATATCTAATGATAGCGCTTTGATATTATGAAAGATATCAAGTAGTAGATCTCTAATATAATAGTCTACACTCTAATTCCATGTTGGAAAGAGGGAGGTGAAGCGAGTCGGTTCGACAAGTCTGAAGAAACAAAACGTTTCTAATTACAAAGCCTTGCTAGCTTTTAGCCCTCAGCCCGACGAACACATTCGCGAACTCGAAGATCTGGAGACACGAAGCACGAAAAGTTTTGCAAACATGAAAGTCAAAAGAAACGAAGAAGAACAATTCGCGAACATGAAAGTCAAAGGAGACGAAGACGAACGATTCACGAACATGAAAGATTCACAGATGAGAATCCTTTGCGGTGAGAAGGCAAATGACCAAAATGAAACCAACGACGAAAATGAAACCTTTTCCTGCCTACACGCTCCAAAGAGGTACCAGCAAGATCATGCAAGTACCCAGAAGTACAGATATCTGATCTGATGCTATGACGTCAGCAGATACATTTTAGGTCATGGCTAATCACCCACTCTTGTAATTCCTTGATTAGTTGTAGATGTTTAATCACTCTAATTTTAGATTCACATAGAGCGACCATACTTACTGGATGATACTTGACATATAGATCAACATAATACACATACAGTGTAATGTAATAGTCTGATGCTAGTAAGCGATCAAGACAAAAAAAAAACAGATGGCAAGTCCGCCTGTGTGCAAGATGAGCTCTATGATCAGGATCCATAGAGATCCAACTGTCCACTAGTAAAGTGAGACGATTACTCGTGAGAGAACCATGTTTCTCTCATGCAAACGCACTACATGGATTTGCATGTGGTGCCTAAAGAATCAGAGAAGAAAATCATTAGATGATATCATAGCCTTTGCGCACATGTCAATTTGTGTTGTGTTTGATCTTGAATACAAATTCTTCTGCTATTAATCGTATGTCTGAGTTCTTTCTTGTTCATTTGAATTCCGCACCTTGGTCGAAACTATGTTGAATGCTGCATTAAAATTTATGAACGTAGATCAGCAGTGCCTGACTATACTCTAGAGGACTGTAGGAGTGATTCAGCTGGCAGTGTCTAGCGATCGGATCTGAACTCCATCCGAGATGCAAGAGGGAATCGCGGTTTCTTCGTGACGGTTTCGCGAATTATTCTTCTCCTTCCCCATCAAAGTTGAAGATTGTAAGCGACCTATCAAGCGTAGAGAATAAGCCTTCTTTCTAAATGCATGACTATGCCTATCAATATTGAACAAATTTATAATGACAGAAGTGATGTTCAATCTTATAGCAACCAAATTTGAAATCGCTAGCATTATAGTGATTTTGTAGCCAAACAATGATGTATTGCAATGAACAGACAAAACGATAAGAGATTTATCAATTACAAACAATCACAAAGATACATTTGGACATGATATCGAACGTAATAAGAAGATAGATTGATTTAGTAAGTAGCATGTACAAATCATAAGATGAGAGCACAAAACAATTGCGGATAAAAACTGTGTACTCTAAGCTATCTTTGAGTAACTGTAAACTTTGTTTGATGCACTTCCGCTAATAAGCAATAAGCGCAAATAACAATAACTGAACTAAGATAGAAACTAAGCTATGTAAGTCTTTTTGATGATCAGCTATTTATACTAAAGCAATTAACGTGTATCTAGTAGGTCGCAGATTTATACTAAAGCAATGTGTGTATCCAACAATTAACAGCTAATTAGGTCACAGATCGCAATAGCCAATTGGTCGTAATGCGCTGGCATCCATCCAGGTAGGACTGCCCTGAAATTTATTTGCAAAGCAGTTAGGGCAAGTCTTTAGCTTCATATCAAGTGGAACGATAATTGTCTTTCATCGACATGGCTGATGTCTTCAACTTTCGTTGACATCATCGATATGTCAAATGATGTCCGATATGTCGGAGCCACCTGTAGAGCGATTCCTGAGTATTTTTGCAGACTGTGTAGAAACACGAATAGAACTACAGAACTGGATAAAAGTGGATGAAAATTCAAGATTGATTATTCGGATGAATCACTTCCAATAGTAGAATAATCCAACAGGAGATACTTCACTAGTATGGGATTCTAGAATGGATTCAAGAATGTCTAATGTCTTAATTAATCTCAAAGTCATCCACTATCTATCATCAATCTAGTATAGGCATATCAAGAAGATTTTTGGATTGAAGATAGAATCATTTCAATCTATGCTTCCTTCTTCATTCTAATGTTTCTGGTTAAACTAACCTTTATAGTACTAACTAGAGGCTGAAAACAATGTAATATAGCTCTAGTAGGTTCGTTGAGGTTAATATGTAGTAATAGTATTATTTCTCAACTTGATAAGGGTTTTGACAACATAAAATGGGCAATTTTGGAGACCTAACCCTTGCGAAAATTATTTTCTAATTACTAATTTTTGTAAACTTCACTAGAGCTCTAGATTTACATGAGAAATATTTTGGAGGACTAGCAAAGGTTGTGTGAAGGGTAACAGAAATATATTGATGTCTTTCTTGAAAGTAATATGTTTCCTTTAATAAAAAATGACCTATATTAGAAAGAACCCTTGTAGGACTTGGAGTTTGCAAACTAACGTTCGTAGACTTTATTGAGAGCTAATTTTAATAAGAGAAAACTTTAGTAGGGCTGCAACATTAAAATAGCAAAAAACATGAGAGAGATGGATGAGGAGGAAAATCAAGGACATTTAATACCAAAATTAGTACAGTTTCCATGCTTTTTAATTGAGCATAAAAATTGAAGTACATGGTGCCACTAATTATAGTGGAAAATGGGCACTTGGCCTTATGGGCTATTGGCCAGTTCCTACCTACCTTACTTTTTGAATACTAAAAGCGATAAGAAACACCCTTTATTCACTAACTTGATTTTTACACACAAAAGGTGCCAAATCCCTCACACTTATTCACTTGATCTACGATCTATGTACATGGTATTATTTACCGTGTAATGCCAAATGCCCAATAGTATGATTATCATCTTTAATCTCCTTATCCAAAAAGAAATAAGTTTTTTAATTTTTGCTACATTGTTTCTTTACGCGTCTAGCTCCCTAGTCAATTTCACTCATGGCTACTTTTAAAATATTATGTCTTTCTTGACATAGAGATTCATCTCATTTTGTTGATTCAATTAGTGGAAACTGATTTTTTAGTTCACAATATATTTAATGTGGCATATTGACAAATGACATCAATGCGATGGAAATGCTCAAAAGTGAAAAGTTCCATTGATACACACGCAGGTTTTATTTTTCATCAAGATACTATTAAAAATGGACACTAAAAATAATATTTTAAGAACTGTTTACTATGTATCGCACATGCAAATTGATATATATGGATATCCAACACTAACATTTTTGTTTTTTATGAAATGGAATAAGTATAATTCCATGTAGATTGAGATGTATTGCTTCAAGTGTCATTGTAAATTTTTCTTTCAAGATAGCTATTGTAGTCAATTATATTGATTCTTTTAGGAATATTAAGGTTTTGTATTCGTTTTCTTTGTAATTTGGAGGTATCAATGAGTTGATAACATGCCATTTATCATAATAATTGCATCAATTCTCGATGAAAAATAGAAAAAAAATCTACAAGTTTCTTTCTATGTGCATCTTGTACTTGCTTTTAGCTTTTGAAACATGAAGGAATATGTCTCATCATGCATGCCACATCCTAAAGTCCATTGTTATATATTGTTATACAACATTCAAGTTGATTAAGAACATCACTTTTATTTAATTACTCGAGAGAATGGAATTTTCCAATAATCATTTCTCGAAGTGCAAAAAATTATGAAGCCTAAAGTATTTTTAAATAACTTCTTATGCCAATACGTTAATCGATAAAGTAAGGCGGCGAGGTATAGATATTCTAGAGAAGACATGGTAAAAAGTTGTGACACAACAATGCTTGTTACATAATATTCATCATCATCCAAGATTAAAAATCATAAGTTAGAGACTATATTTCAGTTTCTAGTTATTTGATTTTTAAACCTTAAATGATTATTTCAGCCATTAATATTGCTTACAAAGGCAATCAATATTTAAATCTATTCTAGTCTAAATTTCATTCTAATAGACTATATATTTTCATCGCAACAAAGAAAAGTAGCCAATAGATGTAATCATCTTGTTTTTGTGAATATATACAAAAATTTAATAACTAGCATAGAAATGCAAAACAATCAAGTTTATATGGGCCTAGAGATTTCAATCATTACAATAGATTACATGCTTGTTCTACTATAGAGCTACTTTTAAAGTTGGGACACCTAGTTCTCATAATTCATTTTGCAACATATTTTACATCGATTGAAGATTCAAAAAAAGTCACGGTCAACTCAAATGAAGTTTTCAATCATCCTTCGCCTTGATAGAAAAGCTACATCAATGTAATTAGATGCACTTGCAATAATACAACTATTTTTTTGCACATGTATTTCTTTGCAATTTACTGATATGCTTAACATGCAAAAGTAAATATAAAATCATGAGATTTCAATTCAAATTTGTACAAAATCTAGTCAATTTTCATTATGAACCATAAATTTGTTACTAGCTTGATTGACTTTTTAAAATGTCTTACTTAGATATCTTCTATGCTTGTGCCTTATTATACTTCAATATTATGATGTGATTATATAGGGCTTCTAACTCCCCTCAAAGTGGGTCTATGTAGCTCAAAGTCTTTGCTATGTACATGATTTTTATTTCTTTTGTACTTACACTGTGATTCCAAGAGTAGATCAAATATTATTGTTCTAAAAGCATGATAACTTTCTTATTATATAGAGTAACATTGTGTGAATATAAAATGTACCTTAACTTTCTTTGGAAAAAATCTTTTAAAAAACTAAATATGGATGAGTATAGGCATGCTCTAATTCTGATCCAATATACATGCTATTATGCAAACAAAAAATAAATATGTAAATGTTTTCTTTGTTTGCCAATTAAATATGTGGCTCATCTTTTTTGGCGATCATAAAAATAAAACAATAATAATTCAAAAGATTGAAGAACAAGTTTTCAATCTATTGATCACTCATTTGGCATTCTTTCTCTTTTTTGCATTGAGAGAGTAATTTTTTTGTTCTAGGAATCTAGATATAGACTACCCAAAATAACAATGAAATATGAACAAGTAAGTTGGATTGACCTCAAGTGGATATACCTCAAGAAGGACACATAGGAGAGAATTTTAATTCTTGTAAGAAATTTGTTGAATATGATGTATGTCATAAAAAAATTCTACGTTTATATTACTAAAGGTAAAAAATGAGAGCCAAAAAAATTTTACAGTGTGGTTTAGTTCAATTTTACTTCATACTTTCAAAAGTATTAACTTAGTGGCTACAACAATTAAAGTTTCTTTATAGATGACCTACATACCTGAAGGCTTTGGGGGGGGGGGATTTTATATGTGGTCTAGTTCAATTTTACTTCATACTTTCAAAAGTTATAACTTAGTGGCTACAACAATTAAAGTTTCTCTATGGATGTACTTTGATTGGGTGACCTACATACCTGAAGGCTTGGGGGGGGAAGGAGAGAGAGAGAGAGAGAGAGAGAGAGAGAGAGAGAGAGAGAGAGAGAGAGAGAGAGAGAGAGAGAGAGAGAGAGAGAGAGAGAGAGAGAGAGAGAGAGAGAGAGAGAGAGAGAGAGAGAGAGAGAGAGAGAGAGAGAGAGAGAGAGAGAGAGAGAGAGAGAGAGAGATATGCAAATGACCAATGAGTTGTGCAATTCAAATAATACAAGTTTGGAATGATGGATATTGTGATCTACAAGCAACTGCACAAAAAAAGGGACAAAGTAGAAGAATCATCAAGAAAAGCCGGGAACCAACATAAGACAAAGGAGCAAGCCTAGAGACTTTGGCCAAAATTGCCGAACAAGAGATTGTTTAAGAAGCACAACATTGAGAGGGCCAAAGAGGGGCCACATGCTATCAAGATGATGAAGATGTCACCAACTAGGTACCCACATAGGAATTCAATGTAAAGTGACATAAGATAGCAAATGACATTGAAGAGAGAGTAAAGGGTGAAGAGACCCAAAGACAATGTGTTGCAACATAGGAAAAAATTCTAGTGAAAAAAACACTCAAAGAGTAAAACTACTTGGACACCATAGTGGATCTATGAAATTGAGAAAGCAAAGTTGTAGAGAGTATCCATGAAAATAGGCAAGAACAATGTTTGGAAAACTATGAGGTAGGAACTCCCAAAGCCACTTATGCAAGAAAATTTGTAGTGGAGTGACTCTCAATGTTTTCCTTTCAATTCAACATGTTGTCCAAAATGTGTAGTTTCGTCAATTAGGTTGTCACAAAACAAGAAATATGATGTATTGATTGATTTATCAACATTCCTTATGCATGTTTAATTACAATCTCAATATCAAGTACCCATCAATCTATCAACAATCTCAATATCATGTACCCGTCAATCTATCAGCACTTCTTATGCATGTCCTATTATTTACAATCTCAATATGCATTGTGAGTTTGTGATTGTTGTCCAAAAGTGCCAACTTGATCTCAAAATAAGTTAAACTGAAGGGTGATTGATGCATACATGAGGTCATTGAGTGGCTTGTTGCTATGGTAAGAGCATGCTAAAGCCAAATGGAAACTCTTGTAGTGATTAGAGTTATTGCAGATCTAGAAAATGCTCTCTACATGGGACACATGTGCTCACTACCACATGTAGTCCATTTCCTTGGTGAATTCCAATAGGCATTTCACGTGGATGAGAGAGGTAGAGGGGGAAGAGAGAGAGAGAGAGAGAGAGAGAGAGAGAGAGAGAGAGAGAGAGAGAGAGAGAGAGAGAGAGAGAGAGAGAGAGAGAGAGAGAGAGAGAGAGAGAGAGAGAGAGAGAGAGAGAGAGAGAGAGAGACCTATAATGGAAGAAAAGGGTGATTCGTGCATGCCAAGGGGTACCTTATTAGGGGTGTGATTTGTGCATGCTAAGGAGTGCCTTGTCAACCATTAGGATTTCTAAAAACTCTAATGTGAGGTGAAGAAAGATGTCAATGGATAGATTATCCTTTGTAAAATGACATGTGGTACTTGATGTTGAAATTTTAATTCAGCTTCAAACCTTCTACACCCCATTTGATTAAGTTGTCTCTGTATCTATTACCTATTATTTCATTCAAGTATCTACAATAGAGTCCTAGACCTAGTTAGTTACTCAAGCATTGGGATATCGCGACAACATAGCGCAGTGGAAGAGCGGAAGGCAAGCATGGAATCCTCGGTGCATGCAACTAGGTATATCGAATTCAAACCGACTTCGACAGATCGAAGCGTACCCTACTTGATCACGGCTTCGAAATGATCAATTCATAGCCATGCACGAATTAACTAAGTTTTAGATTTAGCTTTGCGGAAGCATATTAGGTGCGGAGTTTAGAGTGACAAATCAATGTATGCTATTAGTCATACAAAATAGTTTAATCTCCAAACAAGTTTATCTGCTAACAAGAAATGATCAACACATGAATAAAATGAGCATTCAAGGCAACATACACAATGTAGATTACTAGAACAATGATTATTCAGTCATGAAGAAGATACAGTTTGAATGCAGACAGAGTCGCGTTCTTCCTGATCAATACTCTGTAATAACAGAGAGGAAGAACAAAACAGTTGCACTCTGGATGCTCGATTGATCGACTTGATAGACGATCGAGCTAATTCAATGTTTGTAGGATAGTCAACTTGTACTTTACAATTCGGATTAAGGCACTACGTGCTGTTAGCAGTCGCCTTCGGATGATATTTGATTTTGTCCGATCGTGATGAAGGTACTAATGAGCCGCCGATTGTTCAAGTCGACTTTTGGAGTTAATATTGATATACGATGAATAGTCAGGGTAGGCCGAATAGTCAAAGGGTGGTCGAATAGTTGGTGTCGGTTGAGTCGTCAGGACACTGTCATCTATTCCTTTGTATTTCTACAGATTGTTAGGAAACAAGTGTCGAGCTTTGATCTGTTTATCTCTCTCTCTCTCTCTCTCTCTCTCTCTCTCTCTCTCTCTCTCTCTCTCTCTCTCTCTCTCTCTCTCTCTCTCTCTCTCTCTCATGTACGATGCTCGAAACTATATAACTTTACCATGTCAGTGTGTTTATGACCATGATAAATGCATTTATTAGGTACCATATAATGTATATGGTTTTTTTTGACAAAGTTCAGAATTCAAATGTTTACTTTCCCTCCAATTTTCACTCCATCAAAAGTCTATAAAAGAGAGGCATCACTACCAGAACCCTACTTTGCTTCTCTTTTCTTTTCTTCTCCTCCTCTTCTCCTTCCTTATGCTGGCTCACTTTTGGAAGCGCCCATCCACGGCTCTCGGATTAGCACAATTACACGGACTGGTATGCCTCTGTATCTAATGCTTTTCAGTTTTGATAGCATAAACAAGAATTGCTTTTACTTAATTTGCTGAGAGAATAAACAATGGCATAAGGGGGTTGCTGGATCGCGATCCAGTGCTCTTTGAGAAAGCTATGAATGCTATGCATGCTCACCACGTTGTCCAAAGACAAATGTATACTGAAAAATTCGATGGAATACCCTCTTGGCAAAGCCTTGAGGATGTTGCTATCCTATCACAACGGTTATGTGGCAAATATGCACTGAATATATACCCTGATAGTGCGCTGGCAGCGCGCTACTACTGCATGCAATAACATATTTTTTACATGGCAAACCATAGATTGATAGTGCGTTGCATGCTACTACTACTTGTAACCTCACACTTTTCATGTGGCTTGAATAACATGCTTTATGTAGCAAATATGTGATGAAATCACACGTTGAGAAGGTGCCAACAGTGCGCTGATTGCTCTATGCAACCCACTGCATTGGTAGCTTGATTGGTATGCATTTGGGATAATGAACAAACTCGCTGAGCAGCGATGACCTTACGATCATAATACCTCAGCGATGGAACCTCTGTTTACATAGTTATGTGGCACTTCATCGCTAACGGTCAACGATGATTACACTATTATTATTGTGTTTTCATGTACCTACCCTTTCAATGAATGAATGGATACATAGCTGGCTGTCAGCGAGCTACCATAGTGTGTGTAGTTACTACATGAGGCATGATTTATGATAAACGATATGCAATGGTAAAGCGAATGTAATATGTCTCTTGCTTTATACAAAGTCTACTACTACGAAATTGCATCCTGATTCCAATACTGAATTCGGAATACGCTAACACACAGGTATGCATTCTAAAAATACGTTGACACACAGGTATGCATTCTCTCTCTCTCTCTCTCTCTCTCTCTCTCTCTCTCTCTCTCTCTCTCTCTCTCTCTCTCTCTCTCTCTCTCTCTCTCTCTCTCTCTCTCTCTCTCTCTCTCTCTCTCTCTCTCTCTCTCTCTCTCTCTCTCTCTCTCTCTCTCTCTCTCCACCCTCTATCAAGATGAATGCATGTGGTTAGAGTAGTGTTAAATGTATTAGAATTAGTGAAAGTAGTGTTAAAGTGGAAAAGAGTTAGGGAAAAGAGTAGAATGCATCTAAATATAGAAACTTGATATAGTTAGATACCTATCTAGTGTTCTAACCCTCTTTGACAGGTGGAAGGGCTGCTCACCGATTGAACTACACTCCCTACAAAGAAAAGGGAAGCTAAGTTGCCATTAGTCGATGCAGGACTGATAAACCATGGTGACGAAGCCCATCTGAAATCCAAGTGATAATTAATGGATGCATTTTAGATAGTGTACCCACAGATTCCAGATCCAATGTAAATATAATGACTGAAGAGCGTATGAGTTAAGCATTCAAAATAGAATAGCGCCTACACTTAGACATCTGAGATTAGCATATGCAACTAGGAGAACTCCAATAGGGGAGTTGTCTCAGGTCACAGTTTACATTGGTGACCATAAGTTTTTGATGGACTTCATTATTTTAAAAACCACTAGGGAATCATCTTACAAAGTCTTATTAGGGAGACCATGGTTATATCAAGCCGATGTTATTACCCACTGGAGGAAGAATGAAATTACCTTCCGAGACCAGATGGTGACGTCAGAAGGAAAGAGCCATAAATGGATTACTGTATCCTGGGAGAAGGACAAATATGAAGGCGAGATGCCTACATCTTCCTTGAGTTATACTTCAGATGATGAAGGAGTGCATTCTGTAAGGAATGAGAAAGGGGAGAGTTTTGTTACATTATCCATACCTGCATATAGCAATAGAGTAGAATATGTAGATAGAGGAGATTGTGGAGTCCCCGAGATAAGTGCCATTATAGGAGACCATACTATCAATAGAATATTAGTATATTTAGGATCTAGCATCAACTTAATGATTGAGAAAATGGTTAAGGAGTTGGGATTAGAAGACCAGATCCAGCCTACTACTCATCATGAAATTCATTTAGCAGATGCATCATGTAATTATAGAGATAGAGACTTTTGTCATGAATTTCTTTGTCATAAACCCATTAGATACACCACCATACTCAATATTATTTGGAAGACCATGGTTATGCCAGGTAGATGCTATTATAAATTGGTCCACCAAACAAATATTCTTTCCAGGCATTCTCACAGCTTTTCGAACAGATTAAATTTTTTTATCTATCCTCTCTGGTACATGCTTGTGTGCTTGAACTTAAGTTCGAGCAAAGAAGCATGTGCTCAAACTTAAGTTCAAGCATAGGCCTTTGTCAAGTTTGTGTAATTGAACTTAATTTTGAGCATAGGACCTCATAAAAGAAAAGAATGGGACTTGAAATTGTCCCAAAAGTACTAAAACAATGTTCCTTAGTCAATTTCATAGAATGTTATGAAATAGACAAGAGGGAAGTTCTTGGTGGAACCAGAGCAAGCCTGACTAAAGGAATGATAGATAAGACTGATTATGTAGAAATATAAATTAGTAAGGGTAAAATTATGAATTTGTATAAACACCAGTCAATACATAATACTCCAAAAGTATCAAAATGTATTCGCTTGGTACGTGTATGCCCTTCGGTCTGTGTAATTTACCTGGTACATTTCAGCGCATGATGACAAACATCTTTCAAAAAAATTTGAGGAAATTCTTAGAAATTTTTATGGATGACTTCTGTGTTTACTCATCTACTAAAGATCATTTAGATACATTAGAAAAGACTTTAAGACGATGTCAAGAGACATCTTTAAAATTGCATCTGTCCAAATGCTATTTTGGCATGAGGGAAGACATTTTGTTAGGCCACAAAATTTTGAAGGATGGCATTCAAGCCGATATCGAAAAAGTTAAAATGATTTTAGAATTGAATGAGCCAACCAATCTACGCAAGCTTAGGGGATGTTTAGGCCACGTAGGATACTATCGTAGGATAATAAAAGAGTATGCTATAGTAGTAACTCCTTTAACAGGATTATTAAAGAAATCTGGTGAATAAAACTGGTCACAAGATCACCAGGACGCTTTCGAAAAATTAAAGCAGTCCTTAGTAGAAGCAACTAGAGCTAGACCTCTAGATTGGACTCACATATATGTAGACACTTCATCATTTGCAATTGGTGTAGTGCTTAGCCAAAAGGATGATCAAAAAATTGATTATCCAATTTATTATGCTAGTAGACAACTAGCAGCATCTAAAAAAAAATATTCCACTACAGAGCAGGAGGCATTAGGCATGATCTACTCAGTGAGAAAATTTAGGCATTATCTATTAGGATACCCTTTTGTTTTTCATGTAGACCATTATGCATTGAAGCATCTAGTAAATAAACCTGACCTTTCAGGAAGTATAGCTAAATGGGTTCTATTATTAGATGAATTTGATTATCAAGTAGAGTTAATCTGAATTTATTCATCTTGATCATTTCTACTGCTAATTGTGGCGCTTCTGATCCCACACATCACGCTCGCTCAAACTTCTGCTGCCAGTCATCCTCTCGATTTTTGACAACTGCGTTGACACAACTAGGTTTTTTCTTGTCTGATACAGTTGTCATTCTTCTACTCTTTTTCTTGCGCTTATGTTTTGTAAATTATAACAAAATGAAATATTTTATTATTTATTAATTTGTATATTTTGGCAAATTTTTAATCAATTTTCAACTCTTTGAAAAACCGGATATCTAGGCCATTTCTCTTTTTTTTTGTGTTTTCTATACATGTATATATAGAGAGAGAGCTTTTCAAATACTTGATACTAAATATGGTAGCTTTTGAGATCAACTACTGATTAGACTTATTGAAATTGACTTTGTAGAAATAGTAGTCATTTGACATAGCAACATGTTTTAGATATCAGTGTAAGGATCACCATCAGTGATTGTCGCAATCCTATGGAACTATTCTTTGTACTTCTGTAGTCTCTCCTCTGTGAAGAATTCTCGTTCATTTTTGTAGGCAATGTTGCGATCGAGTCGGATCAAAATCTGAAAAGTACAGTACTAAGGACCATAAATGGATCTTTGAATGATCCACAAGGTGATTGTATGCTTGTTAAACAATCTATCAGAAACTAGTCATCAGAAAACAAGATCTAGTTTAGCAGCTTGATAGGAAACAAGTAGAGACAATCAAAGCATTGATCAAATAGTCTAATCCAACTCCACACGTGTGGAAATAAGGCTGTAGTACGGCCTGTAGACAGTGTTTACAAAGTGCCAATGCTGGGTTTCATTGGAAAAATAAAGTAATCACCATACAATGAGAGGAAACTCGAGTTTCTCCTTGAGGCTCCAAAAATTTTCTATCTTCTCACTATGGAGAATGGAAATACATAGTAAAACACACTTCCTTTGCAAAGTTAGGTGAAAATCCAGCATGTAATAAGGAAGTAGACTCCACTTTCTTGCCCTAATGCGAAAACCCTAGTCTAGATCCAAGAGTCATGCTTGGTAGGTGCATGGTAGGTACAAATCTCATCATAAATCATGGTCTAGATCCTACAAAGTAGGAATCACTACCAAATAGACACAACCACTCCTCTTGACTCGTGGTAACCTACTTTAGGTGTGTATGTACAAGTGGCACTTTGGCCATTCAAGTAACCAACAAACAATATTGACAAAATGTACAATATTCTACATGGCTAGATTTGCCAATGTAGGCAATTTTTCACACTCCTCCTCAAATCTAGCCTTGGAGATCACAATGCTTTTATCAATAACTCCAATTGAAGATCTAAGTTTGACAAATGAATCTTTAGGTAAAGGTTTAGTAAACAAATCAGCCAAGCAACTTGATGATGGCACGTGTTGGAGCTTGATCTCTTTAGCTTGCACTTTTTCCCTCACGAAATGATGAGCAATTTCGATGTGTTTGCTCCTTGCATGAAATGTAGGATTAGTTGCAAGTGATTGGGCTGATTGGTTGTCACAATAGATGATAGGGATCTCCTCCTCCATGACATGAAGCTCCACCAATAGCCTTTTGAGCCACAAGACCTCCTTGCATGTTGATGTCAAGGCCTTGTATTCGGATTCTGTGGAAGATAGGGAGATGGTATCTTGCTTTTTGGAAAGCCATGATACTACTCCATCACATAGAAAGGTGGCAAAGGCACTTGTTGATCTTCTATCCACTTTGTCACCTGCAAAATCCGAGTCACTATAGGCTCTTAAGCCAAGATTAGTTCCTCTATATAAAATGCCAAAATTCTTAGTGAATGAAATGTATCTAAGAACTCTTTTGGCCATCTTCCAATGTGAAACTAGAGGACTTTGCATGAATTGGCTTAACTTTCCAACACTATAACTAAGATCAGGTCTAGTTATAGTTAAATAGATCAAGGAGCCAATAAGCCTTCTATATAATGTGATGTCCTCAAAGGATGCTTCATCACAACCAATAGATGCTTTTACATGTTGTTCCATTGGTGTCTCAATGCCTTTACAATTCTTCATTCCAAATCTATCTAGGATGGATGTAGCATATTTAGATTGACAAATGAAGCTAAAATCACATCCTCTAATAACCTCTATTCCAAGAATGAAGCTCAATAGGCCGAGATCTACCATCTTAAACTCTTTTGCTAAAGCAATTTTTACATTTCTAATTCCATCTAGATCATTACCACTCAAGATAATGTCATCTACATACAAAACAAGAATAATGATCATGCCATCATGAAAACTTATATACAATGATGGATCATAGGCACTCATTACAAAATTGATGGAAATGAGAAAAGAGTTTAGCCTAGAGTACCATGCTCTAGGTGCTTGCTTGAGCCCATAAAGGCTCTTCTTCAAAAAACACACCTTTCCTTCGTGCTTTGCCTTGATGAAGCCCTCGGGTTGCTTCATGTAGATCTCTTCCTCCAAATAACCATTGAGGAATGCATTTGTGAAGTCAAGTTGGAATAGCTCCCAATTGAAGGTTGTAGCAAGACTAATGATCAACCTGATAGTAACAAGCTTAGCCACAGGAGCAAAAGTCTCATCATAGTCAATGCCTTTGGTTTGTAAAAAACCTTTGGCAACAAGCCTAGCTTTATGCTTGCTTATTGATCCATCTTGATTATACTTCAATCTAAACACCCACTTGCAATCAAGAGGTTTCTTCCCTTGAGGAAGATCCACAAGATCCCAAGTATGATTCTCAATAAGAGCATCATACTCTACTTGCATAGCATCCATCCAACTTTTAGACTTACAAGCATCTTCATAGCATGTTGGCTCATCTAACATTGAAGTAAGAAAGGTGTAAGATGTGAAAGATGATGAGCCTTCCCTTTGATCACCTTGACCATCATAGGTGAGCCTCAATGGCTTGGATCTTGCCCTTGTAGATCTTCTTGGAGTTCTTGGAGTTCTTGCATCTTGAAGTGGATCCTCAAGTTCTTCTTCACTTGGAAGCTCCTCCTCCATCCTAGCATGATCCTTGGCATCAAGATGATTAGTAGCATTATCATCCAAATCACAAGCATGTCCTTCATAAAAAATAACATCCCTACTCACTATCACCTTGCTAGTGATGGGATTGAAGACTCTATAACCTTTGCTATTCTCACCATATCCCACAAAGATGCCTTTGATGGATGTTGCATCATCCTTCCTTCTCTTATCCAAGGATTGGTGTACATAGCAAGTGGATCCAAAAACTTTGAGATCTTTGAGATTGGGCTTCTCTCCAAATAGAGCTTCAAATGGTGTGATTCCTCCAATGGCTTGGTTTGGCAATCTATTGCACAAATAGTTAGCACAAGTTATTGCTTCACCCCAAAATGGTTTGGATAGAGAAGCATCTAGCCTTAAGGCCTTAGCACACTCACAAAGAGATCTATTTCTTCTCTCACTCACTCCATTTTGTTGAGGGGTGTATGGACATGACAACTCCCTCTTTATGCCATTAGAAATACAAAAGTCAATCAACTTATTGGAGACATATTCACCTCCATTATCACTCCTTAATACCTTAATCTTGGTACTAAGTTGATTTTCTACCAAAGTCTTGAACTTTACAAAAGAATCAAACACCATTGATTTGCTAGACAAGAGGTACATCCAACAAAATCTAGAATAGTCATCAATGAAGATTACATAGTACTTGGCACCACCATTAGACTCATGTGAAAAACTATGAACATCCGAATGGATGAGTTCAAGAGGAGAGTTTGATCTTGATGTAGATCTTGAGAAGGGTAGCTTGTGAGCCTTTGAGAGGCTGCATGCTTCACATCTCTTCCCACACTTTGACAAATGCTTGGGGAGTCCAACTGCAAGCTCTTTTGTAGTCATAGATTCCATGGCTTTGTAGTTGGGGTGGCCCAACCTTTTGTGCCACAGTTCCACCTTTGATAGCTCCACCTTTGCCAAGTTAACACTCTCCACTGCAATATTAGCATCAAGCTTAAACAATCTACCTTGCTTAAAGCCTTTGGCTATACATTCATCATTTCTAAGGATGGAACAAACTCCATGCTAAAATTGTACATCTAGGCCATTATCCATTAACTGGCCAACACTAAGCAAATTCTTGGTTAACTTAGGAACATAAAGAACATTATCTAGATTCATCCTTTTGGATGATCCCACATACAAGGGAATTGTTCCTATTCCACTTATCTTACATTCTTGACTACTTGCAGTATAGATTGATCTATGTAAGTCATTGTAAGAAAGTAAGGTGGAGAATATGTCCTTTTGATATGTCATGTGGGAACTTGCCCCACTATCAATCCACCAAGAATCATTGGTGTTGCTCTTGGATGATGGTGGTTTGTTGGAAACCATCAAGGATGACTCTTCATCCTCCTCTTCCTCCTGATGTGCAATGTTGCTTTGTTTGCTCTCTTGTGCCTTCTTCTTCTTGAGACGTTCTGATGCAAAATGTCCTTTCTTTCCACAGAAAAAACATTTGTACTTGGACTTGTCTTTGATCTTGCCCTTTGAGCTTGAAGCCTCATCCTCCTCCTTGGTCTCCTTGAAGTGCTTCTTCTTGCCATTGGTCTTCTTCTTACTTTTGAATGAGAAATTAGCTTTCTCATCAACATCCTGCAGAGAAATAGCATTCATTCTTGCATTGGTATGCAACATCCTACACTCTTCAGCTACTAATACACTGTGTAGCTTTTCTATAGTAGGCAAAGTGTCTTGGATTGCAAAGCTTTGGACCAAATTTGTAAAGCCACTCCCTAGACCATTTAGGACAATCTGAACAAGCTCACTATCTTGAATCTTCTCTCCAATGGAAGCTAACTCCCTATTAAGAGACTTGATTCTTAGCACATAATCTTGTGCATTCTCATCACTCCTCTTCATGCTTTGTAGAATCTGATTCCTAAGCATGAGAACCCTCGAAGTGTTACTAGACTCATAGATAGATTTTAAAGCTTCCCAAGCCTCTTTAGCACTCTTACATGATGATACTTCCCTTAAAACATCATTGCTTACATTCATCTTAATACAGTGAAGTGCAAGCCTAGACCTCTTCTTGTATCTCACTAATTCCTGTGCACCTAGAGGTTCATCTTCATCATCTATTAAAAACTCATAAAGATCCTGGAGCACCATTAGTGACTCCATCCTCACTTTCCAAATAGCATAATTGGTAGAATTTAACCTCTCACTACTAGCTTCTAGAAGGTAGGCTCCCACTGATCCCATCTTACTAGCAAGATTCTACACACAAGATATAGATTTGTTTGGACCTGAAACTCACAAAGGTTTCTAACTTGCAGTGTTTCACTCAAATGTTGACTTCTGATCCAACAGATGGATTTGTAATCACAGTTCTATCACTCCCTCACAAGCTGGAATGAAGATAAGATGAGATGAAAACTACACTCAAGCAAATCTTGCCAATCTTGGCTATTCTTGGACAAACACTGACTCTATCTCTCTCATTCACTTTGATGTACTTTCAAGACCTGGTTTCCACTTTAAGAAGGTCTGAAATCAGCCTAGATTAATTAGTTTCATGAAACAAATTCAAAAATAATCAATGGCAAGTAATTTTGGTAGCTTATCCTAGGATTTGCACCAAAAATTACATCAAACTGACACCATATGAATTTTCTATGATCCAATGAATATGAGTTATTAAATGCTGGTTCAGAGATGCCCACACGTGTGAACAGTACGGATTTTGATCCTGAAAAAGTTTGGGATCAAATCCCCTCACCAAAACCTGGATACCAGCTCGCCCTTCCAATACTAGCTTTTTGCACCAAAACCTGCTAAAACTGGATTAGATTCAAACACAGATCAATGGCCTTGTACTTGGCTCTGATACCATGTGAAAAGTACAGTACTAAGGACCATAAATGGATCTTTAAATGATCCACAAGGTGATTGTATGCTTGTTAAACAATCTATCAGAAACTAGTCATCAGAAAACAAGATCTAGTTTAGCAGCTTGATAGGAAACAAGTAGAGACAATCAAAGCATTGATCAAATAGTCTAATCCAACTCCACACGTGTGGAAATAAGGCTGTAGTACGGCCTGTAGACAGTGTTTACAAAGTGCCAATGCTGGGTTTCATTGGAAAAATAGAGTAATACAATGAGAGGAAACTCGAGTTTCTCCTTGAGGCTCCAAAAATTTTCTGTCTTCTCACTATGGAGAATGAAAATACATAGTAAAACACACTTCCTTTGCCAAGTTAGGTGAAAATCTAACATGTAATAAGGAAATAGACTGAACTTTCTTTCCCTACTGTGAAAACCCTAGCCTAGATCCAAGAGTCATGCTTGGTAGGTGCATGGTAGGTACAAATCTCATCATAAATCATGGTCTAGATCCTACAAAGTAGGAATCACTACCAAATAGACACAACCACTCCTCTTGACTCGTGGTAACCTACTTTAGGTGTGTATGTACAAGTGGCACTTTGGCCATTCAAGTAATCAACAAACAATATTGACAAAATGTACAATATTCTACATGGCTAGATTTGCCAATGTAGGCAATTTTTCACACAAAATTCTTGGATCGAAATAAAATTAGACCCCCAAGATCAAACTGGATCAGGTGAAAAATCTTAGGATTGAAATAAATTTAGACCTTAGGGTCAAATCAAATCAACTCAAAAAATCCATGGTCAAACTAGATTTAGACCTCAGAGTTTGATCGAATGGAATCAAATCAAATCAATTACTCTAAAATTCTCGAATACCTCGTGATGTAATCAATGTATAACAAGTTACTTTATATTTTCTTAATACTCATGATGTAATCAATGTATAGCAAGTTATTCTATAGCGACATGAAAAAAAGGAATAAAATTTTGAATTGGGTAAGGACTTCTTGAATTCAACAATGTGTAGTACTTATCCAACAAATTTTCAATTGACTCAAAAATTTGACAATTAACCAAGCTTTATGGCATAATAACCTCACATAATTTGCATTTTTAGACTAGAAAAGAAATAGAAAATAATCAAACAAAGTGACCTGAAACGGCCATGCTAAATAAAATCATTAAATTCAGAAATATCATGGGAACGTATGTGGAATGTTTTTGGCACAACATGTATGTAGTGCAACAAAAGTCACAATGCAACATTTACATATTTCAAACAAATTATTACTGACTTTCAGATACATTTACATTCACCTTGTAATCCCTTACATATTCTCTCCTATTGAATTCTTATAACAAAAGCAAAATTTCTATTGTTTGTCCTCTCTAACAAACTATGACTCATTCTAAATGTCTACCTACAAGACAGTGTTCGAGAAAGCCACCATAGTCCAAGAGTGGAACCGGCATCTTTTCCCAAAAATTGGCATGGCAAAAATTATGCAAGATTTCTTATGTCATATATCTTGGGTTTTATAGGGAAAAACCAGCAAGTAAGAGCATGTCACTCAATAGAGGCCGAAGAACTTTTTCCCATATCGATTTTTGGAGGGAAACCTCGAAAAGGTTTCCCCGATCATTGCTACAAGACCTCAAAAACACTTTTTAGTGAGAAAGTCCAATTAAAAGCAAATCAATACCATGAACATAGTTTATAGGAACTGTCCAAAGCTGTACCTAGAAATGCATTCCTAGCTACGGTTTCATACTGTTTCTAGAGTTCCTCAGGTACATTATTTTGTTCAGCATCATGTTTTAAAGAACCATTTTCAGCATCGTGTTCTCAGGATGATGTCACGTTTTCAGGATGATTTCAGGATAGCATTTTCACATCCTGAAAATGTGAAAACAATACATATAGGGTTTAAGGTAAATGAAGCTACCTTAACCCCTGTACATTTTCATGAATGGTCTACCTTAGCCCCTGTACATTTTCAGGATGGTTTACGTATAGGGTCTAAGGTTATCACATTTTCAGTATTGTGTTTTAAGGATCGATGTTATGATTTCCGGATCCCGTTCTAGAAACCGTACCTTAGGAATGGAACGGCCATTCCTAAGATATAGTTCCGTACATTTTCAGAAAGAAAATTCTTAGGGACGGCCATCAATGACCATGAATGGTCTACCTTAACCCACATGTGCTGCTTTAGCTTCATAAACCTATGATCCCTGCAAAACAGTGCTCAAATTGCTAAAATTGCACCTTAGAAGGTGAATTCACAGGCTAAGATCACCTCAATTCAGCATCACAAAAGCAATGTGCAGGTAAACATTTCAATGCTTCGGTAATGCAAAACACAGGCTTTTTTTAGAATCATCGTATCAGAAACCTTTCAATTTTACAAAGGAGCTCTCTACATTTAAATGGTTTAGAACACTTGCAAGGACTCCAACAAATCGCCAAGATCGCTAGAGCTAATTGTGCTCATTCTGTAAGTGATGCTGCAAATGAATAGAACATAAGATGGCATTTGAATACACCCTAGCTATTTTGATATAGAAAACTGTCATGTGATGGGGATCCCCACTCAAGGGGAGTTACTGATTTTAGATACAATCTGCGGCATCAGCCTGTGATTGAGTTTCTAAGTGGCAAGTCGCCATTGAAGTATATATGGGCACAATGTAGGTCCTTCAGAAACAAATTAGTTGCAAACCATGATGTATGCATGTAGTAAAATGAGTAATGTGTTGATGGAAACAATTGAGCTATAGCATATTCACATATGGAAGTTGTTTAAGGTGCCCATCACTCATTCAATCATACGTTGACAATACAGTTTCACGTCACAGGTCAATGTAACCCTCGGCCCCCTTATGTTGGGGCCATGACATAAGTCCCTTCAAAGCAGCACCATACCCACATCTACAAGCTCAGTCAAACCTTTTTTCAATCGTTCTGCTGCAAGCTTGCACTTCTCCTCAGTTAATCCCCCATATGATATTCGAATATACCCGGGCCCACCACTGGCACTTCCAGGAACTACAATCACACCATGCCGCTTTGCAAGCCACCTTACCACCGCCACATCATCCACCACGTTATCAGGCAACCTCGCCCAAAAGTAGATTGCACCCTCTCCACCTTTGACTGCTCCCACTCCTAAAGGTGCTAGAGCCTCCCTGACAATGGCCCTGTTCAGACCAAGCTTTTCTACTCTCTCAATCACCCATTCCCGACCAGCATCCAAAGCAGCCAAAGCCAGTTTTTGCCCTATGATAGAAGCACATATAGGCACATTATCTTGGACTTTCAAAAGCTGCTCACCTAACCCCTCAACAGAAGATGGATAAGCAATCTGCAAACGACAAATTGGAAAAGGTGAACTGGGGAACGTAATCCACAAAAGCTTCTAAAAAGGTTACCTAATCTTGACCAGCGTTATGTCGCTTGAGTTAGCCCATGTATGTTGTGGTGGTGTAGCACACTTGGCTTGGGCATGCCCACACAATGGCCAATACAAGAAAAAGAAATGACCGCAAATTATGCAAGTGACACCATCAATCTTTAACCACAGGGAAAATTGCTTACATATCCAATCCTCCAGCCCATCATACCATAAGCCTTGGAGAATGAAAACAGATTGACTATATGATCCCCTTCAATGCACACATGCTTCCGCCCATCATACATGAAGTATCTACAAATTATAAAATATTAAATTCAACAGAAATTCTAGAGTGTCTGAAACGGCATTTTTTGTTGCATGGTCAAAATACCAATAAAACTGTAAAAGTTCAAGTAAAAAATCTTCATATCGAGCTGAGCCTTACTCATATGTATTGTCGACGATGAGCCATGAACCTGCTTTCTGGCATAATTCTGCTATCCTCTAGTAAAAGAAAAACTACTTCCATCAAGGCTTTGTTTACATGAGCAATGAATTGAATCCTAGACTGTATCTAAAAAAAAAAAATAGTCTGAATATTGCCAAAGTCAATTCAAGGCCAAAACTAGGGCCAGTGGGGATATGGTTAAGAATATAGATTATAAGTAGAAACATATGAAAAGAAACCTTCAGAAGTGGCTCTGGAACATAAGTTCCTGAAGGATTGCCAGGATTAGCAATCGTCACAATCTTAGGTACTTGTTCCCCATCAGCGGTACTAAGTGTGTCTTCCAGCCAATCTGCAAAGATTCACATCATAAGTGACACATTATAATAGCAGCTAGCAGCGGTGGTAAGCCATGGACAAGTCAATCTTGGCCTACACCAAAAATAGAAGAAGCTTTGAAAGAGAGATTAAGATTCATTTCTAACTCCTTTCCAAGGTATGCAAAGATGATCAGGAATATTTAAAACAGAGTTAAAAGCCAGATACTAAAAGTATCGAACTTGCCAAATAGAATCAGGAAATGTACAGGTGAGATTAGTAAGAAAAGGACATAGACCACAAGCTAGAAGGAAAAAACCTGAAAACCTGGAACGAGGGGAAAGGATTAGACTAAGGGAATGGATTAAATCAAATTGCAAAGGTACATGTTTTTATCCTAGAGGGGCTTTTGAACAATGGTCAAAGTTTAGAAAGACTGAAAGCATGCTCAATGTTCTATTTACAATAGATAAAATGTAATAATATGCAACCTAGCCAGTTATCTCCATCCTAGGCACAAGGAAACCTCTGAGAGCCACACTGAACCATTAGACAGTGTTGTAAGGAAAAATGACACTTCAAACATGGTATGAACAAAAAAAGTGTGTGAATGGTGAGTAAGAAAAATAAAAAATTCTTATCTATGTTCAGAGGGGTACATGTCTACCACCACAACCTTGGTGCCTACTATCCTGTGAGCAAGAAAGAAAAGGAAAGGAAAATGTAGAGGTTATGTGGGCATCAATGAAAAAGAGTCTTTTTCTTATGACATTATGATGGGTTGCACAACTCGATGCACTCTGGCTTGATTGCCATGAAGTTAGTATCCTAGTCATGACCAGCAATCATGAGCTAAATCTATAACGGTAACGGGACATCCAGAAAAGGATATATAATCAAAAGCGAACTCACTGCTGACCTCTTTCACCGTGAGAAGGAAATGAAAACGGAGAGATAGTGAAAAAGGGAGAGAGATAGATAGGCTGATAGATCACAGAAGCTAGAAAGATAGGGTGCTCTAAGTGGATACGTGGAAGGAGGACACAGTTGCACATAGCTTAAGTGAAGCTACTTTAAAAAAGAGCAACAGACAGGTTGCAGAATAGATGGATTGATAGTGCAGAGCTGTGTGAAGCAGGCAACAGAAGGATCATTCCAGCCAATATGAGGATCAACATATCTTGATAATGGTGGAATTCGCTACACAGTTGGCTGATTCCACAGAGCACAAAGTGTATGCACTCAAGTTTCAATTCCAATTTCCAAAATGCCCATTGCAAAATGCATTGTGTTAGTAGTAAGTAATAAATTCCAGCTTTAGATTTTGAAGTAGCCAATATTAAACTAGTAACTAGTTGGAGCTTGGAACTTACTACTTGCTCACTGTTGTCATTGTGATTTGTGAATTTTTTGAGCTTTCAATAGATGCAGATGGGCCTTCCACATCATGACCAAATGTAGCTCCCACATCCATGTCTTCTCAGGGAGAGGCTGCAGCTCAAGGTGAGTTGTGGGTCAGTGGTAGCGCAGCACCTGCAGCCCCCGCATCATCGAGGGGCCATGGACAGCTCAGAGGTAGCGACTACTTTGTGAACTCCTTCCAACAGAGAACCAAGAGGAAGCTGCAATTGTTGTTACGCAATGGTTTCACACATGTGACCTCGCATTTCACCTAGCTGGATTTCTGCATAGAAATAGATGATGAGATCCATTTCGAAGATCAACTATGAGTGGGAGGAGCCTAACATGGAGCAGCTTAGCACGAGAGAGCTTGTTGTCGAGCAGTCGATGTCAGCTACAACCCATTAAGACTTCATGGACCAAGTATGCCCTTTTAACTTTACATTTTGCAAGTTACAAATTGGGTTTTAATAACTTCAAATATATGTAATATGACTTGTGACTAACGACTCATGGCAGTCGACTTTATGTTAGCTTGAAGTAGGTTGGGTGTACCATCATATCAGATGGTTGGAGCTATGCAAGGAAGCGCTACATTTTGAACATATTGCTGTCTTCCGACTTCAGCACAGTGTTTCTGAGAGCCATTGACACCTCAAAGGTACGCACATCATTGACTGGTGACTACATGTTTTGTCATATTAGGGATGTCATCAAGGAGGTGGGGATAGCGCAGGTATTTACTAAGTCCTGAGTCCCAACTCATTACTTTAGGGAGCTTACTACTTAGTGCCCACTACTCTATGCTCATTGCTCAAAAAAGCTCACTACTTCATACTCAGCATTGAAATTTAATACTTATCATTACTTTATCCCCACATATTTGGAACGCCATGTGTTGCAAACTGCCTGGACCACTTTTTGGAGGACATTGCTGTAATATCATGAATCAAGGAGATGGGGCAAGGTTCTTGGTGAGGTTTGTCACCAAGAGATCGAGAGTGTTGAGCATGTTTAGGACCCACTCTAGCCCAACCAATTACTGGAGATCTTGGAGACCTACCCCAACCAAGTTTGGATCAATCCATTCTAGACAATAGATTATTTCTAGACATCATTGTAACTTGTAACGATATTGGTAATTGAGTAGAGACTAGTACCTAGAATCCTTTTGAATTCTAAATAAATTGTTACAACTTACTACTTACTACCAAGTACTTACAAGTTACTAATATAAAATTATTATCCAAGTTTGCTTTTATGTTCATTGTTTTGGAGCACTTGATGAAAGTGCATGGAAGCGTGAGGCAAATGGTTGTTTCATACCATTGGACACAAGGGGGGCCATCACAAGGACCCAGGTCAAAGAGGTTGAGACATTCGTGCTATTGAGTTCCTTTTGGGACGAGGCACAAACCACGGTGAGCAGCTTCGGATTTGCACGGTTATTAGCTTGAAGAGGTGTGTACTATATTCTATGTAGTATGACATATGTAACTACTAATCTGTTGAAATTTGAATTTGCAAGTTGGCAGCTTGCACTTTCTAAACTTGTAGCGATCCCAATTGCCCAACCTATTTTTTTACTTTTTCTTTTCCATCTTCAAACTTTAAACTCCATTGAACTTTCAAATTCATATTTCAAATTTCAAGACCATTGATTTTGAATTCTTGAATTTTACAGGCTTGAAGAGATACAAGATCGTTGGCAAACAAGATAGCAATGGTTCCATTAGCTTGTGCACATTGTGGCTAAAATACTTCACCCATTGTGGAGGCGAGATGCCCAATTCCATGATAGGGATCTCAGGGACAGATGGAATTGGCCGGGTTTATCCTAGTTCTGTCAATCGAGACCAACTTCTGGATGACTTGGAGGTGTTCAACAAAAGAGACCCTAGAGTTTGGGAACTTCAAGGCATAGTTGAGAGAGTAACAAGTTATAGTTATAAATTATAATCTATTTAAAGTTTTTTAATTGCAAGAAAATTCGAAGGGTCCACTTGTTGATAAATTGTCGGCTGTAGCAGCTAGCTGGCAATTGCATCACGAATCCAGCTTATATAATCTAATTTCTCATGTAACTCATGACTAATAACTTTCCAAATTCACGTAAACGGTAAGATATAGGTCAAAAATTCTAGAATGTTGAATCTAGATTCTAAACATTAAACTTCTCAATGCCCAGCCCCAACTATGTTGCACCATGTCATGGTCAAGGAAGTATGAATTTTTTTGTTCCCAATCTACATAGGCTCTCCATACGGATCCTCTCTTAACATGCATGTGAGAGCAATTGGAGTACGTTCTCTCCTATTCATACTTTCCACAACAAGAGAGCCCATAAATGTAAGTTCAAAGTTGTAACAGGTTTGAGTGTGGACTTTGAGGTATGTACTTAGTACTTGAAATTTGAACATTGACATATGCATTTTTGTTGTGCATCTTCTTCGACATATTCATTACTTCAGAGTTTGCCAATATATGGAAAACCATGTTGTTTTGGGTAGGGAGGTTATGAAAAGGCTTAATACTGATGATTGTTTTACTTGGGCTTATTAACTCATCTAGATCCCAAAAGTACTTGATTACTTACACTTGGAACACTAAGTCATTTGCCTTTCTGGATGCTTGGAAGGGTCCAAGGTCGGTATGGGTCTGGTAGTGCTAAGACAGAAAGTGATCTTTTCCTTAACCCTAGGAAGAACTCACCAAATACAAATAGTCGTACTCTCCTCTCATTCAGACAATTGATGGTTATAGAGATTGTCAACTTCTTTCAAGGAACAACTTCCTTTGTAGGAAGGGTTCAGAAGTAATAAGACTGCTGATTATTCTTCAGGAGACTGATAATCAATTGATACTTTACTGTCCTATTCTACAGTCTATGCACGACTCTATGGATGTGTTGATAACTATTCTACTTTTATTTGATGCTAATAGACTTTATGTATCATACTATGCATTTAGCATCAATTTTTACTATATCTCAACACGAAAATTGAGCTTCTGGATTGTGAAGTGTCAGAATGATTTTTTACGACTAATCAAAAGCATGTTTCCGCTTTAGCTTACCTATGATAGTTAAGACATTCATAGACTTTTCTAACGAATTTTGTAAAAATAGCTCGTGTCACTTCTGTTCACTGATATAAACTGGAACAAAATAGCATATACCAAAGCAAATGTCCAAAACATCGTATAAAGTCACAAATTTCTTTGCATTGTAGTATAAAGCTGCAAACTCTTTAGAATATAACCACATGTGCTAACAGATCTACATCGATATGCTACTTACTGCAACAGCAATAAACTACAAATAGGAAAACTTGGACTCACTCAGCATTCATAACTGTGTATGGTCATATATCAACCTGGGTCTGGATGATAGGTTTTGGAATCACTTGGACCAATCCGTATGTTTTTTATGCCAGTCATTTGGAATGTCGTATAAGCATTAAAATAATATGGCATGAACATGACGACTGGATCTTCAGGATCACAAAGTGCAAGCGCCAAATTTGCATATGCCTGCTGAATGAGACAAATGAGTACATTGATGTCCTTATGAGCCTCATTATTGTCTATAGCAATACTACTAAGCTTTCCATGTAGCATAAAAAGAAAAATGCTAATAAAAATATTCTCCAAACTTTCTCAGCATTATTTGACATACTTGATTGGCTCCAGCAGTAACCATGACTGACGAATTGATCAATTTGTTCTCTTCCCTTAGCTACAAATAAAGCATGGAAATGGGTCAGTCAAAGTGCCCAGCAATGATGCTACTTAAGAAAACATTTAGCTTCATATTCATATTAGCGCAATTTTCCACTCATTACAGGCTGCTGCGTCCAATAGGACATGACAGGGCACCATGGCCTTATGAAACTTTCTATTTTGGGGGTTACACCTAAGAAACTCTGTGGAAGGCTAGTGACACTCTAGAGGGCACTAGCACACACACTTCCACTGGTTTGCCTTCCTCAAACAAAGAATTTTATTATTTGTGGAGAACGAAGGCCAAAGGCTGGTTGGCCCCACAAAAAAAGTGTGCCGCTGTGAGAACTCAAAGCACTTCAATGCAAACACAGAAAATGCAAAAAATAAGGACAAATGATGAGTGAAATTGCATTGGCAAAAACAAAGGCATGGCAAAAGCCAAATCAAAGGCTCTTTGTGCAGGGTAGCAGTTTTCACGTGCATCTCAAATCAATCAACATTGGATAGCATACTATTTCTGATATAAACACATCAATGTGATTTAAGGAACAAACGACAAGGCAAAAAGCAAATGGAAGTGAAAGACACAAGCACAAAGGATATATGATCTACTTTTGGCAGTGTTTAGTAGACATCTCACCTAAAGATCTGTATCCTTCTCGAGAGGAAAAATGTTGTAAGACATAATTGCATTTTATCAGGTCAAGAATCACTTCTTACTCTTCAGCCCTGGTTTCAACAGTAATGTTTGTCTTCAGCCAGTGAATGATTGTTTAGCATGGACAGAGTGACTGTAATACAAGATGTCCTAGCCATAGTTCAGCGGTGTATGGAATAGATAAATTCGGAACGCCATTCTATATAAAGGAAATATCAATTTTTAATTGTTAAACTTGGTTGGAACGTTTGGATTGTTTTACATTAATCGAATTAGAAAAGATTCAAACTTTCTTATTTTCCATTCCCTACATAAGGTAGGTACATGACAAAATTCACGAAAAGGGCATCTATGATCCTATCCGAAACACAACCTCATAAGTACTTGATAGGATGATCTAATTGTTATCAGATCTTCTAGTTTCAGAAGGAGCTATGATACCAGTTTATGAAACCTAGAGTCTTCAGATAGTCCTTTCACCAGGGTCTAAGTTCATATTGTTCTTTAAAACTAGACCAAAATATAATTAATTGAGACTAGAATAGAACCACTAGATTTTAGTGAAGGGCTTGGATTAGGATCCTTGCCACAAGTAGCCAATCAAAGAGGGCACAGGGCGTTTTTCCCCAAGAATAAAAAGGCACCTCTTGTACTCACTTTTCACGTTCAAAGAAGAGGAGGAGATTATGCCCATTGTGACTACTTCAAAGGCACCTCACTCTCTCCTCTTTTTTCTTTTTCTTTTTTTATGTTATTGTTAACGCTTTCTAGTTTATTGCTTTTGCTAATTTTTTGCATTTTTGAAAGAGGTGAGAAAGAGGAAGGTACAAGAGATCTCCATTGATTGATGGGGTGGTTAGATAGTATGTGTTTAGTTAGGACGTGGGTTGATTAGGTGTGGAGGGTAGAAAATCCATGAGGACTAGCTAATCGCACCAAGGGAAGCCACTATTCCCTTGGAAACACTAACGCTGCATGACAGGTAATATGAGGCCACAACAAAGGTGTTAGATGCCATGAAACACAATTAGAGCTAGCACAGTCTGATCCACCAAGCCATCGCATCCTCTCTTATAGAGAAGGCCCCTCCTAGCCCAATGTAGGACTGATAACATGCATGGTGACAACACACTGGAGTAACTGCCAATGTCACAGGCATGTAACTGCTTGTGTGCATGACTGTACCTAACTCAGGCCACTAAGGTATGGCCTTAAGGAACGCACTTTGCATGCTACTTACATTGTCCCGCTCTAATTGTGGTTTTTGATACCTAAGTGTCTTCAAGGGCTTGGCTGCAGTTATGGGCTCGTAACACTCCCTCTGTTAGAATCCCCATCGTCGTGCCGGTCATTGCTAAAGCACAAACAGGTGACGAACGCTACGTTACCGCCCAACCATAGAGGTACTGCCACCTCACCCCCATGCACTGGAGCTACAGACCACCATCAAGCAAGCTCAGATCTCATGTAAGCCATGGTGTCCCATACCACCATGCCTTACCCTCGACCCTCGCCTACCTACATCATGAGGTCTAGATACTCGTCCTGACCTGACCACCAGTGGAAGAGCTTTTCATTCTCCAGGAGAGAATGAATGCCAAGCTCAAGAGATCCACCTCTATATACATAGTCCAGGTGGGTCATCTCCGTCCATAGGAGTCACGCATGACCAAAGACACGTGGCAGTTGTGCGGGTCCATAACAACAAGTCACCGCGCGCCAATAAGACATTGACACGTGGCACCCAAAAGACCTACAGCTCTAGATCAACGTTCCGTCCCATAATTGAGACCGTCACCTCAAGTTTCCTGTTGCGTGCCCTTATGGGTACGTAACATTCCCTCCCCCTTGAAGAGTCTCCTCCTAAAGGAAGCAAACCAGGGAAGTTTAGTCTTAAATAGTTCTCTCTCTCCCAAGTGTCCTCATCATCTGACTTGCCTTTCCAACATACGAGAAATTCAGAAACCAAACGGTTTCTCAATTGGTGACGACGAACGTCAACAACTTTTTCACATATGTTTGGAACAAAGGTAGACAAATCCTCTAACTTAACTAGTTCACCTTCCGGAATTAGGAAATCCTTCCTAATAAGTCGTTCCTTTAAACGACTTACATGGAAAACAGGATGATCCCCAACCCCAATCGGAAGATCTAGCTGATTAAGCGACTGAGTTAATTTTCTTTACAACCTTATAAGGTCCGCTGTATCGAGGAGATAGCTTATGGCATTTTCCCGTCCGAAGTACCTTTGAATCCTTAGGGATTTTAAGATACACCCAAGTTCCGACCTCAATATGCCGAGGTGAGCGACCACGATTAGCATAAAATTGAGCTCTATCCTGAGCGGTTTTCATGCTTTCTTTGGCCACTAGCAGATTTCTTGCATATCTTGCAGGAAATCTACTGCAGCTTGACCTTGAGACCTTTGAGTCCGATCGAAACTGGAGAACGCGGCTGAAAGCCATACATTAGCATAAAAGGACTGAATCCGATGGTAGAATGCTTGGCACTATTGTGTGCGAACTCAACCATTGGGAGATACTTTTTCCAATCAGACTGTCGGCGAGAAACCACAAAGGGTCGGTTAGGATCGACAATGTGTAAAATTGGAGCCTCAAAACTCTCATTCATTTCATCAGTCCATGTTATCAATGGACTTTTTTTGTGGCTACGTTTTTTCTTCACCCCCTTAAGAACGTTCGTCAAGGGCAATGCTATTAAGGCATAGTCCAAAATGAACCTGTGAAAGAATCCTGTGAAGCCCAAAAAGGATTTCACATCACGAATTGTCAGAGGTCTCGGCCATTCTCGTACCTTACGGACCTTGTCATAATCGATTTCAAGACCTTTATCCGATATGACATGGCCCAGGTATTTGAGGATAGTCTAGAAGAACTCACATTTCGACTCCTTAGCATAGAGCTTTTCTTGCCTTAGAAGATCCAAGACAATATAAAGATGCTCTTTATGCTCCTCAAGGGTCCTACTATAGATTTATATGTCGTCAAAATACACCACCACAAACTTTCCCAGCTATGGATGAAGAATATCGTTCATCATCTACTAGAAAGTGGCAGGCGCATTCGTGAGTCCAAAAGGTAACACTAAAAACTCATAATGGCCATACCTGGATCGAAATCCAGTCTTAGAAACATCTTCATTCCTAATCCTTATCTGATGGTAACCTGATCTAAGATCAATCTTGGAGAAATACTTAGCTCCATTCAGACGATCCATAAGATCATCCATCCTAGGTAAGGGATATATGTTCTTGATGGTTAAATCATTTAACTTTTTGAAGTCACCACACAAAAGTGTGCCGCCATCCTTTTACTAACTAAAAGGATTGGTGCTCCCCAAGGGGACTTACTAGGCCAAATATGGCCCATCCTAAAAGATGGGAGAGTGTTTCGATAGACTTTATTACACACTTGCCTCGTACGCAACTTCAACATGATGTCATAATGGTTGTGGTTGACATGTAGATAGCAGGTTTTGGTTAACTTGTTAACTTGCTTGTATTTGGTATGGGGATACTGCGCCTTAATTTAGAAGCTACTAGATTGATCTCCTAATATGTAGGAGTTGACCTATCAACAGGACACATGTCATATGCTCACTGGGACACTTGGTCCAATGTATGAGTGACACATGTCGAACGATCCTACTCACTTGCCTATGTGTCAAGGTACTGCCAAGTGGCGAGTGTTGGCTGTGCATGGACTATGCGATGTGTCGACAATATGACAAGTCAAGGTCAAGCAGGTGATTGAGGTAGGATGGCGTGGGAACTTAAGAGGGGCAGCCTCTTGAGGATGCGAAATCTTTCTACTATACAGTAGGTGGCTGGCAGCAGTGCTCTTATGTGTTTATGCTAAGATCTTGATATGTATTTTCAAGAGAAATCAACAAAGTGGATATTTGGTGCCTACTTTGGTGTGCTTAGGGTCTAGTTGAGATAGCTTTGTGAAAGACAATAGAGAACACAAGGAGGAGGGAAAGAACCAAGGAGAAGGCCAATATTGTGGTTGACATCATGCAAAGATGGCAGTGTGGTAGGCTCATCAAAAAAATGTTGAGACTAATGTAAAAGATCAAAATTCACCTAAGGTAGCAGTAGAGCTGAAGAAACAGTAGGTACACCTAGAGCATCATGAACCGCATGAACACAAAGGACTTCCGCACAATGATACTTTGGCAAGCTCCACATGAACTATTTGAAAGACACAAGCTGGTAATTCTATTGAAGGTCGATATCGATCAATGTGTAGGAGACATTGTCATGCATGAAAGTGAGTGACTGATGTTGAACATTCAAAGCAACAAAGCCAAGGGAAGAAAACCAATCTACACCAGGAATGATATAATAGTGCTCAAAGGAAACCTGCCTGCCCAAGAAAATCCTTAAATCAATACTCAATGCCCCAAAGAGTTTGAATACTTGAAAAAGTGTGAAAACTAGCAACCTCAACATGTAAAGGCTGGGTAACTACAAAGAAGTAGCTTGTATACATGACAAAATGTGAGTACTCAAAAAGAATGAGCATTGTCGGTATCCACTAAAGGAATGAACTTATGGCCAGTAATGCCAAATAGATAGAATAGAACCACCGTAGATATGAAAAACCAACGTAATGCACATAAATCACACTCTAGGTAGAAGAATAACCAATATCACAATTTTTTTTTCTTTTGAATTTTTTATAAACGTACGATATCACTTAGGTGCACAATAAGTTAGTTAGCTATTGGGAATGGGCTAGGACACACATATCCAATATCACACTTTTTTTCTGATTTTTTATTTCAAAAAAAAAATTTGCATCCCATATTACTTAGGTGTGTGATAGTTGTTGAGGGCAAATTAGTTAGGGCAAGTATCTAATATCACAAAACTATACAAAATGAGTCTGAAAAAGCTGCCAAATGGTCCACCAAATAGGGGTAGGAGTGGGTGCTACCCAATAGTAATAACTTGACATCAAGAACCTTCTTGAAGTAGGGCGACAACTATGAAGAAAACCCCCAATGGCAAAAAGAAATGTTACATGCCTATGTAACTAGCAGTACTTCAGTGACCCCTATGTGCCCATTTAGTATCTGGGGGGCTAAATGGCGTGTCACCCTTGGATAAGGGTAGGTGCCTTTGGATTAAGGTACTTGAGTCCTTGGATAAGAGAAGGTGCCTTTGGATTAAGGTACTTGAGTCCTTGGATAAGGGCCTTGCACAGGCAAGATTTATAAGGGAATGGACCGCATGATAGAGAAGATTGAGGCTGCAGCGCAAGATGAGAATCAAAGGCAAGAGCTCAAGGAATTGTGCATCCGATATTAAGCTGGTTTTCATACTCCTCTTCATGTTGCAACTTATGTGCTTGATCCGAATTTCAAGCTAAGAAACAAGAGGCTAATCGGGAGGTTGTTATTGGCTAGGAGGCTTGGCTGGGAGGCAAAGCTCAATAAGTTTGCACCTAAAGAGCAAATTAGAGATGTGAAAGCCCAACTATCATTGTATAGGAGAAAGCAGGGGATGGCAGGGTGGAAACATGCATGAGAGGACAAATGCTATGGACCCCTCAAAGCCCGTAAACACTACACCTACTTGAGGTGCAGACGTACACTATGCTATGGACCCCTCAAAGCCCGTAAACACTACACCTACTTGAGGTGCAGACGTACACTGGAGCCTTTGATTTGAGTCTTGACTTTGATTGGTGGACCTGGATAGCCACGAGTCATGGAACCTGCCACATGGCATGGAAGCATTTGTCCACTTATCATGCCTTGACCTATAGTTAAGTTCCGAAGCTGGCCTTCCACGGCCTATCTGTGTATTGGGGTAGAACTCATACTGGGGTGGCATATGACCCTTATGCATACTTAGGACAGGAGGGAGGAGTACTAGTACTGCGAGGGTATTGGTGCAACTAGTGATAACTATAGTGAGTAATATATGTAGCATCCATGTAATAAACTGCTAACTCTTGAGTAGCATTGTGTCATAAGTTTGGGAAACAGGGACCTTGGGAAATGGGAAACGGGAAACATGAAATGAGAAATGGGATATGGGAAATGAGGGAGTGATGCATTCTCATATAATCTAGATACAAGGGAAAATTCATGAGTACCTCAGTAATACCTAACCAATACCAAGGAAGAAAATGCTTGTACACTAAAAAACTCTGTGTTTACTGGTAAAAAGGTGCTAACATAGTCTATAAAATTTCAGTAACTCTTGAAAAAAAGCCAAACGTAGCAGGGTGAGCTGATAAAGTTATGATCAATGGGTTCTACAAAATGATATACTTACGGTGAAATGGCCAAAAGACAACAGTGAATTTGAGGAAAAGACAACAATGAAACGCAATGAAATGAGGAAAAGACTTTAACGATATGAAAGGCAAACTATAAGACAAATGTTTTCCTCATCTCTTACCACATCGTCGTACTCATTTTCATTATTTATATAGTGATAAACCTGCATTATATGAACTTCTAGTACCTTTAAAGCCACATCTGTATACAGCAGTACATGATTTAAGTAAGCCAAGGTTTGATTTCCTAACCTTTGCCACAAGGGCAGCCCTTAGCTCAGGAAGTCCATCATCAGGACCATAGCTGCTTGTTGTAGAATCCCACAAGCACTCCTGAACCTTCTGTAATGCCGCTGTAGGTGGGGTCCAATGCACAACTCCCTGTAAAGCACATGGCAAATATAGGGCGACAAGGCCATTGTCATGAACAAGTTCGTATACACTCAGGTAAAAGCGACAGACATAAAAGGTTTTGCAAAATCTTAACCATGAAACAAGCTTGTTGTATCTGCAGGTTTGATCAGCCTCTTCTGACCATTACAAATATAACACTATGGTTGCATGCCAAAGAGGAAGATTTGTTTGCAAAAATTCAACAGAAATAATTTGTCTTGTAGATCTCGATATTTTTTGTAGGATAACAAAGAAGGCATGCAATCTTCAACTTTATGAAGTCTACCCACAAAGTCTTAGACCATAGTCCATTACGCATAACATGGACTACCTGCAACAGCATCCCTATAGACATCATCAGCTGACAGCAGTAGGTTGTCCATCACACGCACAAACATACGTCCACATTAGCTTTCATACATGTGTACGAAGACCAGTATATCGAGTATCTTGACAAAGATAATGTGTCTGACCCAGTACTTGCACTTTGCAATTTTACTGACCCTTCACGTTAGCTGCTACCTTCAAAGACGAATAATATCTCACTAACTAAAACTAGAGATGATCACACACTGGAGAATTTGGCTCATCTTATTCATGCAAACAAGATTCTACTCATTCAGCTAACTTTTCATCCTTATATCTTCAAGATCCGTCAGTCATCAGTCTAAGCTGGAGGTCTTTGAGAGGTACTGATACTTAAATACCTGAGCTAATGATAGAACATTTGATGTTCCCCGAATTAGCTCCTGCATCTGTAAATCAAACATTTGAACAGCGTTAGAATCTAACCGTCAAACCCAGATAATTCAGCACAATAAAGTCACCCATAAAGTTGTATCATGACAAATAACAAACAAAATACTGCTTCTCAGAAGGATTTGCACGCGAGAGCAACATCAAAAACTTGATGCAACATTATAAATGTAAATACAGGAAAGTTCTTGAACTCTCTTTCTTGTTGGAATTCAAATCAAAGCATAAAACAAAATGTAGTAGACAATACTTACAAATTATTAAAATGCATCTATCCAATTATACATGCTGAGACTCTAGTCAATTTTGTTAACAACCACTAAAGATATAGAGCCTTGCCTCAATAAATTCCATTTATGACTTGTTCACAGACACTAACACTAGAATCACTTCCCTGTCCTTATCAAGAAATATAAGAGCTGTGACCAAATCCGATTCTATAATTTCACTTATGAAAAATAATGGGAGGAGAGAACTTTGTCCAGATAATTGGACTCGAAGCCTACTGGTCTTTCAAAGAAAGGACCAAAAAAAAGGAGCACTCACGTACTCCAGTTGTTATAAACACATCCACACAATAAAAACTAAATAGAAGGGCGGTAAACTTTCATTCTCCAACAAGAACAAATGAATGAAATTGGCAAGCCCTCCTACAAGGAAGCTCCAAACAAAACTCTCCCCTTTCCTTATAGACATTGTCCTCAATGTCAATAGAAGTAGGAAAGAAGAGCAATATAGCACAGCAATACAACAAAAGTGGTGTCTAACATTCCTAATGTGCTCATTTCGTTTACGTGCTCCAATTAGTTCCTCATTATTTTGGTGGCCTTATTGTAAAAACAATCAAAACCCTAGTAGACATGCCAATTTCCTACATCTTTAACAAAGTTCACACTTATGAATCAACCTTGTGTGACAATCTTGCAAAGTTCCTATTGTGCTTGTGACAAGAAAATGTAGAGAGAATTTGTGTTTGTGCTTAGGAAAATCTTCCTTGTGTGTAAAGGAAAAAAGAAAGAAAAAAATACATATTGAAGCCTTTAGATAACCAAGGGTAAATAAGGCTGACAAGGTACACTTCATGTGTTTCTTACTATGGGAGAATAGGATGTCTCTGAACTAAATAGTGAAACGAAACCAGTACGAAAATGATACAATCTAATGTGGAACTAATGCCAGCTGGCTTGCCATCTATCATATGTGACAACATAGAAACCTATACACGTAAGAAGCTGGCCCAATCAAATTTCGAGATGCACGTACACAATGCATACATAGTGGGAGTAACCAAAGAGTCAAAGAGGTGACACTTACTCAGTGTGTCTTAAATATATCTTCTGAAACATAGTCGCTCCATGTCAACAGGAGAAGATTGACCCTTCCCCAGCTTGCTAGTAGCTACGTAATGAAAATTGAGCTAGTAAAAGTACTCACAACTAAGTATAAGATAGGTAAAAAATGAAACTATCTCCATTGTCTAACCATCCAATGTAAAGGCATAACCATGAGCTAGTATAAATGGGGATACACCAATGCTGGTACTGACAGAGCTATTATAGCTATACTCTGCTAAACATAAATGTGGATCCCAATCCGTCCTTGAAGGAGTAACAGAATGTCATAGATTATCCTCAAGGACCCGAATACCTCAAACTGTCTATCGGCTATAAAATGATAAGCAATAACCATAAAGAGGTGAACATCTCGAATATGCATAAGCTCTGTCCAAAATATAGTAGTAAACTTACTATCCCAATCAAATAGTATATAACATGGAAACCCATGTAATTGAAAGATCTTTGATAAAAATGAGTGTGCACACTGCTCTATTGTGATAGTCCTATGGACCTGGATGAAATGTGTCTATTTCAAAAACTGATCAACCACCACCATACATGAGTCATGACCAATACGCTAGGTACAAGGTAGGCCAATGATAAAGTCCATTGAAATGTCTATCCACTGGCAATGAGGAATGGGCCAACTCTAGAGCAAGCCAACGGACTTGGCATGGGAGTACTTATTACAAGCAAAAAAGGTACACTGATAGATAACGTAACAAGAAGTGCAAGCTCAAATTTCATGGCTAACCAAAAGACATGGTCCTTAAGACAAGTATAAGACTTCTAAAAACAAAAATGGCCACCAACAGGAGAAGAATGAGCATCAAAAAACAACTTAGAACAGACATTAGGGGAACTCGGAATACAAAGGGAACGATAATGATAAAGACGATGATCAACAATGGAGTACACTTGATGAGGAAGACACAAAGGAAGTGGAATGGTACTATAAACATCACAAAAATCAGGACAAGAAAGATAAGCAAAAGGCAAAGCATCAAACCATGGGAGAATGGCAGCAACAAGGCTATGTAACAAAGTGGGAAGACGGGATAAAGCATTAGCAGCAGTGTTCGACCGAAAAGGTCGATATAAGATATCAAAATGAAAAGACTGTAAAAACTGTAGCCACCGATACTGACGGTCACTAAGGTCTCGTTGTGTAAAAAGATAACAGAGAGACTGATGATCAATAATAATGTCAAAAGAAACACGATAAAGATAATGACGCGACTTCCGAAGAGCATAAATAATAGCTAGGAGCTCTTTCTCATGTACAGAGAGTATTGTTGCTCATAAGAGCGAAGAGAAATGACACAATGGGACTAACAAAGTAAGGCGCCTAACCGGCAGAGCTAGTATCAGTCTCAACAATGAACTTCTTGATCAAACTGAGGTAAACACATAACAAAAGCAAAAACAACAACATGACGAAGAGTATCAAAGGTTGCTTGACAATCAGAAGTTCACAAGAAAGAACGAGATTATTTCAAAGGCACATAAAGAGGTGAGGCCACAATAGCAAAATGTGAAACAGGACGACGACGGTAAGTAGCCAAACCCAAAAACATATGGACATGATGAACATCAATAGGCACAGGCCAATCCTGAATAACCTGGACCTTATGAGGATCAAGACAAATACGACCATCACAAATAAGAAAACCTAAATTCTCCGGTAAAAAATTCCGGAGTAAACATCGGGTTTAGGAGAGCCTGTCGAGACTGGGACATAGCCCGAGTCTCGGCTTCCGCCCGTTCATGTTTTGAGCGCATGTCCACAATTTGTTGCTGTAACAAATTTATGGCACACGTCATGTTCTCCATATCAGTCCCAACGGAACTTGGAGCTCTAGTCTCATCCATAGGGGTGTCCATGAATAAAGGAAAAACCGGAAAAAACTTAGAGGGAAAACGGAGAGCTACGGTGTAAAAACCGCAAAAAGGGAAGAGCTAGTGCACAGGGCCTCAAGGAATAACCAACTTGAGAACATGCAATTTGAAATTTATGGAAAAGTGTGGGAAAATGAATGGCCCAAAAAGTTTTCGAGAACGATACAAAAAAGTGTGAAAGTCACCACAATAACAAAAGCTAAAAAAAGGACCAAAAAATGGCGTTGACAATATCTCAACTTCCAAGAATCAAGTTTGCAAAATGTAAAGTACATTAGAAGCTTCTTATTGACAAAAGCACAATGACCTAAAAGTTTTGACTAAACTTTGATTTTCTAGATCTTTTGAAATAAGACTCCAATTGACAAGCTTCAAGTATGGAATATGATGATCCACAGGATATCTAAAACATAATCTTGCATAAAAGAAAAGAAAAAAAAAATTCTCGACCATAACTTCACGTCTACAAGTAAAAAATGAATCTTAAGGCTTGAGGACAACATAGACCATGTAGAACCACTCAAAACAAAAAGAAGAAAGTGTTGTTCATAAAATGTAAAATTACCCATTTGACCAAAATTTCAATTTTGCAATAACTTTTAAAAACGAACTTCGATCAATATGTCATCTCCATCTGTAGGTACACCTTAATCCTACGCTCCCATAAATGTATTTATTTCCAACTTTAGTAGTCAATTGCGAAAAAGATGACCACCTCCAAACATATGTTTGAAAGATTCCTAGGTGGCAGGTACCAAGTTGTCCTTCTCCACCAATGTTGTGCAGTTTCTTGCAAATGTTAGGTAGCCTCGGCAATCTTTTGATCATTATCATCAATGTTGCACATCTGATATGCCTTTTCTCACTTTTATAACCAATTCTCAACTGCATCCACATTTCACATTGCAATGGCACCTATGTATTTAGGCGGTTTCAAATCCTTGATTGTTGGCATCTTCCTAGTCTTTGACGAAATCTCGGCTTCCTTCTCAATTGTGACAAGTTCAACTGCTACCACAGTCGTTCCGCTAACTCTTTATGGTTCTTGCAGGCATCTTGACGGCTTCAGCTATTCAAGGAGTTGTTGTAAGATAACTTCCATGGCATCTACCTTTGCGGCCACTTCTTCAATCCTCAATATTCGGTGCTAGAGCCTTCCAATAAATCCATACTCGCTGTAGTAAAAATTCTGCCTAACAGTAAATGGCTTAAGAGCACCTTTTTGAAACCTTCCCAATGAAGAAGCATTATGGAAAACCCTGGACATGCTACTGCAGATCTTTTCCACACTGTAGCTTCGATTTTCGACAAAAAAAACCCGCGATGAGGGCAATATTTAGCAGACTGCAAAAGCGCTAAGGCTAATTATAAAACTCCGATTAGAGGATCTGCAAGGCTACAACAGATTGGGATTGTCAATATTCTGAAGGTACAAAGCTGCAGGGTAGCTATTGACCAAATTGCAAGGCTGCAGGATAGCAGCCAAGACAAGTTGTAGGTATGCATTGGAGTTAACCCCATAGCCGGGTCTACAACTTGCTGAATTTCTGCTATTTAGGACAGCTGCAGACCAGCAAACTTCTCACAGGGAATCAGCAATCTGATGCGGCCTCCACAATGGCAGAAAACCTGATTTTTCTCAGCAATGGGGCTGTGAAACAATCCAATCAGGGACAACAAACCCAATATTTGCAGCCCAGTTGCATGGCTCTCGGTGATTGATTGATGGCAGGTCCGGCTCCTTTTTTTTTTTAAATCTGTGACAACCTTTTGGGCCTACTCTATCAGCAATTAATAGCCAGCTTCTGAGTTCTTCTGAAGGCAGGTTTCAAACCTCTTAAAGATCTCACTCAACCAAGCTTTGATACCAAATGTCAGACTCCTTGAACTCTACTTACAAGCAACAGAAAATCATAGACTGGTTGATCACAAATCTGAATGTTTATTAAATTCTCAACAAGTACATAGCATGATCAAGCATGAAACGTGCTGCCTTTCTTCTCCCAACCTTTGCTACATAGAAAGTGATGAGCAATGTCTCTCTCTCTCTAGGCTCACTCACACACAATCCTCAGGCACCCTTAACCCTAACACATCCTAACGTTGACACATGTGGAACTCCTTGCACAATCGACACTTGCCACTTGGCAGTACCCTAACACATAAGCAAGTGAATAGCTTGGCATGTGTCACTCATACACTAGACCAAGTGTCCTAGTGAGCATATGATACGTGTCTTGTTAACCAGTCAACCCTCTTCTACTTTCTAGGAGGTCAGTCCAATGACAAAAATCCAGCAAGCTCACACGTGTGGGGAACCACAAAAATAGTGTGAATGATCTTTACAAAGTTTTGTGTTAGCATATAGATTAAATGGAGAATGAAAAATCACAATCTACCTCTAGAATCTAAGGCTAGATCACAATCTAGAATGCAATTAACCAAAGTAAGATTGTTTCCACACGTGTGGGGAAAGTACAAAAGAAATGAATGTATGAAAAATAGCTTCAACTTGGGTTAGAGAGAGAATAGCAATTCAAGCTAAATTGAACAAGACCCAAATTGACAATATGATAGCATCTATGCTTGATTCATCATCAAAAATAGTGAGGGATCTCACTTACATATATAGGAGAGGTACTAGCTCGTGGTAGCACTAGCATGCAACCTCATTTCTCCACCTCTAAAAGTGGTTTTTACCAAAATATTGACACCTATCACTTTGTATACATGTTTATCCACCTACTTTTACCTACTTTCTACATGTGGCAATTTCTACACTACATATGTACAAATTCACTTGCATGTGTCCATAACAACTTTTGCATGCATTGCATCTCACATTTGACAGCTTGGACATTATGCATATGTAGTACCTCGAGTTTTCACTCCCAATTTTGGCCATTTCATGACCTAAATCTACATGCATGTTACATATGACAAACTAGACTTTATGCATGTGTAGTAGCTCGAGTTTCTACTAGGCCAATTTTGGCATTTTCAAGTTGTAACATTACGTGCATGATGTAAAACTTCATCAACCCCAAAAGTCAAGATAGATGGCTTTTTCATTTTCAACACCAACACCTCCTAATTTATGACCCAGTACCCTAAACCAAAGCTCATCATGCATCTCTAAAGTCCAATAGCACTAATTACAGTTTATTTACAATTTACTTACAAAGGTCACCACAAGTTGATGACTAGGCCATTTCAGTGATTACAAAATGTACATTTGTCTATGAAAACTATAAATAACCGGGATAGGGAGTAAAAACTGTAATATATAGCCATTTGTTGAAGTGTGCAAAAAAGATCTTGCTAACTAGTGCACCAAATTGTCGAAGTAAATTTGAAAAGTAGGTCCATGTGGTATCTATCAATCAAATTACTGCAAACCCACATATAAGCACGCCTGCTTAAGTGAATAGCATCAAGCTGAATTCATTGGGCAAGACTGTGAGGTGTCAAGGAGAAATAAGTCTCCATATTAAGGAGCCAATTATCAAGCTCATCTCCATTTGTAAAACTAGCATAAACGAATAATGGAACTTTGTCACATTAAACCCAAAGGATAGGATTAGGCCCAAAAGTAATGGGACGAACAAGACAGCCAAGATATCATCTTGGGAAGAAACGGAAGGGGAACAGGAGGATGGAGACGGGAATCATCAAGCATTATCATTGTCATGAACTTGAAAAGCTTCAGCAACAACAAGACCAATCTGAGATCGAGTGTCAACAATAACATGTTGAAGGTGTTCAAGTTGTTGAGCATAATCCTCCAAAGAGCTAAAGAGATCCTTATAGGAAGAAGGCAGTCGCATGGTAGGCTAGAGAGAGAGGAAAGAGAGCATTGGCAAGCAGCAATGGACAGCAAGCGAAGGCAAGACAATCTCAAGTAGAAAATTAGTAATCAAAAGGCTAATAGCTACGTAGGGTAGCGTGAGCAATTGAGATGGCAATAGCTAGGAAAGGAGACAATGATGGCTAGAAGGCAAAGTTGGACAAGAGAATGGTGAAGAAAGGCAGTAATAGCAGGCTAGAAAGAGTCAATGGTAGGGAAGGGAGGCCAATAAAGTAGGAGCCAGCAATGGAGGTGGAAAAGGGGCTGGAGACAATGACGAACAACTAGAAAGGGCAATGGTGGACAACGATGAAGATGGGAGAAGGACAGCAAAGTACGAGGCAAAGATGAATGTGGAAAAGGACCACGATGGGGTAGCGATGAGGGATAGAGGAACAAAGGATCGTGACAAGGTACAAAGGAAATGCTTTGATGCCAAGTTTTGAACACATTCATAAATTTGGCGTCAAAAGAACTTTACAGATGTACGTAAAGCAGCAAAGATCAATTACAAAGCATTCTCCAACAAAATAAAATCAATGAAGAACAATGGCTATCGACAGCTCGGGCGATCTCCAAGAAAGATAAAGATCTCCAAAAGACAGAACTCCCCTACAAAGAGATTAGGACATCATAGTCAATAATCTGAGACATGATTGTCTCTATTTATAACACATAGTAAACATCCTAGAAGGTTCTGGAGAGCACATTATAGCTTCTTGACCAACGACCTCTTATACGCCATTCAGTCATGTCCTTACAATCATGTGTCCTCTTTAGGGCCAATTATATCAAAAAATAGACTCTGAAACAACACAAATGGGACTGAAAATAGTGTCTTAGGTATAGGAAAGTACGGAACATTGTGTTCAAATTGTAGGAGATAATGCTTACCATTTCACAATCTATTGTTCTTGACATCATGTCCTATTGGTGATGTGTGTTCATAACTCAACTAGAATCAGCTTCAATATATGTAAGAGAATTTGCTCCAACAAATAAAAAAAGATTGAATATTCAAGAAAATAGTGTCTAGCTCTCCCTTTTTGAAATGTCAATCCTTAAACCATTACATGAGGCTAGAATTCTCAATGCTCTATAACACAACCACCAAGGCCCGTAGTATTGTATGGTTAACTAGGGTTGACCGAGGATGGGACACTCTACTCATTGGGATTTAGACAATCCGAAAAATCCTAAGAATATGTGTCCCCTTCCTCGTAATTGAAAAGTTTGACTTTTGATCCCTGCTAAGGTTGTCAATTAATGACCTTATAGCACACTCCCAAAACAAAATTTAAGAGGCCCTAGTCTAGAGATTGTAGCCTTTCAATGAGCTAGAATAGCGGGAATTCGCACAAGCGCGCCCTTTCCCACATCATGTATTGGTGCTTTGACGAAAAGAATGTTATTTCATAGAACTTTCTACATGATTTCTCTTCAATCCAAACCCTCCACTCATAGCAACTACAAGAACTGTCTCTTAAAGGGGCTATGGAGTTTTAAGCCAGACACCGTTGGATTTTTCCAGATTTTGGGATGTCTCCATCACCAGCCAATGAAATGTCTCAAGTGGCAAATTTCAATGCATGGTTAACATTGACAAAAAGAAAGTTAGTGCCTTTGAGCACCCTTGAACATTTTGAGACATCGTGACCTCTTCAACAAAGAGAGAGGTTTTGAGAGATGCAAGTTAATGGTTGGATGGCCCATGGCCCATAGCCTAGGTCCAATCAGTGCCATCAATTTGATATGAGCTAATTATGAAAGCAATTGACCTTTGCCAAATGTGACCAAATGATTTTGTTCATTTTTTAGGGCATCATATGGTATAATTGTCCTCCTTTTCTGTTTACATAGAAAAGCCCATGGGCTCTCAATGCAAATCAACCCATAGAGGGCGTGTGTCCAAAGAAAAGTCAACAAAGACTTTTGCATTTAATTTTTAGGCAGGATAAAGTCCTGCCTGGAAGGTCTTTATGGGTTTTCAAAACCTCCTCAAACACCCATTAGGTCCTTGGGGAGGACTCTATCCATTACTAAACTAGATCTTCCCACATGTGATGAGTTGATGTATCATGCTTGAGTTGGGCTTGTCCACCCACCGAGGTTCAAATCTCTGTGATCCCAGGAGATGAAAATGCCAAGAAGCATACTAAACCAGTAGGCCTTGCACTAACACTTCATTTAAATACAAAAACCATGTAAAAACCCAGTGTAAGTACAATTCAATGTCTTTGTTCCATAACACTGCAACAGGCAATTTGTCTATGTGCTCAAAGCTAAAAAAAACCCAGATAAAAACAGTGCTTAAAGTTCAAAAAACAGTCTGAGTTTTTTATCCTCAAATTCTCAGCATTTCTATATACCTGTGAAATCGAACTTCATTCTATAAATTTTCTATATGGAAAGAGGATTCAATACCTGCACCATAACAGGTATATCTGTAGAGAGGATTCGATTGGCAAATTTGGCACGCAAAGCCATCATTTCCCAAGCTGATCCTCCCAAACAGCAATCGATTCAAAAATTAAACCAAGAATTGCTCCCTGAAGAAATTTCCAGGTGAAAATCTGCAATCCAGTACAAGTGACTCTGAGCCCAACATTCCATTGAAACATTGTTGCATGCCACAAAATCAAAAGCATTTCTTTAATGCTTCAGTGCCCACTACATTTGCTGCATAATTTCAACCAACGAACTGGCCCATCAATCAACGCATCTATCAAAACAGCCCAATGGCCAGCATCTCAAAGCTTACCTTAATGCTAGCTCAAAGCAAATAAAGTGAAGATCCACTGCTACAAGGAATGATCTACAATGCTGAATAGAGGAAGGAAGCGTGGGTCAATGAAAGAATAGTAAGCACTCGTAAGAGAGAGAGGGCGAGGTGACGTGGGGGAAGGCGGGGCTTGGCCCATGAGATGGTATTCCCACCAACCGACCAGAATGCCCCACTTCAATTAGTTGGTTTCCCCTCATGGCCACATTCATAACGTTTGATATATATTATCGATACAAACCCCATAGTTATTTGTGCTTTGTTTGTTCACACCGACATGGCGGAATCTCCAAAGTTGAACGAGCTTGTATGCCATGGGCCCACTACCATTGAGCGATGGTGGCGGTTACTCTCAAAGCATACACAATCATCTCTCAAGTAACAATCAACCACCCTTTGATGTTGGTGTTCCGATGACTTCCATGGAAACGATTATTGCTCATGCGCTCATTCAGTGCTCGGGAAACCTCTTTTGAGTTATCCTCAAAAACCTGCATTTTATAGAACTTCTCAGTATTTTTGAAGACTTTTTTTTAGAAATAGGTATATATGCTTGTATAAAAAATCGTCAGACATTTTATGATCCCGATTTTTGAGAAACCTTGGCGGTTCCATTCCTATAGTTTGTTGTTTCTCAAGCACAAGCGATCATCCGTCTAAGTTGATGCCAAGGATGCTCGTTTGGGCCTACAAAAAGGCCGTACCATAGGAACAGACTTATGTAAGTGCTTGAGTACCGTGAAGGTACATGAGAGGCGGTTGCTAGTAGTAATAAAGTGATATACTTCTTTTATCAATCCATTTGAATTATTTAATATATAAAAGATTTCTTGCAGCTAAGAGAGCTTGTGAAGGCGGAGGTTGCAAATAAGCAAGTTGGAAGCTTAGCACCAAGGATAGTAAAATGTTTGCCAAAAGAATTGACATTTTCAAGCTAGAAAAACTTGCAAGCCCCAAAAAACTACAATGGCCCAGCCATGACTTTTTGAATGAGTAGAGAGCATTACTGGAGAAGCTGAACTAGTTTTGATGTTGCTGCTTTGTTCTCCATTTCCATATTGGTTATATCATCTATACAAGTGATGCTCAACCAAATTTTCCCTATCTTAATAAAGCTACATTTTATTTTGGGGCTTCCAAAAGAGTGCGGCGTAACCAACCGCAGACTATCGAGGATGTCATTTGCTTTGCGAAGATCTTCGATGATGCTCATGTTGGCTCCCGAAAGGAGCAGATTTTGCCCAAGGTTGAGCAAAAAGAAAATAAGTTTTTCAAGAAGTGGGACAAAGACAATACTAGTTCCCAGGGTGGAAAAAAGTGTGTCAAGTTGGATCGTGCGGATTACGAGAATCGGCGGCTTCTGCTTCTCCTGCATGGACATCTGTCAAAAGTTTGCCCGAAGAAAAAACAAAAGAAATCTGGCGGGCAACCTAAGTCCTTCAAAGCCCCAGGTGATTCTAGTATTTCTTTTGTTGATTTATCCTTTAAAGATGGCACTAGTTGTGAGAATTGTTGCTTTAATACAGCTGTTTTTGGCCCCCACAACTGTTAAAAATTCACAATTCTAGCTTGACTAGTTTTGGTCATATGACTTGTAAATAGTTAGATGGTCATGATGTGGCTTGTCACACGTGCCAAATAGCATAGGATTCCATTCATAAGGATGTTCTCAAGTAGACCTAAGTGATAGAACCTTTGGAATGAGGCCAAATCATGCTTAGATACAAGAGAAAAAAAGTAGGAGCTATTTTTGGTAATTTTTGCATTGTTGAGGGATCTCCAAGATTCCAACCCTAACTTGGTAGGGATGAAAGATCTACCAAAATTAGCATTAGGGATAGGTTTAGGGCTACTCATACCTGTCCAAAACCGTGATGGATCATGTATATATAGGTGATGATATCTCACCAAAATCAATCAAGCAATTTCATGATTTTTCTCTCATATTGGTGCAATTGCTCTCTATGTTCATGATTGTTTAAGTTCTTGTGATTCCTAATAATTATAGGATTGAATGTAGGTCTAGTGTACAGTACTCAAACTGTGGGAGGCAGTACTTTCACACGTGTGAAGGCTTCTTCAAGGATTTGGGCCATTAAGTGAGGTTCAAGCATAGATTCTTGATGGATTTTGATGGTTCAACTTGTGCTAATCTTAAGAGATCATAATCTATTGTTTCCCTCATCATTTCAAGTGTTTTAGGATCCTTATTTGCTGTAATTTTAACACAACCTCATTCCTATGAATGGGATCGCCAAGGTGTGACTGTTCTTTTTTATGATGGTTTCACACATAATTTTATTATTGCTAAACTGGTGCAGAAACTCAAGGCAGCCACCGTGCCAAGTAATCACTTACATGTGGTGAAAATGGCATCGGAGGAAGATCGGCAAGCTTGGGACCAGGTTGTTCCTCAATTGCCGCTCAGAATTCAAGATTATGTTGAACCGCTGGACTTTCATATTATTAATTTAGATAGCGTAGACATTATCTTAGGAAATGAGTGGTTTTACTCCAAAAATGAGTCCTTAAGAAAGGACTATGCAATTCATAGTATCTCTTTTTTGCATAATGGCTCATTAGTTGAACTAAAAGGCGATGTAAATAGGCCTTTTGATCCTATGGCTTTTGCTTTAGAAGTTGTTGAAAGGCTCTAGTAATAAAGTTTATCTTTTCTCTTTAAAAGATGAAGTCTATGTGGATGAGCATGCAATTCAGAGTCTAAATATTGATTTATCGCATTTGCCTTTGAATGTGTATATAAATAATCCTTTAAGTGTTAATTCACCTAAAGGTAGAATATTTATCAAACTTAGGCAAGAGTATAGCGATGCTTTTCCTGATAAACTACATGATGGCCTACCTCCCCAAAGGAGTGTCGACCATCAGATAGAGTTGCTTCTTGGAAGCCAACCTGTATCTCTTTTTCTATACAGGGTTAGCATTTACTTTTGTTCTAGTAAGCTGAAAAGTGGTTCCAAGTGTCTAAAAATGATAAAAATCATTGGAATCAGAGAACCCTCGCACAAGTAACTCTCGCCGACTGTTCCATTGTTTTCAAAAGGTCATTTTACATCAATGATCAAGTCTGCGAGAGTAGTTTGAAGTATTGATGGATCTATAAGCTAAAAAGATCAATATCATCAAACATCAAGTAGACCTAAGTGATAGAACCTTTGGAAAGAGTCCAAATCATGCTTAGATACAAGAGAAAAAAAGTAGGAGCTATTTTTGGTAATTTTTGCATTGTTGAGGGATCTCCAAGATTCCAACCCTAACTTGGTAGGGATGAAAGATCTACCAAAATTAGCATTAGGGATAGGTTTAGGGCTACTCATACCTGTCCAAAACCGTGATGGATCATGTATATATAGGTGATGATATCTCACCAAAATCAATCAAGCAATTTCATGATTTTTCTCTCATATTGGTGCAATTGCTCTCTATGTTCATGATTGTTTAAGTTCTTGTGATTCCTAATAATTATAGGATTGAATGTAGGTCTAGTGTACAGTACTCAAACTGTGGGAGGCAGTACTTTCACACGTGTGAAGGCTTCTTCAAGGATTTGGGCCATTAAGTGAGGTTCAAGCATAGATTCTTGATGGATTTTGATGGTTCAACTTGTGCTAATCTTATGAGATCATAATCTATTGTTTCCCTCATCATTTCAAGTGTTTTAGGATCCTTATTTGTTGTAATTTTAACATGGTATCAGAGCCTAAAGGCTGAAATGAGCTAAATCCTTGTTTTTCATTCAATTTGATCACAATTTTTTATCTAAATCCTGTGTAGATTGGATCTTAGCATCTAGCATTGATTCTAGAACTCAAAGTGAGTCTATTCCATTGGAGATTGGTGTTGTGTGACTTCATTTGCAGGTGTTTAGGTGTCTAAAACCAGAGGCAAAGTTGAATTCAATCCACATTACCAAGATAACAAGTTTTGCTTGCTCCAAGCATTGATTTCTAAGCAAGTTATGGAGGTGATTTCATAGAGGAGGCTTTTTAGCATTCAAGGAGAGGGAAGATCAGAGATTTGGGGACTCTTCAAGGCTGTTCTAAGGTGTAGAGGACACCTCCTAAAGTGATGAGGGTTCAGTCCAACCATTGCTTGACTTATGCATCAAATTAGATCAATTTTTCATCAATTTTGATCAATTTTTGCTTGTGATTGGATAATAGATTGTGTTGCACCCTCATTAAGTTCCATTTAGATCTTTTACAAGTGATTTTGGAAGAATATTAGGTTGCTGAAATTCACTCTTGATCAGATCATTTGGAAGCTTTTATATTCTTTATAGAAAGAGGGGCAATTCTACTAGTATTATCTACTTCAATCAAGCAAGTGCATTGTTTCTAGTATTCTATGATTTGATTTTGTTAAAGATCATTCTTAGATCTTTATAGGAAGTCTATTACTGATCTTTTCAGGTCCCTAAGAAGTGGGATAAGGTAGATTTTCAATCAAATCAATAGAAATAACCTTCATTTGTGTCAAGTCCTTGATTAGGAGACTAGATGGCATCTTTAAATGCATATCTTTTGGATACTAATGAAAGGCTCAACAAAACTAACTATTCCATATGGAAAGTTAAAATGGAATCCATCATGATCATGCAAGATCTGATGGATATTGTAAATTGTAAGGAGGGTGAACCTATTAATCCTCAAGAAAAAGCCAAATACATCAAGACGTGCAATGTTGCACTACATTGCATAAAAATGAATGTTGCAAATGAGCTCTTAAGAGAAGTAGAAGATTGCACTTCGGCTCAAGATGCTTGGGAGACTTTGCAAAAGGTCTATGAATCCAAGAACCAAACTAGGATGTTAGCTTTGAAGAATCAAATCTATAAGAGTGAAGGAATTGAACAAAGAGCTAGCCTTCATAGGTGATCCTATCAAGGATGAAGAGCTTGTTCAACTCATATTGAATGGACTAAGCTTTGAATTTGACAGTTTGGTTCAGGGATATGCAATTATGGGTAAGCTACCCATACTTGAGGAACTCCAAGGCACACTCATGGCCGAGGAATCAAGAAGGAGCCAAATGCAAGAAAGGATGGATAGACTTTTCATCCAAGGTGGAGATGACCAAGCTCTCTTCACCAAAGGCAAAGGCAAGTCCAAAGGCAAAGGATCAACATTCAGGAAGTTTTCACAGCTTGAGGATCAAGAAGGACCCTCAAACGCATCTCCATCAACCACCAAAGTCAAGAAAGACAAATCGAAGGTGAAGTGCTACTATTGTAGCAAAATGGGGCATTATGCCTCGGAATGCTTCAAGAGGAAGAAAGATCAAAGCCAAGCCAACATGAGCAAAGAGGAGGAGGAGGAGGAGGAGGAGAGTTCACATGAGGACTCTCTCATGATGTCCATATTTTCTTCAACAAGCTTCAAAGGAAAAGATCTTTGGTGGATTGACTCGGGTGCTAGTTCACACATGACTAGCAAAAGGGAGTTTTTCTCTTCTCTCTTATCTTATGATGGACCTATAAAGTCTATCTATACAACAAATGATGAAACTTGTAAGATTGAAGGAGTTGGTAGCATTCCCCTTTGCTTAGGATCTTCCAAAAAGATCAACATAGAAGGTGTTTTGTACACAATAACAAAGAATCTACTAAGTGTTGGCCAAATGGTAGACAATGGTTTCAATGTTGACTTTGCTTCAAATGAATGTTTCATCAAGAAGAAGGGTAAGATAGTGGCTAAGGGCACTAGACTTGGCAAACTTTATAAGTTGGATGCATTTGTGGATACTAACGTTGTCATGTTAGCCGAGAAGAGCAAGATATCTACCTTCACCAAGGAGGATCCATCTTCCACAAGAGGGATCATGCTTGGATATGCAAGCTCAAGCAAGGGCTACAAAATCTATCTCCCATCCTTGAACAAATTTGTTGTTTCAAGGGATGTTATATTTGATGAACATCATATGCATATGCTTGAAGAAGGCTCAAGTGCTCCAACAATCAAGAAGAAGATAGTCGAGCAGCAAGATCTTGATTTCGAGGAGGAGCTCATGGAGGAGCAAGCACCAAACCCACCTATCACACCAAGGAGATCTTCAAGGGCAAAAGTGGAGCCATCAAGGCTCACATATCAAGGCAAAGGACAGCAAGTTGAGGGTATCTCATCCAATTCTTATGCTTTATCTAGTTTTGAAGAACCATCTAATGTTGAAGATGCATTGAACTCCAAAGAATGGTATAAAGCTATGTTGGATGAGTATAATGCCTTGATTGAGAATGAAACTTGGTTGCTTGTTGATAGACCTCAAAGGAATGTAATAGGATGCAAGTGGGTCTTCAAGCTTAAGTTGAATGCAAATGGGAGTGTTAACAAACATAAAGCAAGATTAGTTGCAAAAAGTTATGCTCAAGAGAGAGGGATAGACTATGAGGAAACTTTTGCACCCGTGGCCAAGATGGTCACAATAAGGCTAATCATTGTACTTGCATCGCATTTTGGATGGATCCTATGTCAAATGGATGTCTCTAATACTTTCTTGAATGGTTTTTTGGAATATATGGAGCAGCCACAAGGGTTCATCAAGCATGAAATGGAGAACGAGGTATGCCATCTCAAAAGAAGCATCTATGGCTTGAAGCAAGCCTCGAGATCTTGGAATTCAAGATTACATTGCTATCTTATTTCACTTTCGTTTGTTCAAAGTGAATATGATCCCACTCTTTACATTAAGTTTGATGATGTTGGTATTGTACTTTTACTCATTTATGTAGATGACATCATCATTAGTGGAAATAGTGTTGATGGTATTGAAAAAATCAAGATAGATCTATCCTTAGAGTTCAAGATGGTAGATCTAGGGTATCTTCACTTCATCTTAGGCACAAAGGTGCTTAGAGGATCTGATTTTATCTTTATAAGTCAAGTAAACTATGCTCAAAGTCTTTTGAAGAAGTTTAAGATGGAAGTATGCAAAACTGTTGACACACCAATGGAGCAAGATGTAAAAGTGCCAAATGAAGATGATGAAAAATCCTTCATGGACATCACTTTGTTTAGGCAACTTATAGGCTCCTTAATGTGGATCACTATAACTAGACTAGATCTTAGCTTTTGTGTATGTAGGTTGAGCCAATCCATGCAAAAGCCATTGAATATCCATTGGAAAAAGGCTAAGAGGATTCTAAGATACATCTCCGGTACATTGGATTTTGGGATTCTATATAGAGGAGATGTGATTAACCTTCATGCATTTAGTGATTCAGATTTTGCAGGGGACAAGAGGGATAGGAAATCAACAAGTGCCTATTCAACTTTCATAGGAGAAGGTGTGGTTTCATGGCTTTCCAAAAAGCAAGAAACTATATCTCTATCTTCAACTGAGGCCGAGTACAAAGCTTTGACAATCACTACAAAGGAGGTACTTTGGATCAAGAGATTATTGGTGGAGCTAAAGATCATGGATTCAGAGGAGGCACCAATCATCTATAATGACAATATATCAGCCCAACACCTTGCATCTAATCCAATCTTCCATGCAAGATCTAAGCACATTGAGATATGCCATCACTTTGTGAGAGAAATGGTGCAAGCCAAGGAGATTGCTTTGGAGCATGTTCCAAGCAATGAATGTGTAGCTGATCTACTTACTTAACCACTTCAAAAGACACCTTTTATGAAGTTCAGATCATCACTTGGAGTGATTAGTAAAGCAATGATTGAACCAAGCTAGATAGTGAGGAGGAGTGTTAAAAATTCACAATTCTAGCTTGACTAGTTTTGTTCATATGACTTGTAAATAGTTAGATGGTCATGATGTGGCTTGTCACACGTGCCAAATAGCATAGGATTCCATTCATAAGGATGTTCTCAAGTAGACCTAAGTGATAGAACCTTTGGAATGAGGCCAAATCATGCTTAGATACAAGAGAGAAAAAGTAGGAGCTATTTTTGGTAATTTTTGCATTGTTGAGGGATCTCCAAGATTCCAACCCTAACTTGGTAGGGATGAAAGATCTACCAAAATTAGCATTAGGGATAGGTTTAGGGCTACTCATACCTGTCCAAAACCGTGATGGATCATGTATATATAGGTGATGATATCTCACCAAAATCAATCAAGCAATTTCATGATTTTTCTCTCATATTGGTGCAATTGCTCTCTATGTTCATGATTGTTTAAGTTCTTGTGATTCCTAATAATTATAGGATTGAATGTAGGTCTAGTGTACAGTACTCAAACTGTGGGAGGCAGTACTTTCACACGTGTGAAGGCTTCTTCAAGGATTTGGGCCATTAAGTGAGGTTCAAGCATAGATTCTTGATGGATTTTGATGGTTCAACTTGTGCTAATCTTATGAGATCATAATCTATTGTTTCCCTCATCATTTCAAGTGTTTTAGGATCCTTATTTGCTGTAATTTTAACACAACCTCATTCCTATGAATGGGATCGCCAAGGTGTGACTGTTCTTTTTTATGATGGTTTCACACATAATTTTATTATTGCTAAACTGGTGCAGAAACTCAAGGCAGCCACCGTGCCAAGTAATCACTTACATGTGGTGAAAATGGCATCGGAGGAAGATCGGCAAGCTTGGGACCAGGTTGTTCCTCAATTGCCGCTCAGAATTCAAGATTATGTTGAACCGCTGGACTTTCATATTATTAATTTAGATAGCGTAGACATTATCTTAGGAAATGAGTGGTTTTACTCCAAAAATGAGTCCTTAAGAAAGGACTATGCAATTCATAGTATCTCTTTTTTGCATAATGGCTCATTAGTTGAACTAAAAGGCGATGTAAATAGGCCTTTTGATCCTATGGCTTTTGCTTTAGAAGTTGTTGAAAGGCTCTAGTAATAAAGTTTATCTTTTCTCTTTAAAAGATGAAGTCTATGTGGATGAGCATGCAATTCAGAGTCTAAATATTGATTTATCGCATTTGCCTTTGAATGTGTATATAAATAATCCTTTAAGTGTTAATTCACCTAAAGGTAGAATATTTATCAAACTTAGGCAAGAGTATAGCGATGCTTTTCCTGATAAACTACATGATGGCCTACCTCCCCAAAGGAGTGTCGACCATCAGATAGAGTTGCTTCTTGGAAGCCAACCTGTATCTCTTTTTCTATACAGGGTTAGCATTTACTTTTGTTCTAGTAAGCTGAAAAGTGGTTCCAAGTGTCTAAAAATGATAAAAATCATTGGAATCAGAGAACCCTCGCACAAGTAACTCTCGCCGACTGTTCCATTGTTTTCAAAAGGTCATTTTACATCAATGATCAAGTCTGCGAGAGTAGTTTGAAGTATTGATGGATCTATAAGCTAAAAAGATCAATATCATCAAACATCAATAAATTCTAGATCTGCAAGAATTAACCTTCGCCACTTTGTATAGAGCCAGATCCAGACTAGATCCAGCTCTAGTTAAGAGGGCAAGAGTTACTTCCCAATGGATCTCAAGAAATCAGAGTTCTTGTCTGCAAAATAGCATAAAGAACTCTCGCACAACCAATTCTCCCATGAGTAACCCTCACAGATAGGATTAATAGCAAAATCTACCTCAAAGTTGTCTACTATGAAAATATCAGGCCAATCAAAACAGGAAACAGAGAATAATCATAGAAAAACTACCGAAAAGGGCTAAAATCTCACTGATAGCCATCGAAATTGATTAGATCCTCATAGATCCGGATTTCTTTTCACATATCCATCAAGATCTAGCAACTCTAGACTCCCCGACGAATGAATCTAAGATCAAGACTATCAGTACCCGGAAGAGCAGGAAACTAAGTATCAAACTTTCCCTAAGTTGCAGCCGTTCAGATCAGAGCAGAAGCAGGACCAGCAACAATGGATCCAATGGATCACCCCATACCAGTCATACTCTTGCAAGCAGTTCAGAGGGCACCTCGTCTCGAGATTCCTAAATATGATGGATCAACAAATCCTATCAAGTTTCTCCAAATCTATGAACAAGCATGCGAGATCTACGGCGAACAGACTTTGCAGAGAAGTTGAAGCTATTCCCAATGTCACTAGTAATTGTAGCCCAAGACTGGTTCTTCAACCAATCAGTCGAAGAAAAGTCCACTTGGGAAGGGGTTAAAGCAGCTCTTATCACCCGTTTTTTTGGAAGATTAATTTCTCCTATTGAGCAAAGTCAAGATGGGAAAGTGAGAAAGGGTTTGGGACTATATCGAGGTGGTCAAACATCTACGATCCGAATGCAACACAGCCCTGACTCCCGATCATGTAGTGATTATGTGGTTCTTCGCAGGGTTACCACGAAGCATCTGAAGAGAGCTTAAACGCCGGGAGCAGTACGCCTCATTGCAGAAAGCCATGGAAGACGCTATCAGAGAAGAGGATGAAGGCTCAGATGATGATTCCTATCCAATAGCACATCATCCGACTCCCTCGGTAGCATCAACCTCCAATGCTTCCAATATATTGACAGATCTGCTGATGGAGCAAATGACGAAACTACACAAATAAGTAGTTGGAGCAATTGACGGCCCATTTTGATAAAAAAACTGAGGCCTTACAAGGTGTTGTAACGTCATCCTCTAATGCACCAGATCCAGAACCACCTACAATATCCTCATAGAGAAAATGTATGGTGTTCGGTTTGTACACAAAACCATACAGCCAATGAATGTCCAATTTTGTGACTTTGAGTCTGTTTTTGATTCGATGCAAATTGTTTGGAGCTTTTCTGCTTCTGTCGTTTCGAGCCCTTGTTGACATATAGAGCATGAGACGAAGAAGTAGACAAAATATCTTGACTTCTTCGATTATCTTCTTGCAGCAACATTGTGATAACTCTGGTAAGAAGTAAATCTGAGTGTGTCGTGATGATCATCACCCAGTTCTCATATGTAGAGGGCAGACTTAAAGCAATGTCATTATTGCGTCTTGATCGTCTATGACTGATCCGACAATGGCCATCTATTGCAAGAGATTCTTAAACTGGTTAATGTGACTATGAAGAGAATCACCCGTTGACATCTTGAGTGTGAAGAATTTTCTTCGAAGATGTAACTTCGTAGTTATGTCTCTCACATTATATAGTGAGCTCAAGATGTCCCAAACTTCTTTCGAAGTTTTAGCTTCAACTATGTGGCCAATTTGAGTATCTCATATATTGAGGATAATAAGCGCGAAAGCTTTACCATTCTTCAATTTCCATTTTGAGTCTTTTGTGTTGTCTTCAGGTTTCACTTCGATACCTGTAACAACATCCCATAACTCGTTGGCGATTAGCAAGGTCTTCATCTTAAATTTCCACAAATAATAATTGGATCCATTCAGGTTGTTTGCGATAAGACCAGCTTTACTTTGAGAATCCATCTGGAACTTAGTTTGTCGATTGTATCGATGATGCTAAGATGTAGTGATGCCAACAACAAGATATCAATTCTCTGATACTGAAAGGATGAAAGGCACTAAAGAATATGATATCAATTTGATATCGCGAAAGATATCAAGTATTAGAGCTTTTTGCTCTGATATCGAATTTACAGTATTAGGCCTTGAAGAAGAATCAACGCTCTGATACCATGTAGGCAAGCTCTGATACCATGTCAGAAATAGGTGAGTAATAGAATGCGAAAACTTCCTACTTCCAATGCATGACTACGCCTATCAAAAATTGAACAAAGCAGTAGTGATGGAAATCACATTCAATCTTTAGCAACTAACTTTCGCGAGGTACTAAGTGATTACGTAGCCAAACATAAAGTATTGAACTCTCAGACAATTTCTATCAGTTACAAAAGCAATACAGAGATGCATGCAATCTGACAAAACTGAACGCAATAAAAAAATAATATTGATTCAGAAAAACAAGATCAGATGCTAATGAGTGCAAGACAATAGCGGATAGAAACCGCGCACTCTAAAGCTGTCTCTGAGTAACTGAGAATAAGTCTGAAATAAGCAACTCTCCTGATAAACAGTAGTGCAATCGCAACTCTAAAATAAATCTCTAAAAGACTGAGCTAGAATGCTCAAGAGAGTTCAAGCTTGAAAGCTTGATAGAGAGCTAACAACAATACTTTGATTGTGAACAATCTGCTTGATGAGAGCGTAGGAAGCGTCGTGTAATAACACTCAACTCCTTCACAATTCACAATGTTGGATCATTTTACTAACTGATAATGAGATGTATGAACAGCTAATTTATACTAAGTAATTAGGTCGTCAAATGCGATTGCCAGTTGGCTGGTATCCGCTGGCATTCATCCGGTTCTTCTCAGAAGTTACTTGCTGATAAGTTGTGACAATTGGCCGTAAACAGTCTGTCTGCATAAATGAACGTAAATTGCCACAGGCAAAAAATGCGACACTGCATTTTTACTCGTAATTTCTGACAGGCGAAAAATGCGACACTGCATTTTTACGCGTAATTTCTGACAGGCGAAAAATGCGAAAAAGACGACACTGCATTTTTGCACGTAATTCCTGACAAACGAAAAATGCAAAAAAGGCAACACTGCATTATTACACGTAACTCCTGACAGGCGAAAAATACGAAAAAAACGACACTGCATTTTTACACGTAATTCCTAAATGCGAAAAAGCCAACACTACATTTTTACACGAGATTTCTAACAGGCAACACTGTCGAGTTTGTAGAGAGAGAAAATGCGACACTGTTGTCAAACTCCGTGTATTTCTGCAGACTGTGTAAAAACACTTGTAAATCTACAGACTGTATAAAGACACGAAAAAATTCAAGAACTGGATAATTAGTTGGATGAAGATTAAAAACCAATTAGTCGATTAGTAGAAAAGAGAATAATCCAACACCATGAAGCATTCATACAGGTCCTATGAGGCAGTATGGGATGAGAACAAAGATTTTTTGATTTGTAGAAGTCAACATAGCTTCAAACTTGATGGACATGAAGCATAAGCCGCCGGCCATCAATTTCTAGATCTAATAGCTTGCTGGGAAGGTAAAAAGAAATGCTAATCATGCTGTAAAATAATCGAGGATGATCTCCTTATGGATTTGGAGATATCCATCTCCCAAAAATCACCAAAAATGTCCATTAACCACAAAAAATCAAGAGAGACATGGGTCTTAGCAACCTGCAAATTGAAATTGGGAAGATCCACCAACATGCACACTTGTTCCACCCCCTGGATGAGAATACTAGTTGATCTCCACCGAAATTCCAATGAAAAGCACCACCACTGCAAGTTTCCCGATCTTTGTAAGCCTTGCTCTGATACCACTATAAGGGAAAGCTCCTCAAAATCTTGCTTACAAGACAAACACAATGGAAAACACACTATGGAGAAACCACCCAACCAAGTAGAAGCAACCAATCAACTCTGGAAGCTTCACCCACAAGCCAAGGAATAGGAAGCATGAAAGTAGAGTGAGAGCTTGGCAATGAATCAACCAAAAGGTGAGGTAGTAGGGCGAGTTTGGCCTCCTTATATAGAGCCTAGAACCACTTGTGCACTTAGTCATGCAAGGTCCTAACTCTCCTATACATAGATTCATCTAGAATAGAGTCTCTATGCATGGATCCTCTATTCATAGAATTGCTATTGATAACTCTCCACATGCATACATTGTTTTAAACCTTGTACTAACTCCATTTAGTGTGTTCTGGGCCTCACGAGAATATTATTTACTTTCGGGTCACGTCCAGTATGACGTGGCATAACTAATAGCTTGTTTCTACCTCATCACCCTCCTTGAATGTGACAACATGTTTCTCAAAATCAATAGCTTGAGAAGGCGATTTGCTAAATAACCATTCATAGCCAAAAATTAAATCAGTGTGGGCTAGGTCTAAACATGAAAACTAACTATGTCCTTGTACCAGAACTGGGAGATTCGGCACTTTTACGTTCCAAGTCTCCAATTTTGCTCCTGAAGTTACATAAACTCTGTATCTATGAATATTGGCTTCAGTTTCCCAGCTGAGTTTTTGCATAAGACGAGAATTATGAGTAGAACCATTGTCTAATAAAAATACTAACTTCTGAATGTGCTTGTTAAATGAAACAGTTCATTAGGCAAGAAAGAAGCAGTACTAAACGAACATTCACACTCACAATCAAACATGTTAATTTCCAAAGTTTTATCTTTACCCCCTGGGATTTCAATCGTCTGTGATGCAAGCTTCTTTTCTCCAAACAAAACTTCATCATATGTCTAGGCTTAATACAAATTAAACAAAGATTTTCTTTCTTAGCCATCATCCATGACATAGATTTCTTCAACTTTTTCTTCTTGGGTTTCTGGGGTTTCGACGCCAATTGATCCATTTCATCAAAATATTTAGTAGCTCGGTCTAGACCGCACTTCTTTCCCTTCTTGGATTTCAAAGTGGTTGGAAGCTGTTGCAGATGCCACCACCATGGAGTCGTATGCTTTTGCTATCCAGAAAGTATCCTCGAGGCTTTGAAGCACATTCCTCCTGCATTCGTTCTGATAGTCGGTTGACAGACCTAGGATAAACTACCATAATGCCAACTTAGGATCGAATGATGGAACTCTATTCCAGAGATTCATGAATTCCTGGATATAAGAGTCCGGACTCTTACTACCCATCTTGCAATTCACAAATTTCTGGTAGTAATCGACGTCATCAACTATTACGAAAGTTTTTTCAAAGACCTCCACAAAAGCATCCCAGGTCGTGGGTTTCACCGACAAATCTTGCGGCCATGACGACTCCTTGCCACGTAAGAATAATACGACACTTTCAATTTTCTTCTCATTAGAAATTCCATGTACACTGAAGTAACTGCTCCGCTTAACGAGCCGGTCCTCCACAACTTTTGGTTTCTTCTGATTCTTCTCCCTCAAATAAGTTTCAGGCTAAAATCTGAGGTTCAAAGAAGATAATAACTTTATCTGGTTCAAAAGAACCTCCATCTGCTGGTCTCTCAGATTATTTTGATAGTTCATGTCATTGAGCGCCGTATTCAATTGCTGGCAAATCTGCATATATGATGGTGCGGCCGGATATAGCACAACTTGATTTGCAGCTCCTCAAGATCCTGCTTAGAAGTCGAAATACAATAGAACACACTATGGAGTAAACCACCCAACCAAGTAGAAGCAACCGATTAATCTCCAAAAGCTTCACCCCCGAGCCAAAGAATAAGAAGCAAGAGTAGAGTGAGCGGACTTGGCAATGAATCACCACAAGAATGATGGAGTAGGGCGAGTTTCTAGGGTTCATATAGGCCCCAAGTCTTCCTGTGCATGCAGTCATGCAAGGCCTAAACTCCCAAATTGAGAATTTCCAGCTATTGATACTCTACACAATGCATTGATTGTCCTAAACCATGTACTAACTCCAAATAGTTTGTCTAGGCCTCACAAGGTTATTAATCACCTTACTGGTCTTGTCCAGTATAACATGGCGTAACCAATAATCTCGAGCACTGGAGTATCGTGTATCCAAGTCTCGGATTGAATTCTATATTCAGAACATGGACATATTACTATCTCGCTCACGAACATATGATAAGAGTCTACCATGCTACACAATGTAGTGTGCACCAACTCAGCCTAATGTATGTGCTCACCTATCGAATGCAGTTCACCCCTAATTGCCTTTATTTGGGTCATATCAGTTTGAATGTCCTAGCCTTGCTCCATTCATGCACTATTCAATTTTGACTTTATAAATATAATCCTTGACAGATTTGATGTCTTGAACTGCTTTTTCAGTACATCCCAGGCCTATCTAGGTGTAATGACATCACTGATGTAGGTAATGATATGGTCTTTCACCGATAAGTTGATAAAGGTCAATGCCCTTCTCATCTTCCTGTTGAACACTTTGATGTCTACTTCATTTGGCGGTTTTTGCTCATCACCTATGATGACATTCTACAATTATTTCTCTATCAAAATATTGTTCATTTTGAATTTCCACACGACATAGTTAGATATTCCATCCAATTTGCTATTCTTGTTCAAAATGGACTCTCTCATGTATGCAATTTCAAAATTGCTCAAATTACAACCATAGGCTAAAAGAGATATTTTGAGTAACATGGCGATATCAAAAACTTGTTTTGATGACCTCCTAAAATTTCACACTAGGCCCTCCAGTCGCTTAGGTGGCAATTTGCAAGCCAAGTCAATCTCCAAACTTGAAATGCCTCTTACCTCACATCCCTGACTACCCTCTCCCTGAAGGGGACAAAAGAGATTTGATGTTCACTGAGCACTTTCTCCACGGTTAACGCCCTATTTTGCGGTATCGTACTTGCAGGTACAGTCCGGGTGCTCTTTGTTTGGAGTCTGTAGCCATTTGCTCCAAAACAGTTAAAGGAGGTGAAAATAAGGACCTTTTTAGAAAATGAACTGTTTTTTCATAGTGAAGAAACTTCACCTTTCAAGAATTTCTTGTCCTTGGGTCCCTTTCAAACACTTTTTAGAAAATAAATTGAAAGGCAATTTGTGTTGAGAAAATGGAGTCAAAGGGAATGAAAAAAGACTCGATAGAGAAGGAACTATGTTTGAACTATCGAGCTCTGATGAGTGACTCATTTCTCTCAATGCATGAACTACACCTATCAGATTCAAATCAACTGTTTCGTGACAAGGGTCACAGCTGATTTTATTTAATCCTCACTTTGAAATCGTCAAGATCGATTCAATGGATTATGTAGATAAACACAAACTCATTAGCCTCAACACATAGTATTTATTACCTTTGCAAGGCAAGGCTCACAAAGAGATTAGGACATCATACTCAATAATCTGAGACGTGATTGTCTCTAGACTCTATTTATAACACATAGTAAACATCCTAGAAGGCTCTAGAGAGCACATTATAGCTTCTAGACCAACGACCTCTTATACGCCATTTAGTCATGTCCTTACAATCATGTGTCCTCTTTAGGGCCAATTATATCAAAAAAGAGACCGTGAAACAACACAAATGGGACTGAAAATAGTGTCTTAGGTATAGGAAAGTATGGAACATTGTGTTCAAACTAGTCTTTGTAGGAGATAATGCTTATCATTTCACAATCTATTGGTCTTGACATCATGTCCTATTGGTGATGTGTGTTCATAACTCAACTAGAATCAGCTCTAATATATGTAAGAGAATTTGCTCCAACAAATAAAAAAAGATGAATATTCAAGAAAATAGTTTCTAGCTCTCTCTTTTTGAAATGTCAATCCTTAAACTATTACATGAGGCTAGAATTCTCAATGCTGTATAACACCACCACCAAGGCCCGTGGTATTGTATGGTTAACTAGGGTTGACCAAGGACGGGACACTCTACTCCTTGGGATTTAGACAATCCAAAAAATCCAAATCCTAAGAATATGTGTCCTCTTCCTCGTAATTGAAAAGTTTGACTTTTGATCCTTGCTAAGGTTGTGAATTAATGACCTTCTAGCACACTCCCAAAACAAAATTGAAGAGGCCCTAGTCTAGAGATTGTAGCCTTTCAATGAGCTAGAATAGTAGGAATTCACACAAGTGCGCCCTTTCCCACATCATGTATTGGTGCTTTGATGAAAAGAATGTTATTTCTGGGGCTAATGGCAACTTCGAAAGAGGCAAAATTGTATTTCTCTTGTAGAAGAAGACATCTTACTTACCCAAGAAACTGCTCTCATATCAAGATTTGTAAATTCCAAAGAGTCATACAAATAAAAAGAGCACCAAACTGTAGATCACAGCTCATAGAACTTTCTAAATGAGTTCTCTTCAATCCAAACCCTCCACTCATAGCAACTACAAGACCTGCCTCTTAAAGGGGCTATGGAGTTTTAAGCCAGACACCGTTGGATTTTTCCAGATTTTGGGATGTCTCCATCGCCAGCCAATGAAATGTCTCAAGTGGCAAATTTCAATGCATGGTTAAAATTGACAAAAAAAAAAGTTAGTGCCTTTGAGCTAGACCAAATCCCACCAACATTTTGAGACATCATCACCTCTTCAACAAAGAGAGAAGGTTTTGAGAGATGCAAGTTAATGGTTGGATGGCCCATAGCCTAAGTCCAATCAGTGCCATCAATTTGATATGAGCTAAGTATGAAAGCAATTGACCTTTGCAAAATGTGACCAAATGATTTTGTACATTTTTTAGAGCATCATATGGTATAATTGTCCTCCTTTTTTGTTTACATAGGAAAGCCCATGGGCTCTCAATGCAATCAACCCATAGACAGCGTGTATCCAAAGAAAAGTCAACAAAGACTTTTGCATTTAATTTTTAGGCAGGATAAAGTCCTACCTGGAAGGACTTTATGGGTTTTCAAAACCTCCTCGAACACCCATTAAGTCCTTGGGGGGGACTCTATCCATTACTAAACTAGATCTTCCCACATGTGATGAGTTGATGTATCATGCTTGAGTTGGGCTTGTCCACCCAGGTTCAAATCTCTGTGATCCCAGGGGATGATAATGCCAAGAAGCATTACTAAACCAGTAGGCCTTGCACTAACACTTCATTTAAATACAAAAACCATGTAAAAACCCAGTGTAAGTACAATTCAATGTCTTTGTTCCATAACACTGCAACAGGCAATTTGTCTATGTGCTCAAAGCTAAAAAAAACCCAGATAAAAACAGTGCTTAAAGTTCAAAAAACAGTCTGAGTTTTTTATCCTCAAATTCTCAGCATTTCTATATACCTGTGAAATCGAACATCATTCTATAAATTTTCTATATGGAAAGAGGAATTCAATACCTGCACCATAACAGGTATATCTGTAGAGAGGATTCGATTGGCAAATTTGGCACGCAAAGTCATCATTTCCCAAGCTGATCCTCCCAAACAGCAATCGATTCAAAAATTAAACCAAGAATTGCTCCCTGAAGAAATTTCCAGGTGAAAATCTGCAATCCAGTACAAGTGACTCTGAGCCCAACATTCCGTTGAAACATTGTTGCATGCCACAAAATCAAAAGCATTTCTTAAATGCTTCAGTGCCCACTACATTTGCTGCATAATTTCAACCAACGAACTGGCCCATCAATCAACGCATCTATAAAAACAGCCCAATGGCCAGGCATCTCAGACCTTACCTTAATGCTAGCTCAAAGCAAATAAAGTGAAGATCCACTGATGCAAGGAATGATCTACAATGCTGAATAGAGGAAGGAAGCGTGAGTCAATGAAAGAATAGTAAGCACTCGTAAGAGAGAGAGGGCGAGGTGACGTGGGGGGAGGTGACGTGGGGGAAGGCGGGGCTTGGCCCATGAGATGGTATTCCCACCAACCGACCAGCATGCCCCACTTCAATTAGTTGGTTTCCCCTCATGGCCACATTCATAACGTTTCATATATATTATCGATACAAACCCCATAGTTATTGGTGCTTTGTTTGTTCACACCGACATGGCGGAATCTCCAAAGTTGAATGAGCTTGTATGCCATGGGCCACTGCCACCGAGCGATGGTAGCGGTTACTCTCAAAGCATACACAATCATCTCTCAAGTAATAATCAACCACCCTTTGATGGTGGTATTCCCATGACTTCCATGGCAACGACTATTGCTCATGCGCTCATCTAGTGCTCGGGAAACCTCTTTTGAGTTATTCTCAAAAAACCTGCATTTTATAGAACTTCTCAGTATTTTTCAAGACTTTTATTTAGAAATAGGTATATATGCTTGTATAAAAAATCGTCAGACATTTTATGATCCCGATTTTTGAGAAAACTTGCCGGTTCCATTCCCATAGTTTGTTATTTCTCGAGCACAAGCGATCATCCGTCTAAGTTGATGCCAAGGATGCTCGTTTGGGCCTACGAAAAGGACGTACCATAGGAACACACTTATGTAAGTGCTTGAGTACCTTGAAGGTACATGAGAGGTTGCTAGTAGTAATAAAGTGATATCCTTCTTTTATCAATCCATTTGAATTATTTAATATATAAAAAATTTCTTGAGCTAAGAGAGCTTGTGAAGGCGGATATTGCAAATAAGCAAGTTGGAAGCTTAGCACCAAAGATAGTAAAATAAAATGTGTGCCAAAAGAATTGACATTTTCAAGCTAGAAATACTTGCAAGCCCCAAAAAACTACAATGGCCCAGCCATGACTTTTTGAATGAGTAGAGAGCATTACTGGAGAAGTTGAACTAGTTTTGATGTTGCTCCTTTGTTCTCCATTTTCATATTGGTTATATCATCTATACAAGTGATGCTCAACCAAATTTTCCCTATCTTAATAAAGCTACATTTTTATTTTGGGGCTTCCAAAGGAGTGCGGCGTAACCAATCGCAGACTATCGAGGATGTCATTCGCTTTGCGAAGATCTTCGATGATGCCCATGTTGGCTCTCGAAAGAAGCAAATTTTGCCCAAGGCTGAGCAAAAAGAAAATAAATTTTTCAAGAAGTGGAGCAAAGACAACACTAGTTCCCAAGGTGGGAAAAATCGTGTCAAATTGGATCGTTCGGATTACGACAAGGCGAGAATCAGCGGCTTCTGTTTCTCCTTCTGTCAAAAATCTGCCCGAAGAAAAAACAAAAGAAATTTGGCGGGCAACCTAAGTCCTTCAAAGCCCCAGGTAATTCTAGTATTTCTTTTGTTGATTTATTCTTTAAGGATGGCACTAGTTGTGAGAATTGTTGCTTTAATACAGTTGTTTTTGGCCCCCACAACCTCATTCGTATGAATGGAATCACCAAGGTGTGACTATTCTTTTTTATGATGGTTTCACGCATAATTTTATAAATGCTAAACTGGTGTAGAAACTCAAGGCAGCCACCGTGCCAAGTAATCACTTATATGTGGTGAAAATGGCGTCGGGGGAAGATCGGCAAGCTTGGAACCAGGTTGTTCCTCAATTGCCGCTCAAAATTCAAAATTATGTTGAACCGCTGGACTTTCATATTATGAATTTAGATAGCATAGACATTATCTTAAAAAAGGAGTGGTTTTACTCCAAAAATGAGTCCTTAAGAAAGGACTATGCAATTCATAGTGTCTCTTTTCTGCATAATGGCTCATTAGTTGAACTAAAAGGCGATATAAATAGGCCTTTTGATCCTATGGTTTTCGCTTTAGAAGTTGTTGAAAGGTTCTGGTAATAAAGTTTATCTTTTCTTTTCGAAAGATGAAGTCTATGTGGATGACCATGCAAATCAGAGTCTAAATATTGATTTATCGCATTTGCCTTTGAATGTGTACATAAATAATCCTTTAAGTGTTAATTCACCTGAAGGTAGAATATTTATCAAACTTATGCAAGGGTATAACAACGTTTTTCCTGATAAACTACATGATGGCCTACCTCCCCAAAGGAGTGTCGACCATCAGATAGAGTTGCTTCTTGGAAGCCAACCTATATCTATTTTTCTATATAGGGTTAGCATCAACGAAGAGGATGAAATTTTTAAGTAGTTACAAGAACTTCTTAGGATGGGCCATATTCGGCCTAGTAAGTCCCCTTAGAGAGCACCAATTCTTTTGGTTAGTAAAAAGGATGGCGACACACGTTTTTGTGGTGACTTTAAAAATTCAAATGATTTAACCATCAAGAACATATATCTCTTACCTGGGATGGATGATTTAATGGATCGTCTAAATGGAGCTAAGTATTTCTCCAAGATTGACCTTAGTTCTGAATACCATCACATAAAGATTAGGAACGAGGATGTTCCTAAGACTGGATTTCGGTCCAGGTACGACCATTATGAGTTTTTAGTTTTACCTTTTGGACTCACAAATGCGCCTTCAGGAGCATGAAGAGCATCTTCATATTGTCTTGGATCTTTTAATTTGAATCGACCACTATCTTGTTGTTATGTTCAGATATTTGTCAGTGTTGCATGCTTTTGCTATTTCACTTTATGTTTGACTCTCTTACGTCTTTGTTAGACTGTTTGCTCTTCTTGCTTTTGCAACCGCAAATAATTAAATTCTTTGTGTTCGCCTGCGTGATCCATTGTGATTCGCGCAGGTACACGCACCAAGGATTCTCCCCAAATCCCGACAAGCATAATTGATTAATCTCTCCAATCCGACTCAAGACATCGACAACATTGTTTGACGTACCTTTACGACACCTAATGTCGAACATGAACTCTTGAATGAGGTTTGACCATCTAGCCTTACGGTCACGAAGGTCCTTGGCATCACAAATGTACTTAAGAGATTAGTGATCACTCATCACCATAAATTTGACACCATAAAGATAATCCTTCTAGATTTTTAATGCGTGAATGACTGCAAAAAGCTCCTTGTCATAGGTAGAATACCTCATTTGAGTAGGATCGAACTTCTTGCTTTCAAAAGTGTCTACCGTCCTAAAGGATCGCTCCTACAACAAAGTCACTAGCATCCGTATCCACCACGAAGGGTCGGTTAGGATTGGCTACGTGTAAAATTGGAGGCATAAAAACACAGTGCTTGAGAGTCTCAAAATTCTCATTCATTTTATGAGTCCATATTGTTAATGAAGTTCCCAAGATCCAGAAGAACAAAATCAAAGGCAAAACTCTCACAGACATCATTTTTTCAATTTTTTGTGACAAGTAACTATCGTCGGACCTCTTGTAGCTACATTTCATTGAGATAAGCTTACAGACGAGTCTGCGAGAGTTACTTTTGTTCCACTAAGCTGAAAAGTGGTTCCAAGTGTCTAAAATTGAGGAAAATCATCAGAATCAAAGAACCCTCGCACAAATCAGAGAACCCTCGCACAAATAACTCTCGCCACCTATTCCTTCCATGTAAGTCATCTGAAGGTGAGTTTACATGAGGGAGATCATGTTGGTTCTGGTACTAATCTAGATTCGTTTGAAGACTTATCTGAGAGACTTCCTTTAGAACCTGAAAAGATTCTTGATACAAGATCCAAGCGATTGTGAAATCGGGATGTTATTGAGCATCTGGTTCATTGGAAAGGAGATTTTGATGATGAGAATTCATGGGAATTAGAAGGTAATCTAAGGAAGAGTTTCCCGGACTTTGAGTTCTGAGGACAGAACTAAAATAAGGGGGAGAGGTATGCTACGGCCCTAATGGAGGATTTGTACCATTAGGGGGCTACCTTAGATGTAGGGGCCAGGCCTAATTTGGATAATATCTAAGTAAGACCTTAGGCTATGCCTGCATGCAGTATAGGCATGTGTGTTGCATCCTAGTATGAGATAGGATGTACATGCACTATGTGGGTCTTTGCAATTGTGAGTTAGGGGTACCTACATGTAGTGGACATGCATGGGAGTTAGGCATGAGTTGATATCACGCTTACATGTGGATTCATTGCATGGACAGGCAGGGGAGGGGCTTCTATCTATATATACCCCATCATGTGTCCATTTGATTCATTGAGAGTCTACGGCCGTTATGCTGTCGGATTGGTAAGTGCTTCCTATCATTGAGACTTGTCATACTCCCTAGTGCTCGGGGGCTAGATCAGACGATCTAGGATTGGTTGGGACGGTTTTGTCCATTGCACTCCTTTATTGTGTTCTTTACACTCATTCTCTATTACTGCCAAATAAAGTAACTACCTTATCACCCTCCTTGAAAGTGTAAACATGCTTCTCAAAATCAATTATCAGAAAAGGTGATTTACTAAATAACCATTCATATCCCAAAATTAAATCAGTACGTGCTAGGTCTAAAACATGAAAATTAACTACTTCTCTATGTCCTTGTATTATCACTAGGAGATTTGAGACTTTTACTTTCCAAGTCTCCAACTTTGCTCTTGAAGCTAGATAAACTTTGTATCTATGATTGTTGGCTTTAGTTTTCAAGCTGAGTTTCTGCACAAGATGAGAATCAATAAAATTATGAGTTGAACCATTGTCCAATAGAATACCCACTTCTTGATCTTTAATTGTGCCAGTTAAACGAAAAAGTTCATTAGGCAACATTCACACTCACAATCTGTCAGGTTAATTTCCAAAGACTTACCATTACCTCTTGGGATCTTGATCATATGAGCTGACATTTTCTTTCTTTCTGGACAAAACTTCATCATATGTCTAGACTTTTTACAGAAGAAACATAAGTTCTCTTTCTTAGCCTTTTCTCGGGATATAGATTTCCTGAATCTCTTTCTCTTCGGTTCCCTGGGTTTTGATGCTGCTTGATCCAATTTGTCAAAATTTTTTGCTTGGTTTGGACCACGCTTCTTTCCCTTCTTGGTTTTTAAGGCGATTGGAATTTGCGCAAATTGCTTCCTGGATGCCACCACCGTGGAATCATATGCTTTCAAAATTTGAAATGCATCCTCGAGGTTTTGAAGCACATTTCATCTGCATTTGTTTTGATAGTCGATTGACAAACCAAGGACAAACTGCCATACACAACTACACATATGTGTGTTTTGCCACGCGACGCTGCCACACGAACCCGATACTTAGCCAAAATTTTGACATCTTTCTTTGCATGGCACTGCCACGCGTGGCATATCCACGCGAAAACTTTTCCGAGGACCCTGTCGGTGAAATCCAGGCTGGAGGTGGGGTCCAGCAAAAAAATTTAATTCTGCATGACACTGCCACGCGTGGCAGTGCCACGCAAATTTTTTTTAACTCAAAACTTAAAATATGAATGCCAAAATATGTCGGCGTGGCACAACCACGAGTGGAAGTGCCACTTGCGGTTGTTATATAACCAATTTTCATCTGACATGATTCTTTTGGGGGGCTAGAATAATAAATCATTGAAAGATTTGCATCAATAATGATCTCTAAAATGAAAGTAAACTTGCTGAAAAATTTATATTTACATAAGATTTGAGCTCCACAAGAAAAAGCTCCAAAAAAGCAACTCGAGGACAATTCTCCATAAACCATAAAATATCAAGAGAGACATGGATCTTAGCAACATGCAAATTGAGATTGGAAAAACTTGTTCCACCACCTGGATGAGAATACTAGTTGATCTCCACCAAAATTCCAATGAAAAGCACCACCACTCCAAGTTTTCTGATCTTCGTAAGCCTTGCGTTGATACCACTATAAGGGAAAGCTCCTCAAGATCCTGCTTACAAGACCAACAAAATGGAAAAGACACTATGAAAAACCACCCAACCAAGTAGAATCAACCAATCAACTCTAGAAACTTCACCCCCAAGCCAAGGAATAGGAAGCATGAAAGTAGAGTGAGAGGGAAATGAATAAACCAAAAGGTGAGTTAGTAGGGTGAGTTTGGCCTCCTTATATAGAGCCTAGAACCACCTGTGCACTTAATCATGCAAGGTCGTAACTCCCCTATACATAGATTCATCTAGAATAGAGTCTCTATGCATGGATCCTCTATTCATAGAATTGCTATTGATAACTCTACACATGCATACACTATTCCAAACCTTGTACTAACTCCATTTAGTGTGTTCTGGGCCTCACAAGGATAGTACTTACTTTCGGGTTACGTCCAGTATGACGTGGCATAACTAATAGCTTGTTTCACCAGAATACCTTGTATCCAAGACTAGGAGTATACTGAATTCTATGTACTGGTCATGGACATAATCAGTGCAGGCTAGGTCTAAAACATGAAAACTAACTATGTCCTTGTATCAGAACTGGGAGATTCGGCACTTTCACATTCCAAGTTTCTAATTTTGCTCTTGAAGTTACATAAACTCTGTATCTATGAACATTGGCTTCAGTTTCCAAGCTGAATTTTTGCATAAGACGAGAATTATGAGTAGAACCACTGTCTAATAAAATACTAACTTCTTGATTTTAAAATGTGCTTGTTAAATGAAACACTTCATTAGGCAAGAAAGAAGCAATACTAAAAGAACATTCACCCTCGCAATCAAATAGGTTAATTTCCGAAGTCTTACCTTTACCCCCTGGGATTTCAATCATCTGTGCCGCAAGCTTCTTTCTCTTCAAACAAAACTTCATCATACGTCCAGACTTAATGCAAATGAAACAAAAAGTTTCTTTCTTAGCCTTCATCCGGGACATAGATTTATTCAACTTTTTCTTCTTGGGTTTCTTGGGTTCCGACGCCATTTGATCCAATTCATCAAAATATTTAGTAGCTCGGTCTAGACCGCACTTCTTTCCCTTCTTGGATTTCAAAGTGGTTGGAAGCTGTTGCAGATGCCACCACCATGGAGTCGTATGCTTTTGCTATCCAGAAAGTATCCTCGAGGCTTTGAAGCACATTCCTCCTGCATTTGTTTTGATAGTTGGCTGACAGACCTAGGATAAACTACCATAATGCCAACTTAGGATTGAATGATGGAACTATATTCCAGAGATTCATAAATTCCTAGATATAAGAGTCTAGACTCCTACTAGCCATCTTGCAATTCACTAATTTCTGGTAGTAATCGACGTCATCAACTATTACGAAAGTTTTTTCAAAGACCTCCACAAAAGCATCCCAGGTCGTGGGTTTCACCGACAAATCTTGCGGCCATGACGACTCCTTGCCACGTAGGAATAATACGACACTTTCAATTTTCTTCTCATCAGGAATTCCATGTAAACTGAAGTAGCTGCTCCACTTAACGAGCCGGTCCTCCACAACTTTTGGGTTTTTCTGATTCTTCTCCTTCGAATAAGTTTCATGCTGAAATCCGAGGTTCAGAGAAGATAATAACTTTATCTGGTTCAAAAGAACTTCCATGTATTGGTCTCTCAAATTATTTTGATAGTTCATGTCATTGAGCGCCGTATTCAATTGCCGGCAAATCTGCATATATGATGGTGCAACCGGATTTGGCACAACTTGATTTGCAACTCTTCAAGATTCTGCTTAGAAGTCGAAACACAATAGAACACACTATGGAGTAAACCACCCAACCAAGTAGAAGCAACTGATTAATCTCTAGAACCTTCACCCCCCGAGCCAAAGAATAGGAAGCAAGAGTAGAGTGAGAGGAGAGTTTCTAGGGTTCATATAGGCCCCAAGTCTTCCTATGCATGCAGTCATGCAAGGCCTAAACTCCCAAATTGAGAATTTCTAGCTATTGATACTCTACACAATGCATTGATTGTCCTAAACCATGTACTAACTCCAAATAGTGTGTCTAGGCCTCACAAGGTTATTAATTACCTTACTGGTCTTGTCCAGTATAACATGGCGTAACCAATAATCTCGAGCATTGGAGTATTGTGTATTCAAGTCTCATAGTATATTGAACTTTATATTTAGGACATGGACATAACACAATCTTGCTCACGAACATCTGATAAGGGTTTACAATGCTACACAATGTAGTGTGCACCAACTCAGCATAATGTATGCGCTCACCTATCAAATGCTAATTGTCTTTATTTGGGTCATATAAGTTTGAATGTCCTCCCCTTGCTCCATTCATGCACTATTCAATTTTGACTTCATAAACATAATCCTTGACATATTTGATGTCTTGAACTGCTTTTTTAGTACATCCTAGGCCTATCTAGGTGTAATGACATCACTGATGTAGGTAATAATATGGTCTTTCACCGATAAGTTGATAAAGGTCAATGCCCTTCTCATCTTCCTGTTGAACACTTTGATGTCTACTTCATTTGGCGGTTTTTGCTCATCACCTATGATGACATTCTACAATTATTTCTCTATCAAAATATTTTTCATTTTGGATTTCCACATAACATAGTTAGAAATTCCGTCCAATTTGCTACTCTTGCTCAAAATGGACTCTCTCATGTTTGCCATTTCAAAATTGCTCAAAACTATAACCGTAGGCTAAAAGAGATTTTTTGAGTACAATGGTGATGCCAAAAACTCGTTTTGATGACCTCCTAAAATTTCACACTAGGCCCTCCAGTTGCTTAGGTGGCAATTTGCAAGCCAAGTCGATCTCCAAACTTGAAATGCCTCTTACCTCACATATCTGACTACCCTCTCTCTAAAGAGGACAAAAGAGATTTGATGTCCACAGAACACTTTCTCCACGGTTAACGCTCTATTTTGTTGTATTATACTTGCAAGTACAGTCCGGGTGCCTTTCATTTGGAGTATGTAGCCATTTGGTCCAAAACGGTTAAAGAGGTGAAAATAAGGAACTTTTATAGAAAATGAACTGTTTTTTCATACTTAAGAAACTTCACCCTTTAAGAATTTCTTGTCCTTGGGTCCATTTCAAACAATTTAAAAAAGAAAGAAAGTGAAAGACAATTTGTGTTGAGGAAATATGGAGTCAAAGGGAATGAAGAAAGACTCGATAGAGAAGGAACTATGTTTGAACTATCGGGTTCTGATGAGTGACTCATTTCTCTCAGTGCATGAACTACACCTATTAGATTTAAATCAACTGTTTCGCGACAAGGGTCAGAGCTGATTTTACTAATCCTCACTTTGAAATCGTCAAGATCGATTCAATTGATTATGTAGATAACCACACAAACTCATTAGCCTCAACACATAGTATTTATTACCTTTGCAAGGCAAGGCTAACAAAATGTGTGGTTGTGGTCGCCCTGGTACTTTAAAACTTTTAGGTGTGTGGATGCACGCATAGTGTTGTGCAACTGTTTTAACACGTGTTCAGCAATGAGTGAGAAAGAGACGTGTTGGCCACATGCAAAAAATCATGTTGCTTTGCTACTTTTTGGGGAAGTAGGAAGAGCAACACAACTTTAAAAAATTGAGAAAAATTTCGCATCTACTGTGCACTTCCCTTGGAACTGTGACCTAACCAGGCTTAACCACTCCACTCCACTCTGCACTTCCCTTGGAACTTGCACTTCCCTTGGAACTGTGACCTAACCAGGCTTCTCCACTCCACGCCATGCCTTGATGATCTATTATTTTTCTCTAGCTTCTTATTTTTGCATCCCTCTCGTGATGCACGTGGTCATGCTGAGAAGGCAAGTAGAGGGTAGAGGGGCGCAACCATGTGGCCACCACAAGAGAGAGTCGAGACCAAGCGCGCGGACGCGCAATACATCGTTTGGCTACAGCCGCTCGTCTCTCGCCTTCTATCTAGTATCGTCTGTCCGATCATCATCCTATCTTTCCATGATAAATCTCTCTTATCATATGAAGATCTATCTGGACGCCGCTATATGTTGAATGCAAAAACAAAGGTATTAATTATGTATAAATCCCCCTTATCATATTACGATCTGCACGCCGCTATACGTTGAATGCAAAAACAAAAGTATCAAGAATGTACTATGTAGATATGCTCTCTATATTGAGCTGTGTGCAAAAACAATAACATACACGAAGCAGATGCAATAATAATATATACATGAAGACAGAAGAACACACAACAATAAACATATATGAAGGCTGTAGCAAAAGCAATACTGTACAATACACAGTACATGAAGCAGATGCGGAGATATTAAGCAATAATATACAATACACAGTACATGAAGCAGATGCGGCAAATATATACGAAGGCATAAGCAGACGCACTAATAGTATATTTGAAGACTGAATAAAATATACATGAAGGCTGCATGAAGTTGATCATAGATGCAATAGCAATGTTGTATTATACATGAAGACGGCAACATGAATGTGTACTGGTGTAGAGCAATGTTGACTAGTGCAGGAAATGTTGTGTAGCCGTTGTATGTGGACTTCTGTGGTTTTTTCGAACATTCATTGAACTTTACTCTGAGCACAACAGGCTGAGTCATGCACTTTCTGTACGTTGCCTTCATTTACAGACTAAGATACTATGCAAACAGAGGTATTCATAATATGCAAACAGAGCTATTTGATTCTTACCAGATTATGAAACGGTTTTGTTGGTACGAACCCTTATGTTAAACCGTCATACTTGCTACTGAGCTTATTTTGGTCTTGATTTATCTGCCTCTGTTTTCTCAACCGATTGATTGAGCTGCTTAGATTTATGCATGACAGGATAGATTCAAGCTCGAATTCAAGCTTCTCTGATCTCAGGATAGACGAAAATGCAAGATAAAATCGATGCGCATGAATGTATGTATCAGCAGAACGGAGCTAATAATTTTTCAGGTTGTATTCTTGTTCAGGAGTTAGCCATGTATACAAGCAAGATGGTCGAGACGAATTTCCTAATGCTGCTAACGTGTTACATACGTCATTTTTGTCATGAAAATCGGCAGTTGCAGACGATGACAGAAAAGTACTTCTGGCAGTCACAGTGGAGATCGAAGAAGGTCAGTTTGAAGATATTGAAGTAAGGGAGGGCTATTCAGCAAAAGAAGTATCAACTAAATTTTGTGAAGATCATTGCCTTCCAACACAATTGATCACTCCGTTAAAGCAACATATTACGAGCAAACTTTCAAGCATCAGGTAATTGGGAGCCTTGAACGAGGGAATTATCATAATTTACAGTAAGGGGTTTCGAGTTCTGAACTCATCCAGTTCCGTCCTGTTTTTGACCTCGGGTTTCCCTTTGATCGCTTTAGTCTAGTGTTTGCTGAAGGTAACGATACCTAGTTTACTACAATGTCTTTCAGTTGCGATGGGGACAAACATAAATTTAACAGAGAAGATATGTATTATAATTGTTGCAGCAAAGATAAAGGCAAGGTTGTCAATGAAGAGGAAAGCCATGTGTCCGAGGTGAAGAACATAATCAAGGGCTATCCATCCCGGACAGCCACTATATTGTCTGAACGGAAGTATGTCTCTCAACGAGGAAGCAAACCTGATCGCTGTGGTAGTCACAGATTATCTACAATACGTCCACTCGAGGAAGTTGCTATCCAACATGATACCCCAAGAAAATGCTCCAAACGAGAAACATTCTCCCAGCATTTCCTTGCTCCCACGATTGCAAGCTCAGGAAAGATCGCCGCAGCTCATGAACGGGATCAGATTAACGATACTAGATCTGATCGGCTATCCTGCGGAGAGGTATAGGAAGGTCATCTACAAGTTGCCAAGCTCTTACTTTGTCTGTTCAGATCAATATGTCAAAATGCATGCCGGATTACTTCCAGTTTTTTTTCTTTGAAGGAAATATTTGTCATGTTAAAATTTCGTTGTCAGAGTGATAAAAGTATAAAATCAATTTAGGGTAGAAACGTGGAAACTGTTTACCAAACAATGACAACACAAACATAACTGCAATCTTATGTCCAAGTCGATTAGCACTGTAAAGCCCTGCACTAAACCCGAAACCCTGGCCTGGAGCTTGAACATTGCCCGAGAGGTTGGCTCTTGATGCTGCCTTGGGGACTGGAGGCGGCGCTCATGACATGTGAACATAAATGAATGCCTCAAGTCTTTTTATGTTGCCATTAACATTTATCCAAGGCACTTTTATCCAAGGCACTTTACTAAAGAAGGTTCGAGGGAGTAACTGATTTTTGACAATTAACCAAAAACACGTATTGTTTGTAAATTATTAGGGAGTGCAGTTTTGTACCCATAAGGGAAGGTTAACATATGTAAAGGTAACAATAATACTAGGTAGATTGTTTTTTTACAGTACACCCACAGACAAAGTACCCACTCTTATTCACCTTGGCAGGGGACTGCTCGCTGCTTTTACCCACCATCCTTCCTCCTCTCTTTCAACACCCTTTGACAATTCCATCCCTCTCTGTAAACTGAGTGAATCTGTTTCTGTTAGATTTATCTTATTCTGTGTAATTGCTCCTACTTGTATCTGTTAGCATTGCGGTGGAGTCCCATGTTTATTGAATCCTCCATTTACATTAATGATATTGTCTTCCTATGTAGTTTTTATTGATCTATGGAGGATGGACTCTTTGTGTTCAATATGATCTCAAAAGAGAAAGTACACGGAGAAAAGTGAAACCTTCAATTTACAGAGGCGAGAATGTAAAAAATGGACTTATCAGGAGATATTGGAGATTGATATAAGGGTTTAGGAGAGAGAGAACAATTGGTGAAAGACTGTAACAATGGAGAATTGGCTCAAGAAGAGGAAATATAAGAGGATGGAACTTCCTAGAATGTTGTAAAAGAGAGAGATATATCTGTTGACGTAGCCACAAATCAGCACTTCACTGGAGATTAGACTTTTTCAAAATTCTCTCTTTACCTGCAAAAAAAGATAAAAACAGAACACAAAAATATAAGAACAAGAACATTGACTTGCCTTCTAGAAAGTTGGCACAGCACTTTGAAGGGCTGGCGTCCTACTCTTGTTCCTATTGTTCTATGCTACATGCACTCTAAAGTGCTTTGACACCAATTAAGAACATTAGCAAGCATGAATCTATCACTTAAATCGAGGAGCAACACTTCATTTTGCATGAGACTTGTGACTTGAGTAATCAACAATTTAATGAAAACTACCCCAATAATGTCATGCCACCTAGTTCCATGGTAAATACACATAGTCACTGTGGGTAAATCTTAGTTGCCCGTTCTGGAACGGAATGCATTCTGGGACGCATTCCAGAATGCATTCCGTTTCGGACCGGGACTCCCCCCCCCAAAAAAAAAAAAATGTTTTCTTTTACAAAGTAAAAAAAAACCATATCCTGAGAGTTAATAGACACAGCGGGCAACTAAGCCTTCTCTACATTTGGCTTCCATTTGGGATTGGGTTCTGGTTCTATAGTTGATCGCAGTTCTATGCATTATACTTCTACGGGTTATCTTGGTTGCAAAATTCCTTCCATCATAAAGGCTTTTGTGAGAAGTGGCGATTCCTCACTCCCACCACTAGGAGAACCTACAGATAGATCCACTGTCCAGGATTCTCCTCTCAGTCCACCTCATTCACAATCTCCATACACTTGTATTTCATCTTCCCTGTTCCACCCCACCTCTCTCTATTTTACGATTGCCCGAACTGAAATTTTTTTTTGAGGATAGTTCTGAATCTCTTCTACCTTAACAAAACACACTAGCTACAGTTGGATCCTAAGCCTTCCTAATACAAATTCCAATTTCATATAATACCATATAGACAAGAGAGAGAGAGAAAAAAAAAAAAAGTTCCGACCCAGTACGTTCCGGAACGAACGGTATGGTACGTACAGTATGTTCCGACCCAAAAGGGTCGGAACAGGTTTCTAAGGGTTAAACATAATTCTGCAAAAAGATAGGGGAACCTAAGCCTCAAGGTATTGTCATGAGGAGTGTGTTTAAATTTATGTGGCCATAAGGTAGATAATACCACAAAGAGGGTGCGCTTAGAGATTGAAGAGATTGTAGCTAATTGCAGCAAAAGATTTGCTAGAAAAATGGAGATCTGCCAACTGTGGAGTAAAAGCTATCAATCTCACCAAGGTAGGAAAGAGTTGGATATAAACTTCTAGACTCAATTTCTGTATATTGCATCAGGGCAACTTAGGGTACTTGGGTTCCATTAGGATGTGCCCTTAATGGTAATTGGCCCAACACCTAAAGGTATACTAGTTAGGGGCTATTTTGTATATATCTTGTGGTGATGTACTTTGCCATGTTTCCAATTTTCATATGTTTGAATGGTTGACATTGCTCAAGTAGGAAACATTTCTATAAGATATGCCTCACATCAGAACAAGAGGAAGAGATAAAAGAAATATGAGTCTTTTGGTTCATAGTACATACACAAATCATTATAGTTTATCACGAGGGAGATGATTTTTTATGTCCTAATTTTAGAAACATATGTAGGTTGTGAATGTTCTAAAATTTCATGCAAAGCAAGCTTCCATTATGATATTAAAAAAATGCACATGCTTTTAATGCAACCTAGCCATAATAAAATCATAAGACTTAACATTTACAAATTAAGATAGATAAATAATAAAGATCTGCTTGCACAAGGTTCTAAATGTTGTATCCGCCTTCATTGCTCAAGGAGAAAACAATATCTTTGAGATAAGAGTTTGGATATTAAAAGTCATACACTATAAGTATGTACTAATGTGGTACATAGATAACAAGAAGGATAACGTGGATTAGAGGAAGAGGAGCAAAGCAGTTTCAGAATTATGGAGAATTACTATATCAAGAGGGTTTAGTCAAACAACAAGAAAAGATCCACCTATTTGAGAAGAAAATGCAGGACGATGTGCTTAAAGAGATGGAATTGCTTACTTCTACACCTAAAATTAGGTAAATAATGGCCATGGACCTATTCTTTTGACAACGTATTTAGGTTCTAACTACACAACACTGTTTCCGAGATTTTTTCTCTTATTGTTTACTTGTAATTTTTTTTGTTTCCAGTGCATGTTCTTTCTAACTTCTCTTTTCCATAATGAATTTGTCATTTGTGCTATGTTGATATATTTCTACATCAACCTACACTTGTTGTACACCTCTAGACAGAGACGAATATTTAATGACTTCAACGTTTTGCAGTCTTAGCACATTATTGTGGATTTCTTTTTGCCTCCTTTACTTCTAATAGGGCTATTGCGTTCAAGGCTTGATATTGGTTGGGATCACCGATAGTTGTCGACAAATTATGACATGACTTTGTGGTGCGTCTAGCAAGAATTTGCTAAGGACTTTTCTTCCACTATGGGAACGCTCGAATACAAAGAATCTCAAAGTTTGAAAAATTCAAAAGTCTAGTACGGAATATGCTTTAAGGTTCAGTAAAGGAAGTTACTTGTCGATTTCTGTATTATGGCTTTTACTATTTGGCTCTTTTGAGAGTGTCAAACAATTTGCTGGTTTGTGTCAAAGTGAGCGATTGGATTATCTCTACCCTTCCTCATCTCTGACAATGTTCTGATATATGATCATTGTGCAAACTGAAGAAGTATTCTCTCTGTTTGAAAAGCAGGAAAAGTTCCTAGTTGTTCAATTCACACCAGCATGGAACTTGGAATGCATGTAACTTCAATAGATGCTCAATTTGAATGGTTCCCTGAGTATAACTTGAATCACTTGCTTGTATTTTAAATCTTTAATATTTCTACAATTGTAAGTTTTTTCATTAACATAATTTAAATCTGCTATGAAGTGAATTGGCCAAGCAAATAAGGTGGCCAGAAAAAAATGTTTGGAAGAGGCTTTCACACCAGAAGAAAGATGACGACTGTGTAAAACAGCTGCGCAGTGAGGTCATTTTGTATGTTTTTCAGTTTCCAGAATATATATGGAAATCAATTCCAGATTCAGAGTATATTATCTTTGCTGATATATTTAAAATTTTAGATAGCTGTTGAAATGGAGATTCAATATCAAACTAAAAAATAATAAATCTGGATGTCATCACATATCTGTTGCTCAGTGCAGATCTGGCAAGCAAGGTTAACAGAATGCACTTTTATGCCCAATTTATATCACCAAGATTGGAAACAGGATAAAAATCAGTCCTGTCTAGAAACGACCAGATCTTGTTTTGACAAACTTTTTCTGGACGCGGAGAATCGTCAAGAACGCCTAGTGTGCTACATGAGATATCCTCCTGATCGGTAATCTTAAAGCTTTCAACAAGTCGAATTCAAGTACAGCCAGGTTTAGTTTATTCACTGATGTATCAACTGGGATGTATTCACTAATCTTTTTTTGTTCACAAAAGTAGAATTGAAGTATCAATTGGAATTTGGGATTTATTAGTTAATCATTTTGTCATGATTAGCATTTCATGTTTAGTGCCATTTTTTTATAGTAATTAGAGATATTTAGTTTTAGTCAGAGCCAAACTGCTCCAAAAATAAATTTTATACCCAACTCTCTTTTGAAATGAAGTTGTTGTCTAGTTGTCTAATCAGAAAATTATCATAGTTTTGTACATTGAACCCACCACAGATTGCTGTAGGGTAACTTTATTTATTCTGCAGAGTGACATCTTGTTCTTCGACCAACAAACATGCTCCTACCAGTGGGTTTGATGTTGTTGAGGATCTTCGAGGAGGGTCTGTATACAATAGATTGGTGTGTTATGCTGCCAAAATAACTGAGAAAAGAAATAAGATTGAAGATCAGAACATTATGCCTTTGAATTCAATGTTGGGTGAGCGGCTATTCAGGTCATCGACAGGCTGCAAGCAACATGCCAAGGTGAGTGGATACCATATATAATAGGAGCTTCGAATTATTCATGGGAGCTGCTCATAATGCTTGGCACACTCATGCTCCTCTGTAGCAATGGTAACAGTCCTATTCTCAGAGAAATATGGCTTCCCTGCCAACAGGAGAGTTTTTATACAAAATTAACTTCAAGTTGATAGTAGAAAGGAATTTCTTGCTGAGAGATGCAGTTGGGATAAATTAAAGATGGCTAACAGCTGCTACTTTTGACGTAAGTCTGGAAAGTTACTTCAACATCCTAAGAAGCGCACCCTCAAGTGCATCTCTGAATACCTTGATGTGGATAAGGTCTATTTTCTTTTTGAAAACCAAGGCTTCCTGATGTGGTGTTGCCTTTGGAAGGGATGTAGTCTCTGTTGCCGAAAGAAATTTCACTTCACCCTAGGATTTCATTTCCTAAACCATTGATACTTTGCAGGATGGGCTTGTTGATCTTTCTGTTGCTGATACAACACGGCTAAAATATGAGGTGGTCAGTGATATTGCAGAAGTAAAAACACTACAAGAATCTCAACGGATTTTCATTTGAAAAGTTTTCGGAGCTCATGAATACCATTCAGGTAACGATACAATAATAACTTGCTTGTTTCTCCATGTCGAGTTCCATAAATTCTTTTGTTGATATGCGCATTCTTTTGAACTTCACAGTACGGGTGAACTGCTATAAATATGTCAACAATTCAAATATGTGGATTGTCATTTGCATTTAGTGACCTACATGCATTTCTTGATCTACTTAATTTTATTACAATACTAAGGCCTTGAAAGAAGTCATGTTAGAAGGTACTTACTACTTCCACCTTATTTCTACAACGCTATGCAAATCATAGTCACTAGGGAACGGGAACGAAAACATCCTTTGAGAAAGTGGGAGTGGGAATGCTACGTCGTGAAAGGGAATATAAACTAGGGAACGGGAATGGGAACGAAAATGTCCTTGAGAAAATGGGAACGAGAACGGCAACACAATACTCAAAAACATGCTTATATATATTAATGTTAAAAATTGAAATCTATACAAAATCTTAGCTTTGTGAATGAAAACATAAAGGTTATAAAATTGATGATAATTTATGTGAATTACATAATTGCGAATTACGTACAAGTTACTAGTCAATCTCCAAGTCCAAATCTACTTTAGTCTTACGAATCATACATCAAATTAAACTTTGTTGTTACATGCAATCAATTATCAATCAACACAAAATAGGAGACTCAAACAATTAAATGTTCTTCCAAATCGATATATCAAAGATCAGTGTCATACATTTGAGGAGGCTCATAGGCCTTCACAATCCAAAATCTAGAAACCAATGGTAAATAGTAACTAATTAGCTACTAGCAACTAGATAACATAATGCATGTCCCATCATAAACGATCAACGGGTGATATCTGCAAAGACGGACTCAAGATCGTCAAAATTGAGAGCATCTGGTATATCACTAGGCGCTTGGTCCTCTATATCTATCTGTCCACTAGACTCGTGGGAACCATCCTCTGAGCTTGATAGCACACCACCAACACCAAGAAATGTTTGCCCCTTTACCCTTCACATCATGCTTCTCAACAGTTGTAAGTTTGCATGAACATAAACCAAATCATTTGCCTTTTTCGTGCCAAGACGATTCCTTCTTCGATACTATGTGGTTGAATGAGCTCCACAAGCATTCAACGGGGGAGGAACTAGCCACTTGGCTCAAAATACGAACAACTAACCTTTGTAAATTAGGATTGTCAGTTTCCCAATCCTCCCACCACCAGGCAGCACCTATGAGAAATTTGTCACGCTGTGCATCTGCATATCCAAAAAAACAACAAGTTGATTTCTGATTGTTCAACCTTTGTGTAGCATTTGATACCAACTTTGTTAATGTCTTGTCCCAACCATGCATCATCTCTTTGTCTTTATCTCGTCCCTTGCCTTGAAATTCTGGGTCCAATGCAGCTTGCAAGGGCGAGTGGTAGCTATCACACTCTATTTGATCAAAGTCCAAAAGGTAAAGAAAATCAATTTTTTTGATAATCTAAAATCTATCCACAGTTTCTTGTAGATAATAGTGTTTCTTGGTACAATTGCCCTTAGAATATCCAAATATTTTAAAATACAAAAATTCAATCCCCTAGGGGATCCATCAAGTCTCAGACTATTATAACTCAATCCAAAGTACTGCAGTTACTTTAACAAGTCAATAGCCCCATTTATAGCATCACATGCAAGAAATCAACAATCCATCTAAATCTCTATAGATGTAACTGTCTCCTATAAATCTAGAGATGTGGGGATTGAATCCATACACAAACACATGTAGACTACCATCTGTAGCAGAATACAATCCACTAAAATAACCAAAACTCTCGATAAGCAAAACTAATTTACTTACAAGAAATGCCTGTGAGATCCAATAGGACTCAATAAGATATTGGAGTAAAGAGATTTAGACTTCCAAATCAGTAATCTGAAATCTCAACCATTTTTAATAGACTGGAAATTGCTCCTCATATTTAAGAATCAACGTATTTTCTAATTGTCCTCTAATTAAATATCCATTTGTGATTCGTCAATCACAAATAGTTAGATTCTTATGATTCATCAATCATAATTTTCTGGAATCTAAATGATACTAAATTCCTAATGGATTTTAAGAATATTTCTCAAACTAGATTCTTAACCAAAATGTGAGTTATCCAAATTCCGAACCATCAAGTAATCAAAGACAAAAAGCATACCAAAATAATATCAATAAGCAACCTCATCAACTCCCCCTGAGTGCTCCAACTAAGATTAGGTTGATTCACTACATAAATTTCATGATCAAATTCACTTCTATCCCCACAAAACTGAGATTAATAACTTCCGATCTTGCTCCGACACACTCGATGGGGATAACTACCATCTTTGAAAGTTCAAATCATACTACTAGCTAAAAAATTGTGGGACATCATTGATGGCACAGAATTCAAACCAGAAGGTGACGCAGCCATCATCACCAAATGGAGACTGAGAGATGGCAAGGCTTTTTCCATGATCACTCTCAACATTAAGAACACCCAAATCAGTCACATACATGCTGCTCAGACTGCTAAGAATGTATGGGGCATTCTAGCAACTCTTTATGATATCATAGATGTCACTTCCAAACTCCACTTGAGGAAGAAATTCTTCACCCTGAGAAGATCTGACACAGATAGTGTTTTGAGTCACCTCAACACTTTCAAAAATCTTATGGAGTAGATGACTACAACTGGCTCAATCATAGAAGATTCCAATGTCGTCATGACTCTATTATCGAGTCTACTTGAAGCCTACGAAAATTGGCTTATGGCAATTTCAACCCGTAAGCATCTCACTCTATCAAGAGTAATTCTATGCTTCTACAAGAGTGAATCAGAAGCACTACATCCTCCTCAAGCTTAGAATCTGATCCTCAATCTCTATATTCAAAAATTCAGAAGTTCATATCCAAGAAAAAAAAGACTGCCGAACTTTGAAGTACAACAATGAAAATAAGAAGCAGTTCCAAGAGCAAGAGAATTCTGCTTCAACCAGTTACTCAATCCAGCAATAGGAAGAAGATGAAGTAGCTTTCATGACCAAAGTTGGAGAAAAACAGGATATCGATTCCTAGTATCTAGACTCACATATGACTCACCATCGCGACTAGTTCAAAGACTACAAGTCATTCACCCACTCTTGAGTTGTGCAACTAGGATACAACTCATCTCATTCCATCGAGGGTAAATATATAGTAAAATTGAATTTCATAAAGGTGAAGTCAATGTTCTATACATTCCAAATCTGACCAAAAATCTGCTCTTAGTTAGCAAAATCACTGATTCAAGATGGAGGGTCAAATTTGATACAAACGACTGCACCATTCTTGACAAATCTCGTAGTATTTCAGAGTCAATTGGAAAGAAAGACTTTCTTGCCACAAGAGAATAAAATTTCTTGTGTATGTGGATCTGCGCAATGCTTAGCTCAATCTTGAACTTCCTTAATACTTCACTTAGCATGTTCCACCTTCTTATTGAGGTCTTCTAAAACGTTTTTTTGTTGCTTCAACTTTCTCATGTTTGAACCCTAGTTGTGGGTGAGCTTGGCTGAAAATCATACATCAGTATAAATGGGTTCTATCCCATAGCTGAGTGTTTGGCACTGTTATAAGTGAACTCTAATATTGAAAAATATGCCTCCCAATCAGTCTGCTTTTTCCTTACATATGCTCACATATCCTCCAACACTTTATTCACTTTTTTTGTTTGACCGTCATTCTAAAGTACTCATATTTAGTTTGGTATGGAGATGATGAAGTATTGCTCTCCAAAAACCTCCATCAAACTTACTATCCTGCTAACTATGCTGCAACGAAGACCATATAATTCAAATAGCTCATCTATAAACAACCTTGCTAACTCTGGAGCTATGACAATTGTTTTGGTCAGAATGAAATTCTTGGACTCTTCACCCTCAACGAAAGCTGTTGTATACTTAAAGGAATCTTTCTCAACTCTAGAAATTGGTTCAGAAGTTTATAAATATCTATCCTGCTAGAAGCATAGACAAGATTTTGGAAGATATTTGAACTAATCCCTACGTTTGTTATTTGCATATGCAACAATCTATGACCTCAGGATCCACATTGTGGACGAGAAGACAACCTTCTTGCATGGCGAACTAGATGAAGAGGTCTATATGGATCAACCCCCAAAGTATGTCTCGAATTCACTTCCTGACTATGCATGCAGAATGCATAGAAGCATCTACGGCCTGAAACAATCAGTCCGACAATGGTACAAGAAGAAAGATCAAGCCCTGAAATCATTAGGTTTCAAGCCTCTGTTGGCTGATTCTAATGTATATGCCAGAGTTACAGATGGGCAGATCATCATAGTGGCTGTATATGTGGACAACACTCTGATACTTTGCAACACTCTGATACTTTGCAAAGTAAGCAGCTAATCGTTGAAATAAAGGCAGACATCTCAAAACATTTCGAGATAGTGGATCTGGAAGAAGCCAGGTGTTACCTAGGTTTACAAATTGAAAAGGACTACGAGGGAGGTAAGTGATACCTTCACTAGTCCAGATACACCTAGAAGATTCTAGAGGACTTTGGGATGCTGAATTGCAAAGGAGCGCAAACTCCAATGCTCGTAGGGACGGTGCTGACAAACGATGACTGTCCGAAGACTGAGGAAAAAAGAGAGAACATATGCAGCTCACACCTTACAAGAAGCTGATAGGATCATTGATGTACCTTGCTAACAACACACGTCCTGATATTGCTTATGCAGTATTCAGGATGAGCCAATTTTGCATGAATCTAGGCTCCACACATTGGAAGATTGCAAAATGCATTCTGCAGTATCTTCAATTAACGAGGAATTATGGCTTGTGTTATTGTCATGATGCATGTTTTAGGATACTTTCCTACAACGATGCTGGCTGGGCATCTCTCAAGGACGACTGTAAAAGTGTCTCAGGAGGATGCACCATCGCATCAGGAGCAGCAGTTCTCTGGGTCAGCAAGAAGCAGACCGTTGTAGCCTAGTCATCCTGCGAAGCAGAATATGTTGCAGCAGCAAAGATGACCAACGAGATAATCTGGCTAAGATAGTTCCTAGATGAATTGGGCGAAACAAGGAACGAGCCCTTGGTCTTGTAGGTGGACAACACCTCTATAATACACCTGACGAAAGATCCCGTGTTCCATTACATAACGAAGCACATTGCGATCAAGTATCACTTGATCAGGGATCTAATTGAAAAGAAGATGCTACAGATCACCTTCATCGGAACGAAAGACATGGTTGTTGATATCTTCACAAAGGCCCTGGACAAAGGACTATTTGAGAGACAAAGAAGCAGTCTCGGGATCGTAAAGCTATCATGCTTTGAGAGGGAGCTGAAGAAACAAAACATTTCTGTTTACAAAGCCTTGCTAGCTTTCAGCCCTCGGCCTGACGAAGATGTTCACGAACACAAAATTCAGGAGACACGAAACATGAAAAGTTTCGCGAACACGACAATCAAGGGAGACGATCATGAACGGTTTGCGAACACGAACCCTGATTAGTTGTAGATGCTTAATCACTCTAATCTTAGATTTACATAGCGCGACTGTACTTACTGGATGATACTTGACATATAGATGACAGAATACACATACAATGTAACGCAGCAGTCTGATGCTAGTAAGCAATCAAGACGAAATTATAGAATACATGTCCGCCTGCGTGCGAAGACCATTTTTGTCTAGGATTTGTAGATCCAACTGTCCGCTAGTAAAGCGAGACGATTGCTCGTGAGAGAACCGTGTTTCTCCCACGCCAATGCACTACCTGGATTTGCATGCAGTGCTTGAAGAAATCAGAGAAAGATCAATATAGATGATTTTCTTGTTGTGTCTGATCTCGAATGCAATGCGTCTGCCGTTTATTCGTGTGTCTAAATTTTTCTATTCATTTTAATTTCACACCTTGGTTGAAACTATGTTGAATGCTGATTTTATGAACGTAGATCAGCAGTGCTAGTGTAGGAGCGATTGAGCAGACAGTGTCTAGCGATCGCATCTGAACTCTATCCGAATCGTCAAAGTTTCGCGGTTCCTTCGCGAAAGCCTCGCGACTGTTTTGATTCGCATTCGAGTCTCAACATGACTTGCATAGAGTGTTATGACATTCCAAAAAGAATTTTATCTTCAGATTATCATCTCCTAGCTTCTAGTACACAAACCTTTTTATTCCAAAATAACATCTCGTTTTAATTGATACTAACGTTTTACGATTTTTATATTTTCTTGGTTAATTGAGACCCCTATAACTTCATGTTGATTTTGTTAATATATTAGATTATATTATCAAGTTCTTGTATTAGCTCAATCCACCAAGTTTTGCAATTTCTTAGATCATGCTGATTACAAAGTACTCAAGAAGCTAGTGATCTATACATGCTATAAACTTACTATCAGGTTATTAGGGTATGAATCAAAGCAAATAATTTTTTTCTTGAAATTGTCTAGTAAATTTATTACTGTCAAACACTATTGGCCTATAATTTTGTAACAAAATAGTAATATCACTTGTGTCAGTTCTCGCAATGTAAGGTAAATCTGAATCCGTAATATGAGAAGAAAAACAATCAAACATTTGGGTTTTGATAATTCTTCATTCCATATAATAGGCGAACTTGCTTGATTTGTTTTTTTGATTTTTTTTTATTAACTCCAATCTTCATTAAATTATTGCGAGGTGTTGCCTCCTTGGAATATTGCTCAAAATCCATGAAAAAATATAGTAAATTCTAGAAAATACTTAATCTATTTGACTCTTTTCGGTATCGGCCAATCAACTATTGCCATGATTTTATCTTCGTTTATCTTCAATAAAAAAGATGTGATCTTATGACCAGATAAACTAGTTTATGCTTAAAAGTTGATGCTTAAATTTTTGCATGAAGTTTTTTTTGTCCGAAAATTTGCAAGATAGTGTTAATATGATTCACATGTTTCTCAAGAGTCTTATTGTAGATGATTATATCATCTAAAAATACTGCCACAAATTTTTTCAAATAAAGATAAAGTAAATTGCTCATTATCTATGGAATGCATTCTTTAATTCAACACCAATAATTCATAATGTTTGAGCTTTGTCCAAAAATAAAATTTTTGCATATCACTTGCACAATATAATATCACGCAGATTTCGACGTGGGCGTCCGACATATGTTCGAAAATTTCATAATACATTGTAATGCGACACGTTGAAGTCCGACGTCCCACTAAAAAATCCGGAAATTAGTTGAGACAAAATCTCATACAGGACCAGACTTGGTAGGATACAAAAAAAGAGCTAGAAAAGCTCTATGTTGCATAAGAGTGAATGACCTATGAGGTCAAGTGAGGTAAATCAGCAAAAGATGCATGGAAAATTCTCCAAGACTTCATGGATCAAAGAAAATCAGTAGAAAATTAAGAATCAAAGAAGAAGATTGTACTTATTCTCATGAAGATAATATTTCTCAAGATCAATATATACATTGTGAAGAGAATATTGTTACACAAATGTCCACCATCCACCAAATCAATGGTCTAGATTGACTAACTTGGCAATGACCACATAATCTTATGAAATATGTACATAGAACAATAAAAGAATGTCATTTGGACTAACTCATCCCCCTCCACATAGTTTTCATACACGTGGCCTCCGCTTTGACCCTTGGTCAAAGTATTTGAATTTTTTATATTTAGGCCTTAAATCGATAATTGTCAATTTGGACTATTTTTTTACATTACCTCTCACACTCGAAAAAAATCAAAAGACTTCTCTATTGTAGATACATTTTAAAGTTTCATGAACACACAATGATGTAGCTCCTCTTTAGAAATATTCCAAGGCTTCCATGTCTTCATATGACCTTCAAAACAATCCATGCAAAAATAGCTAGTCCATAAGATACTAATATTTTGTGTTATGCCTCTAAGCATCCATACAACACGGTTTTCTAATCTTTTGTCATCAAGAAGTAATGGGAACATCCAAAAACTAGCACTTGGCTAGCACTTGACAAACATACTTGCCTCTGTCCCTTTGTACATCACTCCAAGTGAGTACATCACATAAAACATGAGTATCGTAATAAATGAAGTAGCAACAATATTCATATTTACTCAACATAAATCCAATAATTTGAAACACACTTTAGATCTATTGATGACCCTCTAAGATCCATGCCAAAAACTTCAGTTGCTAAGTTCTGCCACAAAACTTTTTTTTTTTTCCAAGCACAATGCCTCACACTAGGGATTTTGTATGATTGAACACCAAAAACAAAGATAATATTCTAATTTTTCCAAATCCTTATCTTTGACATATGATGAACAAAAATATGATTTCTCATTCTATATGATCGGTACAATCAATTACTTTCCACTCTTCTTAAATATTTTGGCAAACATTACAATTTGCAATCTCCTATTACAAAAATCAATTATGCCCTGATTGCACTAGACACAAGTGAAGTAAAAAATAAAGATAAAATGTTAGGAGACGATGTAGGAGTGGGGTTGGTTCGGTATTTTCTAGAATATTATCACACACCAATTTTTGTAGAATTAGAATTATTACCTATTCATTTTCAAAATGGTATTCATTATCCCCAATTTAAAAAATCTTATGTGGATGGATACGTGGCAAATGTGAGAATGAACGCACCCTTGATTATGGCGCCATACATATACAAGTAAGTAAGCTTTTTGTTTTTCAGAATTTAGCTACTGCGATATTACTTGAGTTTATTCTGACTCACATGCCAATTTGTTATTGCAGTTGACATTGAAGTGTGTATGTTTTGGCACTATATGTAAATAGTGATGGTTTTTGCAACCCAGTGTGCATAAAAATGAATTCAATCTCGCACACGCACAGGGCTGCGACAAAACTTATACGGATGTTGATTGAATACTTTCCTATGCTAGGTGCAATGACATACACGAAACTGGAGTGGATAGATGTAAATGTGATTTTTATAATTTTTTTTAAAAAATCTGAGATATCGATTCAGCGCATGTTTTTATTTTTCGTTTATAACTAAAGCTCACAGCGCATGTGGAAGCAATATCTCGTTTTTTTATTTTCTAATTTCTAATATCGATTCAACGTGCACTTGCAATCTTTGTAAATTTTCATTCATATCCTCTCGCGCTGCAATGATATCCCATCATATTCTAGTACATTAACACATTTTTTAGTTTCGTTTGTCTTTGCACTCCTCCCAACAACAAGATAATGTTAGTTGTGGATGGTATACAGTCTTCAATGCAAGATCATTCTTTATGTGGCTCTCTCAACATGACTCTATTCTAGATATACGGAAGGTCATATATTCTAGGAAATTTTCGTGAATTATTATTGTCAGTCATGAGATAGTCCTTGTAATATTCCTGACATATGTTTCTAATACATATATTTTCTTATGAAATTTATTTTCTCATTCTTCTTGCACGACATTTTTGGCATGAAGTATTAAGAATATTTGTGAAAAATTCCTACCCTGTAGATATTTCAGATGCTAGTCCAGCAAATGTTCTTCCATTTGGAGAACTGAATTTAGAGATCATAGAGCCAAAGATAGATGATACAAAAATATGAATGGTCTCCCTTCATGTGGATGAAACAATATGTATTTCACATGTATAATTTTTTTTTATACAAATATATTGAAATTTTTATATTCATTGATCCTCAATTTCGATTGATAATCCTACATGTTTGTATTTGAGGTTCTTGTTTCAGGTGCTAAATGAGTAAAAGCTTGTCCTCATGATCAAACCTTTGTTTTTCATAGTCTTGGTCTGTTTTGCCTTTACCTTGACATTTTTGGATTTATTTGAAGATGATCTGAGTGAACTTTTCCCACAACCAATCCAAACATGCAGCATAGATTCACTTAGATTTGTTGCGGCAAAGCTTTACTCAGATCATTTTCAAACAATTCTAAATATGCCAAGACAATGACAATACAGACCAAAGCAATGAAAATAAAAATTACAACCGATATCAGTTCAGCACGCGAGGATGACTTCACTGGGAGACACTTCAACAAGGACGCATGTCGATTCGATATCTGATTACAATGGTCAATGGAGTTCAAGTGTCCGAAGATCTCACCAATGGAGATAATGCATTTTCAATAGGAGACAATTAAGCTTGTTATCAAAAATTCATATCCAATTGCAATTTTAGTGTGTTCTCCACCATGGAAATGGAGATCATAGAAAAGAAAGACCCTCAGTTTCAACAATAATACTCAAGATGAGTGGTTCATGTATTATCAAACATGATGTATACAAAAAATTATATGACATAATACAATATTACATTGTTCAAATTTTATGGATCTTCAATTTCGATGGATCTTTTCATTTTATATGCTCTTCCTGCCTTGCTCTTACTTGCACAACAATTTTTTGTAAAGTTCATTTGTCTTGTAAAATGGATTCACTAAGAAATAGAAAAACTGAAAATTTTCATATGGCATAACATACTTTTACACCATTCAATTGAAATTGATAGTATTGAGGTAGATCGAATTGCAACATGTCTAATTCTGATCGAATGTGATTCAGACACCAATCTTCCTCTACCTCAACCATCACAAGAATGTTGTCATTTCTTTTCACTATTATTTGAAGTTGCTCTTGATGGTTTATTCCAAAATCTTGATCAAGTGGTTTCCACTCAATTTTGCATTTTATCCATCTTCTATAATACAATAACAAATTGAGCATTTTTTTTTTCGATGTGATATCTAAAGTTCGTTGATGAGTTACATACCCTACACTCAACTTGTTGATTTTGTTTTGTATTCCAACCATCATCCAACCAATAACTCGACGATTATTCCATTACTCAAGTTCTTACGGATAAACATTGTTTTCGTTAGCCAAACATTGCATTTGAAAAAAAAAATTCAACAAAAATAGAAAAAGGTAGAACCAACTTAATCTATTATTTTTTGAATCAGTGCTACATTTCAACATACTTTGAATATCCATATAAAGTCTAGATCAAAAACTTTCTGAAATTGCTGAATTTGGATAAATCCATTCCTCACTTGAAAAATCTGGTAGAGGATATGGCTCTAATCTACCCACTAAACTATTTTTATCTCAAATATAGATGTGATCATAAAAAAATACTCTTGACTTTAAAAGAGATTTTGGAGATCGACCTTTATATTGTAAAATACCGATATTAGAATTTATGACTTCAATTATTCCTACAATCGATTGAACTAATTGCCATTCAACGAAATTTGATGGATATAAATTTGCAAAACCAACAAAAATATCGTGAAAAAAATTGATATAAAGAAAATGCTAATACCAAAAAAATTTAATCTGAATATGCACATACTAATCATATACTTACAATTGTATTTTCTTCTATTATTTGGATTCAAATATTGAATGTTGACTCTTTGTGAAGATAAGCATGTTGAACTAAAACTTCTGTGATAGATTGACTGACAACTGATACTTTGAAATCCATTATCTTGTCTTTCCAAGAGCTTCTATATATGTTATAAAATCTTTTTCTTTTCCGGAAAGCCCCTTTTGAGGATGGATGCATCAAGATCCATTGATATTACGATATATTCTTGGTATCCATTGATTTCTGCATTTTTTTCATTGCAATTATTGATTGCATCAATGGTTCCTCTTGGTTTCCGATTATGTGTAGCCATTAGTCCAAAATATGTGTACGCAAGCTAAGAACAGAGAGAATGAAGAGAATGAGAAGTAAACCTATGAATGACAATCCAAAATATGTCTATGCAAGCTAAGAACAGAGAGAACGAAGAGAATGAGAGGTATACCTAAGAATGACAAGAAGTTCCTAAACTACAAGGATTAGTTAACTACAGTTTATGACTATTGACTTCAAATAAACCTCAAGTGTACAAAGATGGGCAGCAAAAGAGTATTCAAGCAGTAACTGTGGTCCAATCACAATCATTTGTTTTGTCTGACGAGATATTTGAAAATCACAAAAATTTGGCCGGGAAAGGCAAAAACAATTTTCGTCCATCAACCACTGTTACAGTTTGTCACAGATGGACACCATTGATTGGGACACAAGCATTGAAAGCGTGTGAAGAAAAATAAAAAAAACATCTTGACAAAGGGCCCATTTTGAGCTACATCCCCTAATGTGACGGATAGATCATTGGTCTTTCTCCGCATTTCTTCTTGAAGAAGATAACCAATGATCTTTTGAAGAGTCAGATCGTGGGTTGAGTGGAAATCATTACAAAAAAATGCCCATAAGACTTTGTCAAAGAAGAAAGTAAGGTCATTACAACATCACTATCCTGAATAACACATCCTACAACTGACAATTGATCTAGTAAAGATTTAAAGTTGCTGATGTGGGCAGTGATAGTTGTTGAATCAGACATCCTGAGAGTAAATAACTTCTTCCTAAGGTGTAGCCTAATGGTTACATCTTGAGTCTCATAAAGATTTGATAGCAAACCTAATGCTTTCTTAGAGGATTTACAAGTGGTAATGTGAGATATTTGGGAATTAGCCAGATTCAGTGTGATTGATGCTAGGGCTTTCTGATTCTTGATCTTCCATGCCTTAGCTAATTCAAAATCAATATCGTCCAGACCTGTCTACAACATTCCAAAGATATCTATCTAGCATCATCCCAAGTTTCAACTTTTAGATGTAAAAATTTGAACCATTGAATTTATCGATAATTCTAACTTTGTTGGATGATGAAAAAGATGCAGTGTTACCAGTGTGAGACATATTAAACTGATAGTAATTGAAGGCTAGAATGATAACCTCTTGGTTTAATCCGATAGCTCTAATACCACCTGTTGTTCGGGGAGGGTGAGAGAAATGCAGAACGACTCCCTTGATCCTATTGACTATAAGCAAGAACAATCTCAACAAAAGAAGAGATAGAAAATGCTAAATAGAATGACAGCTCATGCATTAAGGACCACTGAAATAATTTCATACTGAAACAAGTTTCATAATCTGAGTAAAGCTCATCGAAGAGAAAAAAATAGTATGTGCAATTACTATCGATCAGTTTGAAAAATGAAGTTCAATTCAGAATTTAATGTGATAGTGCAGAAAGATAACGTTCGTTCCTTAGGCGTCAGAGACTACCATCGTCTGATTGAATGCTAAGGAGTCGAATACGACGAGTCGATTGTCAAGGTAGTTGGATGACTTGATCATCGAAGTAGTCGGATGAGTCGGATACTTCGGTCGGTCGTCGAGTGACTTGATGGTCAAAGTAGTCGAAGATGGCTAAGTCTTCAATCTTCTTCAAATAGTTTGAAATAACATTCGAATGTAGAAATTGATGGGAATGGATACCTTTTACTCCAAAAATGAGAATTAGCTAGAAGGTCGATGTATTCGTCCTTTGAATAGTTCGGCTGAGATTATGTGTAGAAAGTCGCAAGTGTCTAATTGTTGCACAGAAATTCGTGTATTTTATCAGGCATTTCTCTGCACACATAATAAAAGTAGTTTTGTAGGTACTACAGTGTAAGAAACACGACTAAATATGCTGAATGACAAAACATGAAACTATAATTCTTGTAGGTATCAAATGAGCAGACAGAAAACCTAAAGAGGTTGCATCTGATCCTAGATCAATGTTTTAATTCAAGGATAAAACATGTGCAAGAAGAATCTTGAATGTAATTGAAACACCAAGGAGAAAATTGTGAGTTTAATCTCCAACAAATAATAGATCACGTAGACAGAGCCTGGTTGGCTTGCCAGCCTATGGTGGTGGGCTTATGTGGCTTGCCATGTGGCTAACCCCAAGCTTGCATGACTTTCCATGTGAAAGACATACCATGTGGCAGCCAGACTTGGTATATACACAAGCCTATGGTAGGCCATGTGGCAAGCTAGACAAGCCTATGGTAGGTCTACATGGCAGCTTTTGAGCCCCGCCTCTTTCTCTCTCTAGGTCCACTAAGGCCTACGTGGAAAAGCCTGGATGGCTTGCCACACAAGCCTATGTTAGACCTATGTGGTTTACCACATGGCAAATCATAAGCTTGCAGGACTTGCCACGTGGTGCTTTCCACGTGGCAGCCTACGAGAAGATTGGCACATAATAGATCTATGACATGCCTATGTGGTCTACTACACAAGCTTATGGTAGTCCTACATGGCTTACAACATGGGAAGTACCAATCCTACATGGTTCTTTACATGGAAGGCCTACATGGCTTGTGCTAGGTGGTAGCTTGCGAGCCCCACCTCTCCCTCTCTAGGTCCACTCAAGCCTACGTGGCAGAGCCTGGTTGGCTTGTCACACAAGCCTATGACAAGCCTATGTCGCAACTTGCAACGTGCTTGTATGGCAGACATGAGGCCTATGCCATGCCTATATGGTCTGCCATGCAAGCCTATGATAAGTCTATATGGCTTGCCATGTGTCAGCTTTCGACCCCACCTCTCTACCTCTCTCTCTCTGGGTCCACTCAGGCCTACATGGCAGAGCTCCGTTGGCTTGCCACACAAGCCTATGGTAGGCCTACCATGTGGCAAACCTCAAACTTGCATGATTTGCCATGTGGCAAGCCACACAAGCCTATGGTAGGCCTACGTGGCTTGCCACATGGCCAGTCCCAAGCCTAAATGATTTTCACGTGGCTTGCCATGTGGCAATTTTCGAGCCCCACTTCTCTCTCTCTCTCTCTCTCTCTCTCTATGTCCACTAAGGCCTACATGGTAGAGCCTAGTTGGCTTGCCACACAAGCCTATGTTAGAACTACATGGTTTGCCATGTGGCAAACCCCAAACTTGCATGACTTGCCATGGAATAGGCCTACATGGCTTGCCACATGGTAGTTTGCGATAGCTTGGTAGATAGTAGACCTATAATATGCCTATGTGGCCTGCTACACAAGCCTATGGCTTGGGGTTTTCCACATGGCAAGTCCCAAGCCTACATGGTTTTACACATGGCAAGCCATGTGACTTGCCATGTGTTCTGACATACGTGGCTTGCCATGTGGCAACCTGTGACAAGCTTGGCAGATAACAGGCCTATGACATGCATATGTGGCCTGCTACACAAGCTTGTGGTAGGCCTATGTGGCTTGCCATGTGGAAAACCCCAAGCCTGCATGGTTTGCCATGTGGTAGGCCTACATGACAAACCACAATGAGACAACATCTAGCCACATTCAATCTCTGATTTGTGGGAAAGAGTTTTTTTTTTCTTAGGAGGGCTCTTTTATTTTTTTGCACCCGCTCCCCTCCCCTCAAAAAAAATAAAGAGGCCTCATTTCCGAGCCCCACAAAAAAGTTTTTTTTTTTTTTTGGGGGGGGGGGGGAGGGGGGGAGGATTTAGCCTCTCCATACATTCTTTTATTCTAGGGTGGGAAAGAGGGCTACATTCCCCTATCTCTTTCCATTTTTTGGGGGGAGGGAGGCGGGCCTTGGCACAACCACCCTTTACATTTTTCACTCTCTTGGCAACATGGAGGGGCATGCGCAATGTATCGTCTCGCAAAAAAAATTGAAAATAAAAAGAATGTTGTGCCATTGACTACGAGGAGGGGGGGAGATGGCTATGTAGATCATCAATCGCTCGCTCTGAGCATCATCCACATGTCTCCACAAGCCGTCACCCAGATTGTCGGCCGCCCATCAACGACGGGCATATCCACCAGTACAAACGTGCGCGCGCACACACACACACACACACACACACACACACACACACACACACACACACACACACACACACACACACACACACATTTATACTTACATACACTTTTGTGCATGGGTGAGGGACCCATGCATCTTCCTCTCCTCACCCATGCATACACCTTTATAGCTAAAAATGATGGGGAGAAGGATGCATGTATGGAAAAAAAAAATGCATGGTCCTTCTCTCCATGCCTCCCACATGCATGCATATTTCTAGCCACTTCTTTCCAATTCTTTCTCTATCCTACGGGCTTCTCTCTCTATCGTACGGGCTTCTCTCTCTCTCTCTCTCCCTCTCTCTAGATCGTGAGCACTGGGGCTCTCTTAGGCAAATGACCCTCTCTCTGGATCGACTCTCTCTAGATCACGAGCACCAGAGATCTCTCAAACAAAGGAAAAGAAAATAGAACGAGAGAGAGAGAGAGAGAGAGAGAGAGAGAGAGAGAGAGAGAGAGAGAGAGAGAGAGAGAGAGAGAGAGAGAGAGAGAGAGAGAGAGAGAGAGAGAGAGAGAGAGAGATGGGCGATCTAATATGCTTCTTACCATGCTTCCACTTAAAAATCTCTTTCGAAGTATTGCGTAGTCATATCTGCTTGATCGAGCACGAGGGTGCTATATCCTAGCCGTAGTAGTGCTGAATCAAGGAATAAGGCACAATGAGAAAGCTGCAAATGCAATGGCTAGAAGTTTCAACTGGGAGCAATCCGCCAAGGTTTCAAATTGTGAGCTTAGAGAGCAGTAGCCGCATGTCAGCCGTGGCACCCTCTGAAAGACACAAAAGATCAGATCAACAACGGAAGTAGCCAATCAAATAGGTACAACAGAAAGGAACAATTGGGAATGTAGGCGAGAAAGCAAGTAGGAATGAGAGAATAGCCAAATGATTCATGTCTATAGCCAAATAAGCACGGAGGTGGCATGTAGCGTGAGATGTGAAGGTTGAGGACTGCTCTATATGTGCAGTTGCAACTTGCAAGATCTTCGTTGGACATTATTTTATTTTTCTCAATGTGTAGCTCTCTCACAAGTTCATATGTCGTTTAGTTCTCTCGACTACAAACTGATGGACTGAAAGGCGCCTTCATACAAAGGCGCACCGTGAAGATAAGATGCACCATCATTTTATGGAATAGCAAGGTGTCTGAAACTACGCGGAATCTAATTCCTATGCTAGCAACATGCTACCACAGCAACATGAATCTGCACTCTTTCAGGCGCCATTCGAGGCACCATAGTAAGCCATTTTTTTGCTCACATTTCTCAAAACATCATAAGCTCTTTTGTTTTATTTGTTGATTCACATAAAATGTTTAATAACCACTCTTGTTTCAAAGGACATGCCTATCAGAGAAATGTCTTATGCATTATTTTGCTAGCAGCATGCAAAAACGCAAATTTACACATTCCAAAGGAACCAAAGTAAGCCATTCCTTTTGTTCACATTTCACATGAAGATCATAAACTATTTTGTTTTGTTTGGTGTTCCACAAAAAAAGTCGGTGCCTTGCTGCATAGTAAATGTATAGATAAAAACCTAACTTTCATAAGTGTATGGGAGATGTACCTCTCTATTTCTTTTAACTTCTATGTTGCTTAGAATTTACAAGTTACAGGTCACGACGACTTATTAAAGCCTTGCAACTTTGCCATGTGAGAAAAAATGTGAGGTGGAGGTTGTCCTTTACTACATTTTGTATTTCATTGTTGGAAGTAAATCTTGTTTGTGAATGTTTGGCTAGATCTACTCACGATGTGGTGTAGTATAGAGAGGATCGTCCGCTTTCTAAGTTTCTACCAAGCTTCAAACAGAAATGCGAAAATAAGGAATAATGACGGAAGCACTAAGGCTTACCCAACTAGTGCTCGGAATGGAAATGAAACTAACTAAGATAACAAAATACAAAACCTTACTAAGGCCTACCCGACTAGCAAGATGATTAAACTAAATCCCAGATTAACACCCAAAGGGAATTAGAATGGAAGATTGTGGCTAACTAATAATCAATCAACAAAATACATGCCACAATACAAACCAATGAGAATGAGACAAGACGAGGCCCGAGCACCTTCCCTCAAGCTATGCACCTTCCCAAAGGGAACACAAATGAAATAGAGAGATAATCTCCAAAATAGAGAACTTGATAGCTTAATCTCAAAAGTGTTATTTACAAGACAAATACCTTTCCTTTTATGGCAAGGAGGGTCTTCCATAAGTATCCACTAACTTATGGGACTAATCTATTTCTAGTCTATCTAGAACTTCTAACTTAGGATTTAGAACTTCAAAGTTTCTTAACTTAGGAAAACTTAAGATAAAGTATTTCTAATCTTAAGTTTCCTAAGTCTAAGCTCTAAATCTAAGTTTAAGCAATTTTATTATTTTTTAGGCTTCTACTCATGGGCTTACAAACACATGCCATGGCGGAAGTTTATTAACAGACACTCGTATGTGGACTTACAAAACACATGCCATGGAGTTTTATTTTTCTCTTTTTTTATTTTTTTCGTGTTAGCACAGATGCTAACATTATCCCCCTCCTTATTGGATTGGTGGTCCCACACCAATCGAAGCTTTTTCATCTTGGATCTTTTGAGCTTCCTGGAGGCGTGTTTGTTGTTGGCGGATCTGATAGATTTTATTGCCAATGCCTTCCATCATTTGCCGACGCAATTTATTGAGAAAGGGTAGTTGTTTGTAGTAATGCAGAATGCCTTGCAAGAAGCCGTGGATCTTCCAGAGTTCCACCATATCGACGTGCAATGCAAAAGTGAGGACGACACGATAATAAAGGCGGACCACGTTGATGTGATCTGTTTCTGTCTGCAAGGGCTTATTGATATCAATGGCGACTGGTGGGAGGCCTCTATCCCAATAGCCATTGAGTTCTGCCAAGAAAGCAACTAGGCCGCAATTATTAGCAAAGTAGCGCACATCTCGATCCGGGTTGCCATGATGTTTCTGGTGAAAGACATGGCAATTGGTAATCATGTCGTCTGCGGGATTGTCGGTATGTACACCAGTTAGCTTGGGCCAATAAATCTTGTTTTTCCGCTTTGTGGTGGAAAATGGTTCTCTACGTGCCACTGGGTAATAATATGGATTGATGCACATGTATGCCGGGGCTTCGAGATATCGTTCCATGGATGTTTTGCTTTGCAAGAAGAGTTGGTGTCACCAGGAAGGTTGCGGATCCAAGAGTTTAACTACTTCCTTGCGAGTCTTGCAGTGATCCAAGTTGGGTAGGATGTACCCGCCGCGCTCCTTGGGTTTGATGGATATCAAATGGATAGAAAATCCATAAGTGCACATTGTATTTTCATAGGTGATGGAGCTATATCATGGATGTCGAAGAAATAAGCCACTATCTCATTATCATCTAGTGAAACTGAGTACAAAGCCCTTACTCATTGCACAAAAGAGATGTTATAGATCAAGAGGATGATCTAGGATCTTCACTTGATGGAATTTTCAGAGAGCCCAATTAGTGACAATCATCTTTTGTGACAACCAATCAGCCCAAAAGTTGGCAAGCAATCCTATATTTCATGCTAGGAGCAAGCATATTGAGGTGGCATATCACTTTGTGAGGGAGCAAGTCATGGAAAAGGAGGTGGAGCTTCAACATGTACCTTCAAAGGAATGTATAGCTGATATCTTCACCAAAGCATTGGGAAAAGACTTGTTTACAAAACATAGCACTTCACTTGGCGTATTCTCAAAGTCTATGCTAAAATTAGTTGAAGAGGGAGTGTGAGAAATTGTCAACTAGTTTGATATTTTGGAAATATAAAGGATTCTTCTCTCTCCCATCTCGTTTCATGCTTATACATGAGTTCTCTTGGGTTCATCTATCCATTGGTGCACCATCTTGATGATAGCTTGCAATCTTGTGTGTAGAATGCTCATATTTTGTTATATTTGGATCCACATGTGTGAAATACAGTAGGTTACTGTTATTGTATGGACAACAACTTCATACTAAGTACAATAAGTTGCAGATCAAAGCCGCGTACTCTATGCTATCTCTGAGCGGCTAAAATGAAAGTCTGAATTAATGCACAATGCTGATAAGCAGTAGCGCAATAGCAATATCTAAAACAACTCTAAGAAGTGAGTTAGAATGCTCAGGAGTGTTCAAGATTGCAGGCTTGAGAAAGAAAAAGCTAACTATTCAAATGCTTATGATAATTTCGATTTTCAATGAATTTCAGATGATCATAAACTGTATGAATATGAACAGCTATTTATACTAAGAAATTAGGTCGTCAATTGCGATCGCCAGTTGGCTGGTGATCCGCTGGCATCCATCCGGTCCTTGTCATTGATTACTGATAAGCAGTGAAATTGGCCTATTTTCACCTATTTGTTCACGATCCAGATTTTAATTGATTAACTCACAAGTTACCCCTACCTAGGGTATTATTGCATGGAGTAATAATGAATTCGAATTTTTGTTGAAAAGGACATGTCATTCATTTATAATGCTTTGATTAGTCTTTCGATAGATTTCAATGTGCTAGATCATCCTTGTATCATAGGATCATCTACACATCTAGACTTATTTTGTGAGACTCTTGGATAACTCCTTAATCCTTGGTAGCCTTGAGAACTTTGGGGCGTTTGACCCTATCTCACAATGTTTTGAGCTCCAATCTTAAGACTCAAGAATTTGACTCATCGTCCCCGGATGTAGCCGAGCTGGATAAGGGTGGTTTTGCATCCAAAAACCGGCGCTCAAATTTTGTCAGTGTCGAATAAGATAATTGGCAAGACATATTTTATGGATTTCGACGCACATGTAGTTAACCCTTGATCATTATTGCACTCGATAAGAACTTGGCTTGTGGTTTTACTAGCCCAAGTTTGTGCCCCATATGTGGGCTCAGCTTGTTGGCTTGTGCCCTTGTGGGGTCATGTGAGGAATAGGTGCAGATGGAGTCCCATTGGAGATATGGACCAATTGTGGCATGGCCTACTATATATGCGTAGTGCACATCTTGTACACATGCATACTAATGTTATCAAATATAGATGCAATATTATTTTAGAAAGCATACAAAAAGAGTTATCACATGATCCTTATCTTGTAGATAGAGCTTGGCTTGCAGCTTTATCCAAGTTTGATTCACCTTATACATATGTGAGGATATCTTGTGCCCTTGCGGATTTAGTTTAGTTAGAGATGCTAAACACAAGCGCATAAGGCCCTCTAGTGGCTCACATTACAATCTTGTTTGTCGCATGAGCAACAGGCATGTAAACTACGATTGATTACATATAAGTTGTGTCTCATCAATGTCAATCGTATAATGGTGCTTGTCCTTTTGCGAAGGCAACAACATGATGGGTGGTTGGGAGGTTGGGGGATGGGACCCCAATACTTTTGCCCTTTGGCAATTGGGCTATTTTAGCAATTCTTTTGATTGGTAAAGTTTAAGGTGAGCATTCAAGGCCTTGTTGGGGCTTCAAATCTAAGCCTTGGGGACCACTTGTTAGTTTGGGTGTTGTGCTAGTATTGTGATTAGTTGGTAGTGTCAAAAAGAAAAAAATAACTATCATCTTTACCACTTGGAGAGCAAAAGGCTATAGATGAAGGATCTGAAATTGCTAGAATTAGACACTCTTGGCCATAATGCCTATACAAGCTATAGCACTCAATAATAGTGTGAGAGGGGCACAGTATTTAGTGCTGCTGGAGCCAAGGCTGGAAAAGTGGGCACTGGGATCCCACTAAGTACACTCCAAATGGGTACAGGCTCAATGCTTTTTAATTTCTTTTGGTTCCTTTCGTTCTTTTGGGTCTCTTCTCTTCTCTCTTTCCTTCAGCCATACCCAGCCATAGCTTGGAGGAGGAACTAAGCTCTCTCAGCCTTCCGAGTGTTCTGATCTATACTACCCATCTTTTCTTTCACCCTCAATTGGTTCTTGTAGTCGACTCAACTTGCTCATCTCTTTCACTCTCTTCTGCCTCAAGAGACAGCAGCCTTCCTTGTGATTTGATCTCGTGTCTGAAGATATTATTTCCTTGATATTGTCGAACACCCTTCATAATATTTTCTTCTTCACTCATGTCCGTCCTCGTTGTGGATGCTGGAATGTGCAGTTTGATGTAACAAACTTTGGAGTTTGGGCTGCATGCCAGTCCACATATTTCAAGGCCTTCAGTGTGTACTGCAGTGCAATTTCTCTTCCATGTCAGGTTGTCCTTTACAGGCATTTGGGCTCTACATTAGTGCTGCAGCCTACAGTACAGTTGCACATGTCTTCATAGTGCATGGATCAGAGGATCAGACCACGGAGTTTGCTGACTAGGTGAGATGAAGACTTATGCGTATGTACTCTATTGGTAGGTGAGTACTGACGAGTGAATCTATGATCCACTCGCTCCCTTGGATACTACAGACTGTTAGACAAAATTACTATATAGTATGAATAAACCCCACTGAGAAATCTGAATAATGACACTAGCACAGACCGATCAGGGTTCGAAAAGTGAAGGGTCCAAGGGAGAAGAGATAGGAGCAGCAGTCAGGAGTCAGGACAAAGAAAGGCAACACCGAAATGGATGTGACTGTTGTGGAATTCATTCATGCCCTTGGAAGTACTGAAGCTGCCCGCAGAATGTGTTTTATCTCTTAGAAGTTACAAGCGGCTTGTGACTTAGAATTGTAACTTGTAACTTATAGGTTATGATTATGACGCTTAACTTGGTCCAACCAGCTCTTCCTGGTCCATGGCTAATAGGCTACTAGCTATACACTGTATCCTGATTCCTAATTCATCAAGTTTAGCTACCCAATGTATCGATACTTGTCTTGCGTGTGTGACGGGATGCTAGTATAATCTATTATATACCTTTGAATCTGCATCACTGCACTTTCAAGAAACTCTGGTCAAACATGTAAGAGCTAAATTGACACTAGATAATAGAATCTAGATATATTATTTGTCTTGTGTCAGGTCTCTCCTCATTTGTGTGGCCAGTGGCGAATTGGAGCTGATGCAAGCGCTTGAGCCTCGACCCCTGCCTTCGTGGAGATGAAAGGAACTTGGAAGTTGATGGTCCTACTCAACTCAACTCACCACTTACTAGTTACTGCTTACTTGAGGCAATCATAGACATATTTTGAGTTTGCAAGCTGCAGCATAAATAGGTTAAAGAACCACTTCAGTCATCTAGTTGGTGGGCCGTCGTAGGTCCGTTATAGGTGATCAGAAATGTATGCATGCAAAATGCCTATAGGCTATTACCGTCTCATCTAGCTCGTTCTCGTTTAAATGCAATCACCTTTGTGGAGCTGTACTTCTGTATCTCAATGGACACAGCTGGATTCTGGAAATCACTTGAAATGTAAAAAAGCTCTTGAGCATTCTGCAACGTTAGTGCTGAGCATAAAATATCGCTTGAAACTCATCTCAATATCTTGAATATTCAAGGTTGTTCGTCACCCACTTTCTGCATCACAACCATACAGCGTCGCCGCATCAGTACACATGATTTCAGTCAGCGTTCACACATCTGCGCAATTCTTATAGGTTTCTTCTGCAAATTTGGCCATCAGCTGTTATGGCTGAGTACATAATCATGTAGAAGTGATCCTGATTCCTGAACATAAAAGCTAGAAGGATATCTTTCATACAATCCTTTGTGTGGCCTATACGCTTAATCTCTCTAAGTCTGCTTACGACCATCTTCCTGAATAGAAAACCTAGCAAAAGACCGATTGCAGCACAGGGACTGGTCTAGGAAATTATATATACATACGACCAAGTGAGATAACATTGTCTCGCTGCTACCTGCAGCAGCCTCAGATTGGACTGAAGCTGAGCTAATGCTAAAAAACGTGACAAGCAGCTCCCAGTTTTGCCTGAAGTGAAGTATATGAAGAGCCAGAAGGCAGTTATAGTTCTTTGAAGTTTAAGCTCAGCATCTTTTGAGGGCTTGCTTGATCAGCCTGTATTTGAGCAAAAAGAAAGCACTACATAGAAAAGACAGACAAAAGCAGGGTTCAACCTCAAACCCTCATAGCAGTATCAATCAGTCAGATGAATGTTGCAGGAGGCACATTGACTAGTACTTAAGTTGAGCCACAATTATCAATCAGCCAGAAGCTCAAGTCTTCGACATTTCATTTCTCTAAACTTGTGAAGTTTTTAGTCCTATACAGCATTACATTAACTTATCTGGAGCAATATAATTTATCCACAAATCATACATCAGAACTGATTGTTTCCAGGTCAGGTCACTCAGTGTATGTCTGTCTAAGTCTGCTAGTAAGTCACAAGAAAAGGTGACAGATTTTCTGAGTGAGGCCAGATATGCAACTGAGACTCAGGATTCTGCCGTAGGGCTTATCTCGTACGTGATCTGATCCAGAGCAGTGAGTGGAGGAGAATGAGTTCCATCTAAGTACAGCGAGAAATTTGATTTCATCTGAGTTCCGTATGTTCGAATTATCTTACTTTACGCATCAGACTACTCATATCGCGCCATCAGAGAGCTACATTGACATGTCAGTAAGTTCGTTAGATATGTACAAGCGACCCAAACAGGAGGCATCTCCTGTCAATGACAACAACAGAGATGCTGATCATGATCATCAATGCTTGGAAACATTCTACTATTCCCGTGCAATAGAGTCATTTCCTCCTGTCAACTTCCGCATCAGTGTTGACGATCCCTACACTGCTGAGAGTAGGCTAGTGAGAGAGATTGCCCCTTTGCTCATGCCTCAAGTGGCACAGACTTCAGCCATTTCAGGCTGCGGATCTCAATTTAGACAAGCCCAACTGCAGGAAATGAATACATGCGCTCCAGTGGAGAAGTTGCCAACAATCCAAGAGCAGCGCTTTATGGATGAAGCCCTTGGAGATTATAGCAGCGATGATTTCCTTGTAGATGCTTGTCTGAATCTGCAACCCGGAAATGGAAGCATGGGTGGATTCTCAACACTGAAGACGTTGCTCCGCCATGGCCAGGGTGGTCTGTCCGAGGGGACAATTTACTCCAGCTCTTTGCCTAAGACCGATGTGGCTGCAGTTTCCAGCTTGCAATCCCTGACTTTGTCGATGAGCCAGAGCTCTAATCACCCCACCTCCAAGGGGGTTGATTCAGCAGCAAATGCTGAAAGATCCCCCCATGGAGCTAAGAAAAGATCACCAGCTGCTGGATCAAATCAAATCAACACAGAAGCATCGCCCAGAAAGTCGATGGACACGTTTGGACAGCGTACTTCAAGATACCGAGGAGTAACAAAGTATCGTGCACTGCCAATAACTCATTTTTCTGAGATATCGCCTTTGTTGTATTCAATATTAAGCTTTTTCATTCCTAGCATTAGGCAATCTGATCTGATGATATTGCTTGATAGTACCTACAGCCCAATACAAATATTGCATCATCATAGCTAAAAGTTATTAAAGTTGAGCAGTAACTTCGGCGAGCTTCTCGGATGAGATGCCAGATTTGCTTTGTGATACTTAGCATTTTTTTAATGCTCCTAGATTGGTTGAGATTTTTTGTGGTTGTTTGATTCTCTAGACATCGCTGGACTGGAAGGTTTGAAGCTCATCTGTGGGATAACAGCTGCAGGAAAGAAGGTCAGGCACGAAAAGGACGACAAGGTTTTACATTCTTATTCTCATATTTTTCAGCTCAGCTCTGCAATGTGTTTTGTCACCAAGACTAGCTCTGCACAATGCAATGTTTGATGTTTGTCAAATTTGAATGTATGGAGTTAATTCACAGTACATAAATTGTTACAACTCAAGGACTAAAAAAACATGCAAGACCATATTACAATCTCATGTAATAAAGCTCAGTACCTCAATTACAGCATTCCAAATCAAAACAGGAATACAGAGAGTTCAATGATTCACGAGAAAAAGCATTGATTTATCTCTTTGTCATTGAAATCCTGTTTTTTTACGTACTGATAGAAAACCTTGGTTGTCATTATAAAAATTCGTATTCTTGGTTTCTATTAATATTTCCAAGCATAAATTCTCAAGCCAAGCATTTTCTTTTAGTCCTTTGGGCAATCCCATATACTCAGCTTTTGGGAAGAAAGTGGCACTGACGCTCCAATACTCTATTTTTGTTGATGGAGTCCATTTCTTCCATAGTTGTAACTTGTCACATCTCTCAATTGCTCCTCTACATTGCTTCAAGATAATTGACAAGTTCCAGATCAGACCCTTTCTTCTACCACAAGATTCTTCTCTTCAAATTGCACTGGCTTCTTTCTTAGTCTTTCTGAACTCCTCATCCTTGGCTCACATGATGCTTCTATTCCTCTATCTCTTCATCTTGATGGTTAACCTCCTCTTCTTATTAGTCCATCCAATTTTTATCTCCTATAATTCAAGTATGAAATCAAGAAGGTGACTTGATATTATTACAATCGACGTTCCTAACATTGAATAACTTATCATTGCCTCCTCCAAATTAAATCAACTATCCTCTTTAAAAAAAAAATGTTCCTTGATATAAGGAAGGCTTTTTTGCTTGAATTAAGTTCACAACCCTTCTTCTCATCAACATGTCCAACAAAAATGTATCTAATTCGTCTCATGTCCAGTTTTCCTTTTCTTTTGAAACCTGCATGTATGTCAAGCAGCCAAACACTCAAATGTGTTCCACATTGGGTTTTCCTCCAGACTCTAGCTCATACCTAGTTTTTCCATTCATATCAGTGGGTGATCTATTGATTATGTTTCCAACTTTGCTTGTTCCCTTTGCCAACAAAATTCTAAAACAAATGTGTCATGTAACATGCATCACACCATTATCATGATGGTGCAATTTTTTCTTTCTACAACCCCATTGTTTTAGTGTGTATGGAATCGTGTATTCTCTTTTCATCCTTAAATGAGCAATGCAAAAGACATAAAACTCCTTGCTCTTATATTATACTCCATTGTTTGATATGTGTCTTTTGATTCTCCTCCTAATCTCATTTTCTAAAAATCGCTTAAAGTTAATAATTCTCTAATGCTTGACTCTTTCGATTCAGTATACAAAAGTATATTCTCCTTGTAAAATCATCAATACATATAGTGAATATCTAGATCTACTTTTTGAATAAACTTACATAGGTCAATGGAGATCATTATGAACCAAGCTTAGAGGTTTGGTCGGTCGCACACCATTATGCTTTTGGAATGGTCTTCATGTTCTTTCCCATGCACCGTATCTCTCTATGGTTTCATAACTATTGGTGTCAAACAAAACACATCTATGTTTCTTGTGTTTGTTGACATCAGTAATCCGTGTGTCACCTTCTGTCAATCCATAGAAGATGTTTCTTGGCATGTACTCTTCTTTTGAATATATAACAGCCCATGAAGCTGGCTGCCCACAGTCATTTACTCATCAAGCCTCTCATGTTTTTCTTCTCTCAGTATCTTGATGTTACGTAGCTTAACCATGATTGAACGTTTTGGTAGCTAAATCCAACAAAGGTTATGGGCCCACCATGCAGTAACCTACAACATCCAATCATCAATAAGGAGTGACCGGTAGTGCCGGTTTCCAAGAAAAATGTTTCTGGGATTGCAAAGAAGTGTTGGAAGAAGGCCTATGATGAGAAAACAAATCAAGAAACTGCCATGTTAACTGAAGAAGATCTAGTAGTAGCTCTAGTTTAGAATTTAATGATGTATGTAGCTTCTTGTAGATGCTAAAATCAATGTTATTCACAGTCCATGTATAGCTACATAGACCACACACAATGGTGTGTGAAGATGTAGAGTCTACATGTAGGTGAAAGACAGTTTAGTCACAGTCCATGTATAGCTGTGTAGACCACACACAAATGGTGTGTGAAGGCGTGGAGTCTACATGTAGGTGATAGTAGAATTCAGAAAAGAAATATGATGTTTTGTTTGAGGGAGGGTTTGTTGGCGTCAAACAAAACATATCTGTGTTTCTTGTGTTTGTTGACATCAACAATCCGTGTGTCACCTTCTGTGAATCCATAGTAGATGTTTCTTGGCATGTACTCTTCTCCTTTTTGAATATATAAACAACCCACGAAGCTGGCTACCCACAATCATTTACTCATCAAGCCTCTCATGTTTTTTCTTCTCTCAGTAGTATTTTGATGTTACGTAGCTTAACCAACATTGAACGTTAAACCCAACAATAATATCAAAAATGAAATCCTAAAAGTCTATTTTCCGTTGTTAATATATGTACGCTTTTCACCCCTATATGAGCCATTCTCATATACTAGAGTTCATTCTTCTTTATTATGCTTGATGCGATGCAAACAATCGACCTCTCATCGACAACTCATTGCTATTGTAACTTTGTCATATCTATGACACAAACATTTGTCATAAAGCATGTTTCAAGTCTTAAAACTGTGACACATGCTATACATACTAAATTTTTTGCATGATTGGGAACATATAGCACCTCCTTAATTTCTACTAGTCAACAATTCATATGTAATGAATGAAGACAATTAGTTGTAAGTCATGTGAGACATTGCAACCAAAGCAAAAGGACTAGCACAGATATGCATGTTGTGTATCTCCCTTCATCTCAAAAGTTACAAGCATTGTTTTCATAGTAGCTTTCAAAAGAATATTAAGCTTTAGTGCTCTCTGATCCCTCTCAGTCATGTTATGTCATTTGGCTATCACAGTTATATTCTTATGTTTTTCATCATCTTCCTTGACAAGATTGGCTTGTCTTATAGCTCTTTTTGACTTTCTATCCCCTCATCTTATTAGACCTCACAATAGAAGCATTTCTTTTCAAATCCAAATCTACAACTAACCATAGGATTGCACTGTCCATTATGTATCCTTTCTTCAATGTCTTGGAGACATATTTCTGACACCACTGACCAATGTAGACTCCCCTTTGGGATGAATAAATCTTGTGCTTTGCATCCTCTTGCATCAATTTCTTGCATAAAGAGTCCATGTCATTTCTATTGCCCAACCAATGACGGCATTATCAAAGCAATTTGGCTTGTGGGCAAGCTTGTCAAATTTGTGTAGCTAGCTCTTATCTACTAATACTCTTATGTTCTCCAATTGGCATGCCACACTCTCGATCTTCAATGAGAGCTTCAATTGAATCCTTACCTACCACTCTTATGCTTCTCAATTGACTATTAAACATTAATATGCTTGAGATTTTTTGTGCTTCATAGATAGAGCACAATTGCTACCATTCCTCTTTGGTTCTTTCAACTTCTCTCACTTGTGAGACAATCAATTCACAAGAATTCAATGATTCAAGAGAAGATTTAATAATTTATCTAATCATCACAATACATGTATGCTCTTGCCATCTATAAAAAAATTGGGCCACTGATGCCCACTATAAGAAAGAAACCACCCCTCAGCCAAAAAGATCGTGACATGTCATATCAAACATACCCACTAGCATAGTTCTAATAAAACTTTGACGAAACTCTCAATAATTTGTAATGTAGATTACATATCCAATGCATACCATCATGCACCAACAAAATGATTAGAAACAATAGCATGTAGCAATATGTACACTCATCATGATCATAAATTTATCTACTTGAAGCCTCTTACTGTTTTCAGTTATAGATGCTTCTTGTTATCTCCTTTCATTCTGATTTCTAGCATAAGTGGTATAGCATATTTGAATGATTAGAAACAAGATCATGTAGTAGCTACTACCACTCATCATAGCTCTATTTAGGTTACATTGAAGATTCTTACTCTTATTGTATCTAGCTCATTCCTAGTATATAGTGAAAAAATCACACTCATTAATGGTAATTACTAGTTGTAAGAAAGTATGTTGATTGATCTTGTAAACGTTAACACTATTCAAGTAGTGTGTTATCTGGTTTACATTAGTCACAACACAACCCCTTAGAGTACATCCAAATAAGCCTTTGTTACACACACACACACACACACACACACACACACACACACACACACACACACACACACACATGCTTTTTGCAAGTGATGAGCAACATTTGAAAATGTCTAGTGCCATGCTCACTCTAAAGCTAATTAAATATTATATTTTCTTCTTTTGTTTATTCTCTAACATAATGATATTAATGCTCAATATACTTAAACTTTCATCTGTTGGTTTTGGGACATTCTGATAATGAAATGTATTATGTTTAGTCCTTAAGTGAACTCTCAAATTGTACACTTTGGTTGTCATGAGTAAACTAGTAGTTTTAGTTTTTGTAACTTAAATTCATTCCAATGTCTTCTTAGTTATGCAATCCATCTTGTTCCTTAAGATGCAACAATAGTCACACTTGTTGTTGATGGCAATGCCATTGATTTATTCTTCTTTTTGTTTTGAAGTTTTCTCCCTACTAGGATAAATTGCAATATGTTGTTCTTTCATAAACAATAGTTTCTCAATATGTTTGTTCAAAAACACTATAGGTACATCGTTTTAATGCAGATCTAAGTCTCTTGATGCCAGAATTGCTAGTAGCAGTTTTAGTGTAATGTGTTTAACCCAATTATGATCCATGAAATGTCATCGCTCTAGCAGAGCATTTGAGTATGCAAATTTCATTTTCTAATCGTAGAGTTATACTTATTATCCATGAAACTATGAAGATCACCAAGTGAAGATCCTATAGATCTTGCATGTGCCAAAAGGAGTATTGTGGAGCCAAACCACACAAATGACTGGAAGCCAAAGGTCAAATCCCAATCAGCTTCACCCTCGAGCCACGGTGATTGAATACAAAAGAGGAGAGCATCTTGGCAATTGGAAACTAAAAATAGGAAGAAGAGAAGGGTGAGTTCCTACAGGTATATATAAGACCCTAGGGCCTAGAAATATTTCTTATACAATTCCAATTCCCATCCAATTGCTTTTGATCTCCTTTACATGCATATATAGCTATTAGACACCATGCACTAGCTCCATATGTCCTAATGGGTATGAACAGGCCCTGACAAGGTTATTAATTACATTTCTAGCCCATTCTGGAATGCCAAGGCATAACCAATAAACTCATACACTAAGTACCAAATATCCACATCAAGGATAATTCCAAATCCTCTGAATCGGACATGGACGTAATAGAATCCCACAAGGATGATTCTCTAATCTCAGGAGATGGTCTCCATGCTCTAATGCATATTCTCAAAGGTGGTCTTTGTTCTTCCTCTAATCAAATGCCTTCTTCTCCTTGTCCCATATATTAAAAAATTTCATGTACTTTTTGCTCATAAATTCTCTTGAATTGGAATTTAGAACTTTTCATCTATTAATGCTTGGAATAATAGATCATGCACTAGGCTTCTTCTCTGTCCTATTCTTTCTTGGGGTTCTTTAACGTACTTTATAATATTTTATATGGTGCTAAAGTACTAATTTTTTGTCAACACTAAATCTCTTCTAATTGTCAACCATTTTGTTTGTTGGTTATAGTACTATAATTATTGAAAAATTTTTCTTGGTGTCGGTCGGTCTTGTCAAGCTTCTTCTATATTCTTTCAACATGTAAAAGAATAGAGTGCTTTAAGATGCTTTATTGAAAGCTTGACTCTCATCCAAGTATTTTCTAGTGTCTTTCATTAAATTACATGCATGTAGCTTCTTTTGTGAATGCAACTTATAGTTGTTGAGAGAGAGAGAGAGAGAGAGAGAGAGAGAGAGAGAGAGAGAGAGAGAGAGAGAGAGAGAGAGAGAGAGAGAGAGAGAGAGAGAGAGAGAGAGAGAGAGAGAGAGAACAAAACATCACATAGTTCCTCTTGACAAAGGAAGACTGAACCCTTTGAAGCCTTTATTTATAATCCACCAAGGTGAAATAAAGCTGAAAAATTCATATAATACTTAAAAAAAACACCATATAGCATAACTTATTTCAAAACATCCAGCTGGTACCTGCCACCATTCCACAACACAAAACTTGCATGAGTCATTTTACTGAGAAGGACATGTGTCATAGTTGAAGGTTAGTTGTTATTCATGTACAAAACAAGTCATACTACTTAACACTGTAACTATTTATGAATCGTAGTCCATTGTTCCCATATAATACAACATTTTAAAGCAATAGTCCAAACCCTAATATTACCATATTAGGGCTCATGCCATGCTGATCAATACATGTTATGAGACAATATCATTTCTAGTTAAAACGTAAAAACGTATTAAAAGCTCAATTGTATATAATTGCAACATAGCTAAAACGGCTTGGTATTGACATCATGCAGATGTTAGGGCAAATCCATGCCATTCTAACTCTTGTGAATGCTACATACTTAAGCAAATCATGCATCATGTCATTACTTTTGAGCAACTCCATGATTTTCAGGTGTATCGTAACCAAAAACCTAATTACATGGGTAGGACACCTACATGCGTTAAGCCCATCCGTGCCATGTTTGACAAGGATGAATACGAAGGTGTTAGGGCATGTCCATGCCATACTAACCCTCCTATCTTGTAACAATGCCATGCTACTCCAACAATGTATGTTTTTTTAAGATTCAAACGATTGTTAATATGTTGTAGGTTGCTAACCCAAAAACCCTAAATTCAAAGTGCCCTCTAGAGTAGACCTTATTGCTAACACTTATTGTGTTCAAACCTATAGATTGTTCCAATAGTTCAAAAGAAAGTGCTATGTATTTGTGTTAGAATATACGAAGTTAGGTGTATACGGGTGTGGTCAAATTCATACTTGTAGTGCCTTCATAAACCTATGGTTCAAAACCGAAATGCATGAAATGAAGCTTCAATGATAGACAAGAGTTGAAGAGAAAGCTTCTCCTCAATGTTGCATGCTATACGAGCAATTGAGCAACAAAGATTTTGGGCATTAATCACAGCTTTGAATGTAGATTGATGTATCTATGAAAAGACCATTTTATGATAGCTTTAGTCATTCAAAAACATAGATAACCTCCAAGCTAGTTTATGGATTGGACCAAATCACGTTATGGAAAGCGTGAAGACATATAATTGTGTAGGAAAGCAATCATAGACATAGTCTACACCATTTCCCTATCTTTGGTAATGTTATCATAATGGTCCATCGTTGCAGCAATGACATAAAATCATAGGTTATATATATGCGGTCAATCGTTGTCCAAGTATCCATCAAATGCATTAAAATGCATAGCAAAATAAGGATTATAGTGTATTAAAATAGTGCAAGATCTATGGCAGTAGGTAAGTGTTATCCATACCCTTGTCCATTTGAAAAATTAGAGCAAATACATTGCCAAAAAATGCTAGTCGGACAACAACCAACCAAAATTTACATACCCATCGAATGTAAAGAGAGCAAAGAAAGAATCAGTAAATTTTAGCATAAGAGAGAAAGTAGTTGGACACTACAAGAGGAAAAGATCCATAGTGTCATCTTCAATGCTTGTGTAAACAAAAATACTTTGTCTATACTATATATGTAGCATTAGGTTTCCTAGCTTGCTGAAGAAGCAATAGTGAAGCTTGAGGAGGAAGCTTTCAATATTGTCCATAGGATGTGGTTAAGCTTGTCAATATTGTAAAGTGTTTCACTTGCAAGACAAGTAAGTATAAGAGAATGGAATTGCAAAGTGCTTCAAGAGGATAAGAGCCTAAAAACGGTAAAGGTATAGGACCTTTGAACCGACCATTGTGTCCTATAGCCACCATGTACGTAACCTACACACATAGGCGCGCACACACACACATAGGCATGAGGCACACACACGTGTCTATGTGCGCGCGCACACACACACACACTCACTCACATGTGCGTGTGTGCGTGTGTGTGTGTGTGCACACACGTGTGTTCTAGATTCCCTCTCCCCCCCCCCCCTATTTTTCTCTTTCTATTGTCTCTTTTAGTCCCCTCACCCCATCTCCCCCCTTTTTTTTATTGTGCATTTTTTGGCCCATGGATAAAAGCTTGTGGGTAACGATTTAGGAGTTAAAGCTAATTCGTTTGGGCTTGTGGTTAAACATTCTTGAAAATGGCGGGCCAAGATAGGAATTTGAAGGATTGAAAAAAAAAAAAAAAACCTGTTTAAGGTAGTCAAGAAAATTTTTATATTCATGATTTATGGGTAAAACTTTGGTAATTCAAAATAAATAAGAAAGCCATGTAATAAAGATTATTGGCTAAAGTTTAAAGCACATTGAAGTGTGTGAAGAAATAAAACCTTAACTTCAAACTTTAAAGATTTGAATTTAGAGATAGATATTTGAATTTAGTAAGTGGGAGGGAGGGGGTGGGGAATCTTTTTGGGGTCCACCCCTCAATGCACACAATGTGCAAATGTATGGGGATATGCACATTCCCCATACATGCATCCTCATCCCCAAGTTTTTTAGTTAGAAAAAGCTCATGCATGGGTGAGGGGAGGAGCATGCATGGTGCACCCATACCCATGCGCAAAAGTGTACATAAGTTTATATATATATATATATATATATATATATATATATATAGAGAGAGAGAGAGAGAGAGAGAGAGAGAGAGAGAGAGAGAGAGAGAGAGAGAGAGAGAGAGAGAGAGAGAGAGAGATTTGAAGGACTCCACAAATGAGCTTAGAAGAACTTTACATGTTTTGGACCTTCGTGTTTTTCGCACCTTCGGGATTTTTGCACTTCGGTTTGTCAAAATCCAACTTCGACTTCTCCATGTATATACGCAACTTACTCCATCAACTCGACATCGACTCACCCGACTTACTCGACATTGACATCAACTCACTCAACTTACTTCATCGACATCGACTTCAACGAAGTACCTGACATCATCAATTTTTCATTAGCAATCAATTAACTCAACTTCGTCGACATCCTCATCAGAGAGAAGTCGATCCATGCACTATCAAACACCGTTACTGATAGTCCACCTAAACTTGCACATATATTTAGAGTTTGTAAGACGTCCATCTAGTGCATAACGACTACATCACATTCATCCATACATAACAACTACATCACGTTCATCCATGCATAACAGCTATGTTACATTCATTGAATGCATGACAGCTACATTACATTGAATAGTTAGATTTTATGCTCCCAATGCACTAACATGCATTCATTAATGTATAGCGTCAACATTCTAGTTAGATTCAAAAAAATACATAACACTCAGTAGGCTGTATGTAATTAAAGCAACAATTATCAGCGAAAGCAATTTTGCACCTATTGTCTCACGTTGCTTCACGCTCTTGTACTCATTTTTCCCTTCGATCATAGTGCAAGTTTCTGTCTCACTACTATATTGTTCCATTGCGCATTGCTACTATTGATTCATCTTGATTATCATTGGTAACTATTGCACTTTCAATCCATTAACCATCTGCCCTACTTCCACTGCTATCCTATTGATCTGTTTCTGGTTTTCGACATGGTATCAGAACTCATCTCTGATAATTTACCATTTTTTGACACTTAATACATAGGTAGCATGATAATTTTTCTAGATCTTCATCCTTAAAATATGATGAAAATATAATATAATGTGTCGCCCCTCAAATTTACAAATCAATGAAGAGATGACATGACCATCATGCAACCGCATTAGAGATAATTTCTCTTTAACAATAATGAATCTTTCCAAAGATGACAAAGCTTAAATATAAGCCAAAACATCATAAAACATTTTTTGCTTGACATCTTGAGCTAAAACAACATCAAACCAAGAGTTTTAATAGAACTATCCTTTATGATCATGCATACCTTACCCATTTCTCCATACATAATGTTGGTAGAAATGCGTCGCGACAAGGGCGAGTACTCCTCAGTGCATGAAACCACGTCTATCGGACTCAGACCGACCATGAATCATCATAGGAACTATCAGAGCAAACATCGCTCATGCTAGATGATTGTGCAAATCAAGAAGATACAGAATCAAAACAAAGTGATGAAGAGAAGCCAATGAAACCAAGTGTTGTGCATTCAAAGATTGGCAATGAACATCCTCAAGTAGATCACCACCATGAGTCTATTACTTGCAAAAATATAACTCTACAATGGGATCAGTGTGGTTAAACTTTGGAGATCATCATGTATTAAATGTCCAGTTAAAAACCCTCAATTACAAATTCAAGGGCATGATGCAGAGCATATGATTGGAGGTCACCATCAAGAAAGGGAGAACTTGACAACGTGCCAACAAGATATTCATTGAAAGGATGAGGGGAGTTTTTCTTCAAGCACACTAGAATAATCTTTAGCTAGAAGTGGTGGAGTGGAGGTATTGGTCATATCGTTATGCATGTCTCTGAACTCATCAGAAGACCACAATAGCTTACCACTCTACTATGTGGAGAGTGATAAGGGACAATTGTTACCTATACATGCTTATTATCGCCTAAGAGGGGATGGTATTCTGCATATGGTACGATGTTACAAATGTGGAGGAAGACATCATCATTCAGAATGTCCACATCAAGTTGATTCATCAACCTTTTCACCTTGGTGCATACAGTGTGGTGTCAACCATCCATGTCTTGATAGTCCATTCAGTCAAATTGCAAAATTCCAACATGGACAAGCATGCACCTAATTATCAAGCTAGTCCAGTCAAGATGCACTACTCAATCAAACATCAACCAATAGAAGAAATCAAGCAAATTCTACCAAGTATTCTACAACAATCAGTAGATGTTGCACAACAAAGGGTATCTATGACGAATGGATTTCTTGGAATCAAACCAACACAAGGTTCTCAAGCAAGCATGATCATGTAGTTTTCAAGATTACAAGACAATGGAAAGGACACGACTAAGATTACCAATTGTCATTTAGCTCCAACATCAATAATGGACAATGTTTAACCAAAGTCCACTGACAAATGTGGTTTCACCTATTGGAAAGAGGGAAGTACTGAAGGAGAGTCGATTCGATAAGTTGAAGATTGTGAACGACCTATTGGACGTAGCGGAATGAACTTTCTTTCCTAATGCATGACTACGCCTATCAAAAATGATAGAAGTCACGTTCAATCTTTAAGCAACCAACTTTGAAATTGTTAGCACTAAAGTGATTTTGTAGCCTAACAATGATGTATTAAATAAATTAGGTGAATTAGCAATAAGAGAGGTGATTCAAAGAGGAATATTTTCTCCTCCTAGGACATAATATGTACTAGTGGAAACTCGCCCATCTACTTATTGGATTTTTTGATCCTTGTAGCCAGGAGCCCCTCCTTTCTTGCATTCATTCACCATGGCATGGGGCTGAAGTGGTTAGGGTATTGACTAGCAAGTTTCATGTTGGTTGGGTGGTTTTGCTCCACAAGTGTCCTTTTGGTCGCATGCAACAATGGATCTTCACTAGGCGATCCTTACACGAAGCATATTGTTTCAGACTAACATTTGAAAGTAAATTTCTCAACCATACTGCTCTCTTTGTAGCTTGAGAGGCTGCGATATACTTTGATTCAGTAGATGATAGAGCAATCGAAGTTTGCTTGCAACCTTTCCATGAAATAGGACCATTGTTGAGAAAGAATGTAAATCCAGGATTGGATTTAAGAATGTCTACATCTCTTGCATCTGAATAACCACTAAGAATATTAAGTTTTTTTGTTGTCGATTGCTTCATAACAAATGCAAAAGTCCATAGTAGCTCGGATATATCTCAAAATTCTAATAAGAGCTTTCCAATGTGTAATACCAGGATTAGTCATAAACTGACTTAAGGAACTGCCTGCAAAAGTTATGTCTAGTCTGGCACAGATCATCGCGTACATAAGAGATCCTATTATCGAATGATAAGGATACTCACGCATCTGCTCCTTCTCTTCGATCGTCTGAGGACATTGGTGCTTCGACAATTTGAGTCCTGGGTCCATCGGTGAGTGAGCTAATTTGCAATTCATTAGATTATATCTGATCAATATATTGTAAATGTATCTTTGTTGAGTAATGTAAATCAACTTCTATTTTGTCTCTTTGGATTTGAATACCTAGACAATAATGAGCTTCACCCAGAATGGTCATGTTGAATTCGGAAATTTTCAAATCTGATGCAGCAGCAAATGAAAATAGAAGTCTGATTAAAGAATGTTTAACTACTGGATTGAAGGTCTCAATGTAGGCGACATTATAGATTTGAGAAAATCCTCTGGCGACAAGTTGAACCTTTCTTCGATCAATACTTCCATCTGCCTTGTTTGGATATCCATTTGTAATTAAGTACGTTTTTGATAGAGGTAATTTGACAATAGTTCAAATCTGGTTCTTGATAGGAGATTGAATCGAGCTGACTGAGTGCCTCTTCGATAGTAGTCAACTCTTGAACAAGGTAGGTTGCAAACTCAACAATATACCTTATAGGTGGTCTGCATTCTCTTGTTGATCTTCTGGGTAATGAGCGAAGTTGATTAGTTTCATCATGTTGTAGTTGCTGAATTGCAACATCATCATCTTTAGATTTGTTGCTGATAAGTTGTTCATCTAGATTAGACAAACTAGGACCTCCAATAAAAAGAGTCGACTTGGGAAAATAAGTGTTTGATCATTCGGGAGAGTCCGATAGCTCGGCTATATGAGCTTTTCTCTTATCTTTGAGGTTGATAAGCTGATCTTCGATGAAGACGATATCCCGACTGGTGAATATCTTCGACTCGACATGATCATATAACTTATAAGATCTATATGAAGTAGTGTAGCTAATGAAAATAGATTTGGTACTCTGGAAGTCGAGCGCATAACCGATACATCCAAAAACTCATAAGTTGGATATGATGGTTTGAAGCCTGTCCAGACTTTATATATGGTGTTTTGTCTGAGAGACCTTTAGTCGGACATCTGTTCTGAATATAAGTTGTAGTGGAAACAGCTTTAGCCCAGAAAGATTTTGGAAGTGTCGCAGCATACACTTTGTCGATTTGACTAAGGTTCTATTTTTTCTCTCAACAAGTCCATTGAACTGAGGTGAATAGGAGGTAATGTATTGTTGCTCAATGTTCTTGTGGAGGCAATACTCCTTGAATTCGATAGAGATGTATTCCCCCATTGTCGGATCTCAGTGCTTTAATTCTTTTACCAGTTTCCATTTCTGTGTGCTCTTTGAATTGTCAATATATTTTGAAGGCCTTTGATTTGCTTAATAAAATAAATAACTGTTCTTCTAAATTATTCGTCAATGAAAGTAATGAAATTATTTGTATCAAGCAACGACGGAGTTTGCATTGGACCACATGTATCTGAATGAACAATGTCTAATACATCTTTTGTTACATGCCTATGAATTGATCTAAAAGGAATCCTAGTTTGCTTTTCAAGGATTCAGCTATGAGAGACAGGGAGGTCGCCTTTGTTGGTTGGATAGTTTAGATCAAGTGCTAGGGATTGTTCAAACATGTTCGACATAGATATATCATTCAAGAGTCCTAATCTTTGATGCCATTGTAATGCTTTATTGACAAGAACAGAGGTTTCCAAGGCTTGACTAGTGTCAGAATAAAAATGCATATGTTGAGTAGCTCCAGAATCCAGAAACCAAGAATTATTGAATAGTGCCTTTTGGTCTTTGACCACAAATGCTGCCTCGTCCATGTTGAGTTCGAGAGATGTTGTGACTGCATTTGCCTGTTGATCTGGTTGCTTGTTGGCATTCTTTGCTTTGAGTACCCTGCAATCCTAGATCTCATGATTACGCATTTGTAATACTTACAGAACATCTTCTTCTTCGACTATGGATTTGATAATTGTTCTTGACTTTGCGTCGGTTTCAGATTTGATGTGGACTGCTTAGAGCTTTTATGCTTCTATAGTTTTGAGCCTTTGATGACATATAGAGCATGAAATGATGAAGTCAATGAAGTGTCATGACTTCTTCGATTGTCTTCTTGCAGCAACATAGTGAGAACTCTAGTAAGAGTTAATTTTGAGTGTGTCGATATGATCATCACCCAGTTCTTATATGTAGAGGGCAAGCTTGAAGGCAATGTCATGATTGTATCTTGATTGTCGATGATCGATCCGACAACGACCATCTGTTACAAGATATTCTTAAACCAATTAACGTGATTCTGAAGTGAATCACCATTCAACATCTTAAGAGTGAAGAATTTTCTTCTTAGATGCAACTTAGAAGTCACGTCCCTCACATCATATAGTGAGCTCAAGATGTCCCATACTTCTTTCGAAGCTTGAGCTTCAAATATGTGGCCAATCTGAGTGTTTGATATATTGAGAATAATAAGTGTGAAAGCTTTACCATCCTTAGATTTTGACTTGTCTCGATGAGATCGACTTTACTTTGAGAATCCATCTGGAACTTTAGTTTGTCAATAAATCGATGACTTTAAGAATGATGTCATGTTGCGCTACAATTGGAAATCAATTATTTGATATTGATATTTGATATCACAAATTGAAAACTAAGCTCTGATATGATACTACGGAAAGTATCGAATGATATCGCATTCATATCGTGAAAGATATCAAGTAGTAGAGCTCTTATATAACAGTATTCGCTTTGATACCATGTTGGAAAGAGAGAAGTGAAGGAGAGTCGATTCGATAAGTCGAAGACTTTGAACGGCCTATCGAGCGCATCGAAATGAACCTTATTTCTTAATGCATGACTATGCCTATCAATATTGAACAAAGCTATAATGATAGAAGTCACGTTCAATCTTTCAGCAACGAACTCTGTAATAGTTAGCACTAAAGTGATTTTGTAGCCAAACAATGATGTATTGAATAAATCAAACAAAGCAATAAAAGATTTATCAGTTACAAACAATTATAGAGAAAAATACACTCTAACATGATATTGAATGCAATAAAAGAATAGACTAATTCAATAAGTAGAATGTATGAATTAGATGACGAGAGCACAAAACATAACAGATGAAACCGCGTACTCTAAGCTAAATCTGAGTAACTGAAAACTATGTCTGATGCACTTCCACTGATAAGCAGTAATCACAAATAGCAATATAGAGCTAAGATAGAAACTAAGCTTCTAATACGTTTTTGATGATCAGCTATTTATATTAAGCAGTTAACGTATATCTAGTAAGACAGCCAATCAGGCCACAGTCGCATTTGGTAAACTGTCGTAATATGTTGCATCCATCCAGTTAGACTTCCTGAAAATTTACTTGCAAAGCATTTAGGGCAAGTCTTTAGCCTCAAATCAAGTGCAACAATAATTGTCATTCTTCGACATGATCAAATCCTTCTACTTTCGTCAACGTCGTCAATAAGTCGGATGATGTCCCTCAAGTTGGACTCCACCTCTCCAAGTTGAACAGAGTAGGGTAGGACTCTCTTATAATGTGTCTTTGGTACTAAGGATATTTTTCAAGCCTCCTTTGAAGATGTCAGCAATGATCCTAATGCAAAATGATCTTCTCAATGATCCACCTTTTTGATTATGAAGAACACCATGTCAAGACTATTATGCCGATCCTAGTATGAATGTATCAAAGAAGCAAGCCATAAGTATAGAAGCCAAACTCTCAAAGCATATTGCAATTGTATCACTGGCCTTGTCACAAACCATGAACTGATGTTGCATATGTATGTCTAAAATACCCATAGTTGCCACATTTTATCCGAACAATATGAGCCCTACGTTGTTTATCCGATATGCAATATTATGATGCACATAGCCAATCCAAAGAGATTTTGCCTTGTACTAAGAATTGTAAGTTGGGGGTCAATAGATATACTTGCCTTAGACACGATCCTAGGATTCATCACTATTGGTGATCTTGCATTAGAAGTTAGTATGGAAGGACCTCAAATATTAGACCTCAACTATCCACACATCTAACATGATTACACCAAGAGTAGGCATGCCCCAGAACAAAGATTAGTACCACGAGCATATAGTACCTAGAACCCATTTCTAGACCAAGAATCCAAAAAGTTAAGCTGAGAAATGAACTAAGTAGTCATTCATCTCCCAGCAACGAGCCTGGAAAACTCTCATTGAGCCGGGAGTATGGGATGATTAGGACGGCCCTTGGGATTGGAAGCGGTGTTATCATAATCACTCGCATAAGGGCAGTGTGGGCCCTTCCCCCGCTAGAGATCTTTCGACGAGACCAATCCCTCGACAAAAAATCTGCCCAACAACCTCTAACATCAATTCTTTTTTATTCGATATGTTTGTTTTTTATTCTCCACCTTCTTTCCACAATAGAGGAGTGCCACAAACTTCATCCTCATCTTGTTGGCCACTTTGAAGTGGTGGCTCTACTTCATCACTCTTTAAGAAGCTTAGATGGCTCATGCCTCTCTTGTTCACCATCATCAACTAATGAATCTCATCAAATATGATGTCTTGACTAATATGCATGCGCCAACCAAGTAAATCATAGCATCTATATGCTTTGGTTTTCTCATAATAACCCATGAAAATGCATTTCAATGCCTTTCCTACAACTTGGTTCTTTCACTCTTATGAATATGAACACAAACTCCACAGCCAAAAAACACAGCCATCCATCTTTGGCATATTACCATTGAAAGCCTTATCGAATGTGTGATCAGGTATCACAATAATAGGGCTTCTATTTTGCAAAATTGAGTACAAAAGGAATTGGCAATCCCCATATGTGACATCATCACCCTAGCAGCTTCAACCATTGTACGATTCTTGTTCTCTGCTCTTCCATTTTGTTGAGGTGTATGAGTTTGTGCAAATTGTTGTTTAACACCATGCTTGTTGCAAGAATCGATAAAAGATGTAGATCTATACTCACCACCACGATCAAATCTCAACATTTTGATTTTGGCCCCTATTTCGTAATCTACCATAGCTTTGAAGTCCTTGAAACACATCCATTGTTTTTAGGCTTTTTGTGAAGAAAATCATATATATATATATATATATATATATATATATATATATATGATTTTCTTCACAAAAAGTATATATATATATATAGATATGAGAATCAAATCTTCAAAAAATAGGATTCTTTGGCATCTTTGCACCTTTCTCGAGGATTTTTGTTGCAAATATCCTTTCCTCTTAATTCACCCAATCCCTAGTAACTTATAAAAACTCACAACATCTGATTTGTTGCACTATCAACTGCAAACAACTTGTTTATGTAGGAAAATCCTTAGTCTTCTTGGAAAGCTAAGAAATTTTTTAAAGTTCTCATATTCAACCGAAAGAAGATCTTGCAAAATTGGCTTAGCTCTGTGACAATGCTCAAAACTTTTCAATTTCTCAAAATCGGATTTGATAGCATGTTTATCCAACTGTGATGGTTCTTTGAATTCTCTCAAAATTTCATCTCTGATATTTGTAGAACTGGTTCCAATTGATACCATGTTAATGATCAATTTTTTTGTTCAACACTATTAATCAAACAAGCTATCTAATAGTGCAAGCACATGAGCTGAAAGAAATAGCACAATGCTCCCCAAGCAATAGTCCAAAAGTGTGTATATAAAAATGAACCCAAGGTAAGTGGGGTACCGATGCAAGGCAAACGGTCTTCATTATGAAACAATTGTCATGATTTTCTAGTGATTGTGCCCATAGTACTATTTTAAAAAACTCAAGACCTTACTATCCATTAACGATTACTATTTAATAGTCTAATAGCTTCTATATATCCTCAACAAATCAATTGTGATAGAGGATATGAGACCTACATTTGATGTGGGAGGGATGATAGATCTTAATGTAAGTTCTTAAAGAAGGCATCTCAAGGACAGTACGGGGATAGTTTTGAAATGAGCCTATGATCATATTATATATATGTCCTTGAGTATGTTGAACACATAGAAGTCTTTTTGGTCTCTCTTGTCTCATTATTTTAGTTGTTTATTTTAGTTCCTTGTCTTATTGTTTTGAGAGTACGTAATGCCAAGTCTTCAATTTTCCTTTGTGTTTTTGATGCACCTCCAAAGGTGGAATTTGATTGCATCATGCAAAATTTGTTGATATTTCCAAAATTCTAATTCTTGAGTAAACACATCACTGATTCTGTGCAGAATGTAGGAAAGAAAAAAATTTCAGACATGTCATTACGCAAGGGAAGGCTCCGTGCAGGTCTGGCCCTGCCCGAGGGCGCCATGGAAGGCCCTCCGGGTAGGGCCTCCCCCCGCGCACGCACACAAAAAGTTGTATAGAGAAGAAATCCATGAATGAGTGATTGAGTGAGTGTTATATATATATATATATATAGAGCGAGAGAGAGAGAGAGAGAGAGAGAGAGAGAGAGAGAGAGAGAGAGAGAGAGAGAGAGAGAGAGAGAGAGAGATATTTTGAGTCTAATGTTGTATCTTTGATTCTGCACCTGAATACCATCTCAATTTGCTTGTGGGGAACCTGGACATATTCACCATCTTCCCTGGCAGTATACTTAGGTGAAAAACTCTCATCTTCTCAAATGTCATTGCTGGCCTTACTGTCCATTAATTATTTCTATCTTATAGTCTTCCACAAGCTCAGCATGCTTGTCTTTCATGCAAAGCCGATCCTGAAAAAAAAATGGCTATGGATACTACTCCCCAGGTGGATATGACAAGGAGGACAAGGCAGCCAGAGCCTACGATCTGGCAGCGCTCAAGTACTGGGGTCCAACCACAGCCATCAATTTCCCGGTTTGATCATTCCTTAATCCCACAGTATCACTATCACTGTACTGCGTAATATATTAGTCTAACCACGCAACATTTCTATAGTTCTGATCTTGAAAGTACCTTAAGCATTCTCTTATGATAGTTGTTGTGATTTAATGGAGCAGCTGAGCAGCTATAAGCATGAGTTGGAAGAGATGCAGAACATGACTCGCCAAGAATATGTTCAATCACTGAGAAGGTCGACTCACTCTTCGGGCCTTTGATTTCAGTTTGCAGTAGTAGTTGGACTTATGGCCTGCATATTTCCAAATAGAGTGTAAGATGGTCTAGGGTTTTGCTGCTCTTAAACATTTTCAGAGTTAATTGCAGGAAGAGCAGCGGCTTTTCACGTGGTGCATCTGCGTACCGCGGAGTGACAAGGTCTGCCAGCCACCCAAGTGATCCCACCAAAGTGATTCCTTGGACTGTTATCTTATAATCTGGGGTCTTGCTCACAGATGATTAATGATTTATGCAGGCATCACCAGCAAGGAAGATGGCAAGCGCGGATTGGCAGAGTTGCAGGCAACAAAGATGTCTATCTGGGCACATTTGGTAAAACCAGTACTTTTCTCTATTTTCAATCCATTCGTTCTAAACGTTATGGATGACTCAATGGGCGAGGTAGAACCAAACACAGTGTATGCTTGAGGCGAGACGTTACTCTATGGCATGTGGGTTGCTTGTTTGATCCTTTCGTTAGCCAGAAAAGAAAAGACCTTAATCTGGCCTGTGGGTTGATGCAGCCACACAGGAGGAAGCAGCGGAGGCATATGACATCGCTGCGATCAAGTTCCGTGGAAATACTGCAGTCACGAATTTTGACATCAATAGGTACGATCTCAAGCAAATTGGCTGCTCGACTCCAAGACTTTTGATCGGAGAAACTGCCAGGTCCAAGGCAGATTCTAACTGTAGAGAGAAGCAGGTATTTCATGGGATCAACGAGGCACCAACATGGCAATCACCTGGCTGCATCCATGGTCTGGCTGGATCGGATCAATCCAATGTTAGTGGGTCTTATCTCCAACTCCCTTCTCCAGGTCCTGCTGATTCGAAGCCCTCCCGCGATAATTCTACGGTCGGATCAATATCTCGTGCAGAATGTATGTTTTGTCCTCTACAAGGAAAGCCTATCACATCAGCCCATGTGCCCATCTTTGCAATCTGGAACGAATCTTAGCTTGTACTGTTGCTCCCAGGAGTAGGATTAGACGGATCGAGGCAGCTGAATTACACAGCTGCTTTCAATGTTCATTGGATCTATCGGTGCATGTCCAAGTCGTTCTATTCCACATGCACGTCATTGCTTGTGTGTGTAATTTATTACAGATCCTAGCGAGTCCATGGAACACCATAAAAATATTGTTCTCTGGAGGGTGCATGTATGTGCTTCATGTCTGCGTCATACTGCTTTTCTCACAACTATCAGGCATTCTAGTGAGACCTATTTTGTTATTGTGCTATTCCACAGAAAATAGATCAACAGAGTTACTTCTAATTTTATGAGCTGCATGATGCATTTCTTGTTCTCATTCCTCACTTTTTGGGCTCTTGCCCTCATCGCTTGCTTTTCTAGAATCTATCAGTTTTTTAGCCCATTAGCCTTATCTTTATCATAGACCTCATCATCTTGCCCTTAATGGTCTACTACTTTGTGGTTGGAAGATTGCACATTTCTTTCCTAATGTTGGGTACTATTGTCCTAGGCATAACATCTATATTACAATTTTGTGCAGCATTAGAGCTCTCATTTCAGATCTTCGTCCAATTTATGGCCAGCTGCTTTGTGCTAATTCATCCCATCTTGATTGCTACTTTTTGGCCTCCAATGCTTTGTAGTCAAGTTTTGAGCAAGCTAAAGTGGCTATTATTAAAGTTTTCCTTATTTTGTGTGAGAAATTAGGGATTCATTTTATGGGCTTTGCTTTTTATTGCTAGCCTTCATCATGATTGAGTTTGACCTTCGATTTTGCGTACGTTGAGTCATTGTACAGATGTATGAAAGCCTTTGTGGATATATGTTAGTGCATGTGACAGGCACCTAATCTAGGGTGCTGATCATGATGTGAGTAGGGATGTCGTAGGTCAATGCTATACAGCAATATGTTAATTATATTTGGACTTTCCAATTAGACTCCATGGGGAATGCAATCTACCTTGTTATCTCAAGTCTTATGTGCTACAAATAAGATTATTCTATCTTGTTTCATTCAATAAGGGGGGGCAATAGCGATGTCTTTCTTCATCCCCATTTCACACACAATTGTGCATAGTGGGTCTCTTGGCTTGCATTTTGAAACCTTTTTAGCCCTTTACAACATATTTTCCTTTCAAAGAGATGCAATTCTATTTTAGCCTTTCTAGTTGAAAGTTTATTATTTCAGAAAACCTTGTAGCACCCTTCATATTGAGTAAAATATTTAGTTATGATCAAAATTGCTTTGGATTTTCACCTTAAAAGCAAATACCCACCCTTCAAAACATAGGCTTGGTGGGCCTTTGTTCTCTCTCCTCTATTTGATAACAACCATCATGATGTTCTCCCACCTAAAAATTCAAATCTAAAGCTCTCCTAAATGTATGGAGAATAATTATAGAGTACAAGATAAAGACAATATAGTTGATTAATGAAAATGAACGATTTCATGAATACATCGTTGGATGGTAGACTAGTAATTTAATTATGTCAGATAACCAATATATATAGAGATGCATGATGAATTACAATGGAGATGGAAGTGAAGGAGAAAGATCTCAACAAACGTATAATGCTAAGAAATTAAAATGCTCTATATGAGAAAAATATTTCCATGTTCATGATCTAGATTTTTGAAGCCTATTGATAAATGGTTGGCATTATATGAGCAAGAGAATAAAGAGATGTCCTTGGCTAGAAAGTGACAACAAACAATAGGCATAAGGGCCAAGATACAAGTTCACATTATCACTTGGGCTCTTCACTTAACCACCCAATGCACTATAGAGTGGATGGAGGACAAAGTACAAAAAGCAAAAGTAGAGCGATAAATAATGTCATACATGGATTAGTGGGCATTCACAAGAGGGTTTGAAATAACCACATATCTTGTTCTAAGATGAAACAAATCACAACCTAACTATGATTAGTCTACAATTCCACATTCCAACAGGTGGTATCAGAGCATCAGCTCAATTAACTAAGAGATAGTCTATTTGAATTGCTGTCAGTATGTCTCTTACCGGTAACTCCTCATCTTCCAACAAAGTTAGAATCATTGACAAGTTTAATAAATTCAAGGAGCATACCTCTGATGAAAACAAACAATCAGACCTATTGATGGCTTATAACAATAGCCATGACGATTACAATAGTTGGTACCTGGACACTGGCAAGACCCAACACATGACACTCCGACGAGAGTGGTTTACTAAGTACCAAACTAATATCAGAGATCAATTCATCTATCTCAGAAATTCAAGTATCATCCGCATTGAAGACAAAGGAACAACCAAGAATCTATTCAAGAATACTCTCTCTATTGAAGTTTTGAATCTTCACGTACCTCAGCTATCTAAGAACTTGTTGTCAATTTCTAAGATAACTAATGAGGGCTACACTGTCACTTTCTCATCTAAACAACGTACAATCTTCGATGAAGATACTATTCTAAGTACCTACACCAGAGTCAGAAATGTATATGTATTATCTGACTCAGTTGCATTAGCTAATAGTTCAAATTAAAATGTAAATGATCATGCTATATTGTGGCATTATACTGTGGCATAGTTAATTTGAACACATGAATACAATATCACTTTCTTACATGCATTGTAATAATTTAGCTGATGGATTGTATTTCTCTCTTTCATAAGATAAGAAATTTTTTTTCTAGTGAATCTTGCATCTATGGCAAACACTCTAGAAGCAAATTTCCCAAATCACATTCCATCAAAACATAACATGTATTAGATCTTTTAAATAGCTATCTTTGTGGTCCAATGCCAACTCCATCCTTAGGAGATGCAATTTAATTTATCACCTTCATAGATGATTATTCTAGATGGTCTACAATCATGTTCATTAAGCACAAATCTGAAGTCTTTGAATGCAAGAAATTCAAGGCCATAGATGAGACTCAAACATCTACAAAGGTGAGAGCTCTCTGAACTGATGGTGGCAGCAAATACATCTCAAATGAGATGTCTAACTACCTAGTTGAGCACGACATTCAAAGACAATTTGCAACTTCCTACATGCCTCAGCAAAATGGAATTTCCAAAAGGAAGAATCAAACGCTTCTCAACTCAGCTAGATCAATGCTACATCAATCGCACTTACTTGCAAAATTCTGGGCAGAAGCCACTGCCATAGTCTGTTATGTACAGAACAGATCCAACACTAAAGCCGTTAATAACAAGTCTCCTTATCGAGTATGGCATGGGCACAAGCCTAGTGTCAGCCATTTAAAGGTCTTTGGTTGTATATGTTTTGTTCATGTTCCTAAAAAGCTTAGGAAGAAGCTGGATCATAGAACAAATAAATACATTTTCATTGACTATCCTGATGAACATAAAGCTTATAATCCATCCACCAATGTAGCATTTGTTGCTAGGGATGTTATCTTTAAAGAAGATACATTTCACGACTTTAAACAACCATGGATAAATAACGTTGTGACATCTCATTCTATTTTATGCAATATTCAATCTTCTAGTCATGATGTTTCTTCTACTGAACTTGCAGCTACAACTACAGAAGCCGAGCAGTTGACAGTACCTGTCACCAGACCAGACCAAGCTAGCTCGAGCAGTGGAGAATTTCAAGAAGAAGCACTATCGCATTCTGGTCAACCGACTGTCCAAAGATCCTCATGGATGCGAATAGTTCCTAAGAGGTATACACCTCAATTCTTATGGAGACTCTAGCCAAAGCTATTAACTCTAAGGATGTTGTGAAGTGGCAAGAAGCTACAGAAATTGAGTACAACTCACTTTTGATGAACCAAATGGGGAAACTGGTCGACTTCCCCACTCACAAGAGAGTTATCGACAACAAGTGCATCTTGAAGAAGAAGATAAACTTTGATGGTTCCATTTCAAAATGAAAAGCACGATTGGTGGCTAAAGGATTCACTCAAGTCCACAAGCTACACAAGGCGATCTATGGCTTGAAACATGCCGCAAGGGCTTGGTTCGAAAGAATCAATGCTTATCTTATTCAATTGGGTTTTGCAAATAATTTAGATGACTCTAATGTTTATTCCAAGCATATAGGTGTCCATTCAGTTCATATAGCTTCTTACGTAGATGATACATTTTCTAATGACACTTCTTTATTGCACACTACTGAGAGTGATCTGTCAAAAGAATTTGACATGATTGATCTAGGTGTTGTTCATTCTTTGTTAGGAATACACATTACTTGAAATAGATTGCAAAAGAAAATCTATCTTAGCCAACAGAAATATCTAGAAAATATTCTAAAAAAATTTCATATGTCTAATTGCAAACCGATTGACACACCAATGGATCCAAGTATAGTATTGACTAATTTTTCTTGTGTTAATTTCGAAAGCGAAGTACTTGACTTAGCGAAGTACCCTTATCATTCACTTATAAGATCTTTAATGTATGCCATGTTGTGCACCAAACCAGATCTAGCATACACTGTTAGCACGTCAAGTCAATGCTAGGATCTCTCATTGGAAAGCATTAAAGAGAGTGATGAAGTACATTCAAGAAATTCTAGATCACATTTTATGTTATAATGGAAATGATATCGACCCACTCGTCCTACGAGACTACTCCGACTCAGGTTGGGGAGGAGCAATCTCTACTAGAAAATTTATTGCCAGATTCTATTTCTATCTGGCAGGGAGACTAATTTCGTGAAATTCAAAAAAGTAGAAATCTATCGCACTTTCTTCAACCAAGGCAAAGTACATCACAACATGTCAAGCTTCAAAAGAAGCTATATGGATCAGGTTACTACTACTTGACTTACATCACACTCAGTTTCATCCAACCACCATTTTATGTGACAACTTGAGTTGTATTTCACGGGCTCTGAATTCCAGAGTTCATGGCAGGTCTAAGCACAAAGAAATCCAATATTATTTCATTTGGAGAAAAAAAAAATCCAGGACAAGTGACTCTTCAATACTGCTCCACAACAGAAATGATTGCAAACATATTCACCAAAGCACTTTCTAGAATCAAGCATCAAAAGTTTTTCAGTATGTTAAACCTGACGAAGACACCAAGGCACCAACCGTGACCTTAAGGGGGACTGTTGGAAATTGAGCCCACAGTTTTCTCCTTGGTGAATACTATTTTCTACTTCAAGATTCTTTCTACACATTTATGATCACTAATCTAGGGTCAGATAAAACCTCTTTTGGTTCTATGTCTACTCATCTGATACCTGCAGGAATCACAGAATTCAAACAACCGAACTATTCAAAGGACGACTATGTCAGGCTTCCGACGATCTTCATCCATGGATCAAAGACTAAAGGATAACCATTTCTGTTTTTTTCACATTTGAATATCAAGCTCAAGAATTTGAAAAACATTGAAGACCTGGCCATCTTCAACAACTTCAACAAATCAATGTATTCTATAAGTATATATAAATACACTATTTTTTTTGCAACAATATGCAGAAATGACTAATTGTTGCACAGTTCGCATTTTTTCCAACTCCCAAAAAATGCAACAAATTTTCGACAGTTTCTTTTTTTCAAATAATTCGAAGAAGTGAACTTTTGTCGGCTTTTTCGCATTTTTTCCAACTCCTGAAAAATGCGAAGAAGTGATCCTTTGTCAGATTTTTTGCATTTTTCCCAACTCTTGAAGAATGCGACAATTTTTTGACAATGAATTCTTTTTAAGTAATTCGAAGAAGTGAACTTTTTGTCGACTTTTTGCATTTTCCCAAAATGTGAAAAATGCGAAGGGTGTTTATTTCGACGAGAGACGTCTCTAGCTAGAGTCCCAAAAAATACGAAGTATGCGACATTCTTGTCCACGTCAATGATCTCAAGTTGTCTGACCCATATACACCTATTTAGATGTCGTTGTACTCTAAATATTTGCAAAGTACACGACCAAGTACTTAGTTAATGCTAAACTAGTTTTGTAATTATGGATTAGTTAACGATTCTTGTTAATACAAAGAGACAACTATAAGTACATCTTCAGCATGTATCAATTTTAGATACTCCATGTTGCAAACTTATTCAACAGTCGAGAAATTTATTTAGCATCTTGGTTACGTCTGCATTCTGGCTGTAACACTCTGCATTGTTCAAAATATAGAAGCGACACATTTCCATATGTGTCTAACGTAGATGTATGCATGTTGTGATTTGATTACACTTTAGTACTGCATGCTTACGGTCGTTCACTCACTCTGATCAAGACACAGACGTCTACGACTCCTTAGTTTCTGATCAAACGATGACTGTCTATGACGCTTGAGGAATAGCATTATCACACTGCACTATCACATTTTAAAATTTCTAAACTTAATTTCATGCCTGAAAACTGACTCATAGTAATTCCGCAACCTATCTAATCTCTTTAGGTGGACTGTACTCATTCATTTGTCTGAGTACGAACTATTTCACGGTTCTGTTGCGATCGGGAGTTGTTCCGCACTCTATTTCTCTCTCCTGCAATTCCGCATTCCAACATAGAAAGTATCATTGTATTCTCTTTTTATTGGAGAATTCATCTCTTTTGATTCTATGTCCACCTGCGTATTAATATGAAAATTGGCCACAATTGCCAAATAAACAAATATGACCAAATTGATCAAACTAGTTGAAATCTCTCACAATATTTTTCTCAAATCAAATAAACACAAATTTCATATTGGATTCTCAAAGTAAAGTTGGTCTTATTGCAGACAAGCTGAATGAATACAATTACTACTTGTGGAAATTTAAGATGAAGACCTTGCTAATCGCCAACGAGCTGTGGGATGTTGTCACAGGTACAAAAGTGAAACTTGAAGATGACATAGTCGACTCAAAATGAAAATCGAAGGACGGTAAAGCTTCGCGTTTATTATTCTCAATATATCAGACACTCAGATTAGCCACATAGCTAAAGCTCAAACTTCGAAAGAAGTATGGGACATCTTGAGCTCACTATATGACGTGAGGGACGTAACTTTCAAGTTACATCTACGAAGAAAATTCCTCTCACTCAAGATGTCGAATGGTGATTCACTTCAGAATCACGTTAACCAGTTTAAGAATCTCTTGCAATAGATGGTCGTTGTCGGATCAGTCATAGATGATCAAGTTATGACATGGCTTTCAAGCTTGCTCTGTACATATGAGAATTGGGTGATGATTATATTGACACACTCAAATTTAACTCTCACAAGAGTTATCACTATGTTGCTACAAGAAGATAATCGAAGAAGTCAAGAAACTTCGTCGATTTTATCATCTCATGCTCTATATGTCAACAAAGGCTCAAAATGACAGAAGCAGAAAAGCTCTAAACAGTCTGCATCAAATTAGAAACCGACGCATAGTCCAGAACAATTATCAAATCCACAATCGAAGAAGAAAATGTTTTGTAAGTATTGCAAGCACACTAATCATGAGATCCAAAATTGCAAGGTACTCAAAGCAAAGAACGGCAGTAAGCAATCTGATCAACAGGCATCGACATGGACGAAGGAGCATTTATGGTCAAAGACCAAAAAACATTATTGGATTATTTTTGGTTTATGGATTCTGGAGCTACTCAACATATGACCAGTCATCGTGAGCATTTTCACTCTTATATGCCTTACAATACAAAGAAGTACGTTCATCTTGGCAATGATAACACTCACACTATTGAAGGTGAAGGCACTATAAGATTGAAATTCTAGCATGATCGATTCAAACTATTATCAAATGTTTTGTACGTACCTAAACTCTCTACGAATATGTTATCAGTAAGTAGAATCACTGATCTAGGTCATAAGATAGAGTTTGAGTCTGATCAATGCCGAATTAGCGATAGGACAAGTAAGGTCCTTGCACTCGGCAAGAGGCATGGATACTTATATTAATTGGCACATTGTTATTCTGATCTAGTCAAGCCTTGAAAACTTCTATTCTTGTCAATAAAGCATTACTATGCCATCATCGATTAGGAGACTTGAATCATACATTTGTTTCATACATGTCTAAACAATCCCTAATACTTGATCTCGACTATCCATCCGATAAAGTCGACCTCCCTGTCTCTCATAGTTGCATGCTTATCCACATGTGTGAATGGTAACTTGACATGTGTGAGTAATAACTCATTCACATGGAAGTGTAATCTAGTTACATAAAGTTTGACCAAAATGACCAATTTCAAGATTCTACTCAAAGGTCAATTTCACACTTGTGTAGATCTAGCTAAAATCAGTCTAACTTAATAAAAGTGACTTATGTACATTCTTTCACATGTGGGAACAGGCTCCACATGTGTGAGATCTCAGTATGAACATAGATCTTAACATTAACATGCTACATTAACCAAGTTGGAAGTACAATTTTAACACTCCTCCTCAATTCTAACTTGGTAAATCCAATGTACATCTATCTACAGTTCCAAGAGCAAATATCTAGCTACAAATAAGAAATAAAATTGAGACTCCAATAGATAATGATGTCCATGAATAATCTTTCACCATCTCTTAAAGGATCTCTTACAATACGTGACAAAATTTTAACAAGTGATGCAAAGAGAAACTATGCATCATGCCAAGCCTTGAATTCCAAGGCATTTTGTGCACTTGATGGTATGTCCATTGAACTTATGAGTGCATTAGAAGTGTTGAGCTTATAAAACCAAGCTCTTGATGAATCTTTGATCCCATAAGGACTCTTTTGCAAAAAACATACTTTGTCTTCAATTTTCTCCCTGATGAAGCACCTTGATTGCCTCATGAAGATCTCCTCCTCCAAGTAGCCATTGCCATTGAAGAAGGCTTTAGTTACTCCTTGTGATTTGATAACATCTTCAAAGAAAACAGGTTCATCAAGCATTGAAGTCATCAAAGTGTAGGATGTGTATGGTTGAGTGACTTCTCCTTGTATACCTTTGCCAAGATAAGTGAGCCTTGAAGGCTCGACCCTTGCAATTGAGGATCTCCTTGGAGCTCTTGTATCTTGAGGTGGATCCTCAAGATTCTGATCATTTTGTTGCTCCTCTCTCCTTGGAACTCTTGGATCTTGAGGTGGATCCTCAAGATCTTGATCACTTTGATGCTCCTCCTCAAAACTTGCAAGATCTTTGACATCAAGATCATATGTTGTCCTCCCATTCACATAAGTATCCTTTGAACTTGGTATTCCATCCTCCACCTTGGCACACTTGACTTGGTATTTAATGGTTGTTATAGTCTTCTTTTTGCCTTTGATTGAGAAGCTTTCATTCTCATCATCATCATGTAAGTTCAAGGAACCAATCCTCTTCCTCACATATTGCATTCTACTCTCCTCGGCTACAAGCACACTATGCAACTTGTTAGTGGATGGTAAAATGTCTTGAATGGCAAAATTCTGAACTAGATTGGAGAACTCATCTCCCCAAGACCATCAAGGATAATCTGAACAAGCTCATTGTCATGAATTTTGTCACCTATGCAAGGTAGCTCCTTGTTGAGTGACTTAATTCTAAGCACATATTCTTGTACTCTTTCACCACTTCCTCTCATACTTTGCAAGATCCGATTCTTAAGCATAAGCACTCTTGAAGTGCTCTTAGGTTCATATATTGCCTTCAAGGAGTCCCAAGCCTCCTTGGATGAAGTACAAAATGCAACCACAACAAGAAGATCATTACTAACATTCATTTTCAAACAGTGAAGTGCTAGTCTTGCCCTCCTCTTGTATTTTACTTGTTCTTGACCTCCTTGAGGTTCTTCCTCACTCCAAGAACAATATCATAGAGGTCATGGATCAGAAATATTATGATTGTTTATTTTGTAGAGTGACTCCAGTTGCACCCACTAGAAGCCCCATCAAAATATAGACAAAAAAAATTGTATAGATGTACCAACTTTTTGAACTTCTTGATGGTTCAAATATATCAATCGTTTCTCATCCAATTCTTGTAATACATTAGATTTTGAATGTATATTTATCTCCAAAATCATGAGCTAAATATATTTTCACTTCCCAATCACGTTTATTTAAAAAATATATTTATTTAATAGTATTCACAAGGTTTTTATTAGTACTCTCGACCTGTCCATTTGCTTGAGAATTGTAGATTGTTCTTCTCTAATGTTTTTATGGTTGATTATTCTGTCAAGAGTTTATTTTTATAAAGGCAAATTTTCCAATCACAAGACTTCCAAATTTGGCACAATTTTCTCTCATCGATTAGTGTGCAAACATAGTTGTTTGTAGAATAAATGTCTCTCCATAATTACTGACAACTTCCACTGATCTCTACACAACTACAACTAAAGTAGTCTTTTATTTATGGCTCTTAATCTTAAAACACCTCCCTAAAATTTTACCTAAAAGTACTTGGGAATTCTTTATTAACCCTAATAAAATGAGTACATCATAAAAAGTCAAGTAATTTTTGGTAGTGTCAAAAAAGCCATGAAACTTAAGAACAAGTATTAAGCCAATTCTAAAGTACATTTCATTGTATTTATCATTTATGGCTTTCAAAAGTTGAATTGGCACCATGGCTAAATATAATAATATCAATTTTTTCATGGCAATTTACTTACTAAAATAGTAAAAATTGCTACAAAAACTCTAATTTAGATTCAAAAACTAAATATTAGCTCTATTTATATTGTCAAATAATCGACTGACACGTGGAAAATTTATGAAACATTTTTTTTATAAAAATCTTATAGATTTTGGAAACAAATGGCAATTGCAAGAGATATACTCTTGATATGTGGGTTTTGTTAACTTAATAGTATAAAAAAGATTTATTCCCAAAGTTGGCCACTCTAGTTTACCAAATTGAAGTTTACTAACTAATCACATGCTAAAAGGCCATAAATTTGGTTAAGTCATTCATTTTAGCTAGTTTGAGATTGTTATAAGCTATCAGAATAACTTTTTCTTGGCTTTGGTTGTAATGGAAATGTTTATGTAAGATATAGAACAATTACAATTTTTTTTTTTGAAATTGCTAAAAATAATTATAGCTAGAAACAAATATTTTCTTAGAGAAAAGACGGGTGGTATGTGACATTGATAATCTCAAAGGATACTTATTGTGGAAGAATAATCTACATGATGATGATTAGTTCTTACTCCTAGGATAAAGTTAGATAGAAAAAAAAAATAACCATTGACATATTTATAAGATATTTTGTGAAAATTTCAAATATTGATCCGGATCTCAAAATTGGTTGCTCATTATCTACGAAATCAAAAAATACTTAAAACTTCTTATATCTTAAAATTTTCTGGAATAGAAAACATCATGCTAATTTAATATAATTTCTTTCAGTGTGGAGTTATTTTCGTATAGGAATATTTAAATCACGTGGACTTCACTAATTATGTGAGTAAGACTTAAGATTTTTGACAAATTTTCAGGGTAAATGGATTAAAAAAAATTTGAATTTGATTTTTATTTCTATTACATAGGTGGATTACTAGTAGATGAGATTTTCAATCACTCAAAATATCTTTCAATCAAATGCAAAGTCTTGGTGTGGAAAAGGAGAGAGAGAGAGAGAGAGAGAGAGAGAGAGAGAGAGAGAGAGAGAGAGAGAGAGAGAGAGAGAGAGAGAGAGAGAGAGAGAGAGAGAGAGAGAGAGAGAGAGAGAGAGAGAGAGAGAGAGAGAGAGAGAGAGAGAGAAGCAATAGAGCTGATTCTCTCAAAGGAACTTTTTGTTGCAGAATTTAAAAAAAAATTAGAATATGTACAAAATTGGTTTTTTTCGAAGGCATTTTTGGACAAATCAGCTCCAAATATAGAACTATTTGAAAGTGATAGAGAAGTACATTAAGGATTGTAAAGAAAAATTAGAAACAAAAGGAAGTCTAGGAATTGAATTATCATTCATATGCATAGGTAGAACAGGAGAAAATCTAACACAACTTGTACTGATCGAGTTTACCAATCACAAATTTGTTGTAAATTGGATCAAGATGAAAAAGTTTTTTGTCTGAGTTTTGATTTCTTCGATGTCTGTATTGGTCAATTCAATCTCACTATGTATACAAGGATATATGGAGTTGATTATGTAAAAAATAAAAATTAGAAGTAGAAAGGTTTGAAAAACTCGAGATAGTTGATGTATTTCTAAATCTTAGAGATTTTTTAGATATTTATTTATTTTGGAGAAATAGTACATTTGTTGAGATAACTAAGTTACAAGATTTTTAGTTAGATATTTGAATAACATCTCTCAAGTTATGGGATAATTTTCTAGATGCATAAATTTTTACATAAAGGATCATAGAGAGATAATTCTCAAATGTAAATGGTTAATCTTGTAGGGTTTGTTATGTATTTCTAATTATTGGTATGCTTACCTAGTTAGTGAACATAGACATATGAACAAATACTATTATAAAACAATTACTTGTAGGTTAATGAGTCTTTCTAATGAAAGGTTAACTAATTCACTCATAAATGATATAAAAATCTAAATGTAGAGTCATACTAATATAAATGAGGCCTACACCTAGACATATTGATATTTATGAATTATGAAAATTAACCTGAGTAAGTTGAGCTACTCTAATAAAATTAATAAGTTAAGACAAGCAATGTGGAGAGAATTCGCCATGGAGTATTTGTTTATACATCTGTTTCTTCTAGGTAATATATTTTATAGTCATTGTGATTCATCAATAATGTTATATGCATATAGGATAAATGAAACTCTTGGTGGTAAATTCTTTATTTTGTGACAATATCCTAGAGTGCTCAATTACATAACAAAATCTAACAAACCCAAGAACAACAACTGGATTGTATTAGTTTTTAGTAGAATTTTGGATATCTAGATTCAATTCTAGATAGAAACCTACATTTTTTGTGGTTGACGATAAAGAATATTAAAATAATTTTGGTATCTTTTCAATCTTTCATTGATAACATCTTCCATATCAAGTTCAAATAAACTTCTCTTTGATTGGCCTAGTAAATGACATCAATTTTGAGAACTAAAACACCCAAAGGATATGAATCTCACTTGCTTGTGATGTGGAAAATTGGCTCAAAAAGATTACTTGAGAAAACTACTCTACGCAAAACCAGATCAAAGGAGGCTTCATAATCTTGAAGCCACTAGAATAAGTCCAATCATTAACATGACCAAGAGATCCAACAAGAGCAATGGACCCTTCCTCATACACTAATATGTTTTGCTTCATGTAATTCACATTTCATTTTAGTAGACTTACGTTATGACTTTTGTGGTGTTTCATGACTGTTATTGTCCTTTTGTTCAAAGTTAATAGTCAAAGTAATCTCTTTGAGAGAAGAATTAACATTTACAAAAATCCCAAGACATCTTTATAATGGAATGTGAGTAGAGCATGGTTTTTCTTTGGTGATTTTTACCAACTAAAACAATAATTACCTAATACAAGATGATTACATCTCATTTACATTGAACCCCCCAAGGGCCAACATCACTTAAGATGTTAGGCACGAAGTGTAGGTCCTTGTCTTTAAGGGTGAAGTTTAGTATGCAATTAGTTCCTCAATGTCCAGAAGGGCAAATTTGAGCAAGCGACAATGACATGTCTTCAACGACTGAAGGGTGGACTTCAACAAGGTGGCAGGTCTTCATGGCGTTAGAGGGAGAACTTTATCATATGACACATGTCCTCAAAGACACCCATTTGTCGACTTCAACTCATGATAGGTCTTAAACTTTCAAGGGTTGGAAGGGTGGACTTCAACGTCAATTCAAGTAGGAAGTGAGATTATGATTGGGGTGAGGAAGCCAAGATCTTATGAAATATCATTGAGTTCTCAAATTTTAAAAGTTTATAAAACCTAATATATATTGGGGTTCTTAAGTGAGAGCAAAACGGGCCTAAACAGTGGTTTCTTGGCGCCATCAAACATGGAGGCATACCCCCCGTCCTAACTATATGAAAATTTGGCTTCCTGCCTCCATATCTCTCTCTCTCTCTCTCTCTCTCTCTCTCTGTTTCTTTGGTTCGTTTGCGTTAGGGTGACGATCCTACCTCTCGCCCAGAGCTCCTCCTCCTCCTCCTCCTCCTCGTTGGCTAGAGCTATAGTAGAGGCCTCTTCCTTGACTAGCTCTCGAGAAGCACAATGATCGTTATACAATAAGACCTCATCTTGTTTGCAGGCAGGCAGGCAGGCAGGCAAGGCAGCATGATGAATAATAAGAGTAATGGAGGAGGCAGCGACTTGGATTTGCCCCAAGAGTTGCTGGGCATGTTGCCTTCCGATCCATACGAGCAGCTGGATGTGGCAAGGCGGATCACGGCCATGGCCATCTCAGGGCGAGTGGCGAGGCTCGAGGCAGAGGCAGCAAAGCTGCGCCAGAAGCTGGGCGAGAAAGAGCATGTAGTGTATGGCTTGCAGGAGCGCCTCGTTCAAGTAGAGCACACCCTACAAGAAACTACCGCTCGCCTCTCGCATGCCTTGGATGAGCAGGTCAGACAAAGGGGTTTTGCTTCTGTTTTTGATCATGGTGATTTTATTTTCATCTGACCTAATGTTTAGGTCTAGAGTAGAGTCCTAGGTGCATTTTCCATGGGAATTTTTGGTTTCTTCTGATCTAATGTTTAGGTAGAGCTCTTTGGAGTAGAGTGCTAGCTACATTCACCATGGTAATTTTTGTCTTCATCTTGCCTCTCATATGCGTTAAATGAGCTGACAGCGGGATATTTAACTACTTTCTTACTACGGTACTTTTCTCATTCGATGTAATGTTTAGGCAGAGTGCTTTTGAGTAGAATGCTAGCTATGATTTCCATGGTAATTTTGATCACTTTGAAAATTTGTGTCCTCACCATTGTAGTTTCTGGTCACCATGATAATTTTTGTTTTTATCTCATGCCTTGGATTAGCCAGCTAGAGGGGACTTTACTGATATTTTTTATCTCGGTAAGTTTTATTTTCCTGTGACATCCATAAGCCTAATCTTTGGCAATGGGTGCTCAATGTCCGTCCTAATCAAAGCTAGCCATTTGTCATTGCAACCTGAACTCATGAACACTTAACATAGATTGGAACTTCCAAAATTTATCTTTATGGATATATTAGCTACTTGATCATTGTAGAACGATAAAGAAGCTCTATGCACTTCAATGCGCTTTGTTTTTGTGCTAAAATCATAGTTTTTAGGAATAGAAATACAACAGTTTTTAGCAATGGAAATACAACTCAATTTATCACAACAAATAGTAGTTGAATTTTCTTGGAACTCTTCGACTTCTCCAAGAAGTCTTTGAAGCCAAATGGCTTCACAAGTTGCAATTGCAGTTGCCTTGTATTCAGCTTCTATGGAGGAAAGTGTCGTTATGGGTTGCTTCTTGCTAAGTGAAATAGTATAACTAGAATTTGACCTCTAGATTTTACATTGCTTGCCCAATTTGCATTACAACCCTTGCAAGATATGATTAACTTTTTGATTCATATTCCGGCCCAAATTTGAATGCGCCCTTTGTTGAGATATAATGCCTATTTTACCCCTGTATGCTGTATATTTGTCATGGGGGCAATTTAAATGTAAATACATTGTCCTCTTTGTAGTTAAGTGGAAGTTGGGTCCAAGTGGCGAAGTGTGGATGCCATGTAGAATAAGACTCAATAGTTTCTAGATATGTAAAGGACCAATCCTCAAGGAGATCCATGGCCTCCCTCCTCTCTCTCTTTCTCAGACCATACACTATGGCTACACAGAGACTTCGCCTATGTAGAGCTCACATACGCCGACCCTCCTCATCAGTTCGGGCATCTTCATCATCATCAACATCATCGTCATCATCATCGTCTGTGGTGACATGATACGGTCTATCATACAGCTCAGATGGTTATTGTATAGCCTTAGTCATATGATTCCCGATGTACCATATCTCAGACTTTCATGTCTTGAGGGTAGATGAGTTACTTTAGTTGTTTAGTCTTGTTAGGTTAATATCTAGTTGTTGTTGTTTGATTATGGAGACATTTATATGCTCCGTTCAGTATCTATCACACTTGAGATGTACTTACTTTGTCTTATATGCCTTTTGGCATTAAAAGACGTTAATAAAGCTTTTTTTCTTCTTTCTCTCTAATCAAGCATTTGGATTCCTAATTTTGGTTTCTTGTGGTGCTTAAGGTTTCCTTGTATTGTTGATGCTTCAATAGCTAGTTTCTTTCTAATTTCCATCTGTTGTGTTTGTTATTAAGATTGAGATACTTCATAGATAGACATGTATGTTTATCATGGTATCAGAGCAAGTTGTTTAGCTTGTAATTTGTTAAAGTTGGAAACTTTTAGATCATTTTTCAGATTTTTGATTAGATAGCTTAACTTGAAAGTCGCCCACTTTTTCTAGAGCAATTAGTTTTCAAGACACGAAGCATAGTTGGACAGCTGGTGATAAGAGTACACTGTGAAAATTGTCAACATTCCCTAGCTAGTTTGAGGGCTAAATTGGCAATTTTTGTACATAGTTTTGGATCTAACCTTTCATGTTATTTGGACATATAGGCCAAAATTGGCTATTTTAGGCTACTGGTGCCCTAAAATTGGGTCCTAAGTTCTAGAGAGAGGAGAGAGAGTAATCTCTCTCACCTATATTAGGCTGAAATTTGTGGAGAACAGGTTGGAGAAACTTATGGTATTGTTGAGAGAGATCAATAGATCATTGTCACAATTTCTTTCTCCATTGAGAGCATTGCTTTGTGTATTGTCTTCAAGCTTTTGTGTATGATCTTAAGAGGTTTCTAAAAGTGGTAGGCTGTTGTTGTAGGGCTGGTATGCTCTTGTTTTTGGCTATCATCAGTACCTTTTATTAGCTTCTTTTGTCTCTTGAATGCTTTGTCAAGTTCATGTGTATCAAAGGTAGCATTAAGATGCTTTGCCATTTCTAGCTTTTGTAGTTTGTTGTGCAAAGATCTTAGCCAAGTATTTTGGGAGTTTGGATTCATTCAAGATCCACTTTTTTCACATGGTATCAGAGCTAGTTGGCTGCTATTTTTAGTAAGGTTTCCATTTATGGTGATATTTGGATGTTTGATCATGTTCTAGCATGATTATGCATTGCACTGTTGATCAAATCTTACTAACCTTTGTTTTGTGAGTTGAACTTGTGGATCAAAAGCATATTTCAGGTCTATTGAAGATCAGAGGTTGAGAAGAAGCTATTTTGGATCAGATCATAACACCTAATCATTTGTTGATTGTGAGGCTTGTGCATATTCAATACTAACAATGTTCTGTTCAATGTATTGTTGACAATCTCCACTTCTGTGGATGAACACTCTCCTTAAGTGGATGAACCTTCTCCTTAAGTGGATGACAAATACTCTTTGAGTGATTTTGTATTTCTCCAAAAGGCTGAGCAAAGTTCCCACTTGGATGAAAGATCCCCTTTTGGGTGAACAGATTGTCAACAATCTTTTGCATAAATTTTGGTGTACTTTGTTGAGCATGTAAGTAACTCTCCTTATGTAATTTGATTGGAGCATTTGCTGGAAGGTTTTAACCATTATGCAAATGTGTTTTCAGGTTCTTAACAGGTTGAGGAACATTCTCATGTGAAGTGATCTTAGATCTACATCTAAACACCAAGATTTGACAAGCTAGTGAAGCTAGTCTTGTGATTCACTAAGTGTGCTCTTCTTTCACCTCTAAAGCTTGTACTTATCACTTGCTGGAGTTTATAAACTTTTAGAAGTGTGGTTTACATGTGGTTTTACACGTTGAATCAATATCTTAGAGTGTTGATCATATGTTGATCAAGTTTGTTCAATTCTAGGCATTCTTGGCAACCTAGTCTTTTGTATTTTCTAAGAATGCAAGTAACTCTTCACACCATAACTTGATTTGGCCACTTGTTGGAAAGTTTGAGAGCTTAAGCAAGAGTGTGTTCAGGTTGGTTTGAGTTTGTAATCCATTCTTAGTGTGTGCAAAGTGTTGCATGTGTTTCAGTCTTCCTTTCTATGCTTGGAAATTAGCCAGGTTCAAGATAGAAGTGTTTTAGGGTCCTAGATCTTCTGAGATCTTCTTATCCATCATTTGTTGAGAGGAAAGTGAGTGCTAGGTGCATTAGGATAAAGCCTGTGCGGTTTTCCATCCGGCACTCTTCCCAAAGCCGCCAATTACGATCTTCCTCATTCTTGGGAAGATGTTCCTATTGAAAGAGAGTCTTAAATTCTACCCAAGTCTTGGGTTGGTTGCTGTCTTTGACTAACGACATCCACCACTTGGAAGATGTTTCTGTAGGTCTCAAGTGATCATGGGTGCCTGTGAGATTAAGGTAATCTATCCAGTGAAATAAAAAGGCAGTGACATTGTCCACTGTTTTTTCTTTCTTCTCGCCGCTATAAGTGAAATTTTGCATATCCTTAGCGGAGAGTTGCACTCGTTCCGAAGTCGAGGGAACATCTTCCATTGCGGTGTCAGAGCTTTAGTTCTACATCCGACAATTCCCAATCAGTTTCCATCGGGGTGGAAGTCAACCTACCAACCAACATGTCTTGGAGTTGTTGGAGGGTTTGTTCCAAACCCGAGAACCGATCAGTAGTCGACTGGAATCTTTCTTGGGTTTCAGAGACAAAACTCTGAAACTCAGAACGAACCATAAACTAGTCGAAAATCGCCTCGTTTGATAGAGGGGATATTGACACTGGAATCTCCGGAATTTCTTCCGGCCTTTCCGGTTCCATAACGAAAAAAAAGTCAAATTTCAATGTAAAAACTTACCGAGGGTCCTTGATAGCCAGTGCCAAGTATGTACTGACGTTGTTTTTCTGTCTTATAGGTACAGTACCGCCTTCCAACAGCCAACTTTGCTTGTCTTATCACTTGACTCAGCCTTCAACTGAAACAGGTCCAAAAAAGGCCAAATTCGGGCCTTTATATCTCCCAAACCGCTTCAAGTTCTGATACAGAATCACTTGGCCTTCAGCGAGTTTGTCTTGGCTACCACCAATCAAGTTATTGAGTCGGAGATTTGGTGGGCTGTCAACTCACAGTCTGTCCAGAACTGGTCCAGTGCTTATTTGCCAAAGGGTGTAGGTGCAAAATCCAAGCTAATGGCCATAATACCTGGCTATGAATGTCTTGAAGGCTTTCTTAGGATCAGAAATCCCTATTCCCAAGTTTTTGGAGGATTCTGAGGCCTACAGGGACAGCAGGCAGCAAAAAACTCTAAAACAGGCCAGCGACCTCCTAAAAAAGCAATTTTTTTTGAAGTCTGTGACCTGCAGCCCCTTGCCACAATATGAGTCTTGTATCTTCAGCCTTTTTGGATTAGAAAACCATTGGGACAAGTCCCATTAAGCTTTGACCAGTCTTCAGCAAGATATGAGCAAAAAAATCCATTTTCTCTCTCTAAAACGAGTTAAATTTTGCTGCAAAATCCTCATATCTTAGCTGGAGGTACAACTAATGCCCAGCAATCCTCTAACAAGCATGAAACAGTGGCAAATCCACTCCCACGATGGCTGGAAAGTCTGCTTTGAGACCAAGTGTAAGGCCAACAGCCTTCTCCAAGAACATGCTAGAGAGAGAAAGTTAGGAAGCAAAGGAAAAAAATAGAATTGACTAGCATGACCCTCCTCCCACACACTCTTAGTCCCAAAGGGCTGGGTACTTGCCTAGTTGTCCACTCCATGAGCTTGCCATTTGATCAGATTTCGGCTATCCTTGGAGAGGAGCTTATCTTGGAATTGGGCGCACTTTCTGTAGGAGCATCTGATCTCTCTGGTGTTTGCATGGCTGGAGTACTGTTAACAAGGGGAGTACTACGATCCAAAAACTTTTATATTTGGGAGAAAATGTTTGGAGTTTTCTTGAGGAGCTTAAACTAAAAGAGGGCGATTTCTCCATAGTTGTGTCGAACCGTGGTTTGAACCGCCGGTTCGAATCGGCTCAGTTTGAACCATTTTTTTGTTTCGAACCGGGAAAAAAGAAAAAGAAAAAAATGTGTTTTTTTGGCATTTTCCAAAGGACTATCATTCTAGTCATGCCAAAAAAACAATTCGATTTTTTCAAAGGACTATCTTTTTAGTCATGTATGGAAGTAGCTACTGGCTAATGTCACTGATGATATTAGATAGATCATAGCTAAAACTGCAGGCAACAGATGGATCAAGAACCTAAATCATAGGTGACATGTATTGTTAGGTAACAAGACTCATGAGTTGGAAGTTCGAGATTCCGTGCCAAAATTCGAATTTCACTATAGATTAATCATGAATTCGGAATTATTATCTACATGTTACCCATTAACACTAAGAAAGCACTTGTTTTTGACATAATCGAAGGGTGAAATTAAGGGAGGGGGAAAAAAACCCTAAAACCGATTCGCTGGTTCGAACCTGGGGAAGTCCATTCTTTCCCGATTCAAACCCGATTCAGACACGGTTTGAAAAGGCGATTTAAAAGGTACCATAAAACATTGGATTTCTCTAGTGGGGAATTTAGTGCAAGTGTTGATTGGATCTTGGGCAAGGGCTAGGACAGCCATACAGGGGGATAGTTTCAAATCCAGAAGCTGAGAGTTATTGAGCAAGTGGTTGCATAACCTAGTTGGGGGCTAACCCTAGTTTACCTTCTGTGTATCTTTTCTATCTAGTTATGACTAGTCTTTCAGAGAGCATGTTGAGTGAAGCAAGCAGGCTTGATGCCACTAACTTTAGTGTCTAGAAATTCAAGATCAAGAACATTAGGGAAGATAAAAAATGTTGGAAGCAAGTTCTAACATTAGAACGTGAGCTCAAGGACTATATCAAGAGAGGGCAAAAAGCACATAAAATCATGAACATGTATGTAAGGGATAATGTTATTCCTTTAAGCAAGTCAGCCAAAGGGCCTAAAGATGCATGGCACATTCTTTGTGCATTGTATGGAACACCAAATACAGCTAGACTTCTTTACTTGAAGAACAAGCTGTACGAGATAGGGGAGTTAGTCACTGGCCATCTTACTAAGATCCAGGATCTTAGATACTAGCCTCAGGATGGAGACAGGAGAGTCAGTCACTGACTATCTTACTAAGATCCAGGATCTTAGATACCAGCTTTCTGTACTTGGAGAGGCTATTGCTGACAAAGATTGGTGCCAATGGTTCTGAATAGCTTGTCATATGCTTATCAGAACTTTGTTATGATGATATCTATGAGGGAGAAATTCCCTACCTATGAAGAGGTATATGGTCTCTTGTTATTGAGGAGAGTTAATCTCTCCAAGAGGGAGGATTTTTAGGGGCATGCCTTTGCTTCTAAGAAGAAGCATAATTCAGCCAAGGACAAGAAGAAAGGTAAAGGCAAAAACAAAGGAGCACCACAAGCACTCGAGCAGCAAGGAATGGAGAACTTGCAAATGTCAGAAGCACAATCCATCTCAACTATCTCTTCCACACCTCGAAGGAAGGGGAGTTGCAATTATTGTGGTAATATGGTCACTTTGCTTTTGAGTGCAGAAAGAGGCTTGGAGAGCAAAAGAAGGGCACAAAGAAGCAAGGAGGAAATGTTTTAGAGAGTGTTGCAAGAGAGGAGCAGAATGACATAAGGCAAGTTGAGCTATTTTCTGTTCCATTGGCCTCACGAGCTACATCAGGTGGTTGGTACATTGACTCTGGCGCTTCAAAGCACATGATGGTTTGATACCTTTGTGGGGATTTGTGATGGACAAGAAGTGTGCCTAGGTGACAACTCAACACATAATGTCAAGGGGAAGGGCGTAGTTCTTGTAAAGCTTCCATCATGAGAAGTCAAAGTCATTAAGAATGTCTTATATGTACCAGGACTTCCTAAAAACCTTCTTTTAGTAGGAGCTATCACTCAACAAAATATGAAAATAGAATTTAATACCACTTCTTGTCTTGTATTGGATTTGAGTGATAATATGAAGGTTGTGGCCAAAGGATTGCAGGAAGATAATCTATATAGATTGTACACTTCTATCCCTAGTCAGCATGCTTATACAACAAAAGGAAGTGATGTGGATAGGTTGTGGCACGAGAGGTATGGACATCTTTGCTACCAAAGTATGCAGGTGTTGAACCAACATCATTGGAAGGGCTTCCAGCCATTAAGCCAAGCTCTTCAGTATGTGAGGCTTAACTATGGGAAAGCAGCAAAGACAAGTTGAAATTGTTTGGCTACGAAATCACTTTAGTACTAATGATTTTTACCATTGCGCTCGATAGTTCGTTCACAGACTTCGACTTATCGAATCGTCATTCCTTCTTCCAACACACCCCGCTTGTGCTAATTAGGCAAGTAGTGACAAGTAGGTTAAAAGACCCTTGTGGGCCTAGATCTAGAATAGTAATGATGCCACCTCATATGTTCATGTACTATTTGTGGCCCCAAGATCTTTTTGGTCTTGAGGGGTTTCCACGCCCTTCTAATTTGAATTTCATTATGTTGGACTTTATCGTTCTTGCTTGTTTTGTCTACTATTCCACAGCTGGTTTTCAAAAGCTTTCATAATGTGCTTTCTATGTTGTTAAGGTACTCCATAGCTAGGCCTTGAATTTTGTCAGTCCACCTAACCATTGGTACTATGTTTGATTTGTTACACTCATGTAGTACTGGTTGGCTTCTTGACTTTGCTTTTCTCTGCAAGTTCCCAAGTGTTATTCTTTAAAATAAATGAATACTCTTCTTTCATTGCATCCATCCAGCTTTACATTGAGATGCATCTTCAAATGAGTGGAGTCCATTGTCACTTAGTACTTTAGACATCAAAGCAAAGTTCAAATTTGTTTGAGATTGAATATACCCTCAAGCTAATGTCTAAGACACCATCAATTGATTTTGGGAAGTAAGAGATTTCAGATATTTTTGTTTGGATATCATCCTAAACTTGACATTGATATGAAACCAGTTGCCAATTTTCTGTTCTTTTTCTTTGATTTCTTCCATATCTTTTGCGGAAAGTTAATGCCATTCTAGGGATACATTAAGTAAGTTGTATGTTATAGAAAAACCTGGTAATAAACTCTTTGTTGTCATGTTTTTGTTGTATGAATTCAAGAATATTTTAGAAGCCGTTTAGGAGTCTATGGCTAAAAATGTACATTTGGACTTGGACAGGCAAAATTGGCAAACGAGAAAAATGTATTGTTGGCGACAGTCAAAAGATTGAATCGTGATGTAGCAAAGGTGAATTTTTTCTTGAACTTCAACTAATTGTAAGTCTGACACAAAAGGATGGTTCCCTTCTCACAAGTTGCTCTATTCTAGCCTTAGTTTTTCTATTGAGAAAATCTTTATTTTTGCTTATTGAGTTACTTCTAAGAGTTACTGTTTACTTGTGTGATGTTATATCAAAGAATATATTTTGAAGTCTTTGATTCTGCATATTGAATATTGATGGTAGTTACCAAGCTTGTTCCTGTAAAAAACCATTTGAGTTTTATTTTCTCCATGTGTAGTTCATCACAAATACCACTTGTGTTATGTTGTGATGTACACAACTAGTAACCTTAATTAAGTTCAAGCCCTACTTTAGGCGATTGACGTGAAGCGATTTGATTAGGCGTTGGATTGGTATTTATAAGGCTACTAGCAAGAGAAGCCTTTGAGTTATTCGTAGATATTTTGACTAACATGTCCATGAGGGGTATCATCTTCAAGAATGGGGCCTACCTCAAGTGTACTTATGAGAGCATGAAGGCCTTGCTCTTAGATGAATCGTTCTACCTAGGGGGCTAGTATGGACTATTATGGTGCTTAGATAGGTCCGTTGTGTGTATAGCTACAACTATAGTAAGTCTAAATTATTCCTCTCGAAGTGATTGTTGGTGGCATGAGATGTCAAAATCTTGATGATGTTGATAGCTCCAAAATTTGGGGTGGATTGGGATTGGTTCTACTATTGGGTGGTGAGTCGTCAATTTTGATCTACGTAGTAGCAAGATAATAGAATTGATGATTCAGGTTGTGAAAGTTTGTACAAGAGGCACAATACAAGTGGTGCATTGTTCTATTCACTACTTTTTTTTTTTGCTCTTGAAGGATTTTCAATAAAGCTGCTTTAGAGAATTGTCTTGCTATGTGTTTATCATATTGTGCGTGTGTGAACCAAGTGAATTGAGATCTTTTAAGAGGCACAATACAAGTGGTTCATTGTTCTATTCACTACTTTTTGTTTTTTTCTTGCTCTTGAAAGATTTTCGATTGAAGCTGCTTTAGAGAATTGTGATGCTACGTGTTTATCATATTGTGCATGTGTGAACCAATGAGATCTTTTAAGCTCATGCTACAAGGATTTGGGAAGAAAATTTCAGGGTGACCGTTGGTTTTTATCAACTCAGTATGCATGTTAGTTTCTTTGTAGATTCACCACTAGAGAAGGCAAGATCGTGAAAGCATTATAAGGTTTTGCTACAAGTTGTAAAGTCCTATCATGGCCACACTTGTGCAAATTCAATTGAGTAACCAAAATTCACTAAAGTACTGCGCATCAAACTCTCCACTCAACCTGAAAATGCATGACTGTGTTTGCCTTTAAGCTTGGGAGATTGCAATACTATCTATCACATATCTGTACACTAGACACAAGCTGTGGCATCCTGTGGCACCAGAGCCCACCTCAAAAAGGACATGCCTCATTAGTTCATATAGTGCTCTAACCAGGTGATGTTGGGAAACTTGGTTGTTGGGTCATGCAGGCCAATTTTAGGGATCTCACCCTAGTCTACTAGCCTTTTGTCAAATCTGCAAAGAACCATTGATACTTGTACCTAGGTACACATATTTTTCAACACCTCTTTAAGATGCTACAACTCACCTACATACAAAAATAGAAAAGAGCCACTTTAGAAATAAATTACCATCATTTATACTTGTTGGGAGCACACATTTCTCACCAAGATACAATCATACAATGTACGTGGTCCCCAATCCGAGCATCATTCTTCGAATACATCTTGGAAGGTGTGTCTCTTCACTCTTAATGACCCTAGATCAAGATACATCAAGATGGATGGTACAGATTATTTCTAGATGGGGCCTTCACTACCTGCGAGTCTCTACATGGGGCCTATAGCCCTTCACATGTCAGGATGCTTTAGGCACTTCGGTATGTAACTCTCTTTAACTCCTCTTGTGTAACTCCTAGGACCTTTGGTGATTGACCCTCCAGATTCCAAGACCCTTGCTATGAAGAAGTGTTATGACCACAATCATGCATTAAGTAGGAAACCATAAAGAGTACATGAAATCCAATGTCCATCCAAGATGCACCTGAGAGCAGATAGGCTCCAGTGACCTGAGAGTGGATAGAGCACCATCATGCGTTGTGTTCCCATTCTTGGCTATTAGCTCTTGTCCTTTCTTGGCATTCTTAATCAGATCCATCAATTTTTGGTTATCGCTAAGAGCCTCGATGGGATTATCCATTGCTTGGAAAACACCAAGATCCTTCCAACACTTAACAAGCGAAAAACACTCAACCATAGTTTCAGTGACATTAGCTTTTTCCCACAAAAAAGTAATTTTTCATGCAAAAGGGTTTTGTAAACTTTCTTTTTTTTTGTTATTTATACCATTTTCGTCAGCAAAATGTGAGTGCTGATTCTATTCGTAATTGCAGCTAGAGACGTTCAAGCGCACCCTTATGCAGTCGTTGCAAGAGGACGAAGAAATCTCGCCCGTAAGTTTCTGTTCGTTCGGTGAAATCAGTCATTGCTGTTATTGTCCTTTTTCAAATCTCTAATGGAATTGGAACGAGCCATACAGCTCGACTTACCTGTTGTTCACCTTTTTGGCATTGTTGCAGCAACTAGAGAGTGCTGAAAAGCTAGCAGCTTACAGAGCATCATCGCTTGATACCCCTTTCAAAAGCTTACATGTTTCAGGTAGGTCTTGTTGCTACTAAACTTAACTCAGATTGGTCTCGCTCGTCTTGAAAACGTTGAGGGCCATTCTGAAAGTTGAATCTTGTAAATTGTGGTGACTGATGTATGTTTATGCAAATGAATGGATTTGTAAGATAATAGTATGTATTGTATAGCCAATGTTTGTCGGTAGGTGTTAATTTTTATGTATCTTAATTGCACTTGTTGATTTCAGAAGGAGATCGCTCCCTTCACAGAGCTTATGTTGTTGAGGATGATGGGAACAGTGCACTGTCTTTACGGTCTAGTCATGTTGGAAGATCGGCCTCCATGCCTGTGGACACAATTGTTTCTGCTTCAGCTCGAGATGATGATGGTCATGCTGCGTCCGATGGTAAGATTTTAAGAAAATTATATTCCTAAGTTGAATCTGATCGACTAAAGAAGATGACCCTAAATTCTAAAATCTGTCCTTCAGTCGTGAAACATCTCATTGTCTTTGATAACAGTAACTGTCTACATCAGCATGAGTGTTTTTCTTTTGATTGGTACCTTAACGACTGAAAATTATGGACTAAATCTATTTTTGGCTTTGGTACCTAGGACTAAATAAACTGTAAACTAGAAGCCCTTTCCAACCTGGAACAGTGTTTCAATTCCAATACATTTCAGGTCCAATTCCAGTACTTTTTAAATTATTTTCATTATGTTTTTTCACGATTCATTGCAGTGAATCAGGAAACCAGCGAATCGCGATTTGCTGCAACTATGATATTATTATGATAGATATACCATGGATGCAGCAGAACGCGAAACCAGCGAATCGCGATTTGCTGCAACTATGATATTATTATAGAATTTTCAATATATCATGGATGCAGCGGAACACGTTCTGCTCATCCACATCCCGGAATGCTATTTAAATTTTTTTTCAGACAAATTCAAAAAAAACACTCAATAGCAGAAGAAAACACATAAATAGTAGTAGCAATTTTTTTATAGACTGCCGAAAAAGTTGTACACTCAATTAAAACAGAAAAAACAGCATAAATCATGGTTTTTTTGGAAAAAATTCAAAAAAATTTAGTACACATTTCGGGAAATTCTAATGTAATTTCCCAGAATGCGTTTTGGATCGTGTTCCGGAAAGAGGCATGCATCTATGCATTTTGTGTTCCTCAATGCGATCTGGAACCCATTTTGGGGAGATTCTCGTTAGGGCTTCTTGGACCCTTTCAAATTTTTCCTTTAATAAAAGGTCTTGATTTATTCCTAGTGTTTGTAAATTTTTTTAGGCTTAAATTCTTTTTATTTTGAGTGTCTTAATTTTGTTAGCAGTTCATACTGCAAAATTCAAGCAAGAAATCTGCAGCAGACTTCCCAGTTGTGAACTTCTAAATATGTTATATGTAAGGGTATGATAGTTGTGCAGTTTTGAGTTTTACAAACATCAAGGGCCTTTTTTCTGGACAAATTCGCTGAAACTGTGAAAGGTAAAGTCAAAATGGTTTTAGTTGAATATTTGCAGAAATTGTGGATGCATTTTTTTCTCCATACTTGGCATCTGACAAAATCTGGCCAGCAGATCTATCCCTCAATCACACCCCAAAAAGTCCCAAAACCAAACTGTTTGAAAATCAGGGCCCTGCTGCGTTTTCTATTTATTTAATTGATTTTTAAATGTATAACTTTAATATTCGTTTCGAATGTACAGTATGTTCTGACCTATTTTGGTAAGAGAGAGAGAGAGAGAGAGAGAGAGAGAGAGAGAGAGAGAGAGAGAGAGAGAATCCGTTACATCAATTTCACAGTTTTTATTTTAGTTAACAATATGTTTAAAGTAGGATCCACTTTGATTTCAAGAGCCTGTAGGGCCAGTTTGGCCCCTTCGCAGCTCTCTCTGATTTCAATGCATCTGACATCCTTTTGTTGATTTTTGGTTGTGAGATCATGCAGCTCCAAAGCACAACACACAATCTCAAAGAAGTCTTTCCCTGACTCCTCATCTTACTCCACAGCTAACACCAACAGGCTCACCCAAGAGGCGTTCCACAGCTGGATCTCCAAGGCAACAATCTGGTTCAGGTTCACCAAAACATCATTCTTCCAACGAGTTTAAGGTCTCTTTGCCGTCGTCACAAGCTACCAGTCAGGCCACCACTGCTCCAAACTCCCCTCCTCCTGGCAACTCGTTACCAAGTAAGTTTATAGTTGAGGTTTAGGCTTTGATATGGTAATGTTGCTTTACAATGCATATTTTTGCAAACTTGTTCCTTCATCGTAAACAGTCTTGTGCCTTTGATCTTGAGGATGTAATATTTCAAAGACATGAAACAAGTCCTTGTTTTCTCATTTAATTTTGGACCACCTCACCAAGCACAAGATCGGGGCATCGTTTTGTCAAGGTTTGTCCAATTTTGTGGACCTTTTGGGTGGAAGAATCTCGTTTGTTGAGATGAGTTCCAGAATGTAGAAACTGTGAATAAGATTTTATGGTTGGGAAGGGCCAGCTTTGCCATTTAAGGGCCCTTCCCTCCCACTTCCTGCTGTCAAACGTGGCCATTTGCTCTTCTTAATTTAAGAACTTTCATCTCCAACTTGTGCATGCACCTTCTAATTCCAGGAATCCAGTGTTATGTAGCAACTTGTTTTCCAAGAGTCTGATTTATTTGCGATATGGGTGACAGCACGGACTCCTAAAGTGGATGGGAAGGAGTTCTTTCGAAAAGCTAGGTGCAACTTGTGATTTTGGTGTCATTTTCTATATGTATTGCATTTTCATGAAACGCTAGTGGTGTAATATGCTTTAGATATATCAGTATCTAATTCTGTTGTGGTCCGTTTTATGATATCTTGTTCATAGGAACCGCTTATCTTATGAACAATTTAGTGCATTCCTTACAAATATCAAAGAACTCAATGCACACAGACAGACTCGGGAGGTATGGAGTCATTGTACAAGCTTTCTAGGTCAATTCCAGTTTATGATTTAGGGTCTTTTATTTATGTTGTGTTATGTAGCACCACTGGTTGACAGCTGTAAATTAGCTCTCATAAACTTCACTTGATTTTGAGTTCTTGCAAGTGGGTTGACTGCTATGCCAGTCAGGAGATCTTTCCTGTGTTTTGTTTGCATTTGTAGGAAACATTGAAAAAAGCGGATGAAATATTTGGGCCTGAGAATAAAGATCTTTATGCTTCTTTTGATGGGCTACTAAGTCGCCACCTTCCTTCGTGAAATATGAACTGTGTCTTGGGTCTCCGTCCTTTGCGCTATCTATTGAAAGATTGATTCGACCATCCCCTTTGACTTCCAAAGGCAGAAGATGCGGAGTATGGTGTAGTTCAGCAAGGACCAGATCTTATGAAGATTGACGTCCTTTCTTCCTATTTGGGATGAAAATGAAGTCATGCATGATGCTTAGAAAATCATGCCCATTTTCCACTTTGTTTCAAACAGAAAGAAATTTGTATATGAACTCTTTACCGTATGATGGCTTCAATAGCCAGGTGAATTAAGTTTCCTACTAAAAAAATATTCACTTCATTCTGCAGATCGAAGTTCATGAGAGTTGCTCAAAAGCATACTCACTTCCGCCGCTCCAATTTTTACTGTTCAGCTCTATGTTTTTATATTTTGTATTGAGATCCTTCTTCTCTAAAGGCATGTTGTCATTTGGTTCTAAAATGGCATATCGGGCTAGATTTGCTTGTTTTGCCGGTGGTTATGTACTCCTAATGGCAGCTGTGTTTAGCTACTCACTGGTGTGTATGCATGTGGTGGTACTGTAGAACATTGCTGCAGATCTCGTTGCGCAGATTAGGATGTTTCTACTATAAGTATCCATACAAAAAAGTGTCTTCACTTTTTATCATCTAATTTTCATGTTAAACTGTTTTCCAAATAAAGTCAAAGTTGAGCATTTGCACTTGCTTGCACTACTGGTTCTTGATTGCTTTGAAGAAGTGAATCTTATCTGTAGCTAGATGGGCATTGTGTTGCTTGTTGGTTTGTTTATGTGCATATGCCACGTGCATGTGTGCGCGGGTGCATAGGTTTGATTAATGGCATGCCAAACTGTGGATAATTTTTTGCATCGTAACAAGAGTTTGCTTTCTGGAAATGAAAGTTGTGTAACATTCTCACAACATGAACGGGAAACCCATCTTTTCCCTCTAAAAACTTCTAAGTTGTTGCGTGTGTGATATGGCTTGTGTGCTATTGTGGCTATGCATTAACTTTTTACAATATCTTTTATACATTTGGATCGCAAATCTATCCTCCTTTTGTCGTGGACATTTGATTGAATCATACAACACAAATCTCTCGCTCATTTGTAACAAAAAATATCTACAGTATTGCCCTCGTGATTGTTTGTGGACAAAATGGAGTTTCACTTTGGGAGCAACCACAACATATTGGCATCCAAATTCATAGTAAATGAGAGCAACCCTCATTGCAAATGAAAAATAGTCAATTTCAAGTTGCATTCCTTTCACAAGATTGTGAACATATTGATATGTATGTGGATATCGTTCATGTAGCTATATGGGAAACAAAGACCATGGAAAAAATTATGCTACAAGCAATGCTTCATTTTTGTTTGTTTGATCCAATTTTTTCATAATGCAATTTCATAAATACATTGTATAAACAATTGTGTATGGTAAATTCACATGGACTTTGCCTTGTAGGTTGTTAGTCAAATTTTGTGATGGTGATGCTCATAGGAGCGATTTTGTCCCCACTTTCTTCCACATCTTGACCAACGATGCCCATGTGACCATTTGAGTTCTTGCATATCGTCTTTGAGTGATCTCAAACACATCTCAATCATTCTCCCATAAAGGAGAGCTTTCCCTTTAGGACGCCTAATAGTTCAAATATCAAAGCACTAGACAAGTTGACACCATCTAAATATTTAGGAAAAACCCACAAAAATGCTTCTCGAATGAAAAACCGTGCATCGCTACTAGTCGACATTTAGGCACCTCCATACAAGTATATTCACTATAGGGCGGCTTTTTAAATCTGCCCTTTATGTTGAATAAAGAGATGCCTTAAAATAGGCAGTTTCCTATGGTGCATAAAGGGCAGCCTATAAAAATGTCCTTTATGTAGTATAAGTGGTGGTTTTTTTAGGCCACTCTTTACATTGCATAAAAGGTGGTATAAAAAGTGTCTTTAAAAGGCAATCTTAAAATTGTGCCCTTCGTGCAACATAAATGACCTTAAAAATGTGCTCTTTGTGCAACATAAAGGATGACTTTGAAGGAGTACCCTTTGCATTGGATAAAAATGTGGCTTTTAAGATTGCTTGCAAAGTCTTTTATTTCAAAATATAAAATAGTTATTATTACACTCTAGGCGACTTATTCCTTGTTGAAATTTATAAATATAACAAAATTAAGTGAATACTATTTTATAAATTATCAAATTTAAGGCACATTATTATGAGATAATTATAATTGTATAAATTTTGGGTGATAAAATTTTGAGTTTTGAGTATCAAATGTTTAAAAACTTTCTATCAAAAGAAAGAAAAATAGCCCAAATAAAAAACTCTAATTGCCTGTGGCATACGGACGACCTAAGGTTTGCAACATAAATGCTGACCTTTAAATTTGTTTGCCCTTTGAATTCCAGAATGGTGATCTAAAAGTCGCTTTTATGCAATCCGAAGGGTACAATTTTAAGGTCATCCTTTATGCTGCCTTTATGCAATGCAAAGGTACAATTTTAAGGTCATCCTTTTTGTTGCGTAAAGGGCACAATTTTAGGCCACACTTTATGCAGAATAATGAGCACATTTTCAATGTGACCTTTTATGCATAGCTTCATAAATGATACTTAAACGTTTTTTTTTCAAAATTTGAAGCTTGAGGGACAATATATACACCTTCGGACGCAATCTATTTGTAGGTCATGTTGTGGCATATGATCCATCTATGTATACACAGTTAACTGCTCATAATTAGAGTCTTTTGCAACACACATACTGAGCGTTCATGACATAACTTGTCTCAAATGTTTTGACTATTCACTTTGTCATTTTGTTTCATTGTCTTTCAACATTTGTTGCGACGCTTGGTTGATAGACTAGGCTTACAACTAAAAGATAGCCATATTTCAATCATTGTGAAGATTGCAAAAGGTATGATGAAAAGCAAAATGTTAGCAACAAATGTTTTGATTATGTTGGGAATAGGGCAAAGCTACTTAACTTATACAATGCTACCCATGACAACATTTGAGGCAATCTTCGGATGAAGCTAGTTCAACGAGCATGTTGTTGGCTGCCTCACCAATCTAGTCAACTTAAAATCTTGTACAATAGTCAATATAGACCTTGCATGGTGAGAGTTGTAGTGGGAGATTAGCTGCAACAAGAAGAAGGTACACATTTCAATCCTGCAATACTCAAACATATGTATAGACTACTTCTTGGACTTGAAGGAGCACTAACAAACCACAACTAGAACCATCATTATCAAAATTGAGCTTGCAAAGCACTCAAAAGGGCAATTCAATTATATTCAAAGCAAGAAGACACTCTTCCAAGTTCAATTGTCAATGTTGGAAAAAATTAAGAAGCAAAGCTAAGGCACTAGTGCCATTGCAAGTCAAGTTTAGAAGTACAAAAATAATTATTCCATCTACTTTAGGTTGATTGGACTTAAGACTTGACTTTGGTGTGGTCCAATCATAAAGAACCTCCTTCCCTACAAAGGAAGGATGTTTTTGTGTATTTTGAATCCTTCTAGTTTTATCAAAACTAAATATTCCACCTACTTTAGGTTGATTGGACTTGAGACTTGACTTTGGTGTGGTCCAATCACAAACCACCTCCTTCCCTACAAGGAAGGGTGTTCTTGTGTATTTTGAATCCTTCTAGTCCTCATGCCAAATTCTTAAAAAAAGGGTCCTCTTTGTTGCCAAGTCTTTGTGTCGTTTTTGCTCTTTCCTTTGTTGGAACGCTTGATGTTTTGGATGTAGTGATGCTTTGATATTACTCTTGCATTTAGATTTGTGATGAAGACATGCCCTTGTAGGGAATGAGCGCTTGAAAGCTTTTCCCATAGTTGGTCACCATTTCATGAAGACATGCGCTTGTAGGGAATGAGCGCTTGAGGAGTCGAGGCTTTTCCCATCATTGGTCACCCTTTCATTATTTATTGAAAATAGTGTTAGGATTATTGTTAAATGGAAGAGTAGTGTTAATGCTTGGATAGTGCTAAAAGAGTAGTGTACGTGGATGAAAGTAGCATTAAAGTGATGTGAATTGTGGTGGTTGTTGCTTATGTGCATTGAATGTAGCGATTGCGGGTGTAAGAAGTGAGATTTGAGTGCAAAGTGAATGGTGCGTAAAGTAATTTTGGCCTGTATTGTGGTTTGTAGCAAAAATGTAGAAGTGGAGTGAAAATTGTTTTTGAGCTTAAATTCGTATAAGAATCACATGTAATCACGATACTACAGAATGACACGCCTATGTGAACTATATATGCCTTGATAATCCTAGTGTGAGACACAAATCGACAACATAGGTCTCTGTGCTTGTGTACTATATTCTGTGAGAGGGAGAAGTGTATGAGACAGATGAATGTGAAAGACACAGAAAATGAGTCCATCTCGGAGTATGTTACAAAACTCTATCTTGGGGGCTTCTTGAAGATTTTATGCCATATGGCTTGCCCTTGAAGTAAACTTGTAGCCTGTGACTCGCAGACGCTCTTGTGATTGGTAGTGTCTGGGAATGTGACATGAATACCAGCACTGAAATTTTTGTGTAGAAAGTGGTACCATCTCGCAGAGGGTCCAGCCTGAAGATCTTGAACAGGATATTGAAGTGGTATGTGCTAGTGATCCTATATGCTAGTTAAGAAGCATCACTTATCCTACAACTATTCTTAGCAAAACTAGTCCGCTTAATATACGAGTGGTTTTCAGTACACTAGGAACTTTTCTAGTTTGCACCGTGTCAGAACCAGATCCTTCATAAAATGTCCTTTACTGATGGTAGGCTCTTATAGATTTTACTCAATTTCAGATCAAGAAGCAACCGCTGCAGCGACTCTGAACCTTGTTGGTAATTAAAAGACCGTTGGGCTCACTACAGAGCCAGTATAATCTCAACTCGGAGATTAATGGATAAACATAATATACAACATACGCAATCCTCCAAAATTGTATACTAATGTTTGAACAAGAATACTAAAGGCGAATTTTCAATGTCCAATTACCTCGTATATTATGGTTAGTTTTGGATCACATAAAATGTGCCAATTCTAAATGAGTGATCAAGGACAAGCACTTGCAAACATCACAAACAACAAATACGTACTGAATTAAATGCTACGAAGCCTTTTCATCAGGAGGTGAACTTATCCTGCTGATTTCCCTCTAGTTTTATCCTGACACTCGTAGATCACTGCACGTAGAGTTTGATTTGGAGTCAATCGTTTGTGCTCAAGGCTAATATGTGTCAACGGGGAGGTGTTGTGCTCCTCAAACCATTTCCTGGTTGCCACGGAATCATATGCGTAGCCATCGGCAACAATAACTGGATCCGCCATAACTTCCTGCAAAATGTTTTATGATTGATGTTATGACTCTTAAATCATCAATTTTTTCTCTTCATAAAGACTATTGCATTGAGGTCCATCAAGCGTTCTTTCTTGGCCATATCTCATCTTCTGAAGACTCCAATGAGTCCTAATATGATCACAAGAGTTTTAAGGAGACAACTGGAAAACTTTGAAACCTGCAAAGAAGTGATGCACAGTTGCATCGTTTCAGGTCTATCAGAATTCTTGTGTGTTTCTGGTCATATTTAATCTTATGAAGACTCCACTCATTCCGGATATGACCAGAAGAGTCTGAAAGAGAAGGCCCGAAAATGTTGGGACCTGCAAATAAGTGATGCACATTGCACAGTCGCATGCGTGCTCGGTTTAAAGCACGCACTCCCAAAAAACAACAGATAGACTTTTAAGTGAAAATACTAAAGATGATTGAAGCGAAAAGAACAAAATTGTTTATTATGCAAACAACCTCATGGGAGAATGAGAAAACTGATAACTCTCATTTCATCTCATTTAGTGAATAAAAAAACCCTTAAAAAGTTACCTGTACTATTGGACAAAGAAATCTGGCAGGAATGATGTCCTTCGTGTGCTCTTTTGAGGTTGGTTCTTGACAGGCCTCTTTTATAGTACAACCCTCAGCAAACTCTCGAATACGGTCCAACGTAGGCAGCAAAGTATCAACGTCTGGCCTATGCTTACGCTTCATTTGAGCACAGTGTAAAGCCAGTATAGCAACTTCCCTAGTCTCTTTGAGAGGCCACTTACCAGCGGAATAATCCAGAACTTCAGGTAGTTTGTTACAAGCCAAAGCTTCTTCAACGGCATCGATAACACCGACTGCGGGTTTGCATGTTAGTAGTTGAAGCATCACAATGCCTAGAGCATATACATCAGATTTAGGACCAAAAGTACCTGTCCGTTGATATTCAGGGTCAATGTATGCAAAGGTTCCTACAGGTGTGGTCTCTTGCAAATAAGTGCTGTTGTTATCAGAAAACCTTTCAGGAACAAGTCTGGCAAGTCCCACATCACCAAGTTTACTGACAAAATTTCGATCAAGTAGAATGTTTCCCGGCTTCAAATCTCGATGCACTATAGGTTCAGGCTGGGAGCTATGAAGGGAATGTAAGGCAATAGCAACCTCTACCATGATGCGAATCCTCGTATACCAAGGAAGTGGGGAATTGCCACCTCTACAAGCCAATCTATCTTCTAAACTACCATTTGACATGTATTCATATACCAAGCATCCTTTTTCAGGACAGCAGCCCAAGAGAAGAACCATATGAGGATGATGGATGCGGCTAAGGAGCTCCACCTGCAACATAAATATGACAAATAGGAATTTTGTAAGAGATGTTACGCCTTCTGGGCATGTAAAAAATCCAAATGTTCCACTCTGTGACATCATTATGCAGGTTTTAAAACATGAATCAGGGTATGGTGATCAAGCTTGTTTAAATCAAGTGACGAAACGTTTATATTTTTGGTTGCACCGCGGTAGCTTTTCAGTGATTGTTAAAGGAGAATGCCTTTCTCAGAATCCACTTCTCATTCAGGTATATGTTTTTGGGACAATATCCCATTTCCAAATGAAAAAACACCTAATCACCCCTGCAGGTTTATAGCTTTTCTATACCAATTTTGAAACTGCCTCCCCCACATCCCTGTTAAATATGTATCACTGTGTTAGCTTGTTATCCTTTTTGTTTGATGCATTAGGCTTGAGAACTCACACAGGTTATGGGCCCACGGACGTAAGGACGCCATCATCAAGTGATATTGTCCATGATTCGCATTTGCGTAGATCCTATTGTTTGGTCCGCATTCGCGTTGTTTTTCCGCTACATGGTATTAGAGCCAATCGATAAGAGAAAGATGGCTAGTGCATTCCAGACCAAGATCAAGATCAGCCTTGATGGCATGAAGTATCGCATATGGAAGTTCAAAATAAAGACACATCTCAAAGGTGAATAGATCTGGTCTGTCACGGATCTCACAGAGCGAAGACCTCCAGAGGGAGATCCAAGGAGAAATTAATCTTAGCTACTGTGCTACCAGGGAAATGATACCTGACCTCATGATGAAAAGTCTGAGTGAAGAAAAATTCTACATGTTCAGAGATGTCAATCAAGAAGGGTTATTTACATGAGGGAGTTTGAATTGAGGGTGGGATTGATAACTGCAATTCAACTCATGGTTAGTTAACTGTTACCTGTCATATCTGTGAAAGAAATATGGCTTGCTCTAAAAGAAATCAGTTTAGTGGCGGGTGTTAAGAGTCTGTAGTTTAGAAGATATTGGGACACGTCACTCATTATTTTGATGCATATAGGTGTTTTGAGATGAATGATAATACATTCCTGTTTTGGACGATAACACACGCGTGTCTTAGTTGTTTGTTTATATGCTTTGTACTTTGCTGTCTATAATTATATGTTTGTCTCTGCTGTCCTCTGATAGTAAATATAGTAGCCAATAGTTCTATCAGAGATGATCAAGTACCTCTTGTCAATTGCAAGGATGGCGGATGTAGGACTGGAGGTGCATTTCAGGGAATCTCGTGCGGAGGAAGCTGAACATGCAGATGATCTAGAAATGGGAGGAGATCAAGAAATGGATGTAGAAAATCCACAGCCAAGTCGGCCAAGCAGGATTCTAATCTATATAACATTGCACGGCCCGCGAACATCTATGTTCAATCGATTATGTAAATTATTCAAGATACTGAGGGACATACTTAATTTACAAAATAGTGTGTCTAAACCAAATTGAGTACAAAGAGAATGAACAAACACGTCCAAAATCTGAAATGCAACCTTTTGCTTCTGACAGCTCCAGAATCCAAAACAAACACTTCACAGTGCTTACCTCGCGTTGAAACTCTCTGGTACCTTGATATCCATCCTCTTCCAAAACTTTTATAGCAACTGTCATGTGGTGCAGCTTCCCCTTGTACACTGATCCATATCCACCTTCTCCCAATTTGAGAACGTCAGAAAAGTTGTTTGTCGCAGCTCTAAGTTCTTCATAGTCATACTCCCTGTACCTTTGTCTAACTAATTGCAAAGCTTCTGTAACAGTCTTCCTTGCTTCTGCTTCTTCAAGAGACTTGGCCTCTGCGGCCTTTCGTCGTCTAGCTTCTGTTCTTGCTTTCTGTTTAGCAAGCTCAACCACTGCTAATGCCTTCTCAGCTTTTTCTGCCTCAATGGCAGCTATTTCTCTTGCACGTTCAGCTGCTCTCAATGCTTGCTCTCGCTTCTTGGCCTCTTCCAATTGTTTGGTAGCATATTCGCCTGCCTGTAATTGCTCGTAAATTAGCATAGTGAATTGACTAATTCTGAACAGGGCAGACCACCTAGCCTATCTATGTAAGGATTCTATATTATGTAAATGAAGTGAATGGATTGGTGTTGCGTTTATAGCAGCATTAATTAGCAGGAAATATGTCAGATGATAGACTACCTTCTCAGCTGCCCAAACAGCAACTTTCTCCGCTTTCATCCGTAAAACAGCTTGTTCATCAGCATCTTTTAGTGCTTTTTCTGCAAGAATAAGTGCTTGCTCAAGCTGATGTCTCAGAATTGTAACCTCCTACGCCACAAACAAAACACGGTCTGCTCAGCTATTTGGAATCTGAATGGCATATCATACTTACCAAAAATTCCTAAAGCAGCTGAAAATCTAATAAAGGTTTCGCAGTGTTAGAGCAAATCTTAGAACTCCTTGCGTTTTATAACCCCAGGCGATCTTTGCAACAACGGAGCTTATAGAAACTGCTTTGGCATTTGGTGCTTACGTGATCGTAAGTATGTGGCAGCCCAACTGACATTTCCTTCTCATATAGCGGTGAAACTCTAACCGACACAAATGAAACATTTTGCAAGCCTTTTGCTTCAGAAGTGACGTGGTTTTCCTTAATTTTCCCGCTAGCAAACGGCTGTTCCAAATCCTCGTCATATATCTGTTCTTCAGAACTTTTACAAGGAATGTACTTGCTTTCAAACTGAGAGGTGTACTGAAAATCAAGGTTTTGACCCTTGTCAAAGCTGCAAGAACGTCTGAAATCGCTCATTCCTAACTGCCGTTTACTTTGCAAAAAGCTTTGGTAAGGGCTCAAAAGAGAAATCTCACGACCACTCATTCGATTCGTTGATGAGGTTGTACGGGATAGCTGTGGATGTGTTGGCCGATCCCACTTAAGAGGCATCTGGTTAGCTAAGTGCAAAGATTCAGTATCAATGTCGAACTCACCTGCGAAGTGCCAAGAAGATTTAGCAAGCATAACTTTGTGACACAGCATAGCCGCAAGAGTTTTATTGTAACACGGGTTAAATGAGTATAATTTGCTTAGCTGATTCACAATGTATTCGTATTTTCATCAAAAGGCCATAGCGTTAACACAACTTTCCATTGTCTCTTTGTTTATCTCTCACAACATGACCATATGCATTTGGCACATCCAAGAGGCATAAAAAATGCTCCTCCACTCTTGAATGCTAGAGTGTTTTTTAACTCACTCACTTAGAATCCTCACAAAACAACTTGCAAAAGAAGAAATACAAAGAGTAAATCCTAGGTTAATAGTAGGCATGAGTTCTTAGATTGCTAGCACATCCAACCAACATACGATACCACATGCAAAAAGTTTAAGCAATAGATCATTAGTAGGTTGAATTCTTGGCACATCCAACCTACAAAAGACATTCCAAGAGATCAAATCATAGGTTACGAGTTACGAGTAGGTTGAGATCTTGGATTCCTTGATTAATTTTGGCACATTTTGGAATTGGGGCTCTTCACATCCAAAAGTGAGACTTTTCAAAATTTCACAACAATTTTGATGCATGGAGTCTCTCTCTCTCTCTCTCTCTCTCTCTCTCTCTCTCTCTCTCTCTCTCTCTCTCTCTCTCTCTCTCTCTCTCTCTCTCTCTCTCCCCATTACTACTACTAATAATAACCTATGCTCATATGTTGCTTTGCTATCCAAAGAATCAAGACACATCAAATTCACATACAAATCTATATGGCCTTAAGACATTTGCAAGTCTACCTCTTACATATAATGCAATGTAGAGAGATTAAGGCAATAATAATCTGCATGAGGGACAATGAAGAAACAAAATGTTTCTGATTACAAAGCCTTGCTAGCTTTCAGCCCTTCGCCTGACGAAGATGTTTGCGAACTCGCACATCTGGAGACACGAAACATGAAGAGTTTTGCGAACACGAAAGTCAACAGAGACGAAGATGAACGGTTCGCGAACACGAAAGATTCACGAACGAGATTCCTTCATGGTCCAATAAGGAAGAAGGCAGACGAGGTAAACATAACCCCTTGAGCGCTCACACTCCAAGGAGTACCACCAAAGATCATGCAAGTACCCAGAATTACAATATACTCCCTAGGTCGTGGCTAATCTGCCACTCTTGTAATTCTCTGGTTAGTTGTAGATGCTTAATCTTAGATTTACACAGAGAGACCGTACTTACTAGATCATACTTGACATATAGATCAACAAAATACACATAGTGTAACAGAGTGAAGAAGTCTGATGCTAGTAAGCAATCAAGACGATATACAGAATACATGTCTGCCTACGTGCGAAGACAATTATGTCTACGATCAGAAGATCCAACTGTCCGCTAGTGAAGCGAGACTATTACTCGTGAGAGAACCGTGTTTCTCTCATGCCAACGCCCTGGATGGATTCGCATGCAGTGCTTGAAGAAATCAGAGAAAATTAATATAGATTATTTTCTTGTTGTGTCTGATCTTGGATGTTGAATGCTTATGCTGATATTTCATATGTCTGAGTTTTTCTTGTTCATTTGAATTTCGCAATTTGGTTGAAACTAAGTCGAATGCTGTATTAATTTCGTGAACGTAGATCAGTAGTGACTAACTACACTCTGGAGGACTGTAGGAGTGATTCAGATAGCAGTGCCCAACGATTGCATCTGAACTCCATCCGAGTCCTGGAGGAGGAACACGATTCGCCTTCGCGAAAGTTTTGCGATCGCGAATGTTTCGCGACTTCTCTTCATTCAATAGTGGTATCAAAGCATATAACAACCGAATTCTCCTCTCATCAGTGGTATCAGAGCATATCACGACAATTTTTCCAACAGACAAGGCATCAAACTTTGCATTTGACAATCAACAAAAGACAACTACATGTGGAATTTTTTCATTTGAATATAGGATGTTGAGTCCTCCACAATAGTTGAGTTGCATAAGATTTGGAGTTGTCCCCAGTTAGGTGCAAACTTGAATCCTAAGCGTTGTGGTAGTGGATATTTGGATCCTTGTGCTCCTTGGCTTAGCCTTATGTGACATAAAGTGTAATAATCTTGATATTTACAACTGCCATTTTTGGGTAAAAGAAATGACTAAAAGCTTTCGATGCCATTCAAAATAAAAAAGTATAGACATGAAGCTACCACCAAAGGATATTGTGTAGTCATCGCATTTTTCTATGTAAGGTACAATTGTATAGAGCTTTATGACAAAGTTATTATAATTATACTAATTGTTTCATGTATCATGTTTGGTCAAGTTCTACTCGACATCAATAGAATATTGATGCCTTTTATCTCTCGTATCTATGTCTAGTTTCACCTTGGTGACCACCAAAAAAAAAGAAATTGAAGATAGATTATTCACATCAAATCAACCAGAAATCAAAACTGGAATCAAGGAAATGAGGAGAAACTTTTTGGAGAAAAATAACATTAATTGGGATATACTGACAAACTTATATGAAACATCAAACATAAACAACTCTACGATAAGATAAGGGAATTCATGATTTATTTTTGTAGTTTCATGTGCGTGAGCTATTTTACTGGTTGAAATGTGTAGATTCAAGGTACTAGTAATCTGTAAATGTAGTCACTAATATTTGTGGTATCAAAGAGAGGGTAGGATTGAGGTTATGGTGGATCATTCTATCTTCATAACTAGATTAATGCGTTGATGTGTTTCCAAAAGAAAAGAAGTCATAAGAAAGAGATGTTGTATGTAGAGAAGCCTTGTTGAAAATCTAATTTTTTTTTGGTTGTTTATGCTTTTTGCATGTGCCTTTGGAAACTAGGACCAAAGAGGATCTAAATTCATTGATTGGCAAAATTGTTGGGTATGGTGAGTCAAAGCAAAGGGTATAAAAGTTTTGTTTCTTCCAATAAGATTCTAATATCTCGGGACTTAATCCTATGATGAGTCAAAAATGTACATGCATGGTGATGCTTCATATGTTCAATCTAACATCCAAAAGTTTTCTGAGATCCAAGAGGAACAAAGTATGATTGAGTAGGAGCAACCTCGAACTACAACTACTCCAAGAAGGCCATTAGCTAGAGCTTAGTACTTTAATTTTTCTTTGAAATTTCCATTACAATAATGAACATAGTAGTTGCTACTGGGACTACAAATTTTGATGCGATTCATTTTGGAGTTTATTTTAGGTGATTATGGTCAAAATTTTTGTAGAGATACGCTATTCATAACTTGTAATTGATGTTCATTCAATAATTTTAGTTGTAAATTACTTTTTGTTCACATTTCACTATAGTAAGGGCTGATATGATGCTATATCTATTAATCTTATTTATAACTAGTTGGGGCCTATCAAATATTTTAAATGCAGAGGCATGAATGGTGGATGGATTTTGGCAAGATTGAAAATAAGGAAAATCAATGCCCATACTAGAAAACCTTTTGAAAGCTAAGTATAAAATAAAACAAATGTTTTCCAAGAGAATTAAAAAGCACATTTGGAGAGGCCAATGCAAGAGTAGAAGATCCCATAAATAAGGAGGTATGAGAGTTCATATCAATGAATGTTGCACAAAACATATCTACAAAGAAGGTCATATGGGTTGAAAATGGGCTTTACATAGTTTGTGGTCATAAAGGGAAATCAACAGGACAAGACTTAACATCAAACTATAAAGTTCAAGCTATCTCTAATAGTAAAGAAGTTGAAACACAAAAGCAAAATCTTATTGATTATGACAATTAACAGACCGCGAGAGGATATTCGAGAGTTAAATATCACACAAACACAATTCTTTCAAAAGTTTCTTATCCATGCTCATCTATATATGCTTGGAATATTGATCATTACAACTTATGGTTATCCAATTTCTTTATTTGATCATTTCATTTTATAGTATATATTCTCCTTTTGATATGGTATTACGAAGTATTGGTTGTAAGTTCCTACATTGCATCAATTATTATGTTTGATTAGTATTGGTCTGCTATACACTTATTCAAGTCTATGAAAATAATAATAACTCACTATAGTGTGAACATTTTTTTTAGTAGATTTATACTCCAAACTTCGCAAACATTTGACTTTTGTTGCAAGTGAATGCATCTTAAATAAATGATTCTCCTTGTAACAACATAAAGCATCACATCTTGGCCAAAAACTTTCATCTTGGTAGAAAAAGAAAGGTGAAAGAGGTTTTGAAATGAGTTGTGATTACCTAATGATGAACCACTTGAAGTATGATGATGTAGCTTTCTTGCAACTATCATATTTCCTTCTTCAATATCAAAGCTTTGATTAGATAGGAAGGAGTTATCCTTGGCATCTCTTACAGAAAGCAACCTATGCTTGGTAACTACCAACACTGAACAGAAACTTGGGGCATGCTTTGAGATCTTAGCTGCTAGTCCAGGTCCCTTGAATCTTCTGTACAAGTTAACCATAGAAGAAAAGAAAAATATCATAAGAAAAAGGTCACTTGCTAGATATTATTAAATGCAAATGAATATGATATTTCTCTTGAGTGACAACAATCAAACCAAATATTCAATGAGAGAAATCCATACTCGAGATTTTTACCCACATAATGCATACCAATCTCATTCCAAATGACCTAGTTCATATAATCTCATTTTAAAGGTTTTGAATAGTCCATGTCTACTAAGAATTTTTTTTAATGTCATCATAAAATGATATAAAATAATCAAAAGCTAAATAGACATGTTCAAAAAGAGAGAGAGAGAGAGAGAGAGAGAGAGAGAGAGAGAGAGAGAGAGAGAGAGAGAGAGAGAGAGAGAGAGAGAGAGAGAGAGAGAGAGAGAGAGAGAGAAGGGATAATTTGAAGCACATTAATGAGGGGGGATTTCAATTCTGATATTTATAGGGCTATTGATCGAAAGGCAAAGTATTTTGGATGTTCATCATCCTCCAATTAGTATCGTTCCAGAATGCGATCTGAACTCGAAGTTCCGGAACACCACACATCTATATTGGCCTACATAAACTCACCCTACTCCCACATCTATATTCAATTGGTAATTACTATAATCCTCCCTCTCCTACATTCACTCACCATGGGGAGGGGGGGGGGGAAATCTATTGTGATGGATATTTGGCCTTAGCATTGGTTGGGTGGTTTTTGCTTCACAGTATTTCCTTTTGGTGCTTTGGAGTAGAATCTGGGTAAGATAACCAAAGGAGACGGAGATTATTATCATGCACTACTTCCTTGGGACCTAGCTATATATAGGTGACAAACATGACTACAATAGTTTATACATCTATCAAGATTGATCTAAAAAGTAGGAGCATCTATTCAAAATGTATTGAATTACAACATTGCCTCTTTTCTAGACCCTTTGATATTCTCCACCATCATCATCACCGTCATTTGGCACCCACTCTGATTTTGGCAACATCATCTCATCTTGTTTCCATTAACAGAAAATCTCAAGGATATAAGCCATATCCAAGATATCGCCATGTGATTGGGAGTCATCTAAGTAGTCCACAGTTTGTGTCTAAGTAGGCCATGAGTTCTACATACAATGCTCATTCAAATTAGAGTAGAATGATGAGTAGATATTGCTATGCTCATCTCAAAACGAAAAGAAGCATCATCATTTACATGAAATTTGTTTTCCTAATTTCGTGATGCCAAAGTTTCATTTTATTGTTAAAATGCATCATGCCATTCTTCCATAGCTACAAGAGCTGCAGCATCCTTAGTGTAAAAACCATTTGCACCCTGTCAGGTCGAATTTTCAATAGAGAGAGTTTAAGGAAACAGAGACATAACTCTCCAGTCCATTGAGATACACTCTTGGATTATTTATGCTGATTCTTTGTTAATACAAGTTTATCAGACTTTCAATCATCTTCATCGAGTTTCTTGTTCCTGAGATCTATTTTTTAATGCATGCTCATGTGATGTGACTATGATACACGTGTATTGGTAGATTGCACCAGATTCCAACATGGTAAGAGAAATACATGTGTGATTTTCTAACTCGGAGTACATAATAGTTTTGCAAAAGAGAAAAACATCTATGGACAGTTGTGTGTGTAGCGCAAGGAGAACAATGGAAACGGCTTACCTCTCTACCTGTGAATTTAAAATATCAGCTTACCTGGTAAAAAAATTACGCACGGATGTCCCCAGAATCAGCTTCCTTATAGCGAACCTTGAAATATTCTGTAGTAACCCCTTTTGCACCGAATCATTCTCAACTATAACACAATCTGTCTTGACCTGCCAAAAGACCAATACATATATAAACATTATATCAAAACATTTTAGCATTCGAACTCAACGGTCCTCATCAATGGTCACCAAGCTATGGCAATGCAACCAGGTAAGGTTCGCTTTTAGCCGGTGGATAAAGCAAACAAATTACCTTGTAACCATCACAGAGTCGTTTATATGCTCGAAGCAACTCATCCGTGTTGGAGTTTACATCCTTCAGATATGCGGCTACTATTTCTTTGCTTAATCGACCAATGGGGACATGATTTCCCACTGCCATAGGTAAAAAAATGGACTTAGTCATGCTAGAGATTCGCGAAAACTTATGACTAACAATCAGTCCCAAAAAATCAGCTACTTTTGACTCTTTTAGCGGTAAGTATAAGCCTCACTTGCTGTATGAATCATACACAATGCTATATCTTAATTCACGTATGAAGCTTTTCACCTTCCATAAAATCACCAACATACACTCTACAGGGGAGTCAGCCGAAGCACAAAACATGATTGTCAAGAGAATGATGAAATTTTTTACCATTATTCCTAGAATCTCTGAGAATTGCTAAGGATACTAGATGGTCATAATTTCAACATCCAGAGAAAACAGTAGTGAGAGTTGATAAGCTATACTTCTGAAGCTTGGGAACATGAGCACGCGTCTAGTGCAGCCAAATTAGTGTTCAAATTTATATGTTTTAGAGTAGCGGTGCTTGGTTTGAAGCCTTTTTGAGCCGAGTCTAAGTATTGTCCTGATGTCGAATTCGGACTTTGCTACCTATTACTGCATAAAAGAGTAAAAATCCATTGTTTACATACTTAGTCACCAGTGAAGGAAATATGAAGTATTAGGAACCGAAAGCTTACTTGGGGTAGGAATCGTACGAACTGGAGGACGCACATGAAGCAGCGTAATCACATCATCTTCCGCCACCAGATTCTGTAATGTCCACTTTACTGCACCTGTGCTGCTTAGGTTATTGCCTACCGCCACCACCACTTTCACCGCACCCATGCTCTATCAACCTTTGGATTCTTGCACCTGTTTTTCCAACAATTTGAGCCCGAATGGCTTTTCTAAGTCGGTAGTATCTTGTTAGTCCAACTTCATTGCCATCGATACACGAGTCCTCGATGTCTTTATCGAAAGATGCTTTGCATGCATTGACTTGCAAGTTCCACCGAGCAACTCGGACAACAATTAGTTTCCTCCCTCCTGAGGTGTTTACAGAAATATCTTCTACGAAGAGCTCTCATCGTTCATAAAAGATAATGATGATGATATCAAATGAGTGAGTCTCTGTGGCTAGATTTCATTAAGAACTGAAAGGTGGAAGCCTTTCGATCAGAAGGAGAGTGAAGATATAAGTAAGTATTTGGAAGCAAACGCGAGCTATTAATCCTATCTGATGCTGCTTGGGGTTGCGAAGAGCAATAATTATCAATTTGAAAGAACGTCGTGCACAGGATTGTTTAGGCTGGAACTGCCTCTAGAAAGAGCTCTGATCAGTTCTCGCCTAGGTGTAATATCTAGTTAATGTTGCAGCTGAGCTTCATATTAGTACGATTTTCCAAGCGGGAGATTGTAAGACAGTTTTGAAATCTGAATTGAAGACGTTCCCCCGGAGACCGACGCCCGAGAAAGATGACTTCCTCAACTATTGTTATGAAACCAAGTTCTCGGAGACCAGCTAGACGAGCTTTTTCTTCCATAAGTGACCAAATACAAAAGGTCGGAGCAGCACACCGAAGATCTGGCCTAGACTAGAGTTATCCTCCTGATATATTATGTTAAGAAACATTATATGTAAGAAAGATCCGAAGGGCACACTGTAAATCTGGCCTAGACTAGAGTTTTCCTCTCGATCGACATATGATTATGAGAAAAAAATATTTTAGCAAATAAGAAAGTTATTCGGAGCAGCACACTGTAGATCTGGCGTAGACTAGAGTTTTCCTCCTGATATATCATGTTAAAAAACTCAATTGTAAGCAAATAAGAAAAGTCGGAGCAACACACCGTAGGTCTATGTTACTGTAATATTTAGTTACAGTGTACTCTGAAGGCCAATCAGAAATGAGTAAAGTTTCGTAAAAATAAAGCGAGGATTTCCTTTCCTCTGACTAGAGGCCAAGATTTCAGCCGCAGAAAGGAGAACATATAAGAGCAAAAATTAAAACGAGACAAGCATCAGCTACATTAGATGGTCTATGAACTAGAGGCAAAGTGTGCTTTATCCTGCCTTCAATTGATACTCGCTACGACATATGTACATGTTCAAGGTCCGATGGTGACAAAGTTGATCCTGCTGTAACTGGCAAACGATTGAAAACTCTATCCAATAGCTTCAAAACAGTATGGCTAGAATTCAGCTGATATTTTCCAACTATCAACTTACTACGCTATGCAAATTGCAATACTTTGTTAGAAGAGGTTCAAGAAAAGATTGTCAAATCTTGCAATTGGTGATACTACATATTACGTCCAAGGCACTGACAAAGCTGTCAAATAAGTCGGATTGCAGCCTAACAGAGACCGTTCCATAGCTCAGTAGTATCACTGATCATCTGTTTCCTGCAAAGACAAGAATAAACTTTCCCTTATGTCTGCATGAAGCATTCTTGTCAATAATAATTTCCTTGCTGAGAATGAAGCCGGCCGAGGCGACGATTCGAACATCCGCTGGAATCTATGAAGGAGAGCGAGAGAGAGAGAGAGAGAGAGAGAGAGAGAGAGGCCACGTATCTTCGATGTAAAGGCCCGCCACCGTTGGATTTCGTCATTATCGTTAGGATTCTGCCGCGTCTCAGCGATTAGCCATTGCATTGAGTCAAGTGGCACGTGGCAATGATCCAATGGTCGGGGGTAAGCTATATTGGGGGATTTTACGAAGCGCTGAAGGAGGTTTGTGTATGTGTCCTTGTCCAATACGTGATAAGGGAATCACATTTCGTGAGATATGGTGTGTCGATAGTCATGGATCTTTTGGAATTTGACTTAAGCGAAGAATGGACTATAGATTGAACTCTTCACGTGAGAATGGAATGATAGAATGGACCTTTTGCTTGGCCCATCACAAATGGCAAGATGGTAAAGCTTAGCAATAACTCTACAATAAGATGACCAAGCAAGAATATCATCGGAAAATCCATTAGTCTTTGTTAAAGACGAGAGTGAGGGGGTAGGGTGTCCTCGTTCTATGTGTTGGGACCACATCTTGGAGCATCTCTCTCTCTCTCTCTCTCATACACACACACACACACACATTCACTCACCTTGGCCACATGCAAGAGTGCAAGCCTTGTCCAAACATGTGCTTTCAAGAGGGTACACTTTCGGTCGGATGTACTAGTTAATTTAGTTCCTAGATGTATTTCAAAACCACATTTTTGGACATGCATGATGTAGGTTGAGTTCTTGGATGTGCACATCACATCCATATCTAAATGACATATATAACCTAGCCAATATTGATGCATGTATCTGTCTCTCTCTCTCTCTATAAATATATATATATATATATATATATATATTGCTCTATCATTGATCTATTATAGAGTTTGGAAGTTTTCTCTCTATTCAGTGTTGGATGCTATTTCCATGAAGCTGTCTTATTGAATGCTGAATGCAACAATTGGTACTATCACTAATTTTTTGCATGGTATTAGAAGTCGTAACATCCATATGATCCATTTGTTCTCATCATTTACATAGCTAGCATAAATATGGAGATTAGCTATAGTAGGCAGTTTATTATAGTTCTACCAATATTTTAGCTAGCCTAAGGAGCTTAGATTTGATAAGCTTATTTGAAGCCTTATGTTATGAAATGCTTAGAATGTATAGATTCTATAGGTTTGATATGGAGTTTGCACAAGACTCAAGAAGCTTTCTAAAACTTGTTGATAGGAAAACGATTGTTACCCACTTCTCACTACAAGAAGACGCGCGATTTCCAACCGGTCCCTTTTTTTGAGCACTTTTTTGAAAGATAGAATAAAAAAGGGGCGTGGGAAGCTTACATGAAAATCGCACCCCTTTGCAAATTCTCTCTCTCTCTCTCTCTCTCTCTCTCTCTCTCTCTCTCTCTCTCTCTCTCTCTCTCTCTCTCTCTCTCTCTCTCTCTCTCTCTCTCTCTCTCTCTCTCTCTCTCTCTCTCTCTCTCTCTCGTTGCTTGTCTAAGGGCATCGCGTAGCCAATCAAGTGTCATGTCGTTGGGTAAAAGGGTGAGGTCATGTGGGTATGGTTGTCCTCTATGCCCTCTCCTAAAAGTGGCTCGAGTGGTTGTTCTATGAGCTTTGGCCTCCTCATCTCAAAAAATTCACTTTTGCATTTCTTCGCTATTAAGAATGCAAAACTTATTCACCTTCTCCCTGAAGAACTCACTCATTCTCTTGATCGCTCCTTTTCCCTGAGGAACCTCTCCAACAACACATTCATCATCCTTATTATCCCAAAGACGAGGAATCAAATGGTCGCTATGAGCAAGCAACTTCGTGATATAAGCCATGGATTCTTGCACTAGCCACCCTTTCGCCATGCATTGGCCTTGCTCTTTGTCTTACGAAGCCTTTCAATGTTTTCATAAATAATTCCAAGAGATACATCCATTGGCTTAGCTGTCCTACTGGACTAGCTGCATTTGCTTATTTAGTCTTACTCCTACTCATCCTTTTTCACCCCCTTCAATCATTGTCTCAAGCATCTGCAGACATGGTCTACCTTTTTGACAGTTTGCAGAAATACATGAAAACTGCCAACAGACAAAAACCACAACACTCCTGCATACGGTTTCAACGAAGGCCACCAAAGCAATCGTAGACTCCTACAAATGGTTTCAACGAAGAAACCGAAGAGTCTCGCCTACGGCTACATACGAAATGAACGAGCCGCAAGACACTACATAGTCTTGCTTACGGTCAACAAAGCGAAGACTATAGCTCACCACCAAAGGCACCGTAAGTTATCACTTACGGTCACATATGTGAAAGATTTCAACTAGCTTTGCTATTTTGGTCATATTTGTATATTTGGCAATTAAGGCCAATTTTCATATTAGACTTAGAGTTTGACTTTTCAAAGTTATATTAGTCTATAAAGGATTGGAATAAACATTTTTGGAAAGTGTGGGAAACTATAGAACACAAGTTTTAGAGATTCAAGTTTGAATTAGAATCTAGTCCTCATTAGTGCTAGGTTTTTCATTGAGGAGGGAAACCAAAGTTCAAAGTTAGGTTTGGACATGCTATAAAACGATGTAACTCATGGGAAGAGAAGACATTCTCTCTCTCTCTCTCTCTCTCTCTCTCTCTCTCTCTCTCTCTCTCTCTCTCTCTCTCTCTCTCTCTCTCTCTCTCTCTCTCTCTCTCTCTCTCTCTCTCTCTCTCTCTCTCTCTCTCTCTCTCTCTCTCTCTCATTCATGCTTATACATGGTTTTCTTTGGGTTCTACTATCCATTGGTGCACTATATTGGTGTTATCTTGCAATTTTGTGTGTAGAATGCTTATTTTATGCTATTTTCTGATCCACATGTGTGAAATATAGTAGCTTACTATTTTTGTACAGACAAAAACTTCATCATATCTTATGTTTGATGTTTGATTAGGTTTTTGAGTTTGCATCTCTTTCATTAAGTAGATATTGATTTTTCCACATTGGCAAGATCAAGAATCCATTAAGAATAACTTGAACAAGCTCTCCTTCAATTAATGCTCTCATAAATGCAAGCTAACTCATCATTCAAAACCTTCACTCTCAAAACAAAAATATTAGGACTTTCTTCATTCTTTTGCAAACATTGAAAGATTTGCCTTTTCAGAGTCAAAAATCTAGAAGTAGACTTGGATTCATAAGGCTTCTTTAACGAATCCCAAGAATCCTTTGATGAAGTACTCTTACCAACTTCCTTGAGAAGTTCATTGATAACATTCATCTTAATCATGTGTAGAGCTCTTTTGGCCCTCTTTTCATACCTCATTTGTTCTTGTTGCGTTGCTGGCCTCTCCTCCAAACCTACAACAATATCCAAAACATCATTCATCTCAAGAAATGATTCCATTCTCACTTTCCACAATGAATAATTGCTTGAGGTAAGCCTATCATTGCCTTCCAACATGTATCCACTTGATGTAGCCATGTTGCAATGACCCGATCCTTCTCATTCAATCTATTCCAATGTACAAAGCACTCTTTTGAAATACAACAAATGTTTCCAAAAAGAAATCACAAAGATATGGAACCTCTCAATTCTCTTCTAGCACTTATATCTAGCAAGTCAACACATAGAATGTAGAAATCTTGATCAACCTATGATATATCCTCAATCTAATGACTCTTGCCACTTCCTAAGATTGAAACACACTCAAATAAAGTTCAATAACCTCACAATCTAGAGATCCAATCAAAATTAGGGTCTGGACACAATAAAAAAAATTGATTATTTCAAATTCTACATACAATTGCCTAAAACTTGATATGCAATATTGTAGCATCAAGTGAGACCTATCTAATGTATCCAAAATCGGCTATTTTCATTAAGTGGTGTGAAATTGGAATTCCTCAAGTTCTATAGCATAAAATGAGTTTTGATCTACAAAAGATCCAATCTACATATGCAAGAAAGATCCAATCTACATATGCAAGAAACTCGATTTTTGGATAGAAATCAATCTAGCATGCTCTAGCATTGATATCTTCACTAAATCATTGATAGATGTACTTGATCCTTTCTCAACTTGCAACACAAGCTTTAATACCATGTGAATATGTTCAGATTAACTAAGATCCAATTCCAACTATGATGATCTATCTCGGAAGCACAAGGTATTCTTGGTCAACGATTGGGTGCTTTTGAGGGTTCCTAGTCACTCTAGGGGCTTGAAAACTATTAAGTGTGCAAAGTTGGCACCTAGGTATTGCGGTCCTTTTAAGGTTATCCAAGTGATAAACAATGTCACATACAAACTAGACCTTCCAACTAACGTTGGAATTCATCCTGTTTTCCACATTAGTAAGTTCAACCTTTATTGGGGGTTGGGGAAACCCTGGTCCCTATGGAAGGTCTAGTGGAGCTTCATCGTGATGAGTCTGCAAGTGGGGGCACTTGAACCTGAGGCGATTGTTAATAGCCGACAAAAAACTCTAAGGAATAGAGTGCTTTGAGAATTTTTAGTCAGGTGGAGGGGCAAATCAGAAGAAGAGGATACTTGAGAAAAGGAGGCTGATCTCCAGAAGGATTTTCCAAAATTTTCCCTACAAGGAAAAATTTAAGTTTAGGGGGAAGAAATGTTACATACCTATGTAACTAGCAGTACTACAAACCCTAAACCCTAAACCCCTATATGTCCATTTAGTGTTGGGGGCTAAATGGCAAGTTACCCTTGGATAAGGGCAAGACAAGTGACTATACTTTGGTCGGAGGTATGGAATCAAGTTATCCTTGGATAAGGGGTACCCTTAGAACTAAACATATGTGCCTTTAGATTAAGGTGATAGTGTCCTTGGATAAGGGCAGGTAGGTGTCTATGCCTTGGTTAGAGGTATGGAACCTAGTGAGGTGTTAGAAAGTCATTACCATGGGTGTTCTGGCTATTACCTTGGGCCTCAACCTTGAACCATATCACTTTATTGGTCTTGGACCAAAGTATACAAGCACAACTTGGGCAATGGGGCCTAGTAGGAGGGCACACTTCCAAGGTGTCCATAGAGTTCCCAACTCCCACAAGAAAGGCATTCAAAGAGTCATAGGTTATGGAAGAAGTCTCTTGACCTTACATAAGCCTATGAAGGTTCTTTAACTCCCCTGGGCCTCTTCTTGCTTATGTATGGAACATAAGTAGGGTTTGGATCTTGAGTATGCTATGGTTTGTGGTGGTATGCTTGTGATTAGTTATTGGTTAGCAAGGGGGTGCTAGATTAGCCAAGTTGCAGGATTGCATGTGCTAGCTAGCTATGGTTGGGTGGTGAATACTTGAGGCCACTTGATATCTACCTTTATGATTAAGATTAGGGACACAGGTGGAGGAGAGATCCATGGAGGCTTGGATATCCTTACTTGCAGGTGGAGGCATCCTAGATTGGAGTTGGGGAGCATGTTGGAGCTTGCAGGTTACTTGGAGGACCTTTGGAGGCACTACCTTTGAATTAGGAGGACTTCCTGACTTCATTTGTAAAAACAACCATGATAGTATTGGATGAAGAAAGCATGGTAATTTTATTGTTGGCAAGCATTCAACTAACTAATGGGTCAATGGAATCTCTTGAAAAAGGCACATTGTCTCAAGCAACTAGTTATCGTACGTTGAGGGGGGCCACAAAAACAAGCAATCAAGTTAGGTTTTTCTCATGAATTTGGAATGAATAATTCCAATAAATTATTACTGATTGAGGCCCTACTTTGGTTTTTGGGTATCTTTATGACCATTATGCTATCTTATAGTCAAGTACTCACTAGTGAACAACTAATAAGAATTTTATTTTTCTCTCATAGGTCAACTAAACATATGAGAGTAGAACATAGATTATGATTGAGTAAACTGGGTGGGAATAACTTTGTGAGAGCTTGGCACAAGGCAAAATGATTACAAGTACAAATCCCCACAAGTCTTTGCACAAAGACCAATACTTTAGTTAAAGCCTTCAATGTACAACTTGAAGGACGTTTATGTAGAGTCCAAATCTAGGCCTCATAAGTTTTGATGTAAGCAAAAGAGAGTATTACCATACAACACTTCTTCTAAACACTAGTAAGAAACTTGGATAGGAGCTTCTATTCAGATTCCATTGTCCATCCTTATGTTACCCTTATGCTAAATGAGAATGTAGCAAAGTAAAATCATAGATTTTTGTAGGAGATCTTAAACTCAAGGGAATGGTAAATTAGAGACCAATGTTCAAGACTAAAGTTATGGCAAGCACCATACCTTTGAAGATGACATGAACCACATATATAGATAGTTAGATATGTCAGGATTGCCTTACATAATATCTGAAATACAATCTTATTCATAACATGCACTAGTGTAAGATACATCCAAATTTTATTATTCGAGATTTCACATTATAAACTGATCAAACCATGGCTTATGGTCTAACAACAACAATTTATATGAAGAGGGTACAATCACTCAACAAATTCTGCACCCTAGTAGTTATTTTTGGTTTACCTCATAGTTTGAAGATATGTTTTTCATTCCCATATTGTAAGCTCAAAATTAATTGTTATGGATGGTTCAAACATTATGTTCTTTTTAGTAGCTTCCAGGATAAGCATATAGCATATTTTATCTTAATCATGCATTAAAACAATATGGCTTATTTGTGCACTATTGATATTCAAGCAAGCACAAAATCATAGGAAGCATATTCCCAAAGAATGGCTTGGTCCATAGAGCTTTCCTTTCTTCCTTCAGAGATCTAGAGTTAGTGGATGCATGCCACTTGGATGGGAAATTTTAAGTCTTGATCATTATTTTTGTGCATTGTGTTGGTAGGCTTTGTGCATGATTGTTGACTATTGTTAAAAATTGTTGAAAGGGCATCATGTGATTCGTAACTTTGAAAGTCAAATAAATGTGAAGTATTTTCTAGCTTATCAGGATGTAGTTGGTTTACGGGATTAACTGTTTGTTAGCAAGCATAGTTATGTCGATGCTCACACTCTTTTTATATTAATTTTCATAGACTATACATACTTTGGCTAAAACTCAGTAGTATCTTCAATGTGCTTAGAAACATCTAGACAATAGGACAACATGGAAATAATGACTACTTGGGTCCTTCAAAAAGGATAGTGATATAGAAATAAAATGGGTTCTACGACTTCAAAAGCATGTGGCTACAATGTCCCAGGGCATGTTATAATATACTATTCTCTTGGTTTTGATGTAAAGTTTGAAATAGTACCAAACTTTATTAGGTTTACTTCTAGAACAATTTAGTTTGACCTCTTGTGGTGCAGGGTTCAACTCCCTAATGGAGTGCATGTATGCTCCTTGGAGTCTCTTTGGTAAGGCCATTTTACTCAAAACATTCTTAATATAAACTAGACATATGGAATCTGTGGTGTCAAAGCCATCTCAATTAAACATTCCATTAAGATTGATATAGCTAATACTCCTCCCTCTTCTGAATGCGCCACATCCTCAACATCTGTCAAGATATCCGAATTATAGCTACTTGTTCTTGACATATTACGATCATGAGAAATATCTTCGATTACTGTCAAGATATCGGAGTTATAGTTACTTGATCTTGACATATTACAACTTTGAGAAATATCTTTGATTCTTGTCAAGATATCCGAGTTATAGTTACTTGATAATGTTGTATTGCAATCAGCGGATCTGTTTTCTACATCTACTGATCTTGTTGACATTTTTTGGATGCTACTCCTTTTGAACCACAAGGATGGCCCAACATTTTCTTCATGTTGTTTCTATTTGAACATTTACAATAGTACGTAAAGCACTCACTTAATGGTTCAGTAAATGATACATGTTTTCTCTTTTTAGAGTGTAGAGATAGCTTTGACAAATACCAAATCATTGTTTGATTTTGTATGTAGAAAGGGTCTTCGTCATCTGTCATGACATTCACAATATTTCCTTCTGTTGTAATTGAAGTCACCTTCACGATAACAAGCAAGTTTTTTTCACTAGGATAGTAGCCTTTGAATTTAACAGTAAAAACTACTACTCCTTCAAAATTCATACAATCAACAACGTCATCAATGTTGTATAATGGACACTTGACAAGAACAAGTTCATTCATTTTGAGAATATCTGCATTATCCCACAAGATTTTTTTTTGCAATAACATCAATGGAAATATAGTTGTAAATGTCTCCTAGGCGATCAAAATTGTCGTGAGGGTATGCCAAAAGACAATCTATTTTAAACACCTTTGAAATTAGAACCACACTTTTATCCGTACCAACTTCTCTGAAAAAAACATGTTCCACTTGATTCAGCAGTTAAGACATTTCCACATGCAACCACTTCTTTCCGAAAAAATAAAACAACTGGAACATCTTCTCTCGAGCAGTCCATGTAGTGACCCTGAAAAAAAAACATAGGTACACTTTATGTTAGGATTTGCAATGCTATTGGAAGTATAATTAGCAAAATTATGCAATTATAATAAATTTGTATAATAAACAAAATTATGAGACTGTGAAAAAATTATGAAACCTTAGCCCTTAGCTCTTGGCCCTTAGCCAGTGGCCCTTAACTCGTAGCCCTTAGCCCATAGCCGTTGGCCGTTGGCCCTTGTCCCTAGGCCCCTAGTCTTAGCATTTCACTCTTAATTTATAGCCCTTGGCCCTTACCCCTAGGCCCTTGTCCCGAGGCCCTTAGCCCTTAACCCTAGCCCTTGTCCCTTAGTCCGTAGCCTCTAGTCCTTGATTTTTTAATATGTTTTGTGAATTTTTTATCTTGTCGTTATTATAGGTATTCATTAAAGGTCTTTTACTGGTTTGCAATTTCATTTTTTATGGTTTTTTTAATAAGGTTAAATTCTTTCAACGCTTTCTAGATTTTTTTTGTAGAGTTTTAAGTTTTTTAGAGGATTTAAGTTTGTATTACGGTTCTTTTAAGATTTAACACCATTTTTTACAAAAAAAAATTTCATTTTTTTGAATATCTAGTTTTTTTACAAGTTACAACTATTTGTGCTATCATTTTTTTTATGTTATTTTTTTAAGTTTTTATTTTGAAAATTAAGTTTTTTTTGACACTATTTTGTTTTTATTTTTTATTTTTTTATGTTTATTTTGGGTTTTTTGAATATTTAGTTTTTTTGAGACCATTTTATTTATTTTTAGATGTATTTATTTATTTTGTATGTTATTTTATGTTTTTTTTTTCTAAGATCTATACTTTTGACACTATTTTATTTATTTTTTATTTTATGATTTTTTAATGTTATTTTTTGGTTTTTTTAAGATTTTATTTTCTTAGACACTATATTATTTTTTTTATTCTATGATTTTTTAATGTTGTTTTTTGGTTTTTTTCAAAATTTTATTTTTTTGACACTATTTTATTTTTCTTTGATTTTATGATTTCTTTTGTGTTATTTTTTGGTGTTTTTGAAAAATTATATTTTGACACTATTCTGTTTTTTTTAAAGATTTTTTCAATTTTTTTAATGTTATTTTTTGGTTTTTTCGAGAATTTATTTTTTTGACTCTATTTTGTTTTTTTTTTATTCTATGATTTTTTTATTTTATTTTTTGGTTTTTTCAGAATTTTTTTTTTTTGATATTATTTGGTTTCTTTTAAAGGTTTATTCAATTTTTTTTAATGTTTTTTATAGTTTTTTGTTTTTTTGAGATTGTTTATATAAAATGGTGTTATTTTGGAATTTTTTATAGTATGTTGTCTTTTTTGATTGTTTTCACCATTCTAATCTTATTTGTCACTTTTTATGCTTGTTTTTTGGTTTTCTTAAGATTATTTTTTGATCTTTTATAATATTTTGATCTCCCTTGGTTTTTTTGATTTTCATGTTTTTTTTCCTACTTTTGTATTAGCAAGGATGAGGAGAAAGGAGAGCACAATTGAAGCACTTAATAATCCCGTAAGCAGTTGGTGCAACATTGACACTTTCCAATCTATATATACACTCTTCAACTAGTGGATTCTGCAAAAATTGGGAGCATAAACTTCCATTTTGTAAAATGGTCCCCCAAAAATAGAGATCTTGGGTCTTCTTGAGATTGTATGTCCTCATGACACGTGGCATTCCATTTGTCCCATAAGTATTTATGAAATCTGACAATGAGAAAAAAAACATAAATAAAACCCCCCCATACAATGATAATTTACAGTATCTTTTGAAAATTTTCAGTTTTCATATAACAGAGCTACTTACTTCAGATTTTCTTGCTTCCAATTTTTTTGCTAATACAATATGGTAAATAATTTTTTGCTTTTCTCATGGTTTTTTTAAGTTAAATCTAATTTTCAGTTATATAATGTTAATATATGTATATATATAGATATATATAAATAACCCCCACCGCCCCGCACCCACTCGCCGCGCCCACCCACCCACCCCGCCGCGGCAGGTGGGCGGGGGGGGGGCGGGGGGGGGGGGGGGTGGGCGAATTTAAAAAAAAGTTTTTTTTAATGGTCTCCTCCCACCCAACCCCCCCCCCCCCCCCCCCCCCCACCACCACCACCACCACCCGCCGCGGCGGGTGGGGGGGCAGGCTTAGCGAAAATTTCGTGAAGGCAGGCAGCACGAAAATTTCTAGGAAAGACTCGAATTTTTGGAACGGGCGGGGGGAGGGGAATATAAAAAAAAGTTCCAGAAAGTCAAGTCGTTGGAAATTCGTGATGCATGTCTTCACGAAAATTTCGCGAAGGCATCGCAAAATTTTCGCGATGCCTGCCTTCGTGAAATTTTTGCGAAGGCATGCATCACGAATTGTTCGTTTGAAATTGCGAAAGGCAACCATCGTGAAAATTTCACGATGGCTTCGCGAAAATTTTCGCGATAAAATTTTCCGCAGCTGGATGGGGAAATCGAGTTAGTGGCAAAATTTGAGTCATTGGAAAAGTACGATCCTTTGGAAAAAAATTCGATCCATTGGAACAAATCGAGTCGTTACAAAAAAAATTCGCGTCGTTACAAAGGAATTCGAATCATTGGAAAAATTCGAATCTTTCCAAAAGATTCGAGTCATTTGAAAGGAGGAGAAGTTAAGTAAATGTTCCCACATGGATTGAGTTAAGTCATGTAATCTCCTAAGTTAAGTAGTGTGGGCGGGGGAGAAGTTAGAAAAAACCTTTTGTTCTAAATTCTTTTTTATAAATTAACATTGACGAAAATGTCATCGCGATACTTTGGCGAAGGCATCGCGAAAGTTTTCATTAATGTCCCCCCCCCCCCCCCCCCCCCCCCGCCCACTCGCCGTTGTGGGTGGACGAGGGGGGGGAGAGGGGGAGAAAGAATTTATGAAAAAGCATTGTGGGCGGGGGGGGGGGGGGGGGGGGGGGGGGGGATGGGGATTTTTGCAAAGGCGCGATTCGCGAAATGTTCGCGCGCAGGCTGCATCGCAAAAATTTCTCGATGCCTTCGCGAAATCTTCACGAAGGCACGATTCGCAAAAATTTCGCGAAGGCGCGAGTCACGAATTTTTGCGATGCCTTCGCAAAAAATTTGCGAATCACAAAATTTCTCACAGGCTGGTTAGTGAAAATTTCGCGCAAGTTGCATCGCGAAATTTCGCTCAGGTTGCATCGCAAAAATTTCGCGACTCGCGCCCACATCACCACTTCACGACTCGCGCCTTCGTGAATTTTTCGCGCGCAGGCTGCATCTCGAAAATTTTGAGATGCTTTTGCAAAAATTTCACGAAGGCGCGAGTCGCAAGATTTCGCGAAGGTGCAAGTCGTGAAGTGGTGATGTGGGCTAGTCGATGACATACATGCAGCGAAACATCTCACCCACATCACCACATCAGTGTATTATGTAACCAACGCTAATTGGTGCTTCTATATTTGTTTCTGCCAACATTGTACCTACTTTTCATTTAGCCACTAAAGTTACCTCTTCGATATCGTCTCGCACATCTGACTCGGCCACCATCTCTATTCCTTCTATTATCATCAGATCTTCATTTTACTTGTTATCTCTCCATTTTATACACCTCCTTCTCCCACCCCTCCTGATACACAAACTCGTACAATTTCTCGTAGCACACAATATTTCATGAATTTGATCAATGACTCCAATCCTTTGAATGACACTCTCTCGTTTGAAGTTGCTTAGACCCCCCCCCCCCCCCCCCCCCCCCCCCCTTTATTTTGATCAACAATAGGCAATTCAGACGAAAGTTGCACTTGGAACCAATTCAATGACATATACGATCTGGATGTCGACAAGAGCTTAAGCATCAAAAATTCATGAAGCGACCACTCTTCTTGATTCACAAGATATCATGGGCCTCCTCCATCAACAATTAAACCATGTTATCATGAAAATAATGGAAGAAAAGACGGTCGTTGAATTTAAATGGGAGAGTTGTAAAAAAATAACACTCTCATGGCCCATAAGCTCATTAAACTCAAGAATGGGCTTACAATTTCAAAACAACACGAGGACAAGGCAAATCTGCAACTGAAGCAAATACAAGACCATGAAGCAGCATTGCTTTGATATGATTCACGTGCTCCGTAAGGGTTCTATTGCAGATGAGGATATTGTCTAAAAATAAAACTATGAATTGACCTAGATATGGATGAAATATATCATTCATATATCGCTAATGAGAGAGAGAGAGAGAGTACGCACGGGGAGTGATTGATGGCTCTACATTTCATTAAGATGAATGTATCTAATAAAATTTTGAGAGAGATCGGACATTGCACTAGATAAAAAATGCTTGGGATGCACTTAAGTTCATCTATGAAGCAAAGAATACTTCTAGAATACTCACTCTTAGGAATCAGATTTTCCAAAGTTTTCAAAGAAGTGAGGAGAGTGCATCAAACTATGTTCTGAGAGTAAGAGATCTTCATAGAGAGCTTTCTTGTGTTGGTGTTACAATTAACCAAAATGAGCTAGTACAAGTCATTCTAAATGGTTTGAAAGATGACTATGATAATCTTGTTCAATCCTTTGCCATTAAGGATGAGTTGCCTAATTTAGAAACTCTCCAAGGAATTCTCATCTCTGAAGAAGCTAGGCAAAGTTATAAACTTTCTAGGATGAACAAACTCGAGCATGTTGGAAGTGACAAAGCCCTCTTTGTCAAGGACAAGCATAAAGGAAGGAGCAAGAACCAGTTTTCTCAAGCATCCAACAAAGACAAAGCCAAGGATCGAGACAAAAATGGTGAAGAGGATGACTCATCTCATCCTTCTACTTCGAAGACCAAGAAGAAGAAAGTCAAGTGTTTCTTTTGTGGCAGGAAGGGGCACTATGCCTCTAATTGCTTCAAGAAGAAAAACCAGCTCAAGCAAGCAAATCTCTCCAAAGAGATTGAAGAACATTTTGTTGCAAGTGATGGAGAAGGATCACTCATGGTGTCAAGTTTTTCTTCATCACCTTTCAAGAAAGATGGAGCTTGGTACATAGATAGTGGAGCTTCTTCACATATGTGCTGTTCAAAGGAGTATTTTGACTCAATTGTACCTTACAAAGGACTTAAGAGATCTATTTATACTGCAAATAATCATGAGTGTTCTATTGAAGGAATTGGCAACACTCCATTGAAACTTGCTTCTTCTAAAGTTCTTTCACTTTCCAATGTTCTTTTTATTCCTAAACTTACAAAGAACTTTATTAGTATTGAAAAGTTGCTTGATAGTGGTTGTGATGTAAAGTTCAATTCCAATACTTGCTTTATCAAGAAAAATGATGAGGTTCTAGCTAATGGATCTCGATATGGTGGAATTTTCAAGTTGAATTCTTATGAGAATGCAAACTTTTGTGAAGTTGCTTTTTTATCTAAGGAGGAGTTGTGGCATAGAAGGTTGGGGCATCCTAACTTTAAGTCTATGTCTTCTATGGTCAAGAAAGATAAGGTTGTTGGCCTTCCAAGATCACTTTCCAAAGATTTCAAGCCTTGTGAGGCTTGTGCTATTGCAAAATTACATAGAAAGCCATATCAAAAGTCTTTTATCAAGACTACTCATCCTTTGGAGCTTATACACTCCGATGTTCATTTTTTTTCTTCTAAAAGTATTGGTGGTGCAACTTGTTTTGTCACCTTTATTGATGACTTTACAAGATATACTTGGTTGTATCTGCTTTCTTCAAAAGCTATGGTATTTGATCACTTCCTAATCTTCAAAGCTTATGTTGAGAAACAATTTTCTTTCAAAGTTAAAGCTTTAAGATGTGATGGAGGAGGTGAATACATCTCCAACAAGTTTTATGAATATTGTGAGAGTGAAGAAATAAAGAGAGAGTTTTCTTATTCTCCATCTCAAAATGGAATTGTTGAGAGAAAAAATCGATTTTTATGTGAATGTGCTAAAGCAATCCGAGTTGAAACTTCTTTGCCTATTGGATATTGAGAAGAAGCAATTAATTGAGCAAACTATTTGTGTAATAGATTACCTCACAATGCTGGAAAATCACCATATGAAGTCTTGTTTAAGAAGAAACCTAAGGTAGATCACCTTAGAGTTTTTGGATGTGCTTGCTTTGTTCATGTACCCTTGGAAACAAGGAAAAGAGATGATCCTAATTCTCTCAAAGGGATCATGGCTGGATATTCATCCAACAAGAAGACTTATAGAATTTATGTTCCCTCTACCTCAACTACAATTGAAAGTAGGGATGTTATATTCCATTAGGATCAAAAATACATTCTTGAGGAGGCCGAGTTCAAAGATTCTCAAAAAGATACTCCAATCATCACCCTTGAAGACTACCATGGAGAGATGGGGTCGAGAATTGAGGAGGAGTCACATCGAATCTTTTCACCAAGGAGATCTCAAAGAGAAAGATCTGTGCCTAGGAGGCTTACATATGAAGATATAGGCAAGCAAGTGGAACTCAACTCCACTAATTGTGCTTATTTTATTTCACATGAGGAGCCAAAGGATGTATATGATGCACTCAATTCGAAGGAATGGTTTCTTGCCATGAAGGAGGAATATGATGCTTTGATGGCCAACAAGACATGGGAGCTTGTGGATCTTCCATCCAACAAGCACACCATTGGTTGCATCGAGTCAAGTATAATCAAGATGGCACAATCAACAAGTACAAGGCAAGGCTTTGTGCAAAAGGTTTTGCTCAAGTTTATGGACTTGATTATGAGGAGACTTTTGCTCCAGTTGCAAAGATGGTATCAATTAGAATCATAATTTCTATTGCTTGTTTTTTCAATTGGCAAGTTTTTCAACTAGATGTCTCTAATGCATTTTTAAATGGATATCTAGAAGAAGAGATTTATATGAATTAGCCTATTGGGTTCATCCATGACAAAAACAAAGTTTGCTTGCTCTTCAAAAGTCTCTATGGACTAAAGCAAGCTCCAAGGTCATGGTATTCTCGACTTAACACCTTTCTTGAGTCACTAGGATTTAAACTTAGTAACTATGATCCTTCCTTGTATGTCAAGTTTTATGATAGAGATATTGCCATCCTTCTTATTTATGTTGATGATATCATTCTAACAGGAAGTTGTATCAAGTTAGTGAGGAGACCAGGGTTGCACTTGGAAAAGAGTCCAAGATGCAAGATCTTGGAAAAATTCACTACATATTAGGATTAGAGATTGATTTTTTTTTTATGATAAAGCTTTTGTATGTCAATCCAAGTATGCTCTTGCAATGTTAAAAAAGTTCAATATGTTAGATTGTAAGAGTATAGGAACTCCTATGGAGCAAATTGTAAAAGACCCCCCTAACAAAGGTGATGAAAGATCCTTCGTGGACATCACTCTTTTTAGGAGTCTTATAGGCTCCTTAATTTGGCTCACAATGAGTAGCTTGACATAGTTCTTAGTGTTCATAAGTTGAGCCAAGCTATGCAAAATCCTACTCTTCATCATTGGAAAATGGCCAAGAGAGTGCTTAGATACATATTTTCAACTGTTGATCATGGTTTGTTGTATAAAAGTGAAGATCTTTCTATAGTTGGCTATTCTTACTCGGATTTTGCAAGTGATAAAGCAGATTGAAAATCTACAAGTCCTTATGTCATATATCTTGGAGGAAACTTGATATCTTGGCTTTCCAAAAAGCAAGATACTGTATCACTCTCATCTTGTGAAGCTGAGTATAAGGCACTCACTACTACAACAAAGGAAGTGCTTTGGATCAAGAGGTTGCTAGTGGAGCTAAAGATAATCATGGAAGAAGATCTACCTATGATCATGTGTGACAACATTTCGGCACAAGCCCTTGCCAACAATCCAATATTTCATGCAAGGAGCAAACACATCGAGGTTGCACATCACTTCGTGAGAGAGAAGCTCATTGGAGGGGAAATCTACTTGGAGCACATAGACACATCATCTTGTATTGCAGATTTGCTCACCAAACCTTTGAGCAAGAATTCCTTCATCAAGCATAGAGCCAATCTTGGAGTAATACCAAGATCCATGTTCAAGTCAACATAGATTGTTTTTAGGAGTGTTGAAATAGAAAAATAATCTGTCTTGACTTTAGGCTTGCTAAAAACTTTTTACTATGCAAGTGTGTTGCTTCATAAATGTAAATGCCAAATTTGGCCTAGATAGAACTTGAGCTATATGGACTTTTCATATCTAGTTGGTTGAATACAACTTGCATATAGATTGTAGACTTAAAAATAGCGTTAATATGCTTGTAGAAACTCGTGACATATCACATGCATTTATTGTAAGTGATCCATAGTGACATGTAAGGCCTGCACAAAGTGAAATGGAAACATGCATGATGATTTGTACAATTCTAGTTAGAAATAGGACACTTGGTAAAAGTAGGTAGAGATACATGCATGAGATGTGACAAATGTCACTTAGACTCTAGTTTTCACTTTAGATGTGATTGAAAGGTGGATGGATGTGGTTCTACCTCGAGCTACCTCAAACTCCATAAATATGTGTAGCTATTCTCATAATCTTTGATGAAGAACCAAAGCTTTGTAGCTATTCCATGCCATTTTGGATCTATACCATATTTGCTTGAATATTTCTCTCTCTAACTCGTGTTGAGGCTAATGCTCATACACTAAATTCTTGTACTTTATCATTCTCTGATTCTTAGCATGCTAAATTGTGGCTAAGCCATAAATTTTGTACTAGATCTTGCTATTCAATCTAGAATTAGGTTATTGTGCTAATTATAAAGCTTAATAAGATCAATCATACTTGTGGATCATTTCCACACGTGTGAGAATTTTGAAAATTTTGCCAGCTCGTAGTAACCCTCAAATATCGAGAGTTTTATGTCGTGCATTGATTTTAAACTTCCCTTGACTCCCTCTTTAATACTTTGTTCCAAAAATAGTACAATAACACACAATTTGTGTTTTGCCATGAGGGTGGCCAGGCAGTGTCGCACCAATGTAGTGATGTAACTTGAACTAATCGACTCAATACTATAAAAAATGTACAGTGTGGCACTCTCCCAAGCAGATGAAGGAACAGCCATGAAGTTTGATTTGTCGACCCCACAACAAATTACTTCATTTCCTTTGGAGGTTTTCACTTTGCAAAAACATCTCCAAGAAGTGCCAGTGTTGTTCCCCGCATGACTTTGTCTCTGAATTATTTTTTTATTTTTTCAACAAATTGTGTTAAATAGGGTGGTATGGCAGTCTGCAACTTAGATGATATGCTTCTGCTGCTACTTGTAGTCGCTCTAATCCAATCGTAGGCAAAAATTTTGCTGATAGATGAGGATAGGCTCTTTATTGCCTCTTTCTCATACTGCACATCTGCTGGCAGATCATTCTCTAAAGAAATCAAGGACTTTACAATGTGTAGAACTGTTGTTTCCTTGACAATTATCGCCACACCATCTTCAATGTATTTTTTTCTATTTTTTTTTGCCAAAATACAATTGTCTCTCCAAGAGCTTTTTGCATACCTTCATACAAATTGGGTCAGGCAAGTACCGCAGCGATCTGAAAAATCTTACAATGAATGGAACGGTCTTTTGACGTTGTGGTGCAAAAGCTGGCTCATCGTATGGAAGAGACCCAACAACGTAACGCTTCATAACTTCCAAGTACTTATTAAATGCGTCATCCGAACGCAGCAAGATAATGGTATACTCCTCAAAGGTTTGATACAAAGTCTTCAAGGACAACCTTCCCTTCAATGTGCCAACAAGCTGACTGCCGAGAGTGCCTGACAATCCCCAAAAAAATTGGGCCATTCTTTTACTCATCATTTGATCCAGCTTTACTCCTTTGATGTATCGAGGCCTGTCCAACGAGATCCAGAGCTCTCGTGCACATTCCATTATTTCAGCTAGGTTGCTCCTTTTATGTTTGCTCTTAGGTTCATAATTCAACCTGTTGGACTCCAATATGTAGCGAGGCGTGCTGTTATATATACAAATATACACATGCACATGTGCAAATAGCCTATCGTATAGTTGGCTATGAAGATTATCGGTTCTAACTGCGATCAACACTATCTCGTTACAAGCACAGCAAAAATGTTGACCATTAATAGGATTAAAAGTACAATGAGATAAAAACCTATTTTTGCATAGCCTATCCAATTTGGAACATTCATTGGTGTCCATGTCTTTTGGATACAACTCTAAATACAATTGCGCTGCTTCCACCATATCCACACGTTTGAATTCATGGTACATCTTTAAAAATTTCTTTGGACTGTCGAACAAAACCTCAGGTTCATCTTCACTCTTGAAAGTAATTGGCCGCACTGTGACATTGATGGAAGTAGGTGCATGCCCATTTGTCATGCAAGCTGATTGATACAATTGCTCAGCAAAAGAAAAATCAAGGGCACGTTGGTTCATAAAAAAGGAGGCTCGATGAATATTCTTTGATTCAATTCGATACATATGCTTGCCGCAAACGTAACCAGCATCTCAGAGGAATATGCATCAAGATTGACATTTGTTTCCTCCTCAAACTCACCCAATGCATCATCATTATTGGAGGATAATACAATGTCATAGAGGCCTCCAGATATTGTTCCAGTCACATCAACTCTTGGCTCCAGTGGATGTTTTCCAGCCTGTCCAACCGGCCTGGCTGTCCTTCGACCAACAGAAATTTTGTCTTCTAGGTGGCATCATTTCGATATAACTTTCCGTCGTGCTTGTTTTCTACCTCCAGATAGAGTTGGAGCTGAGGATGGTGCTGGTTCTGTCTCAAAGAATAATACCACTTGTGTTCCTCTCAGCTCGCTAACTACGGCCGTGGCAATTTCAGTTGTCTCCATCATTGTTTCTTCATGTTCTCGCATCATCTCATGCAAGTTTTGAAGAGCAATCATCCCATTGAGTAAATTTTCATGATATCTACACAATGCACCAGTTTGAGTCATGAATTTCGGGTGCCTCCGTATAATGCACTGTATCCGAACAAGATAGAACAAAATGGCGTTCTTCTTCATTAGAACCCCGGGTCATGAATTCAACCCTTTCAATCAGCATGGTTTCAAGCATTATAATTGCCCGCACCACACCTATAGTTTCAACATCCTCCATCGAAAATCCAGGCTCACCAACCGATACTTTGGAGACAACAACGAAGACTTTCATGTATTGGCTGCTGGAACTAGGCTTCTGAACAATTTTCCATGACTTTGTAAAGAAAATTGGATTCACATCACCAACGGGCATGAGGACAGTCTCTTCTGTTGTGTAGAAAGCCTGCAAACGCTCATCATATAAACAACATTCGTATGAGAAGACGAAAACATAAAGTTTTTAATATATATATTATATATATGAAAGTATATATATGAGTTTATATATACATATATATATATATATATAACCACATATTATCTCATATGTGATTAGGGTTTTTAAATTAGAAAAAAAGTTTTTAAAATCCCGACCCTGTATAATTAAATTTTCTAAATCTAAGAAAAGGTTAAATCCCCCCGCCCACCCATCGCAGCGGGTGGGCCGGGGGGAGGGGAATATAAAAAAAAAAGTTTTTTTATTAGAACCCCCTCCCCCCTTCAACCACCCGCTGCGGCGGGTGAGAGGGGGGGGGGGGGGGGGAAGGTTTCAAAAAAAAGTTTTTACTTTAAATTTCTAGCCCCCCACCCCACCCGCCGTTTTTTTTTTTTAATTTTCCCCTATAGCTGCAGAAAATCTTTTTGGCAAAATTTTCGGAATGGCATCTTGCGCAAATTCCTGCTAATTAAGTGCATTCCATAGATGTTTGAATACTGAATATCAAACATCAATCTATGAGAGAGTGAGAGCTTTGTTATGAAGCTACTGAAACTAGTGAGGAATCACTATTAGCAATGGATATTTTGAGTGAGAATAATTCCAAATCCTAGGAAAGCTAACTAGGGGATCCCTGACATGTTCTATCGACCAAGCCGTACATCTATAGCTAATAGAGGTTTTCCAGGCCTCTAGAGGCATAGCCTATAAAGGGTTATACTCACTTCTTTAGTCTTCTTGAAAATTAGACCTTTACTAATGATATCTTGCTCACTTGCGAAGTTCCAGAGCTACCTCCTTCTCGTATTCTTCTCGAGGATCTCTTCCAAAATCCTTGATGATATCATTTAAGTTCTCTAACACATACTCTGGCAATGGATCGGGACGCCCTAGACGCAATTCAGTATATTGGGTAAAGGATCCTCCTAACTCTTTCCACGTAGAATCTTCAATCAACTCATACACTACAAGGGAACTACAGTCGGCATTATGTCTAACTCTAAACAATCTATCTCCAACTAGGAGATGTCTATGGAAATCCCTGGAATAGAAATAATGATAAACCCTTCCATTTCTACTCAACTAGCAAAAGTCACCTGGTAGAGGTAGCTCTCGCAATCCTAACCCAGTCATAACAATCCAGGCCCAGATTGTGAAAATTGTCAACATTTCCTAGCTAGTTTGAGGCCTAAATTGGCTAAAATTGTAAATAGTTTGGTTCTGGAGTTTCACACGTGTGAACCAGGCCACAATGTTTTTATTTACTGTATTTTTTCAGTATGATGAAGTGTCAAACTTCATACCCTTCAAAATGAGACCATTTTGATGTATTTTGGTCATATAAGCCATTTTTAGCTATTTTTCCTATATAGGGAATATCTAGGGTCAAGTACCTTCTAGAGAGAGGAGAGAGAGTCATCTTCCTCATCCATAAATAGTAGGGAAGTCGTGGAGAACAGGTTGGAGAAACCTTTTGTATGCTTCATTGAGATCAATAGATCATTGTCATTGTTTCTTCCTCCATTGAGAGCATTGTTGTGTGTATTGTCTTCAAGCTATTGTGTATGATCTTAGGTGCTTTCCAAAAGTGGTAGGCTGATGTATTATGGACTGTATAATGCTATTTTGGGCCGCACTTGATGTTTATGGAAGTTTCCATTTGTGATAAATGCTTTTTGATCAAGTTCTTTGCATTCTAGGTAGCATAGAATGTGTTGCCAATTCCTAGCTTATGTAGTTTGGAGTGCAAGCATTCAAGCCAATGATCTTGGAGTTTAGATCCACTTAGGATCTGTATTTTTCACATGGTATCAGAGCTGGTTGGCTTCTATTTACAGTAAGTATTCCATTTTTGGTGATATTTGGATGTTTGATCAAGTTCTAGCATGATTTTGCATTGCTTTGTTGATCAAATCTTACTAACCTTTGTTTTGTGAGTTGAACTTGTGGATCAAAAGCATATTTCAGGTCTATTGAAGATCAGAGGCTGAAAAGAAACTATTTTGGATCAGATCATAACACCTAATCATTTGTGATTGTGAGGCTTGTGCATATTCAATACTAACAATGTTCTTTTCAATCCTATTGTTGACAATCTCCATTCTTGGATGAACACTCTCCTTAAGTGGATGACAAATGCTCTTTTGAGTGAGTTGTAATTCTCCTAAAGGCTGAGCAAAGATCCCATTTGGATGAAAGATCCCCTTTTTTGGGTGAACATATTGTAAGCTCCATTGTGAAGAGCATATTGTAAAGATTGTCATCAATTTTGGCATAAATTTTGGTGTACTTTGTTGAGCATGTAAGTAACTCTCCTTATGTAATTTGATTGGAGCATTTGCTGGAAGGTGTTAACCATTATGCAAGTGTGTTTTCAGGTTCTTAACAGGTTGAGGAACATTCTCATGTGAAGTGATCTTAGATCTACATCTAAACACCAAGATTTGACAAGATAGTGAAGCTAGTCTTGTGATTCACTAAGTGTGCTCATTCATTCACCTCTAAATCTTGTATTTATCACTTGCTGGAGTTTATAAACTTTTAGAAGTGTGGTTTACATGTGGTTTTACAGGTTGAATCAATATCTTAGTGTGTTGATCATATGTTGATCAAGTTTGTTCATTACTAGGTAATCTTGGCATCCTAGTTTTGGGTATTTTCTAAGAATGCAAGTAACTCTTCACACCATAACTTGATTTGGTCACTTGCTGGAAAGTTTGAGAGCTTAAGCAAGAGTGTGTTCAGGTTGGTTTGATTTTGTAATCCATTCTTAGTGTGTGCAAAGTGTTGCATGTGTTTCAATCTTCCTTTCTATGCTTGGAAACCATCTAGGTTCAAGATAGAAGTGTTTTAGGGTCCTAAATCTTCATAGATCTCTTTATCTATCATTTGTTGAGAGAAAAGTGAGTGCTAAGTGCTTTAGGACAGAACCTAAAAGTTGAAGAAACATTAGAATCATGGCTTCCAATGGTGGGATCATGCTAGAGTCTAGTGAAAGGTTGAGTTCATCAAACTACTCTACTTGGAAAGTGAGGATGGAGTCCTTACTTGAGTTGAATGAACTCATGGACATAGTTGCAGAAATTGAAGAGAGACCTCTCACACTTCAAGAGCAACAAAGGTTTGATAAGAAGGCCAAAAGGGCTCTTCATATCATTAAAATGAATGTTACAAATGAACTTCTCAAGGAAGTTGGAAAGTGTCAAAGTGCAAGTGAGGCATGGAATGCCTTAAAGAAGCTCTTTGAATCAAAGTCCACATCTAGGGTATTGACCCTAAGGAGACAAATATTTTCTAGTAGGCAAAGAGAGGGTGAAAGTGCTCATGCATTTATCTTGAGAGTTAAGTCCCTAAGTGATGATTTAGCATGCATTGATGAGAACATAAAAGATGGTGAAATAGTCCAAGTTATGTTGAATGGTTTGCTAAATGAACATGCTAACCTTGTGCAAAGTTTTGCCATTCAAAGAGTCTTGCCAAGTGTGGTTGACTTGCAAGAAATCTTATTGGCTGAAGAACATAGGTTGCAATCAAAGCTTGATGGTGCATCCTTGCAAGGTGGAGGTGAAGAGGCTTTCTTCACAAAAGGCAAATTCAAGGGCAAAGGTAAAGGCAAAGGGAAATGGTCCAAAGGTGGTAACTTTGATCATGATGATCACTCTTCCTCTTACTCTTCTACTAAGAACAATAAGTCAAAGTTCAAGTGCTTTTATTGTGGGATAAAAGGTCATTTTGCAAATGAATGTTATAAGAAGAAAAGAGAGCAAGGAGAGAGGCAAGGAAATCTTACAATAGATGAGGAAGAACATAACACATGTGAATCACTTGTTATGACTTCAAGTTTGTTAGCCAACATAGATGATAATGATCCTTGGTGGATTGATAGTGGAGCCTCATCTCACATGACAAGACATAAGGAATACTTTACATCCTTATTGTCTTATGAGGGAGAAGGTAACATCATCTACACTGCAAATGATGGTCAATGTGACATCAAAGGCATAGGCACTATTCCTATTTCCCTTTCAACAAATAGGAAAGCAAATCTTGAAAATGTTTTGTACATTCCTTCAATCACTAAGAATTTGCTTAGTGTAAGTCAAATGATTGACAAAGGACTTGATGTGGAGTTCATTGGAGATGCATGTTTGATAAGTAAATGTGGATCCTTGATTGCTCAAGGTAGGAGGCATGGTAAACTTTTCAAGCTTGATGCATGTGTGATCTCTAATCATGAAGGATGTATGGCTAGGGAGCAATTGACAAACCAAGAAGTTTGGCACAAGAGGTTGGGCCATCCCAACTTCAAATCTTTGGAGGTAATGGCAAAGAAAGAGCTTGTTCTTGGTCTCCCTAAAAGTCTTGTTGCAAACAATAGTGTTTGTGAACATTGTGCCTTGTCCAAATCTCATAGACTTGCTTATTCTAGATCTACTTCTAGATCTAAAGAAGCTTTTCAACTTGTGCATTCTGATATTCATTCTTCTAGTACAACTAGCAATGGTGGGGCAAAGATGTATGCAACTTTCATTGATGACTTTAGTAGGTATACTTGGATCTATCTTCTTAAAAGTAAGGATGAAGTGTTTGCTGCATTTGTCAAGTTCAAGAATGAAATGGAAAACCAATTCAATACAAAGATCAAATGCTTAAGATCTGATAATGGAGGGGAATACACCTCAAATAGGTTCAAAGACTTTTGTATAGCACATGGGATTAAGAGGACCAATGAACTTCTCAAGGAAGTTGGTAAGTGAACATCATCTTTGGAAGCTTGGAATTCATTGAAGAAGCTTTATGAATCCAGGTCTACTTCTAGAGTGTTGACTCTAAGAAGGCAAATCTTTTCTTGTTTGCAAAAGAATGAAGAAAGTCCAAGTACTTTTGTTTTGAGAATGAAAGCATTGAATGATGAGTTGGCTTGCATTGATGAAAGCATTAAGGAAGGAGAGCTTATTCAAGTAATTCTTAATGGCTTGTTGGATGCTCATGCTAACATTGTTCGAAGTATTGCTATTCAAAAGACTTTGCCAAGTTTGATGGATCTTGAAGAGATCTTGATCAATGAGGAATATAGGCTTCAAGCAAGAGGTGGATCTACATTGACACTTCAAGAGGATGCTATGTTCACAAAGGGCAAATTCAAGGGCAAAACCAAAAGTAAGTGGTCTAAAGGGCAAGATCAAGTGGATGTTTCTTCAAGTGTCAAAAAGAAGGATAGCTCAAAGCTCAAGTGCTTCTATTATGGCATCAAAGGACACTTTGCAAGTGAATGCTACAAGAAAAAGAGAGATCAAGGAGACAAGCAAGATAATCTTACTCTTGATGAGGATGGTTTGGATGTTCAAGATGCAAATGATGATGCTTTTGTGATGTCTTCATGTATGCTTGCTAATGATGGAGATCTAGATCCTTGGTGGATTGATAGTGGAGCAAGTTCACACATGACCTTTCACAAAGAGTACTTCACTTCTTTGTTGGCATATGGAGATGACAAGAGAGTGATCTACATGGCCAATGATGGTGAGTGTGCAATCAAAGGGATTGGCACAATTCCTATTTCTCTCTCTACAAATAAGAATATTCATTTGGAGGATCTCTTGTTTATTCCATCTTTTAACAACAACTTGCTTAGTGTGAGCCAAATGCTAAGTAAAGGCCTCAAGGTGGAGTTTGATGGAGATGCTTGTTTGATCAAAAGGAAGGATGTCTTGGTTGGAAAAGGTAAAAGGCAAGGGAAGTTGTTCAAACTAGATGCTTGTGTTATTGCTAACCAAGTTGGATGTGTTGCAAGGGAGCAAATTCCTATTCAAAAGGTTTGGCAGAGAAGGATGAGACACCTCAACTTCAGGTCATTGGAGGTAATGGCAAGGAAGAAGGTTGTGATTGGTCTTCCAAGTTCTTTAAGTGATATCAAGCATGTTTCTGAGTCTTGTGCTTTGTCTAAGTCACATAGACTACCTTATACTAGATCTATTTCTTTTTTTACAAAGCCTTTTCAGCTTGTACATTCGGATATTCATGGATTTACTACAATTAGCAATAGTGGAGCTAAAATGTATGTAACATTCATTGATGATTTTAGTAGATTTTGTTGGATCTATCTACTAAAGAGCAAGGATGAAGTGTATAATGTCTGTATCATGTTCAAGAATGCAAGGGAGAACCAATTTTCTACAAAGATCAAGTGTTTGAGAAGTGACAATGGTGGTGAGCACATATCTAACAAGTTCAAGGCCTTTTGTGATGAGCATGGAATCAAGAGGGAGTATACAACATCAAGGACCCCAAAACAAAATGGAGTGGCTGAAAGGAAGAATAGGACTTTATGTAAAAGTGATAAAGCTATGAGGTTAAGGTCTAATCTTCACAAACCATTTTGGGATCAAGCTTTGTTGTGTGCCAATTTCTTGTGCAATAGGTGGCTGAGTGCTATTTTGGATGGAAGGACACCTTTTGAGATGCTATTCAAGAGGAGGATTTCTAAGAACCTTTGGATGCACATGCTATGTCAACATTACTCTTGATGGTAGGACCAAGGAGGATCCATCTTCAAGAAAAGGTATTTTTGTTGGATATAGCTAGGTGAGTAAAGCCTACAAGGTTTACATTCCTTCTACTAACAAAGTGATTGTTGGTAGAGATGTCATTTTTGATGAGGGGAACCTTCCAAGAGTGTCTTCAAGCATGATTGATGGTAGTGTGGATGGATCTAACATTCTTGATGTTGATGAGAAGGAACCTACTTTGGATGGTGATGATGATGGACCTTCATCAAGTCAAAAGCCAAGGAGAGCAAGTTTTGAGGTACATCATTGGAACTCGAGATTTTGACATATTGTATGAGGGATCATCACCTAATCTTTTTGGATTTTCAGATTCGAACTATGCTAGAGATATAATGGATAAAAAATCCATTAGTGCTTATTGTATTTTCATAAGTAATGGAGCTATATCATGGATGTCGAAGAAACAAGCCACTATCTCATTGTCATCTAGTGAGGCCGAGTACAAAGCTCTTACACATTCCACAAAGGAGATAGTATGGATCAAGAGGATGATCAAGAATCTTCACTTGCTGGATTTTTTAGAGAGCCCATCATCTTTTGTGACAATCAATCAGCCCAAAGAATGGTATCCAATCCTATCTTTCATGCTAGGAGCATGCATACTGAGATACAATCTCACTTTGTGAGGGAGCAAGTCATTGCAAAGGAGGTGGAGCTTCAACATGTGTCTTCAAGGGAATGTGTAGCTGATATCTTCACCAAAGAATTGGGAAAGGACTTGTTCATGAAGCATAGGATCTCACTTGGAGTGCTAAAGTCTATGCAGAAACTAGTTGAAGAGGGAGTGTGAAAGATTCAACTAGTTTCATCATATTTTGCTATATTTTCATATTTGGCATATTGAGGCGAAAACTTGTTTTAGAATTAGATTGACTTTTCAAAGTTCATTAGTCTAAATGCCATTTGAATAAACACTTTTTAAAGTGGGAAAGTTAGAATGCGAGTTTGAGTAGATTCAAATTTGAATAGTTGGGTACATTGAATCTAGACCAAAAATTAGTAGGGTTAGCATTTTGGTGGGAAAGCCAAGTGGCCAAATAGGGTTTGGACCTGCTATAAAGGATGTAACTCATGGAGAGAGCAATCTTCTCTCTCTCTATCTCATTTCATGCTTATACATAGTCCTCTTGGGTTCTACTATCCATTGGTGCACTATCTTGGTGATTGCTTGCAATTCTATGTGTAGAATGATTATTTATTGCTATTTTCAGATCCACACATGTGAAATACAGTAGCTTGCTGGTTTTGTATGGATAGCAATAGTACTTTACCATTTCATTCAAGTTCTATTAGTGTTTGCATCTCATTTTGTGTGTAGATGTTGATTTTTCTACATTGGTGAGATTGGTAGTGTATTTCTCTTTCTAACCAAAGATCATTTAAGTGGATTGGATCTTAAGGATATGAAATCTTTCACAAGTTGTACTCACTTTCCATAGCTTCTTGCCCCTTCACAGCATCCTGGTTCGGCTAGGCTCTCTAGTTTTTCTGATGAAGTCCAGAATGATTGAGATGCATACCTCTTAGAAACTGTCCGAGTCCGTGAGGATCTACAGACATTGGGTTGACCAGGCTGCGATGATGCTTCTTCTTGAATTTCTCCAGATCTATTTGAGCTAGCTTGGTCTAGTCTGATGACAGGTACTGTCGGCTGCTCGGCTTCTGTAGCTATAGCTACAAGTTCTATATAAGGAACATCAATGTTGGAAGAATCCATGCTACGTAAAATAGGATGAAATGATATAGCATCTTTTTTCGATGGTTGTTTGAAATCATAGTATGTATGTTCTTGAGATATTACATCCCTAGAGACAAATACTACATTGGTGGATGGACCATAAACTTTATAAGCTTTATGTTCATTAGGATAGCCAATGAAAATACATTTATTTGTCCTATGATCCAGCTTCTTCCTAAGCTGTTTAGGAATGTGAACAAAACATATACAACCAAAGTTTTTTAAACGGCTGACACTAGGCTTGTGCCCATGCCAAACTTCATGAGGACTCTTGTTGTTGACGGCTTTGGTGCTGGATTTGTTTGGCATGTAACAGGCTGTGGCAGTAGCTTCTACCCAAAACTTTGCAGGTAGGTGTGCTTGATGTTGCATGGATCTGACTGAGTTGAGAAAAATTTAATTCTTCCTTTCTGTAATCCCGTTCTATTGAAGTGAATAGGAAGTGGTGAATTGTCTTCTAATACCGGACATCTCATTAGAGATGTATTCGTTGTCACCATCAGTTCGGAGTGCTTTCACTGTTGTAGACGTTTGTGTCAAGTAATAGTGTAGCCCTCATTAGTTATCTTAGATACTGATAACAGGTTCTTTGACAACTGCGGAACATGAAGGATGTTAGGAACACAAATGGACAAATCGTTGTTGAAGCCGATCTTCACTGCTCCCTTGCCTTCCACGCATATGGTGCTAGAATCTCCGAGGTAGATAAATTGGTCTATGTTGTAAGTTGTGTACTCTGTAAACCATTCCTTGCGAGAGGTCATGTGTTGGATAGCGCCGCTGTCCAGGTACCAGCTATTACAGTCTTCGTTGTTGTTGTAAGCCATTAACAAGTGTGTGTCTTACTCCTTGAATTCGATCGCGTTGGAGGAGTTTGGCTGCTGCTATTGTTGTTGCTTCTTTGCCTCGTTGTAGATCCTGATGCAACACTCCTTGATGTCGTGATTAGCTCTTTTGCAATATCTACAAAAAAACTTCTTGCGCGATCCACTATACTCACCTTGAGTGCGAGGCTTCTTCTGTTACTGCTGCACTTGATTCTTGCCCTTGGAATAGTCTTTCTTCTTGGTGTATAGAGCCATGGATTTGTCTTTGATGGACAAGCTGCTAGTCTTTCTCCACATTTCTTCTTGAAGAAGATGACCAATTACCTTTTGAAGAGTGAGGTCGGGTTGTGTGGAGATCATCACCACAAAGTGCTCATAGGACTTTGGAAGAGAAGAAAGCAAGGTCATAACGATATCGTCATCTTGAATAGAATATCCTATCGCTGATAACTGATCTAACTGGGACTTGAAGTTGTTGATGTGAGAAGTGATGGTAGTAGAATCAAACATGCTAAGAGTAAAGAACTTCCTTCTAATATGTAATCTCGTGGTTACATCGTGAGTCTCATAAAGACTTGATAACAAGTCCAGTGCTTCCTTAGAGGTTTTGCACATGGTAATGTGAGATATTTGGGAGTCGGCCAGATTGAGTGTAATACATACTAAGGCCTTCTGATCTTTGATCCTTCAGGCCTTTGCTTGATCACCATCTTCTGGTTTCAGGTCTGCACCTTCTACTACATACCAAAAATCTCTTTCTATCAACAGTTAGAACCCTTGAACTTGTCAATGACTCTAGCTTCATTGAGTGATGAAGATGAAGAGCTACCTATATGAGACATGATAACAGTATACAAATAGAACAAATTTAATCTCTCGATTTATTTGAGCTACGGTCTGATACCAATCTGATGGGGCAAGGGAGATGAGAAGAACGAGAACAAAGAAGAGAGCAGAAATATTGTGGAACAACTCTCACATTCTAATCGGTTGCTAGGTGCAAAAACTGTCTAATAGACAGCTTATACTAAAGATAATCACAGCCTTATGCATTCTGATTGCCAACACGATCTTAAAAATTAATTCATACTCTAAAACAAGAGTACAATCCACTGAAGAGATTAGAGATGATTTGTGTGTAGTACTACTGAAATCAGATTCAATGTGAAGTATAGTTTTGAAATAAATGGAAGAGCAGTATGATGTCGCGAGTTTCTCAGACGTCAAAGACAGCCATCGTCTGATCAGAAACTGAGGAGTCGTAGACCTCCGTGTTTTGATCAAAGTGAGTAAACAAGCGCGATCAAACAACAGTGAAAGTGCATTCAATCACAACAAGCATTCATCTACATTGTACACAGATAAAAGCAAACTGCTGCTATATTACACTGAAGCACAATACAAATAGCAATTACAACCAAAAATTGATGGCGTAGTTGGGAGGCTCAAATAATGCTCGTGGACGGAGCAACCACTAATCTGTGCTTGGACGATCTATTTATAGACTTCATCAGTGTATTAATTACATTGAATACTTGTCACCTAATTTGGAAAGCCATTGTACTTGGAAGTATATGACTTTTGTGACAATTGTACATATAGTATATACGGTCAATTATTTAGCATCGTTGACACGGACGAGGACGTCGCTGAAACGTTCCTCGTTTATTTTAGACAACCTTTGGGATTTTTCTCTCTTCGCATTTTTTGCAAAAAGCTGAAGGTGCCCTCATAAAGAGATGGTCTTTAAAATAGTTTAACACATGAAAATAGATGACCTTCGGGAACTTTCTCTCTTCGTATTTTTCACAAAAAGCCGAAGGTGTATTAAAACAGAAACTTTTGAACTATGCAAGTTTTTGCATTTCGGGGAAATGCAAAAAAGCTGAAGTTGTTAAAAACATAGTGTATATCTGTAGACTATTGAAAAAATATGACTTCAAGTTATTAAACTTAACATCTGAACTTTGAAATTATGACAAGATTGGTTACCCTTTGCTAGAGATAAGCCAGAAGCCCCTTGTAGACGTTTTTCAAATAAATTGGCTATCTAAGTTTGTTATTCCTGCAGGTATCAGATGAGCAGACATAGAACCAAAGTTGGTTTCACCTGACCCTAGATCAATGATCAATAAACATGTAGAAAGAATCATGAAATAGAAATTAGTCATTCACCAAGGTGATAACTGTGGGCTTAATTTCCAATAGTATGATATCTCAAAACTTGGGAGAAGCCAGATGTTATCTTGGCTTACAGATCGACAGGGACTATGAGGGAGGTAGATTGTACCTTCATCAGTCTAGATATACCTTGAAAATCTTAGAAGATTTCGAGATGTTGAATTGCAAAGAAGAAAATACTTGAATGCTTGCAGGAACAGTCTTGACGAATGAAGATTGTCCGAAGACTGAAGAAGAAAGAGAATTGATGCAGCATACACTATATAGAAAGCTGATTGGATCACTAATGTACCTTGCAGACAACACACATCCTGACATTGCTTATGCCATGTTTAGGATGAGCCAATTTAGTACGTCGACTCATTGGAAGATTGCAAAACGAATTTTGCAATACCTTCAATTAACGAAGGATTTTAGATTGTGTTATTCTCGTGATGCGGGGTTCCAGATGCTTTTCTACAGTGATGCTATCTGGGCATCTCTCAAGGACAACTGCAAAAGTGTCTCAGGAGGATGCACCATATCGTCAAGGGCAGCAATTCTCTAGGTCAGCAAGAAGCAGACCATTGTGGCTCAGTCATCCTGTGAAGCAGAGTACTTAGCAGCAACAAAGATGGCCAATGAAATCATTTGACTCAAAAAGTTCCTTGACCAACTGGGCGAAATGAGAAATGAACCTCTGGTTTTGCAGATGGACAACACATCTACAATACATCTGACAAATGACTCTGTGTTTTACTCAAGGATAAAACACATTACAATCGGAAAGAAGATGTTGTAGACTACTTTCATTGGAATGAAGGAGATGGTTGCTGACATTTTTATAAAGACCTTAGACAAAGGTTTGTTCGAGAAACAGAGGAGCAGTTTTGGAGTCATAAGCTATCATGCTTTGAGAGAGAGCTAAAGAAACAAAACGTATTAATTGCCAAAGCTTTGCTAGCTTTCACCCTAATTTTGACAGAAAAGACACACGAAGCAAAAATGATCACGCACAGTTATGCGACACATGACACGAAACTGTTTGCGACACAAAATCATTTGTGCTCCACAAAGGACCAAGAAGATCAACCAAGTACCATGGGGTACAAATATTTGATCTGATATCGTGACATCAGCAGAAGTGCTTTAGGACATGGCTAATCTGCCGCTCTTGTAATCCATGACTAGTTATAAATGTTTAATCAGTCTGATCAGGGAAGTTACTCGACGCGACATGAAAAAGTTTGCGAACTATATACATTCTGCTTGATGCATAAAACAAAAAGACAAAAATATACAGAATAGATGTCTGCCCGTGAGCAAGACAATTTTGTAAGAGGATCAACAGATCCAAGAAGTTCACTAGTAAGCAAAACGCTATTCGTGGGAGAATTGTATTTCTCTCACGCCAATGCACTGTGTGGATTTTTCACACAGGGATTGAAATCAAGAGGATCAATAGATAATATTGTTGCTGTTATGCACATATTAAAATATTTAGCTCAACTTTTTCAATGGTTTTATAGAAGAGCACAATTTAGATATCAAGTAAAAAACTCGCCAAATGTTACGATTTTTTGTAAGGCACTCAAATTCATAATAAAAGAGAGATCCAAGTAATATATTAATAATCTATTACAAAAAATTGTTTAATTTTCATCATCATCCGTTTTAAGATTCAGACGGATGGTATTGTCATAAAGGAATTATCTCCTTTTATATGGATCCAAAAATTCTAAATTTTTCTTTTTGCTCATATCAATTTAAACCGAATAAAGGGCCATTGGAGATGATCTTTTTGTAATCTCATTTGAAGTATAACCCAATATTTCAATGGCCAAATCCCTTTTCACAAAAATTGTTTTATATATTCCTCTGGCATATGTATGGCCTCCTAAACAAACAGGTAATGACTTGATGGCCATAATGACAGTGGTAGCATATGGATTGAAAGATGAATGATACATACAAATCTCATTATTTTGAAAATTTTTCAAATAATTAGATAGAGACACATCCTTTCTCCTAGCTAATACGCCTCAAATCCCTCCATGTCTCATACCAAAGGCATCTATTTCAATAGCATCTTGTAAAGGAGTCAAGAAAATAAATCTAGAATAATAGATAATAATGCAAACTCAAACTTCAATACAATGTTTGAATAACAAAAACTGCACAATACTTACTAGATCATAATCATCATGTTCAGCGACATTTGTTCTGCTAATATCATGTCCTCAAACGGCCTCTACATTGTCCGATGGGATATACTGAGTCTTTGGAGGATATTGTTTTTGGAATTCCAAAAATTCCTCTTCCGTAGGCAAAGTTTTTTCATAGGCTTTCAATTTTTTAATAATGGCCTCTGATGCCTCATTACCAGATTTCCAATTGCCATCTTTATCATAATCTATCTCATCTTCAAGGTCATTATATGTGTAATCAATATTGTCAAAAATTTCTGATAAATGTTGAACAAAAATTGAGAGGATTTTATCCTCTCTCATATTGAAAACATCTTCTATATCATTAAAAATATATGACTGTCATTATTTATAAAATATACGGGACAATCGAGTAGAGTTAATGAATTAGTGGGAGATGCAGATGGAAGAGAGTCAGAGAGGACTATTGAACAAGGAGGAGTTTTATGATATATTTATGTTTTTCGACAACTAGCCACTTTTGGCCAATTCCCAAAATTGCTTCTTTCTCCTTCCACTGTAAATGGATGTCAAAATTCTCTCATGACTGACAAACCACTACCCTACTATACCTTTTAATCCGCTCCACTCAACAATCACTGAACTACTGAGAGAGTTATGGCCAGCTTTCTGTAAAAGCCGTTTATGAGCAATTTTTCATGAATTCTTCTTGAAATCCACCTACAACGTTCTGATCTTCCCCAAAGCTTTGATTGAAGGAACTTTGTTGTCTCTGGCCATTTGGACTATCGATACCCTATATGGAGTCCTCTCTCCTGAGACGCTTTGAGTGCTATTTCTCTGTTAACAGATTCCAGAGAATCCCCAGATGCTGAGCCAAGACACAAAATACCTCTCACCCATGACCAAGGAGGTCTCAGAAGGAGGAGAGAGGAAGAAGCTGAGAGCCGAGAAACTACTAGCTAGGATGACAATGAAATATCTATGTGAGCCTACATGGTGTATCCCAGAGAAGGAATGACCATGTAGGAGCTAGTCATATTTCCTAGGCTTTGTAAATAGATGTAGACCCCCCTTAAATTAGTTAGAGTGAGCCACCTTTTGATGGTGACCTTTAGTGGAAGGGCAAATTCCACATGTAATTTCTAATTTGGTGGAATTGCCACTTGGGCAGCCTTCTTGCTTATTTAAGGGCTCCCCTCTCTTTTGAGCGAGCTTTGAATGTATTGTCAAGTTCTCTTGAGCAAATAAAGAGGATCCTCCACGAGTTCTTGATAATTGCTAAGCTCCTTGTTCATGGCAATGTTCTTGAGTGAAGTTTCTATGAGCATGCTTGATTTCCTTGTATTGTGGATTAACTAGGATCTTGTTTTCTTGTTTCTTACTTAGTTGTGGATTAGGATTCATTTCTTGTTTGTGGAATAAGATAGGAATCAGCATGCAAGTAAATTAAATAGGCTGGTTTGTGGTGTAGATCTTGCATACTTTCTTACATTCCAGTTCTTAATTGTTCTTGGGAAATCTAAGCATCAAGAAATGAGTGTTTCTTGATTCTTGGACTGTTGCTATGCTGTTAGGAATCTAGTTTCTTGTTTCTTGTTTCTTGTTTGAGTAGTTAATCTTGTTCTTGATTGTTTTTTGATTTAGTAGATAGTGGTAGGATTGCTCCATGTTCTAGAACGTTGATCTTCTTGAGCTAAGACTAGTTACATGGCTGGTTAATGCATGTAGCTGAGTATCAGACCCATGACTCCCACTGATAGGCTGGGAGATACATGCTGCAACCTGAGTAATACTTCTGTCTAGTAACTGTTCTAATAAAGAAAAAGATCCGTAAGAATCGTAATCACAGAAGAAAGAATGAAGAAGTAAAAAAACCCAAAGAACCGTGTTCACAGATAGAGTGGAACCTGTGAATATTTGGTGCCATTCCATAGCTACACAGACATTATACTGAATTCACACGTGTGGGACACCCTACACATGTATTTTTGATCTCCTAAACACAATAACACCGTAAAGATCAGACTAGCATTGGTTGTCAATAGGAAACCTGATCATACAAGCAATATTATTGTGTTACAAGCAAGATCTGTCAACAAAACATAAGACAAAGCATCATAAATGCCTCTACTCGGCTAGAGAGAGAAAATAGCAAGTACAAAACTCATGGAGAGAGAGATAGAGCACAAAGAGCTTGTCTCCAAATCTACATTACACACAAATTTCATCATTTTCTCAATGAGAGTACATCACATATATATAGATCTGTGGGCTCTTCTCCTACCTTGAGTTGAATTGGAGTTGTGGATCCACCTCTCAAGCTATCTAGACTTATCCAAGCCACCTCACTATGTCTAATTGGGCCACATAGCCTTTTCATGCATTAAATGTGGCATGTAAAGTACAAATGGCAATTCCTCGTAGTTCAAGTTTCTACTTCTACCTACCTTAAATATTTTATTCTAAGATGGGTCTTTACTAAGCCAAAAGAGCTCAATTCATCTTTGGCATTCTTAGGACCCATACTTACAACATTAGATAGATTTTTCAATATTTTGACACTCTTCCTAAAAATGTATCTAATGTGGATCAAGCATTGATCTTGAGATAAGACCAAGATTAGACCTATGCTTTGAGAAGGCACTTTTGCAAGTGGCTTTGTGAGAAGATCAACAATACACAAAGATGTGTCGACATGTTCTAAGTTGATTTCACCTCCACTGTGCTTTTCCCTTACAAAATGGTGTGCCACTTCTACATGTTTGCTTCTTGCATGAAAAATAGGATTGTTTGCAAGAGCTTGGGCCGATATGTTGTCACATTTGATCAAGGGAAGATCATCCTCTTTGATGCACTTTAGCTCCATGATTAACCTCTTGATCCAAAACACCTCTTTAGTTGTTGTAGTGAGTGCTTTGTACTCGGCCTCACAAGATGATAGAGATATGGTATCTTGCTTCTTTGAAAGCCAAGAAACAAGATTGCCTCCAAGAAAGATAGTATATGCATTAATGGACTTCCGATCCATTTTATCACTTGCAAAATCGGAATCTGAATAGCCAACAATGGTTAGATCTTCATTTTTGTACAATAAACCATAATCTTGAGTAGAAGATACATGTCTTAGAACTCTCTTGGCCATCGTCCAATGTTGGATCTTTGGATCTTGCATAAATTGACTCAATTTGTGCGCACAATAGCTCAAATCGGGTCTAGTGATAGTAAGCCAAATTAAAGAGCCTATAAGATTCCTATAAAGTGTGCAGAGAAGCTTCTAGCTTAATGGCTTTTGCACATTCACACAAAGTTTTGATTTTTCTCTTAGCAACTCCATTTTTGCTGAGGAGTATAAGAACAAGAAAAATCTCTTTGTATTCCCTCTCTCTCACAAAAGTCTTTAAAATTATTGGAGGTGTATTCTCCTCCACTATCACTTCTCAAAGCTTTCAACTTGAAAGAAAACTGCTTTTCTACATAAGCTTTGAAAGTAAAGAAAACATCATAAACCATTGCTTTAGAAGACAACATATAGATCCAAGAATATCTTGTATAATCATCTACAAATGAAACAAAACAATTTGCTCCTCCTTTGGTCTTAGTTGAAGAGAAATGAACATTAGAGTGCACGAGTTCAAATGGTTTCTTTGTTTTGATGCTTGATCTAGGAAAAGATCTTCTATATGATTTTGTCAAAACACAAGCTTCACAAGGTTGAAGCTCCTTTGACAGTGTCTTTGGTAGTCCAACAACTTTTTCTTCCTTGACCATCGATTGCATGGCTTTGAAATTGGGATGTCCCAATTTCTTATGCCACAGATCCTCCCGAAGAACCTTGGTCTCATAAGCAATATCTGAAATGTTAGCAATCTCCCTAGAATCTAGTTTGTATAACTTACCAATTCTAGATCCTCTAGCAATAACTTCATTTTCTCTTGAGATTATACACTTGTCAGCTGTCCTACACTAATGAGATTTTTGGTTGGTCTAAGTACATAAAGTACATCATGCAAGCAAAGTGATTTTGATGATGATGCATGCAGTGGAATACTACTTATTCCTTCAATTTTAGAACTAGACATATGGGAACTAGCCCCACTATCTATCCACCATACTTCTTCATTCTTGAAAGGAAAAGATGAAAAACTAGACATCATTATAGGATCCTCTCTTTCACTCTCAACACCCTCACACTCATCCTCATTAGTAAGGTTATCTTGCTTAGATTGGTTCTTCTTCTTGAAACAGTTTGATGCATAGTGTCCTTTCTTGCCACATAAAACACTTGATCTTTGACAACTTCTTCTTGCCATTGGATGTTGCTACTTGTGAGGACTGATCCTCACCACCTTCTTGAGCTTTGTCCTTCTTGAAATGTTGTTGACCTTTGCCCTTGTCTCTTGTCTTGTCTTTGATGAAGAGTGCTTTGTCATCTCCACCATCTTTCAATGAAAGCCTGTTGATCCTCAACATCTTGTCCTCTTGCCTACTTTCTTCAGCAATGAGAACACCTTGCAGTGTGTCCAAGGATGGAAGTTCCTCCCTGGCAGCACAAATCTGTACAATATTGTCATATTCATCTCTAAGTCCATTAAGGACTACTTGAACAAGTTCAGTGTTCTTAAGAGCATCTCTAATACTAGCTAACTCTTGATAAAGATCCTTTACTCTCATTACATATGATGAAGCACTCTCATCTACTCTCTGATAACTTAGAAATATTTGGTTTCTAAGTGTAAGCCATCTAGAAGTATTCTTGATTTCATAGATTATTTTTAGTGTCCTAAGCTTCCTTGGCAGTGGTGCATGTATATCTCTCGAGTGCACGTTGATTTGACGTGCTTGTCGGACCTGGGGTTTGCGCCTAAGAGCGATATTTGGAACTTCAGTTCTGCTGTTTTTTTTTAAATGTCTAATTTTGAATCCAGTTTTGCTTTCTTTTTTTAATGAATTTTCATAAATTTTTGCACGTGTGAAAAGACGGCCGAGACAAGTGTCGTCAAATGACTAGACCACGTGGAAATTCCATACTGATAATGATGACCCAATTATGGGGACACGTGGGCTGAGACACGTGCGTGAATCCGTTATCGACGCATGTCATTCTCGCACGTGACAGATGTCAGATCAATCATTCAAGGTACGGCACATTTATTTTGGCCAATTACATGTCGACACGTGTTCCTTCGCCACTCCTCCACACGTGCAAAAGTTTTTATATAAATACGTCTTTTTCGGCTCGCATTTTCACGCAAATTTACAATTGCTTTGTCGGATATCGATTTCAAGCATGCCACTTGCTCCCATTACGTCTCGTTGACTATTATGCGTCTGGATCCGATACTGCATCCTTGGGTATCACATTCAAGCACGTTTCGTATCCCTTTTCTTTCCTACTCATTCTTTTTGTAAAAATTACAGCAAATAAGGATCCTAAAACATTTGAAATGATGAGGGTAACAATAGATTATGATCTCATAAGATTAGCATAAGTTGAACCATCAAAATCCATCAAAAATCTATGCTTGAACCTCACTAAATGGCCCAAATCCTTGAAGAAGGCTTCACACGTGTGAAAGTACGGCCTCCCACAGTCTGAGTACTGTACACCAGACCTCCATTCAATCCTATAATCATTAGTAATTACAAGAACTCAAATAATTATGAACATAGAGAGCAATTGCACCATTATGAGAGAAAAATCATGAAATTGCTTGATTGATTTTGGTGAAATATCATCACCTATATTTTTGTCTAGTTATTTATGCAATCAGTTTCATTCCATTTGGTCGAGCCAATCAAGAGTTATAAGCTTTTGAAGAGTTTTAGGTAGGGCACCTAGACCTGGGTGGACACATTTGGTTTGGTCAAGAAATTGCTTGGTTGATCCAAAATCACAGTTGAAGGCATTGTTTTGAGATCTTAGCCATTTTGTTTCATGCAATATCATTGTATTTGAGTCGAATTTGGTCTCTTAGTGTACTTCACACATGCTAAGAGCGTTTGATCCTAACTTTGCCCATACTCCATCATTTGATGTGAAATAGATCTTGTTTTAGAGAGATTTGTGTAGCTAGTGAGAATCAATTCACAAATAAATGCAAGATCTTTCATAGGAGTGATAGTACTCCATTATTGGATCCTATTAAGAGTGTGTAGCAACATTTATTGTTCATCATTTGAGTTTTCTTCACTTCGAATGTCTTCAATGGGTTCATCCTTGTTGAAACCAAGTGAAAGATTGTCCACTTCAAACTATTCCATTTGGAAGATGAGGATGGAGTCCATCTTGATCCTTCAAGACATGATGGACATAGTTCTTGGCCTTGAAGAAGAACCACAAGTTCTTCAAGAGGTTTAAAAATACAAAAAGAGAGCTAGGATGGCTCTCCACTACATTAAGATGAATGTCTCTATTGAGATATTGAGGGAGATAGGTACTTGTACAACAATCAAAGAAGCTTGGGATTGTCTCAAGACTATCTATGAGGCTAAGAACACCTCTAGGCTCCTCACTCTTAGAAATCAAATCTTTCAAAGTAGCCAAAAGAGTGATGAGAGTGCATCTAGTTATGTTTTGAGAGTAAAAGATATTCATAGAGAACTTGCTTGTATTGATGATTCCATCAATCAAAATGAGCTAGTCCAAGTCATTCTCAATGGCTTGAGAAGTGAATTTGATAACCTTGTCCAATCCTATGCCATTAAGGAGGAGCTACCAATTTTGGAGGCTCTACAAACTGTGCTAATTTCTGAAGAATCAAGACAAGAGTACAAGCTCTTGAGGATGGACAAGCTTTCTCTCACTCATAATGATGGCAAAGCTCTCTTTGCCAATGATAAGCACAAATGGAGGAGCAAGAACCAACATCAACAATCCTCAAGCAAGGACAAAGCCAAATCCAAAGACAAAGATGAGGAGGAAGATGATTCCTCTGATGCTTCATCATCTAAGCTCAAGAAGAAGAAGATCAGGTGCTTTTATTGTGGCAAGACGACCTATGGTATATTGATAGTGGAGCCTCTTCACATATGTGTAGCTCCAAGGACTCTTTTTCTTCTATTGCACCTTATGATGGAGTCAAGAAATCAATATACACTGCAAATGATTTTGAATGTCCTATTGAAGGCATAGGGAACATTTCCTTAAAGCTTGCATCCTCTAAAGTTCTTTCTCTCTCTAAAGTTGTTTATGTACCTAAGCTTACTAAGAATCTCATTAGTGTTGGCCAATTGCTTGATAATGGCCTTGATGTAAAATTCAATGTTGATACTTGCACTATCAAAAAGAATGATGAGATACTTGCATTAGAATCTAGATTTGGAGGCATCTATAAACTAGATCCAAATGAGTATGTGAATGCTTGTAATGTTGCTCTTGTGAACAAGCTCTCTATGGAGGAATTATGGCATAGGCGGTTGGGACATCCCAACTACAAATCCATGCTCTCTATGATCAAAGAGGCCAAAGATATTGGCTTGCCAAAGTCATTCTCCAAGAAGATCAAGCCTTGTGAGGCTTGTGCTATTGCTAAATCTCACAAAAAGCCATTTACAAGATCTTCTATCAAAAGCAAACATCCTTTGGAGTTAATCCACTCGGATGTGCATTTCTCATCAACTATAAGCAAGGGAGGAGCCACTTGTTTTGCTACTTTCATTGATGATTTCACAAAATTAACTTGGATATATCTTCTTGCTTCTAAATCTATGGTGTTTGATCATTTTCTTATTTTCAAAGCTTATGTAGAGAAGCAATTCTCATTCAAGATTAAAGCTCTTAGATGTGATAGATGTGGTGAATATATCTCCAATAAATTTCATGACTTTTGTGAGCTTGAAGGCATCAAAAGAGAGTTCTCTTGTGCCTACTCTCCATCTCAAAATGGAGTGGCAGAGAGAAAGAATAGATCTCTATGTGAATGTGCAAAATCTATGAGAATTGAGGTATCTTTGCCCGAAGATTTTTGGGGAGAAGCCATTAATTTTGCAAATTATCTTTGCAATAGGTTCCCACATATAGCTCTTGGAGGAAAGTCACCATATGAACTAGGCCTGATCTAAGCTTGTGTGTGCACAAATTGAGTCAATTTATGCAAGATCCTAAGATCCATCATTGGAAGATGGCCAAGAGGATTCTAAAATATGTATCTTCATCTTGTGATTATGGTCTACTTTATAAAAGTAAAGATCTATCCATTGTTGGCTATTCGAATTCGGACTTTGCAAGTGACAAGATGGATCAAAAGTCTATTAGTGCATACACTATCTTTCTTGGAGGCAATCTAATATCTTGGCTTTCCAAAAAGCAAGATACTATATCTCTCTCTTCATGTGAGGCCGAGTACAAAGCACTCACTACAACTACCAAAGATGTGCTTTGGATCAAGAGGTTATTAATGGAGCTAAAGTGCATCAAGGAAGATGATCTACCAATGATCAAGTGTGATAACATCTCGGCCCAAGCTCTTGCCAATAATACCATATTTCATGCAAGAAGCAAGCACATAGAAGCGGCACACCATTTTGTGAGAGAAAATCTTATTGGAGGAGAAATCTATTTGGAGCATGCCAACTCGTCCTCTTGTATTGCCAATCTACTCACCAAGCCTTTGAGCAAAAGTGCTTTCATCAAGCATAGGTCTAATCTTAGAGTTATATCAAGATCAATGCTTAAATCTTCATAGATAATTTTTTAGGAGGAGTGTGAAGAATTGAAAAAGATTATCTATGTTAGATATAGGGGTCTTATGTTTTTTATATCAAGCATCTAGGTGTAGGATGTTGATAGGAACAAATTTGGCATAGATGGCAAATTATCCATTTCCACTTGTAATGCCACTATTGAGCCAAAATAGAGTAAGAGGCCAATCTCGTGCCAATTAGAGTGTAGACAAGTGTAATGCTTCAAAGATTTGTCTTATTAGAGTCAACACTCTAGAAGTAGACTTGGATTCATAAAGCTTCTTTAATAAATCCCAAGCATTCTTTGATAAAGTACTCTTACCAACTTCCTTGAGGAGTTCATTGGTAACATTCATCTTTATCATGTGTAGAGCTCTTTTAGCTCTCTTGTCATACCTCAATTGTTTTTGTTGTGACAATATCCAAAATATCATTTATCTCAAGAAGTGATTCCATCGTCACTTTTCCACAATGTATAGTTGCTTGAGGTAAGCCTATCATTGCCTTCCAACATGTATCCACTCGATGTTCTAGCATAGATATCTCCTCAAAATCCTTGATAGATGTGCTTGATCCTTTCATAATTTGCAACACAAGCTCTGATACCATGTGAAGAAATTTAGATCAATTCATATCCAATTCCATAACCTGATCTTTGGTTAGAAATAGATCAACTCTACCAATGTTGCCAATGTAAAAAAATCAACATCTAATTAATAAAAGAGATGCAATCTCAATAAGAACTTGATCAAACATCAAACATATGATATGATGAAGTTGTTGTCCGTACAAACAATAAGCATTCTACACACAAGATTGCAATATATTTTACAAGTATAGTGCACCAATGGATAGATGAACCCAGAGAGAACTCATGTATAAGCATGAAGTGAGATAAGAGACTAAGAAAAGCTCAAAGAAGCAATAAAAGAAGAAGAAGGTGAATCAATTCGATTCAAATCAGAAGTAGTCGTAGAAGCAGAGTTAGAATTAGAACTAGCAACTTGCTCAAAACAAGGAAAGAATGTTCTGCAAAATAATCGATCTTTAATCTACATCCATTTTATTATCCAGTTATTCAGTTTTATTTGTGTTTTTATACAATGTGCAGAAATACTCGGGAATCGCTCAACAGGTGGCTCTGACATATCAGATGACTCCGACGAAAGTCGAAGGAGTCGTACATGTCGAAGGATGACAATTACTGTTCTGCCTAATATGAAGCTAAGGACTTGCCCTAACTGCTTTGCAAGGAAATTTTTGAGAAGTCCTAATTGGATTGATGACAGCGCATTTACAACTAACTACCAATTGCGATTTACGACCTGATTAGCTGTCCTAACCGAATAAGCTTAACTTTCTTTAGTATAAATAGTTGATTATCAAAGATTTACATAGCTCAGCTTTATAGAGTTCTATTTTGAGTATTGATATTAGTGCACACTGCTTATCAACGGAAGTGCATCAAACAAAGATTTTTTTTTTTCAGTTACTCAGAGATAATCTAGAGTACACGAGTTTTATCCGCTATTGATTTGTGCTCTTATCATCTGACTTGTACATGCTATTTACTAAATCAATCTATCTTCTTATTGCGTTCAGTATTGTGTCAGAATGTATGCCTCTCTATAGTTATTTAAATCTCTTATTGTTTCGTTTGAACTGTTGAATACTTCAACGTTGCAATATTTTATGCATCACTTTGCACTCTAAATTGTTTGGCTACAAAGTCACTTTAGTACTAATGATTTCAAAGTTAGTTGCTAAAAGATTGAACATGACTTCTATCATTATAGCTTTGTTCAATTGTTGATAGGCATAGTCATGCATTTGTTAGCTGATGCCATGCCCCTGACGTGTCGATGCAGAGTCTTATCACCCAAAAAGAGTTTCCAACAGAGATGAAGTTGAGAGCCGAGTCTGAGAGCACGAGAATTATCAGTGCTAGGCTAAAATGTACAGTTGTGAGCCCCATGGTACGTCCCAAAAGATGGATAGCCATGTGGGAGCTAGAAATTTAGACTAATCTCAACTTGAGTTATGTTTTCAATAAAGAGGCCTCCTGTTATCTAGTAAGAGGTGGAACTCAACCTATTATAGATTGGGGTTCACTTAGTTGCAAGAGGTGGACTCCAAAATAAGTTACAATTGGGTTCTACAGCTCGTGGCATGGGTATAGATAGAGGCCTCCACCATGAGTTTCATAGCATGTGGTTTGTATTGAAATGTTGTTGCTTTGTTAATTGAAAATTCTACTACTTGCATTTCTTTCCATGCTCCATCTTCATGCATATAGTTTGGGTACTGATGTATGAATGTGTTTCTTGTTGATTTCTCTTTAAGGATTGGTTTGGGATTAGTATCAGGTAGATGTGCAGGGCTTGGAGGCTGATCCATCATTCTACTCAATTCAGATGCTTCTTAGTTATCGGCTCCCTGAGGAGTTCTTCTTACAACTGTTGAGTGACAGTTGTAGGAAGCGCTTTGTAGGACCCGTGATTTCAGTTTTAAAGAGGGTGTGTTGATTCTGTGATTCCAATAGAAGTAGATTTAGTTTAGTTCCCTGATGTTTTTGTAAATTAGTTTAGTAATAATCAGTTAAGAAACACAATTTAAACACCCGACCAGATCAATCACCACAGCACAATGTCAAAAGCAACAAGACAAGACAACAGAATTGCTCTCCTCAAACTGTATATTCAACTGATAAGTAAGTACAAAGATAAGTTGCTTAAAAGCACTCAAAGGGCTCGTAAAAGAAAGATGGCCCGATAACTCTAGAACTAAGCACACGTGGCACCATCGAAATAAGAAAGCACTATATAAGTCGATCATTGCTATTTTAACTCTCTCTCTCAATGATCAATGTCTCTCTTTATTTTAGAGTTTTCTCTATTCATGGAACATACCTCCATGATAGTATTACAAGTAAAGGCTTTTCACATCACCAGATCTAAGCCAAGTTTGGATCTAAAAGTCTCAAACTTTTCTTTACTTAAAGCTTTTGTAAATATATCAGCAACTTGTAATAACGTAGAACAATGTACAATACTTATATCTTCAGATTGTAACTTCTCACACACAAAGTGATATTTTACCTCAATATGTTCTGTCCTTGCGTGAAAGATAAGATTCTTAGCCAATTGTATTCCACTTTGACTGTCACAAAAAATAACAGTAGAATTTACCTGCTTCATGCCAATCTCACATAACAGCTTACGTAGCCAAACAACTTTCTGGGTAGCAGAACTTAACGCTTTATATTCGGCTTTTGTAGAAGAAAGAGAAATATTATCTTGCTTCTTGCTAGACCATGAAAAACAATCACTTCCAAAATTGAAGGCATAACCTGTTGTTGACTTTCTATCATCTATACTTCCTGCCCAATCAGCGTCAACATAACCCTGCAACTTAGGTAAAACACTTTGTCTTTTGTAGATTAGGCCAAGGTTAGGTGTACCTTTCACATACCTCAAAATCCTTTTTGCAGCTTTCCAATGGTCCATAGTGGGTGATGACATGAATTGGCTAATCAAACTTACAGCATAGCAGATATCAGGACGTGTAGTCTTAAGATATATCAAACTCCCAACTAGTTGACGAAATAGAGTAGCATCAACATGTGCACTATCATCAATACGAGATAATTTCTGTCATGTGAAATCTCTCCAATATCTCGCCCACATACTTGTTTTGACATAATCTGATATCACTGCTAGTTTACCATACTTCGACACCCAAGCAATAGTGCATAAGATCTAAATCTGTCATCTCAAACTGCTTGCATAAGTTGGCTTTGATAGAATGAGTGAGGTTCTCATCATTGCCCGTGATAATGATATCATCAACATAAAGTACAATCAAGGCAATGCTGTTATCATTTATAAGAACATAAAGGTTTGGATCTGAATTTGTTCTTACAAACCCATGAGAAAGAAAGTAATTGTCAATGCATCCATACCATGCGTGTGGCGCTTGCTTAAGGCCATAGAGTGCTTTGTGTAGTTTACATACCTTATGTTCTTGCTCTTTTGCCATGAAGCCCTACGGTTGGACCATGTAAACTTCTTCCTCTAAGTCACCATTAAAAAATGTGGACTTCACATCCATTTGATAGATCTTCCACCCAAAATGAGATGCTAAGGCAATGATAAGGCGTAGCGTAGTCCACTTAGCCACTGGAGCAAATGTTTCTTCATAGTCAATTCCTTTGCTTTGCTCATAACCCTTCACTCCTAGGCGTGCCTTATGTTTTGCTATCGTGCCATCCGCATGAAACTTTGTTCTAAACACCCATTTGTTGTCAATGGGTTTCTTTCCAAGTGGTAGATCAACCAACTTTCATGTATCATGCCTGTGGATGGATTATATCTCCTCTTCCATTGCCCTTTGCCACTCTTTGTGAGCTTTTGCTTCATCAAAGGTTGACGGCTCTCGACACTTCAAAATGTCACTCATTAGGGCATAGTTCACATGATAACGATCGGGAGACTTCCTTTCCCACGTTGATCTTCTCACTTCTCCTTTTGTGCTAGATCCTGATTGATTTAGCTTTGCATCCTTCATGATCTTTTCATACCATTTTGGTATCTTAGATTTAGGTGCTACGTGGAGAGTATGTATCCCAAGGAGTGTCTAAGTAGTGTCTCTTACTTCCAACCGGTTTCTTCTTTATTGCTCCTATTGGCAAGTACCTCCCCCTAGGCTCTTGAATAGGTGGTGTCCTTTCATACTCGCCCTCTTGACTCTCGTCTTCAGGCACATCATCTTGTGGAGCATCTTCTTCATCTTCTTCCTCCAAAATTGTGGGAAGTCTTTTGATGCCGTGTTCTTTGCAAAAGTCCTCAAAATCATCAGATTTGTATTCACCCCCTCTGTCAAATCTTAGCACTTTAATGCGTGCATCCAGTTGGTTCTCTACCAAAGTCTTGAACTCCTTGAAACGAGCAAAAGCGTCATATTTCTTCTTCAAGAAATAAATCCATGTCCTCCTAGAGTAATCATCTATGAAAGTCATAAAATAATATGCTTTTCCCAACGACACGGTCTTCATTGGTCCGCACAGGTCACTGTGAATGAGTTCTAGCGGTTTCTTAGCTCTTGCAGCTCCACCTTTCTTGAATGTCTCCCTGTGATGCTTTCCCATGACGCATCCTTCACATATTGCATGATGATCATCCTGCAATGTCGGTAACCCTATTACCATCTTCAGCTTTGCCATCACTTTATGGTTGTGGTTCATATCCCTCATAAGGCATCCATCCTTGACAAATTCAACCTTAAGATGTTGATTTGCCATTACACCAACAGAAAGCAAACTCTTTTTGAGTCCAGGAACATAAAGCACATTAGGGATGTTCTGGATTTTACCATCGGAAAATTGCACAAGTACCACGTTTCTCGGTCATATGTAGCGCCTGAATCTATGAACCATCTGGCACCATCATCAACTTGGGATGCCAATGCCGATGAGAAGACACTTGTCTCGTCATCTTCTCCATCGTCTTTGGCAATGTTGCCTTGTTGAGTCACTTTTCCCGCCTTTATGTCTGCTTTCTTCTTATAACACTCGCGTGCCCAATGACCCGGTTTGTGGCAATAGTAACATTTGTCTTTCTTCTTCTTTTTCCATTTTGATGACGGCTCTCCCTCATCATCATCATCCTTAGATTTCTTAGGAATCCTTTTCCATCCTTTATGCTTGCCTTTAGCAAGCAAGGCTTGATCCTCCTGTGGGGTTTGCATTGACTTCACCACTTCGCGATGCTGCTCTTCTTGCAACATGATTCCGTGGAAGTCTTCAAACGTAGGCAATCTCTTCCTCGAAGCAATGCCGCTCACAAACATCTGTAGCTCTTCTGAGACACCGCTCATTGTGGTATGTACCAATTCAACGTCCCTAATTGGTTCTCCAATTGCCACAAGTTGATCTCTCTCCTTTTTCCTGGTGAAAAAAGATCCCACTGATTCACTTTCTTCCATCCTTACTGCGTTTAATCTCAACTTCAAGAACATGGCCCGAGCTGGATTGCAAGTTTTCCAAGCTCCCCTAGCCGTCGTGGCATCACTTATATGAGTGACTACATGGTCTCTCATTGAAAGATTGATTAAGGACAATGCTCTCTAGGCCTTTTTATCAAAGGACCTCATGTCACCTAGAGTGGTATTAGGCTGGACTTCAATACCTGCCACAATCTCCCATAACTCTTTCTCCATCAGAATGCTCTTCATATTGAATTTCTAGATGTTATAGCTAGAAGCCCCATCATGTTTGCTTGCATCGCCCAAAATTGTCTCATTGCTGTTTGCCATCTCCAAACTACTTGAAACTCCACCTGTAGGCTATAAAGCATATGCCAAAGCCAACCGTGATGTCAGAAATCACAAATAATGACTTGCAATTTTTGGCTTACCAGGCCACCCACCGCTCTTTCGCCAAATTGAAAGCCAAACTGGCGTTGCTTTCTGAAATGCTTCTCATCACCAACTCCCAACTACCTGCCCAGTGGAATGGAGAAATCACTTATGGCATGCTCCAAGCACTTTCTCTGTGGCAATCACTCTGTTTTGGTGTACCGTACTTGCAGGTACAGTCAGGGTGCCCTTCATTTGGAGGCTATAGCCTTTCGTTTGGCCAAAATAGGCTAAAAGAGGTGAAAATAAGGGCAATTTGGGTTTTTGAATTGTTTCTTCAGTGTGAAGAAACTTCACCCTTCAAAAACTTGGGACCCAACAATTATTTCAGTATGAAGATTTTTATGAAGTTGCAATGCACTTTGCACTTCAGACCCTTTCAAGCTTTTTCACATCAATCCAATGGATCCTTTTGATCCAACGACCCACCTGACATGCAGTCACCATCGTCGATCTGTGTGACTTGAGATCGGATGGATTTCCACGCTTCTGCGCGTTGATCAAGGGCCTTTGATGCACCAGGCACTTCGGGCCGCTAACATGCTAGCTGAAGTGGGCGCGTGCGAGGTCCCACGACCTCTCCTCCTCTTCTCCACGCGACCCACGATGGATCTTTCTTTCTCTTCACAAGCTATGGCTGCTACCTGTGGATCGATCTAGCTGTTCACTTTCTCCACGGCCAGTCGTGGCCTCCTGGTTGCTGGGTCGCACTACCATGGCACCCATCCTCAGCAACTTACAGCTCTGATTTGTCCTCTTACAAGGAGATATCCACGATTTTGCTCTTTGAAATCCTAGCAGCTTTGAAGAGAAGGATATATTGGGCTTTACTCAGGCTTTCCCTGAGCTTTCACTTGCAGATCCTATCTGGCTGAAGTCGCCCTATAGCAGGCAATGTTCTACTCCAAACCGCTCTTCAAACGATGTTCGATTGGATTCAAACCAATCACACATGCCAAGCAACCCTTCATAAGATTTTCCAGCTTCACTTTTTGCTTGCCCTCTGATTCAGCTGACAATTCCCTGCCTCAAAGTCTTCTTACAGTTTTGAGCTATTCCATGAATCTCCACAGACTCAGTTTTGTGCTTCCTAGCCAACAAACTGTCGTGAATTCACAGCTCTCTATTCTTGTCCGGTGATTCAAGCCACCAATGGCTCTGATACCAAATTAAGAAACACAGTTTAAACACCTGACCGAATCAATCACCACAACACAACGTCAAGTGCAACAAGACAAGACAACAGAATTGCTCTCCTCAAACTGTATATTCAACTGATAAGCAAGTACAAAGATAAGTTGCTTAAAAGCACTCAAAGGGCTCATAAAAGAAAGATGGCCCGATAACTTTAGAACTAAGCACACGTGGTGTCGTCGAAATAAGAAAGCATTGTATAAGTCGATCATTGCTATTTTAACTTAATCTGCAGTCTGTAATAATAAAACAAAAACTGAAGCAGTTTGTAGAAAGTAGGAATCGAGTTCGGATAGATCCTATATCCAAGTTGAGCTTCCATTGCCAGTAAAGGATCGAGATCAGGTGTGTGCCTTTGATAGGTGGTACACACTACCATTGTTCTACAACCAGACAGTTGCTAGAGGCCATAGCAGACCTGTTACTAGACAGATCCGTTGCTTAGCAGACTCTCTGTCAGAAGAATAGCAGCACACAAGGTCAGAATTGCCGCAAATAGAGGAAGAAGAGGCACTAGCAGATTAGTAGAGACAAGGAGATTCTAGTGCTAACATTAAAGAAGTAGAATTCGAGCGCACATAGTTGGTGAAACAGTGGACAAAGGCCAGTAGATGCTTGCGCTAATATTGGCGCCGGTTGCTATTGACAATCTTCTTGGTTTTTCATCTATGAGACTCGTTTGTACAAGCCCATTTTCCAGTTCTTGCTCGCTAATAATTGCTTGCTTCCTGTCCTGTATTCCTCATTCTCCTAAGCACGCATTTCAGGTTCTTGTTTGTTAGATCGTGATGGCTTCAAAAAATCCCTGTTGATCGAGTCAGATCTGTGCGAACTGTCCCTAGACATTCCGGAAGCCCACCGCCACACTATTTTTTTGCATTTCTGGACACCGACAATCAAAAATCGAATTTTTCATGATTTTCGAGTTTCTCGCAATTGTTAGGATTTTTCAAGTTCATTTGAAATTTTCGAGTCACCAGAGTTTTTTGAGTCTCATACAATTTTTTCGAGTTCCTAGGCTCAGAGTTCTATCACCACACTTCACCAATCACAAAACGGTTAAGAAGACACCCACCACAATGCTATCTTCCATTTCTTGAAACAAATCTGTTTGCGTTGCCCACAAGCACGCATTCTATATTTTTTGTTAGATAGAAATCGCTTCAGAACGTCTGTAATGCTCATTATGTTCTGTGAAATCTCACCCCAAACTTTCTAGAAACCCACAGCTGCACCGCTATTTCACGTTTCTTGAAACTGACATTCGAGTTTTCGACTCAAACATTCCACCCGACGGATAACCTTAAAAATTGTGCCCAATAGAAAACTCCCTGTTGCATCCGACGCAATTCGCATTTATTGAGTTTTTTCGAGTTTCTCGAATTTTTGAACTATTGTCTCTGAAGCCGACATATGCAGCCGCCAGTGCTTTCCAAGTTACATCCGCCACAAAATTTCAAAATTCCATTCGCAAGAGAACTCTCAGTGCATCCGCCAAATACCATCCCCAGTGCATCCGACGCCCATCTGCATTTGCATCTGACACCTTTCATCTAAATTTGCATCCGCCACCCTCATCTGCATTTGCATCCGACGTTTCATCTGCATTTGCATCCACCACTACATTTCTTACTGCATTCCACGCATCATCTAACAAATCTCAGCATTTCACTCTGCATTACTGTTGCATCCGCTAAATCAATTCCACTTTGCATCAAATTTTCGTTACTTTCTCGCGAATTTTCGTTACTTTTCACGAATTTTTTCGTTACTTTTCGTTACTTTCTCGCGAATTTTTTCATTACTTTTTCGTTACATTTTCGCGAATTTTTTCATCATTTTCGCGAATTTTCTCGTCATTTTCTTTGTTTTTTCACGAATTTTTTCGTCGTTTTGATCTTCGAACATTTTCCTTTTTGCTTTCGAGATTTTTCGTTTTCGAATCTTCGTGTTTTAGGGTTTTTTTTGAGATTTTCTCGCGTTTTTTAGATTTTTGTGTTTTTCTAGATTTTTTGGAGTTTCATTTCTCGAGGCTATTTTTCGACGATTTTCACGTGTTTCTGAATTTTTCGAGTATTTAGGAATTTTTTGCAAAAAGTTTTTTCCTAATAGGATTTTCAAGGATTTTCGACGAATTTTCCGACTGTTCGTGATTTTCGAGATTTTTTGTTTTCGAGATCTTCGCGTTTTAGGGTTTTTTTCGAGATTTTTTCGTGTTTTTTAGGTTTTCGCATTTTTTAAGATTTTTTCGAGTTTCATTTTTCGAGTTTTTTCGAGGCTATTTTTTGACGAGAATTTTCACGTTTTTTGCATTTTCGAGGCTTTTCGAGGATTTTCACGTGTTTCTGAATTTTTTTGAGTATTTTCGAATTTTTCAAAATCAGTTTTTCAAGGATTTTTGAGTTTTTTTCTAAATTTTTGCGAGGATTTTTCGAGTTTTTCCATTGAATTCTTCGTGAATTTTCGTGGATTTTCGAGCTTTGTTCAAGTTCTTTTGATTTTTTTTTCGAGTTGTTTCAAGTTTTTTTTGTTTCCCTTTTTGAGTTGTTTCGAGTTGTTTTTTGTGGACTTTTGAGTTTTTCTGAATTTTTCGAGATTTTTCCATCCCACGATTTTTAGACTTTTTTTAATTTTTTTTGCTAATTTTCGTCACTTTTTCGCGAATATTTTTCGTCATTTTCGTCGCTTTTTTGCGAATATTTTTGTCATTTTTTTTGTGAATTTTTTTCGTCATTTTCGTCATTTTCGTGAATTTTTTTCGTCATTTTGCATCGATTTTCGTTAATTTTTTTCGTCATTTCTCCGAATTTTTTTTTATCATTTTTGGTCATTTTTCATTATTTTTGGCGAATTTTTTCGTCAATTTTTTGTGCATTTTTTCCCTATTTTTTTGCATTGTTGTCGTAGTTTTTTTGGGGATTTTTTGTGTTTCTTCGAAGTTTTTTCGCGTTTTTTCTTGGGTTTGAAAGCAATCTTGCGGTCAGACATGTTGCCTCCTCAACAACACGAACTACAGGTGCAAGCGACAACACCCTACACACTGCTTGTCGCTTCCTATTCAATCTCCACCTTGCAGACTGGCTCTCACCCTCCTGAGTGATGTACGAAGGGTTGCTTCGCACACACTCGGGAGTGTCCATGTCATGGAATCACATATAAAACAAAAACCGAACAAACTCAGAGTGCTACTCGGCCATGCAATTATCCACACTTTTTCGTTAAAGAACCTCCAATTATGCTTAATGGTATGATATCCTTTACACCCAGCCACTTGGATGTTACCCACGTGGCGCCGCGAATGCTATTTGGGAAACTTTCGAGTGGTTAAAAGCTCACACTTGGCAAAATCTGAATGATCTTGAAAATATCTGGTGGTGAGTGCTTAAAATCATAGTGTGCAACTAAGATGATAAAGAGAGGGCGTTGACTTGGTATATGTCGTGATCATCACCACCCATTACAGCCACAATATTTCACCCTTTAAATAGAGATGCTTGAGTGAGAGACCTTGTTACGTCTCCATCGTCCCTTACAATATTGTACTCCCACCTTCATATTGTACAATATTGTTTATCTACCACCTTCATATTCATTGCTGAAGAATGGAAAAGGTGACCTGTATACAGTTCAGAAAAGCTGGACCAGCTTGGTTGCTTTCAAGAGTCCAGCTGAGCTAATTGATTCATGTTGGACCATCACCATGATCAGCAGTACTGAGTTTCCTTGACTGTCTGCACAAATTCCTGGTCTCTTTTTGCCTTTGCACAATCAATTGGCAAGTAAAAGTCGTGACAGGAAAGCAAGCACAAATCTGAGAGCAAGAATAGATTGTCATGTACATGTAATCATTCTGACACATTCAAGACTTAAGTAGATGGGTAAGATCTGGCATAGCCTTAAACACTATACTTGCATCTCGGCAAGCACTTTCATTTGATATGTGATCATGCTCAATTCATTCAGTAGATGAATAAGATCTGCCTATTTAAAATGAATGGCTTAAACATTTGTTTAGTTCTTTTGGGTTGATGGTATACTAAGTGAGGATTGCATATCTCAAAGCATATCAGATTGACATGTGATCATGCTCACTCCTGTCGGTGAGTGGATAAGGTCTGCTGCTGTGAAATACAAGGCCGTAAACAATTGCATCTCTCCAATTAGCACTTCAAATCGATATGTAAATTTGCTTGCTCCTGTCAGTGGATGGCTAAGGTCTGCTGCTGTGAAGTGTATGACCATAAACAATCGCATCTCTTGAAGCACTTCGATTGCGATCATGCCCACTCCTTTGTCAATAGATGGGTAAGATTTGCTGTGGTGAAATGCATGGTCTTAAACGACTGCGACCTCTCTTCAGGCACTTTGGTTTGATTTTTGGCTTGCTTTCATGTGGGTTATGTGCGTACTGGAATGGAGGAGTCGATGCAAAGAGGGTCGATTTGCCAATAGGCTGGAGTGTGGTGAATAACAGCAGCTTGCCCGCTTTTCAAGCTTCAGAAAGCGTAACGCCTGGATCGTACCGCCTGATAGAAATGAGTGAGAATGAAACTTTTGGGCTAGGATTCTTCGACATCAATGGCACAGGCCAGTATCTTTTCTCGGTAATTTTGGGTACAAAATATAGGAATGAATTGGCTGGAGTTCTAGTGTGGAGCGCTAATAGAAACGCACCAGTTTCTGAAAATTCCAGCCTTACAATCACAGATCAAGAAGAGCTGAGCCTCCTTGACCAACACGGATCATCAATATGGCTGTCACCTGGTCCAGTTGCAGCAATTGAGATGCAAGAATCAGGAAATCTGGCTTTGTTGAACAAGACTGGTGACATAATCTGGCAGAGCTTTGAGCACCCGACGGATAATATACTACCAGGGCAGAAGCTCAAGGGGGGAACTATGCTTGTGAGTAACTCAAGTCATTCCACCAGAGAAGGAAACTTTACACTTGTGATAGAGCCAAGCGGGGTTGTACTTTATTTGAACATCTCAAACGCAAAGCCTCAACCTTACTTTCTTTGGAGCCTCCAAGGCTCAGACGTAACATCAGCTTTGCAGATTTGCAACCAATATCAAGCCTTTGTGGTCTACACTGGCAATGGAGTGAACATGAACTATGAATTGAATGCGGGAGTGGCAAATACTTCAGCCGCATGTGCACCGCCTGTTACTGTATCCTTCCCAAGTCCAACTGGCTCACAGAACGCACTGCAGCGTTTGAATCTGGAGTCTGATGGAAATCTAGTCTCCTCTCACTATGATGTTGGGCAGTCAGCCTGGATAAGGGATTTTCAGCTGTTAACCTACTTTTCTGATACCTGCAAGTTCCCAATGAGCTGTGCAAATTATGGCGTCTGCTTGGGAAACGGTGAGTGTAACTGCCCTCAATTTATATCAAGCAATTCTACAGCTTTGGATATAAAAGGCTTCCAAATGGCTTCTACATGTCCAGCTGTGTCGACATGGCAGCCTCAAGCTTGTACTCAGAACGAAGTCTTGAATCACCACTTTCATAATTTAAGTGGACTAAGCTATTTCACAAATAGTTATACAAAGCCCGATAAGCTATCAGCTCTGCTGGAAGACTGCTTAAGTCTTTGCTTGTCTAATTGCTCCTGCTCTGCCATGTTTTACAACAACCAATCTAGATCCTGCTACTTTGTAGACAACGTGCTTGGAAGTCTGACAATAGACCCAAGAGTCACTGATACTGTCACTGCTTACCTGAAATTCCAGAACAGGTTTCTTATTTCACTACCTCCTTCAAACTCAACCGGCGTGAAGAAGAAATGGTTTGGTCGCAAACAGATTATAGGCATCAGCACAGGCTCACTTGGTCTAATAGCAGTTCTGAGTATAATTTGCTATCTAGTAATACAGAAAAAGATCAAAGAAAAACATTCTAGAGAACAGCTTCAGAGTGGACTTTCCTTTCCCGCTCTGAAGGTGATGCCTCGCAGATTTTCTTTGAAAGAATTGCATCAGGCAACAAAAGGTTTCAGCTGCAAGCTGGGCAGTGGGGGTTTCGGATCTGTGTACGAGGGCATACTCTCTAGTGGAGAAAAGATCGCAGTTAAGAAACTGGAGTCTAGTAACCAAGGCGAGAAGGAGTTCATAGCGGAGGTGAGTGCTATGGGAGTAATCAGTCACGTGCACATCGTGAAGCTGTGTGGTTTCTGTGCTGAGGGATCAAACCGCCTGATCGTGTATGAGTTTATGGCAAATGGATCCCTCGACCGATGGCTTTTCAGAAAAGGCACAGCTGACCAGGATGGCTTTCTAGACTGGAAGACAAGATACCAAGTTGCTCTCAGTACAGCACGAGGTATAGCATATCTCCACGAGGAATGCAGAGAGCCCATTCTGCATCTGGACATCAAACCTGAGAATATACTGCTAGATCAGCAGTTCGAAGCCAAAGTCTCTGATTTCGGAATGTCTAAGCTACTCCTGGACAGAGATATGAGCTCAGTAGTCACACGGGTACGAGGAACCCCTGGCTACCTGGCTCCTGAGTGGCTATTGAACTCTGTAGCTACAAAGAAGTGCGATGTCTTCAGCTTTGGCATGCTGCTTTTGGAGCTTGTGAGTGGGAGAAGGAACATTGACACAACAAAGCTGGGCCTGGAATCAACACTGAGCTGGTATTTTCCTGCATGGGCAGTGAGCAAGATCCAGGCATCAGACAGTGTGATGGATCTAATAGAAGCACAGATGAGGGATTCAGTGAGTGAAGAGCAAGTGTTGGGGGTAATCCAGGTAGCTTTATGGTGCATACAGGAAAATCCATCTATCAGGCCTACAATGGAGAGTGTTGTGCAGATGCTGGAAGGGCATATTACCATATCAGATCCGCCACTAAATTTCCGCTTTGCAGTGCAGACGGAAGGAATTGTCGATATCACAACTTCTGGATCAAGTATGAAAATGTCATATGTAATGCACTCCACATCAATCATCACATCAAAAGTATGAAAATGCCATATGAGTGTATTCCACATAAATCATCCCATATTCAGCTATCTTTTGATGATAAATTTGATCCCATAAGTACTTTAGAAGATATTGCATGCCCCGATAGCATGTAGAAACAGTGTCTTGGCCTGGGCATCTCTGCACGTAATCATTTAAGGCGTGAACATGTTCTCATCATTTGAGGCCTGAACTCTTGGATGAGTCCTAAGATCATCCAATCTAAAATTTGATCTTAACTGATACGCAAAACGCTTGCCATGCATTCAGTTTGAGGAGGGATACCTCGATTTAGCATATGAAGGTCTACTTTCCTCCTATAAAAGTACTAACAGATTAAACAAGAATAAAACCCAGCTCCTAAACAAGGATATCTATGTACGTTATGGTTCACCCCTTGAAATGAGGATATTAATCTAAGTATGGTATGATATACTTGTACTGTATAATTTTCCTTGAAGTGATGTTTTTAGCACTCTTTGGCTCAGATTGTCACACACAACAATGTGGTTTTGTTCAACTTTCACAATATCACTTGATTGCCTTGGTGCCCACAAAGCCTTCCCACACATTCAAGTCTTGATGGTACCTGCCAATTTTTCATGTTACAATGTGGTATCATTTTGGCATTCTTGAGATATGTTATTAGAAAAAGCAGGAGAGGAGTGGAAGTTTAGATGCATGACCAAATGTTATTAAAAAGGAATTAGGAGATGGAAATGAGAGGCATCATTCTCAATATGTCTATTTTCTTATTTATTCTAACCAAGTGACTTCTTATTGGAATGGAGTTAGGTGGTGGACATGAGAGGCATCACTCTCATTTTAGTCTCTATTTTCTTATTGATTCTAGCCAATGAAGTTGTTGCTATCTCAAAGAACTATTTCCTTTTAAGTTGTAATGTTCCAAGATGAAGCAACTTATTTAAACCTACAACAAAAGCAAAAGCATTAATTAATCAGTCACAAAAGACATCTTCAATTGATATTGCAATTGGCGTATCTAAAAAACAAAAGCACCATAATACTTGTACGAAACGCTTTGTATTTCTTACAAATCCTAATAGGATAACAACTGGGAGGTGGCCATGAAGCAACATGGCTAACTCTTTTTTCATGTTACCTATGTGGGATGTGATGTAGTGGATTACATTGAAATCACAAGATTCACAACTAGAAAATGCAATGTTTATCTACGATGTTTATCCACGTAGAGTATCCACGCAACCCGTGATACTTAGACATTTTTCCAAAATTTTGTTTGCATGGAATATCTGCTTGTGAATTATTCGTGCAAAAATCCCCCCTTCTCAAGAACTCCAGCAAGTTCGCTAGGGCTTTTGGTCCGTGACATTGAAATTATCTTTCGCGTGGATTATCCACACATGGATAATCCATGCAACATGAAATTTGAAATTTTCGGCAGTTGTTTGAGAGGGAAGTGTTACAAGGGAATGAGGATCGACCTTGACTACATAAATGTTCAACCAAGATAGATATACTCAAATGAACTATCCACATCTCCAATCCATTCTTGTTATGTGCATGCCTAGATAAGTTCATTCCCCAGCCAATCAAAACCATGAGGGGGTTGCCCATGCATAGAAGTCCTATGACTAGATGAAGATGAACACATTTTTTATTATCAAATAGTACAAAAATTTGTCATCTAAAAGTCAAGTTACTAATAAATTGATGAAGTGCTTCTATCTACCCAAGGGTAAAGTTACCTTCAAGACTAGATAGTGCCACAAACAAGGCACCATTGGCCTAGAAGGCAAGGCTCCCGCCTTCCAATGCTGAATCACAAATGATGGGATCATGATTTTGGCTAGTAAGTAGCATCTACTAGCCCATTGTTTGCCTAGCTCAATTTTTCAAGAAAGCTAAAATGTAATGCAAAACAAGTGCAAATGAAGACCATACATGCAACAGAAGGGGAAAAAGCTTCATGAAGTTGGCGATTGTAAAACTTGTTTGAAATTTTCAAAATTGATCTCAAAAGTAAAATTAGCAAAACAATAGATAGAGTGCTTTGCACGAACATGATCCATCGGCCATTTTGTTGAATTGATAGTTAGTTGACTTCTTCTTTTGCCATGTAGTTTACAAGGTGGGAGTTGGTGCTGAAGGTTGTTGAACATCTATTGCTATTGTTGGATGTGCGTGTTCAAATCTCGGATTTGCTTCTATTGTTGATTGAAATCTACCTCCAACTCTCATTCTCCTTCTGAAGATCTGCAAGGGCTCCATCGTCGAATTGCCGCATTGTGAATTGACCTCCTAGGGTGCCAAAAATGTTGCACTGGAGCTCATTCACCAACCAAACTGCTTTTTGGGCTACTAGTGGTAATTGCTCCCTAATCTCACATGTCTAAGTGTAGGCGCTATCCTATGATGAATGCCTAACTCATACGCTGTCTCTTCAATCATTATAACTACACTGGATCCTGAATCTATAAATACACTATCCAAAATGCATCCATTAATTATCACCTGGATCTTAGGTGGGCCTTCGTCACCATGGTTTACCAGTCCTACATCGACTAATGGCAACTTGTTTTTTTTTTTTTTCTTTGCAAAAATTGTTTAATCTCTTTCTTATGGTATCGATTATCCTCTAATAGTTGTTTTAAAGTTATATTGGACATTCTAGAGGCAAAATCTTCCACTATAACATATGAACGATGTCTAAGTGGCGATGGGTCTCTAGGTATCTCATTACTTATAATTGGATCTGAGAACGTTACTTTTTTAACTTTGTTCATTTTTTCGTCTAGGAGTTTCTTAGCTTCTAAACTGATATCTGGTTCATAGCATTTTTCATTAGATCTATCAAAGTCTGGGTCTTTAAGAACTTCGGCGATCTTGGATTCTGATTATATTGGCTCAGCCTGTATACTGCAAATGCTATATCAAGTCTGGTGTTGTCTGTAAGATACAACAATGATCCAATCAGCCTTTGATAGGGTGTATTGGCCATTTGCTTCTCTTTCTCGAGAGTCTATGGACAATCTGTCTTGCTCAGTATTGTTTCACATATCATGGGAGTATACACACCTTTGCATTCGAGCATGCTGAAGTTTTCAATGATTTTCAGAGCGTAGTTTTGTGGGTGAAGATACAACATACCACCTTCAAAGTCTCTCTCGACCTACAAGACTAGATAGATTTTTGTTTCTCCTAGGTCAGCGATCTCAAATATTCCAAAAATGTCTCTTTTGACATTTGAAATTAACTTATCTCTTCTTGAGAAGATAAGTGTGTCATCAACATAAACAACTAAAATGATTATTTCATTTTGGACATGCTTGATATAGGCATTCAATTAAGCAAATAGAGGTTCAAAGCCTAGAGAACGTAGTGCTTCATCCTTCTTTATGTACCATTGTCTGGCTGTTTGTTTCAGACCATAAATGCTTTTATTCATGTGACATCTGTATTTTGGATATTCTTGGCTTATAGAACCAAGTGGTTGGTCCATGAATAAATCTTCTTCCAATTCTGCATGCAAGAAAGCAGTTTTCTCATCCACAATATGGATTTTCAGATCATGAGCCACTATATAAGTGAATAACAAGCAAATTGATGTATGTTTGGCTACCGGTGAGAAAGTATCAGTGTAGTTGATTCCATATTTTTTTGACAAACCTTTAGCAACCAAACTTGCTTTGTATCTGATGTTTTCTCCATCAGGACTTGTTTTGATCTTGTAGATCCACTTGCATTTGACTGGTTTTTTGCCATCAGGTATAGGTGCAAGTGTCCATACATTGTTCTTATACATGGATGAAATTTTCTCCTCCATTGCTTGAATCCAGTGATCTTTATCTGGTCCATCAATAGATTCCTCGAATGTTTGAGGTTCGTCTGAGAAATCACAAAATTTGATGGCTACATTTGTTAAAACATCCTAACCAAACCTTACTGGTGGTTTTCATTGTCTATCAGATTTTTTCATAGGTGGTTTCGAGTTCAAGGATTCAGCCTTTTCTGCTGGAATTCAAGCTGGTGATTTGAGTCTGTCAGGTACTCGATCTTGAACTCCCTCTAAATCTAGTAATTCTCGTTCATCATCTACTTGTTTTACTTCTGTCATTGGTATCTCAAATAATTTTTGAGAATTTCATAGCCGAATAAATCATTGTCTGCTATGTATTTTGACTCGTCAAATTTGACATCTCGAACAATTTTTATTCAGCCAGTTTCGGGTACAAAGACTTGATAATATGACAAATGTAACTCGAATCCTACCTAAAAACCTTGTTATGTCTTTTCATCGAGTTTCTTTTTCAATTTTTTTAGTATATGCATATACACTGCACATTCGAACCGAACATGTGCAAGATTTGGCTTCGACTTCCACCATATTTCATGAGGAGTTTTATCCGGTATTCAAGATTTCAGAATTCGATTCTGAAGATAATTCGATGTAGCCAATACTTCTGCCCACAACTGTTTTGGTGCTTTTGCATGAGCCATCATACACTTGGCAGCTTCCATAAGTGTACAAGTCTTTCGTTCAGCTATCCCATTATGCTGAGGTATGTACGATGCAGTCTTCGTATGCATAATACCTTGATCAGTACAATAAGCTTTGAACTCGTTGGAAATGTACTCACCTCCACGATCTGTGTGAATTTGCTTTCAACTTATTGCCTGTCTGTTTCTCAGCCCAATTCGTATACTCAACGAAATTCCCGAAAGCTTCAGATTTAGTACGAATAAAGTATACTACAGCAAACTTGCTGAAGTCATCAATAAATATAATGAAGTATTTTGCATCACCTAAAGACAATACTCTAAATGGATTACAAATATCTGAATGCACAATTTCCAGTAGCTTAGTTGCTTTATAAACATCCTTATTGAAAGGTGTTCTAGTCATTTTTCCTTTAAGACAAGATTCGCAAGTAATTTGAATATCTCTACTTTTGATTTCGACTTCTTTAATTCTCTGACTTTTGTTGGCTTGGTACAAGGTTTTCATGTTCATGTGACATAGTCTCTTGTGCCACAGAATATTTATTGATTCTTGAGTTTGATTCGCTTGTTCGATTTGAGTTCAAATGTTCAAGTGATACAAATTTTTTTCTCTATTGCCTTTAGCAACTAGGTTATTAGAATCTTCATCGAACAGGTTACAAGAGTTCTTTGTGAAGATTACTGACATGTCTGTATCGACTATCTTTGTTATGGATAGAAGATCTTTATCAAGAGTTGGGACATAAAGAACTTACTCCAGTTTTTTGTTTCTAGGATTTTGATAACAGTCTACTGCTGCATGACCCCATTTATGACAATGAATACATTTAATTTTTGGATTTATCCAACACTTATCTTCTGCGTGACCTTATCTTTTGCATCTGTTGCAAATCTTCCTATCACCAGAATTTTTCTGTTGTTTTCTAGATTGTTGACTCATTCTTTTTAGACGACTCCCTCTTAAACTTAGACTTCTTTGAAGATTTATTCTTCTGAGTAAATAGAGCATTTTTGGAATCACCATTATCATCATAGTGTTCACGAGCTTTTACTTCCTCTTTAACTCCGTCTATTGCCTTTTAAAGTGTCATCATCAAATCTTTCGCCAATAAGGTTCGAGTTGTGTGGAATGACCTAGGTAGGGCTCAAAGAAAATAGCTAAGTTGTTTTTCCTTTGAGATTGCATTTTATGTGCCAGAATTCTGCAAAGAAATAAACAGATCTTTTATCTTTCATACGAATGTGGTCAGGTCTTTGTCGTTCCACTGTAGGTAAGTTAATTGGTCTTCCAAGAAGATGATTTGATTACGAGATCGAGTCTCATTCTTGGTTTGCAATTCTTCTCATAAATCTTTTGCATTCAAAATTGATGTAAGATCTAGTATTATATTGTCATTCACTGAAGACACAATAATTGCTATAGCTTTATCATTTCTCAGACTCTATTCTCGAGGTTCTTTGCCAGAAGTAGTTATTGGCTTCTCCTCTATTCGTCGTCCTTCAATATGAGTGAAGTCTTTAATTTCCAAATCAAATAGTTTGAACCTTCTGGATCCAAGATTGTAGTGATCTTAGACTGAATATTGTTGATCGACGACATCTTCTATTCTTCTGAATAAACTTCAGATGCAGCTGCTGATGGATGTATGAAGAATGCTGAGAGGGGTGCGAAGATAGCACTATATTGACTCAGATATGCTTGCTTTAATACCACTGTATTGGCACTGACACGCTCGGATACCATTGTAGAAAAAATAGTAATTATTCTTGCTTAGAGAACACGATGAAAGTTTGAATAGATCAAACTAATATCAGTGTCTTCAATCAGGTTTGTTTTTTATCTATCTACTAATAGAACAGTTTTTGCCTGGATTGAATAAGCGTGCGGAATTAAGAGACAACTTAAGACAATTTTAGACAACAGAAACAATTGATCAAAAATGAATTTATAATTCTGAATCTGAATTAGTGTACATCTCTTGTTGTCTTATCTCATTGTTGTGTCTCTAATTAAGTGAGTTGGAGAGAGTGTTTACAACGAGTAGTGCACATGTATTTATATTGCTACATGACAGGTCTATTGGCCTTTTAATTAAAAGTCTTTTGGCCTTTTAATTCTATAATAGTGGATCTAACCGTTTACGATGGTTGATATTCACATAAACGCTCTGTTTCCAAGCTCGAATAATTTCTGTTTGCGAATCGTTCGCAACAGTTTATCTCTTTGTCTAGGCTCCATGTTTTGCAAATTGTTTGTGACACTTGTCTCTTTGGGACATTTTCATGTTTCGTGAATTGTTCACAACAGTTGACAATTTTGAGCTTGAAGCAGAATCCAGAATATTTCACGAATTGTTCGTGACAGGCGACAATTTTGCGACAGGTAATGTTTGAACAAGAAACATAATATTTTGCAACAAGAAGTTGTTCGCAAATTTTTTGAGCTTCAACAAGAAACTGTTTCGCGAATCTTTTTCCTTTCAAGCAAGATAAATTCTACAAATCTTTCGAGGCTAATCACGAATAGAAATGTTTCAAGTTCGAGTTTGTTTCTCATCCTTTGTCAAGTAAATTATGCACTTTGTTAGTAGAATTGAGATCTGTCTGATCAGGTGTTCTACATTCCAAGTATTAACCATTTCCAAAACCAACTAGCTATACCAAATTCAGGTGTTCTACATTCCAAGTATTAACCATTTCTGAAACCAACTAGCTATACCAAATTCTCGCTTGCTTGCGCAGAAGACCTGGTAGGATTCTAACTTTATCCTCATCAATGTTTTTCTTATTGGCTATAGTAATTGACTCAAATTGTGATAAATAGCTATCTGCATCATCAGATGATGACCCTCCAAAGAAGTCATATCTGATTTTAGTAGATGTGGGTGGTGCTGGATTCGCCATATTATCAGGTGGTGGATTAGGTAGTGGATCCGATGGATCAGATGGATCAGATGACTCAGAACTATGTTCAGATGGTGTAGTGCAGTTTCCAAAGATGGTTCACATTCTTGTTCAAATTCCGGCTCTGATGGTGGATCAGGTGGATCGGGGTCTTGGTCAAACTCAGATTCAGAACTAGAATCAGATCTATGCTTCAAAGATGAAGATTCAGATGGATTTGATTAATTGGCAAGCTCTTGCTCAAATGTATTTACAAGTGCTACGAAAGTGTTGTAAAGGTTATCAAATGCTTTAGGACTTAATCTTACTCTTATTGGTGAATTTCGTAGATTTTGAAAATAGAAATCGCGTGCCTTTCTATAAGCTTCTAATCGTTATGTTCGTTCTAAACGTTTTTGCTCAATAGTTGTGCGTGGCTGATCTTGTGGCATACATTACATGAATACGATTCAGCGGTCTTAGTACACTTAAAAATACGAGTTCCACCAAACAGGCACAATCTAGACAAAGCATGGAGTCTCGTATTAGATATTTCTCTCGAAAGAGTCCATTTTTGCACGATGCATGGTGAATTGCGGATATTGGACAAGTTGTTATATTTGCAAGTAGTCTTCAATGGGAGTATTGGAATAGAGTATGCGAATGCACAACAAATATTGGCTCAGATCTCCGTATGGCTGCCACACGTGCAAAGGTGTGGCAAGCATTTGATGATTTGTCACTGACTATCAATAAAAAAGACTTGAGGGAGGAATATTACGATAGATATCAGACGGAAGTACAAGCATTCACTCGATTGATGTTGATGCATGGGGAGAAACACACATCACTCATTATATGATATTTGTCTTTATTTTTTCTTTGTAAGTTCTATCCAAGTGAAATGTACTAATTAGATTCTTTTGCAAACAACACATTTTGTACGCTCATGGACCTTGGTTTTTAAAGACATATGGATCATTGGCTATTTGGAACACCCAAGGGATGGAGAAGAGTCATTACAAGGCCAAGGCTGCGTATTCTAAAAATTCAAGACACGACGGAGGTAAAGGTCTTAGCAATGCCTTGGCAGAGATATTTCAGTGGTTTTATAGAGGAGTTTTGAGCAGATAAAACATCGAAGAAACACGGGCTCAAGGGTTGACTTCAATGATCTCTTTATCAAATTTAGCCAGAAGAGCTGCTTGGCAGTCATCCACAACTAATGCAAGGCATAGGGAGTGGAGGATGTCTTGGGTCCGTGTAGGGAAGCGGTGGGTTCCTCAGAAAAGAACATCCAATGAAGAGGATGGCATTTCAGAAATAGCACCCAATGAACAAATAGAATCTATTGAGAATATTACATTGTTTTGAAGTATGGTAGTATAATCTATTTGATTACTATAAATAGAATTTATTTGGTCCAATAATAAAATCATGTCTATTTTTTAAAAACGTTTCCCTATGTAAGACCACTTTATCTCATTTTCAAGCACACATTTTTCTTGCTCTCTTGGCTTTCTTAGTTTCAGTTAAATGCTTTGCACACTTGCGCTCGTACTTTTAGTCTTTCATGTTGTCTCATTGCATTTACGATGCATCCTTCGAAGACAAAGCTGGCAAATTTATTGGCCGAGACAACATTTGTTGATCAAATAGATCGCATCTATGCTATGTTCACTGCCAAAATAGATACCCTATGTTTTACGTGCAAATAGTGATGATTTCAGGTATGTAAGTGAGTATATAGAAGAGAACTTGATGCCTTACTCAGTAAGAATACTTGGCTATGATAATTCTTGGATTCCGTATAATTTGCTAACATATATATGGAAAGGAGATAGACCTTTTGCTGCTTCCTTATGAGTTTTGTAATGATCAAGATTTGGAAGGATGTAGCCGCCTCACTCCTTGATAGTTTGATACTTCTTAGATAGTCTTATTCTCAGTTACTCAGAGACAGCTTCAGAGTGCGCAGTTTCTATCTACTATTGTCTTGCACTCATTGGCATCTGATCTTGTTTTTCTGAATCAATACTATTTCCTTATTGCGTTCAGTTTGTCAGAATGCGTGCATCTCTAAACTGCTTTTGTAACTGATAGAAATTGTCTAAGAATTCAATACTTTATGTTTGGCTACGTAATCACTTAGTATCTAGCAAAAGTTAGTTGATAAAAATTGGACATGATTTCCAGCACTACTACTTTGTTCAATTTTTAGTAGGCGTAGTCATGCATTGGAAGTAAACGACATGTTCACTGATAGCAACAGAAAGCAAGGTTCTGAATTGAATTGATTATTTGGAGGGCAAAGCATTTAATATCCAAATTCAAATTAGATAAAGTGGGCCCATGATTAGTAGGCCCATGTGATGAGTATACTGATGATTGTCAAGGATGCCTTCACCTACATTAACTCTTGGGATCTATCACTTCCTCCAACAAGTGAGAAATATACAACCATAAGTATTGTATTGGAAATATAAATTGTGAGTAATAAAATCTAAAAAATTGACATATACTACCAAAAGGTACTATGAAAAACGATTTCTTTTTTTGTACCACCAAAACATGCTTTTAGCCTATATGATGGGAGAGACGTAACTAGTAAGTTACATCTTTGAAGGAATATCTTCATACCCAAGATGTCAAATGGTAATTCTCTATATAATCATATTAACCAGTTTAAGAATCTCTTGCAATAGATGGCCACTATCAGATCAGTCATAAACAATCAAGATGCAGTTATGACATTGCTTTCAAGCCTGCCCTCTACATATGAGAACTGGGTGATTATCACCATGACGCACTCAGATTTCATTCTTACTAGAGTTATCACTATGTTGCTACAAGAAGCTAATCGAAGAAGTCAAGACACTTTGTCTATCTCTTCATATCATGCTCTATATGTCAACAAGGGCTCGAAACAACAAAAGCAGCTTCAAGCAATCTGCCCAGACAATCCATGGCTCTTGATCTCGACTATCCTTCTGGCAAAGTCGATCTCCTGTCTGTCATAGCTGTATTCTTGGAAAGCAGACTAGGATTCCTTTTAGATCAAGTCATAGGCATGCAGCAAAAGGTCTGTTAGATGTTCTTCATACAGATCTATGTGGACCTATGCAAACTCCTTCATTATTAGATGCAAAGTATTTCATTACCTTTATTGACGAATTCTCCAGAAGAACAGTTGTTTATTTCATTAAACATAAATCAGAGGCTTTCATCAAATTCAGACAATTCAAAGAGCATGCACAAAATATGGCAAACAAATCAAAGCACTAAGGTCAGATAACGGAGGAGAATACATCTCCACCGAATTCAAGGAGTACTACGTTAATAATGACATTGAGCAACAATACATTACCTCCTATTCGTCTCAGTCAAATGGGCTGAGAGAAAGAACAGAACCTTAGTCGAATCGACAAAGTGCATGCTATTACATGCGACACTTCCAAAGTCCTTCTGGACTGAAGCTATTTCAACAGCAACCTATATTCAGAACAGATGTCCTACTAAAGGTCTCTAAGACAAAACAACATTCGAAGTTTGGACAGGTACCAAACCTTCTTTATCAAACTTACAAGTTTTTGGATGTACTACTTATGCACAGATTCTTCACGATCTCAAGAAGAAGCTCGACTTACAGAGCATCAAATATATTTTCATCAACTACACTACTTCAGATCAAGCCTACAAGTTGTTCGATCCCATAGAGTCAAAGATATTCACTAGCCGGGATGTCATCTTCATCGAAGATTAGTTTCAAGACCTCAAGGGAAAAGGCACAGCCCATCCAGCCAACCTGTCAGATTCTCCTGACATATTGAACTTTCCAATTCCTCAGTCGAGTATTCCTCTTGAAGGACCAAGCTCATCTACTCTTGATGAACAACAAATCAATGGCGAATTATAAGATGATGATGTTGCAATTCAACAACTACAGTATGATGAAAATGATCAACTTCTCTAATTTCCCAGAAGATCATCAAGAGCTAGCAATCCACCTATCAGGTATATCGACGAGTCTGCAGCCTACCTTGTTCATGAGCCAACGATTGTCGAAGAGGCTCTCAGTCAGCCAGATTTAGATCTTTGGAAAGAAGTTATGAATAAAGAGTATTCATCTCTTATCAAGAACCAGACATGGACGATTGTCGAATTGCCTACTAGCAAAAACGTAGTTGATTTCAAATGGATTTTCAAAGTCAAGTACAAAGTAGACGGAAGCATCGACAGAAAAAAAGCCCAACTTGTTGCTAGAGGATTTTCTCAGGTATACAACGTTGATTGCATTGAGACCTTCAGTCCAGTACTAAAGCATTTTTCTATTTGACTTTTATTATCGTTTGTTGCTGTAATAGATTTGGAAATACATCAAATGGATGTACAGAGAACATATCTCAATGGAGTTATTGAAGAAGACATTTACATGGTGCAACTCGAAGGTTATATTAGTGAGGGTAAACACAATCATGTGTGTAAACTCCATAAGGCACTTTATGGCTTGAAGCAATCTGCTCGAGCATGGTTTCAAAGGACCAATACTTTCCTTATTGATCACGACTACACACCTAGCTCTTCAGATTCAAATGTTTACTTCAAGATAGTGCAGCAATCTTTTATCATTATCACTTTGTACGTGGATGATACATTTTTTTTCAACAATAGTACCAATCTGATAAAACAAGACAAGACAATGCTATCTTCTAAATTCGACATGACCGATTCGGATGAAGCTCATTTTTGCCTTGGTATTCAGATCCACAGAGACAAAAATCAAAAGTTGATCTACATTACTCAACAAAGGTACATCTATAATATGCTAGTCAAATATAATCTGATTAATTGCAAGTTAGCTCTCTCACCAATGGAACCAGGTCTCAAATCATCAAAGGACCAATGTTCTCAAATAATTCAAGAGAAGGAGCAGATGTGTGAGTATCCTTACCATTCTATTATAGGATCTCTTATGTACACAATGATCTATACTAGGCCAGACATAGCTTTTGCAGGCAGCTCTCTCAGTCAGTATATAACCAACCCTGGTGTAACACATTGGAAGGCTCTTATCAGAGTCATGAGATATCTTCGAGCTACTATGGACTTTTGCATTTGTTATGGAGCAGTTGACAAGCACAAACTCAATTTACTCAGTGGTTATACAGATGCAAGTTGGGTAGGAGATGTAGACACTCGTAAATCCACTTCCGAATTTACATTCTTCCTCAATAATGGTCCAATTTCCTGGAACAGTCGCAAGCAATCTTCAATAGCTCTATCTTCCGCTAAATCAAAGTATATCGCAACCTTACAAGCTACAAAGGAAGTGATTTGGTTGAGAAACTTACTTTCAGATATCAATCTGAATCAATATGCTCTGACATTATTATTCCATTGCCTTATCAGCCAACCCTAGATTTCATTCTAGGAGTAAGCACATTGAATTGAAGTATCACTATGTCAGAAGCAAAGTTCTCAATGAAGAGGTCAGATTGCAGTACCGTCGAACGCAAGATATGACAACATATATTTTTACCAAAACATTAAGCTTGGATGCACACATAAGGTTTTGTGCAGAACTAAGTTTAAAGGTCAAGGCATTCATGGATTCAGATTGAGGGAGAGTGTTGGATTATTCTCTTTCCTACTAATCGACTAATCGATTTTTAATCTTCATCCAATTGTTTATCCAATTCTGTGGATTTTCCCGTGAATTTATACATTCTACAGAATTACAAGTGTTTTTACACAGTCTCTAGAAATACACGGAGTTTGATAATAGTGTCGCATTTTCTCTCTCTACAAACCCGAAGTGTCGCCTGTCATGAATCTCGTGTAAAAATGCAATGGTGGTTTTTAAGCATTTTTCGCCTATCAGGAATTACGTATAAAAATGCAGTGTTGTCTTTTTTGCATTTTTCACCTATCAGGAATTACGTGCAAAAATGCAGTGTCGGCTTTTTCACATTTTTGCCTATCAGAAATTACGAGTAAAATGCAATGTTGCATTTTTCGCCTGTGGCAGTTTACGTTCATTTATGCAGAATGATAGTTTACATTCATTTATGCAAACAAACTGTTTATGGCCAATTGTTACTGCTTATCAGCATGTGACTTCTGAGAAGAACTGGGTGAATGCCAGTGGACTCCAGCCAACTGGCAATCGCATTTGACGACCTAATTACTTAGTATAAATCAGCTATTCATACATCTCATTATCAATGATCAAGTAGAATGATCAATCAACATTGTGAATTGTGAAGGAGTTGAGTGTTATTACACGATGCTTCCTACACTCTCATCAAGCAAATCATTCACAATCAGAAAGTATTATTGTTCACTCTCTATCAGGCTTTCAAGCTTGAACTCTCTTGAGCATTCTAGCTCATTCTTTCAGAGATTTATTTTAGAGTTGCTATTGCGCTACTACTTATCAGCAAAGTTTCTTATTTCAGACTTATTCTCAGTTGCTCAGAGACAACTTTAGAGTGCACGGTTTCTATCCGCTATTGTATTGCACTCATTAGCATCTGATCTTGTTTTTTAGAATCAATACTATTTTCTTATTGCGTTCAGTTTGTGTCAAAATGCATGCATCTCTGTATTGCTTTTGTAACTGATAGAAATTGTCTGAGAATTCAATACTTTATGTTTGGCTATGTAATCACTTAGTATCTAGCAAAAGTTAGTTGCTAGAGATTAAACATGATTTTCATCAATACTGCTTTGTCAATTTTTGATAGGCGTAGTCATGCATTGGAAGTAGAAGTTTTTTGCATTCCCTTACTCACCTATTTTAGACATCCCCATCCTCTCCATGAGTTCATTCTACATTTTTGCAAAAGACTTCATGCTGAAAATTTTTAGAATTTTCAAAATTTTCAAAACTTTTTAGAACTCTCTTTGTACTGCTATCATGGCCTCCAGAGACACCTCTCTCTCACTCCATTGCCATAAGACCCCCAAATCTTATTCGGCCGATATATTCTTGATCTCCATCAAGAATTATACTGAAGCACTGATCTTTGCCAAGGACATTTTCACTAACCTTGGCTCTGACTTATTTTTCTAATCAACAAAGTGAAAGTTTGGTCCGAGCGGCCTATTCCACTTATTCAAACGAGTTTCATACCTTTCGAATCACCTCAAAAGATGGCAATTATACCATAATTGGCATCTCCCCAGAGCATCTACAAAGCATTGGACTTCCTAACCTGGGCGAGATGATTCATGGCAAGGGTACCAGCTATGACTCGAAATACTTCACCAAGTTCCTGTTGGACAAGGGAAAAACCATTGCACAAACCAACGATGACATTGCCATCAGACTCGTCAAGGATCCTAAGCTCAAGGCTGTCTCAAAAATCCTCATGGCCATGGTCGAGGTCCATATTGTTAAAATAGATACCATTACACCAAGCGATCTATTTTTCTTAACCCTCACCATGAATGATCCCACTTAGAATTACAAGTGGGCAGAGAAGGTTGCTGAAAAGTTATGTGTGGCCCTGAAAGCTTGAAATTCCACGACCAAATGTGGATATCTTTTACACATGTTGGTCACACAACAAATGGGACAACGAATGGCCGTAGTCCTCAAAGAGCTAGAGGACATATATCCTAGCACCAGGAAGAAGGCCATCCTACAAGTTTCAACTGAACTTGTTTCACCTACACCACCAACAAAGAAGCAGAAGGGTAAGGCGGTAAGCAAAGATAATGACATCTCCCCTGATATCTTATCTAGTGATATAAGGGCAGAGTATGTTGGATCCGATGTTGAAATCCTCTCAAGTCCCAAGGAGGTTTTGGCACAACAAGAGGTCCTACTTCCATAGGCCCAACAAAGAAGGCAAAGCTATAATAGCAGCATGTAGCTCCTTGGATGTGTGAAGATTAGTAAAAAATATCTTTCTATCTCGAGTTTTGGAGCCATGTCCATGATTATTTCCATTTGTAAACTATGTTGTACATAAAGTATGTGAATTGAGCACATAACCTTCTAGAATAGGTCGAGTTTGAGTTAGGTAGATTCAAATTTGATGTCATGCAAAGGTTTAGATAGCATGCAATGTCATTCAGTATGCATGCAAGCCACATGCAATCAGTGCATGCAACATGCAAAGTGGTTTCTGTGATCTACACATGACTAGGCAATTTTATGAGTTGACATGTTGTACATGCAATATCTATACATGCAGTTACACATGTGGATCCTTGGTAGTTGAGTTAACTGAGTTAAGTGGATTTTCCATGCAACACCATTGTAGGAACTCGAGCCACTTTGATGTAGGGAAGCTATGGCATGTTTTGCCATATTGTGAATAATGAGATTTTGGTGTTTTGGACTCATTCTCTCTCTACCCGAGTATTCTAGTCTTAATTTTTTCTCTCTATCCGAGAGCAGCCTGTTTTTCTCATATGAGCACTTAGAATTATTTCTGACATTCATTCCTCATAGTGAGAAGTTAGTTTTTCTTCAGTCAATGTATGCCATTGTGCTCTTGCCATAGATTTTTCAAGTAATCTGTTCTTTGATCAATCTTGTGCAATCACAACACCTCAGTAAGATCCTGTAAGGTGTGTGGTGAAGTTCACACGTGCTAAAAACTTCACATGGTATTAGAGCTTCATGCTTTGAAGAGGTGAGGGTGTATACATCAAAGCAACAATGCTTTTGCTTGCAGGAACTCGGATTTGGGAGAGGAATCCAAACTCGCTGACAAACCAGCCATTTGTGGATCATAAGTGATTTGCTTCAGCTGAGCCCTATATGGACAGAGAGCTCACACATGTGAAATAAGCCTTCTTTATTTGAGTGCTACTTCTCAAGTAATGATCCAAATTTGATGTTCTATAGCTTGTTGGATAGGTATTGAAGAGTAGAATGTGTTGCTCGAGTTTCTAAATCAATTTGATTTATTTTTAAAAGAGTTTTAAGCAATCAGAGAGTTTGAGAGAGTACTCATCTCGTGGGATATGCCAAAGTGAGCACACATCAGTTCTTTTCACCAGTTTCTTGAATTTTCATTATCAATAAAGTAGAATTGGATAGAAGTGAGCTTTGTGAGGTCTTAGACTTTTCATTTTACATAGATTATTGTGTCTGAGTTGAAAGTAAGTTCCTAGAGAGTTTTTTAGTTCTTTGAAACTCGTGGGAGAGATAGACTTCTTACTTGCATGTGCTTCATTTCAGTGATTGAAGCAAGATCCAAATTCCACTCAATATTCTTGGAATTGGCACTTTCAACATTGAATGGCATTTAGCAGGAGATCTGAAGACAATAAAATTTATGTTCAATATATCTCATGGTGCTAACTCTAAACACCCTTGTTTGTACTGCATGAAAACAACAAAAGACATGACAAGGAGTACAGGAATATCAAGAGATCGAGAAGATCCTAATTGGAAACCTGTACTACCGATTCCTCTACGAAATGTTCATATCTGTACATTGCATGCGGCGGTGCATATTATACAGAAAATAATAGATCTTCACATCTTGTTTGCATGGAATTCGAGCCAGAGGCCTCTGCAAAGGAAGTTATTTCCAGAATAGAGGATGTGTTGTCCAAAGAAGGCTTACATGAAGGCCACACTAAAATAAAAAAAAAATGACAAGTTATCAAGTAAAACAGGAAATATTCCATGCAAGCTGAGCATTGGAGGATCTAAAGCTCGAAGATTTTTATCAAATTATTCTGGCAAACAATCTAAGGTTCAATACATGGTTTGGAAAGAAATTATTGCAGCAACTCAAAATTTCGAAGAAGAAGGTTCTACTCATATACACAAAGTAGAAGTTTGGAAAAAGTTAGACAACATGGTGAAATACTTGAGAAAAGATAAATTTTCAAATACTGATGTTCAAATGATACAGAAAACAACCAATGAATTTGTGGATGCAATTCAGAGTGCATGGGGTGTTGATCATATATCACATTATATTTTGATTTTACACTACGATAGACAAATATGTGCAATTAAATTAGATACTTTTGGTACTGATTTAGATTATGTTTTAATGACATGCAGCACATATTACGATATCATTCGACATTCTTTGCAAGAAATAGTGGAAGTCTTAGCATATGGTCATCGCAAGGAATGGAAAATCCTCATTGGCAAGCAAGAGCGACATTTCATAAAAGTACACAACATGGCGGGACTAGCACAAAAACCAGCTATATACTACAACTTTTCCAATACTTTTACAGAAGAATCCAAATTCGTCATAATACAAAATCGATGGATTATAAAAAATTTCAAAAAGCATGCAAATTTATACAAGCCAGTAGGCTATATGGGTCCACCTCTAAATCCTATTGGACCTCTAACAACGTATCAGGGCGTCCGCCATACTGATCCGTTTGTTGTTTTTTGGTCCGTATCGTTAGATAATACACAATACGCACTTGAAAACAAGCCATATAAGTAGCATAGTAAAATGTGAGCATGTAGGCAGTTTGGACCAGTACATGAGTTTTGCGAGAAATCCATGCCATCCCATCACTCTTATCTGTAACAGACAATGTACAGTGCTCGTGACTTCTTGAGCAAATCCATGCCATACAAGAGTCCGCAAACCCCACTTCCCGTTCTTACGATTATAAACCAAACTACTGCTTCAGAGATTACCCGAGAAACTGTTATAATCTAGTGCAAAATGTGAAAGTAGGCATTTGCGTATGCACATTCAAACTAAGATTGGGGCAATTCCATGCCATCTCGATCTTATGAATGAATACGTTCTTAGCACAGATAAAAAATCGCACATGATATTTTTAGATTCCTCAGTATTTTTCCAAGTGTGAAGTACCTTGTGCGAGTTTACCCTATCAGGATAAATTGATTCTTTGTGCCTTCAAGAGTTTTTTTTTATAAAAAGAACTCGCACGCCTGTTTGGACTATAGATCAAAACTCACACATGCTATTTTTAGATTCCTCAATATTTTTCAAGTGTGTAGTACCCTATGTGAGTTTACCTTACTGAAAAAATTGATTCTATATGCCTTTAAGAGCTTTTTTTTCCATTAATAAACTCGACACTGCATTATGTATTTCATGTTTCTAGATTAAAGAGCACTTTACATGATGTGGATAACTTGTCTCTCAATGGTACAATTGACCTCAAAGAAACTGCAATGTGACAATCACAGTCTGCCAACATCATGTTTTCAAGAGAAAACTATGAGCAACAGACCTTTCATCCATTCATTCACCTCCACCACTGCCCCCATATCTGACTCACATCTTACCACTTACCCTCATCTTCATCTCATTATCGTTCATTCAACCTTGTGTTGTTTTCATACCATATTCAAGAACCCAAGCTCTTGTACATCATCCATTGAATCATCAACGTGGGCAATTGGAAATACAACCTATCAAAGAGCCAATCGACACTCATACTTTTTCAAAGCTTAATCTCCTACCGAGCATTACTTTACATTTATGTACATAGTGGGATTTGAAAGCAAATAAAGAGAAGGTATTTTGTTGTATAATTGAAAACATTTGGCTATAGGACTCCAAAATGATTTTTTCAAATTTGAGACAAACACATTATTCAAGGATGGCACTATGTCTTTCAATGAGCATATTAAAAATTTGACAAGTAATTGGAATTCCAAAATTTATGAGAAGGGCCATTTGACAAATTTGAAAAAAATTATTTGGAGACCTTTACAATAGCTCATCGGTGTACTGGCCTATAGGGTTCCAAATAGATTTTTATAGAGTTCAGGTGTCTTTATTCTATTGATGCTTCCATCTGTGTTGTACTTGACTTTGAAAATCCATTTGCAATCAACTACGTTTCTGCTAGCAGGTAATTTGACAATTGTCCACGTCTGGTTCTCGATAGAGATGAATGCTCTTTATCCATAACTTCTTTCCAGAGATCTGAATCAGGCTGACTGAGTGTCTCTTGAATAGATGTTGGTTCCTGAACAAGATAAGCTGCAGACTCATCAATATACCGGTTAGGTGGTCTGCTAGTCCTTGAAGATCTTCTAAATAATACAGAAAGTTGATTATTTTCATCTTCTGATTTGCCATTTATTTGTTGTTTGTCAAGAGTAGAGGAGCTTGGACCTTCAATAGGAATAGTCGACTGAGGAACTAGAAAGTTCAAAGCGTTAGGAGAATCTGATAGGTCAGCTACATGGGAACTGCCCTTTCCTTTGAGGTCTTGCAACTGATCTTTGATGAAGATGAAATCCCACCGACTAGTGAATATCTTCGACTTGATGGAATCGAACAGCTTGTAGGCTTGATCTGAAGTAGTGTAGTTGATGAAAACACACTTGATACTCTAGAAGTCGAGCTTCTTCTTGAAATCACGAGGAATCTGTGCAAAAGCAGTACATCCAAACTTTGAATGGTGTGTTATTTGAAAGGTCTTTAGTGGAGCATCTGTTATGAATGGTTGCTGTTGAAACAGCTTCAGCCCAGAAGCACTTTGGAAGTGTCGCATGTGATAACATGCACTTTGTCGATTCAACTAAGGTTCTATTCTTTCTCTCAGCAAGACCATTTGAGTGAGGCTAATAGCAAGTAATATATTGTTGCTCAATGTTGTTGTTAAGGCAATAGTCCTTGAATTTGTTGGAGATGTATTGTCCCCCGTTATCTGACCTCAGTGCTTTGATTGATTTACCAGTTTGATTCTCAGCATGCTCTTTGAATTGTTTGAATTTGATAAAAGCCTCTAATTTTTGTTTGATAAAATAAACAACTGTTCTTCTAGAGAATTCGTCAATAAAGGTAATAAAATACTTTGCATCTAGCAATGAAAGAGTTTGCATAGGTCCGCATATATCTGTATGAACATCATCTAACAGATCTTTTGCTGCATGCGTATGGTTTGATCTAAAAGGAATCCTAGCCTGCTTTCCAAAGATGCAACTATGACAGACATGGAGATCGACCTCACCAGAAGGATAGTCCAGATCAAGAACCATAGATTTTCTGGACATGGTCATAACAGATGCATGATTCAAGTGTCCCAAGCGATGATGTCATAGTAATGCTTTATTGACTAGAACAGAGGTTTTCAAGACTTGACTAGACTCAGAATAATAGTGTGCCAATCTCTATAAGTAACCATGTCTTTTACAGAGTGCATGGATCTTATTACTGCTATCAATAATTTTGCATTGATCAGATTTAAATTCTATCTTCACCTTCAATAGTGTGAGTACTATTGTCACCAAGATGAACAAATTTCTTCGTGTTGTAAGGAGTGTAGGAGTTGAAGATCTCACGTTGATTGGTCATATGTTGAGTTGCCCTAGAATCTAGAATTCATGAATCATCCAAAAATGCACTTTGATCTTTGACCATGAATGCGCCTTTGTCCACTTCGACCTAGGAAGATGATGAAACTATGTTTTCTTGTTGATCAAGTTGCTTGGTTGCATTCTTCGCTTGGAAAATTTGGCAGTCCTTGATCTCATGGTTATTGCGCTTGCAATACTTGCAAAACATCTTCTTTTCCGATTGTGAATTCGATGATTGTTCTTGACCTTGAGCCTATTTCTGACTTGTTGCAGCCTTCTTGGAGCTTTTTTGCTTCTGTTGCTTCGAGCCTTTGTTGACATATAGAGCCTGAGAGGAGGAAGTAGACGGAGTGTCTTGACTTCTCGATTATCTTCTTGCAGCAACATAGTGATAACTCTAGTAAGAGTTAAATCTGTGTGTGTCGATATGATCATCACCCAGTTCTCATATGTAGAGGGCAAGCTTGAAAGCAATGTCATAATTGCGTCTAGATCTAGATCCGACAACGACCATCTATTGCAAGAGATTCTTAAACTAGTTAATGTGACTTTGAAGAGAATCACCAACAGACATTTGGAATGTGAAAATTTTCCTTCGTAGATGTAACTTAGTAGTTACGTCCCTCATGTCATATAGTGAGTTCAAGATGTCCCAAACATCTTTTGACGTTTTAGCTTCAACTATGTGTCCAATTTGTGTATCTGATATAGTAAGCGCAAAAGCTTTACCATCCTTTGATTTCCACTTTGAGTAGTCGTCTTTAGGTTTTACTTTTGTACCTATAACAACATCCCATAAGTCGTTGGCGATTAGCAAGGTCTTCATCTTAGATTTTCACAAATGATAATTGGATCCATCCAGCTTGTCTGCGATAACACCAGCTTTACTTTGAGAATCCATCTGGAACTTAGTATGTCGATTGTATTGATGACGCTAAGATGTGGCAATGCCAACAATAGGAAAACAATTCTTTGATACTGAGAGGTTGAAAAGAACTGAAGAATATGATTGATATCATGAAAGATATCAAGTATTAGAGATTCGGCTCTAATATAAGAATGGAATGCTCTGATACCATGGCGAAAAGTGGTGTGTAGAAGATAGGTCTAGTTCGAAAAGAAATGAACTCGAACAAGAAACGAATGAAAATAATTCGAGTGTCTAGAAAGAAAACTTTTTGTGCATGGCGGAATAAACTATCTTCATCTTTCCAATGCATGACTACGCCTATCAATTTCGAACAAAACAATAGTGATAGAAATCATGTTTGAACTTATAGTAACTAACTTTGAAATCGTCGGTACTACAGTGATTATGTAGCCAAATAATCAAGCATCAAAAATTCTCAGACAAATAATTAGTCACGAATTGTTCGCGAATTAGTCATGAAGAAATATAGAAACGCATGTATTCTGAGACAAAAACTAAATGCAATAAGGATAGTGTTGATTCCGTACAGAAGTACATGAATACAATAAGTTGCGAATTGAAGCCGCATACTCTATGCTATCTCTGAGTGGCTAAAATGAAAGTCTGAATTAAATGCAATGCTGATAAGCAGTAGCGCAACAACAATCTCTAAAATAACTCTAAGAAGAATGCTCAAGAATGTTCAAGCTCGCAGGCTTGAGAGAGAGAGAACTGACTAATCAAAATGCTTCTGATAATCATAAACTGTATAAATATGAACAACTATTTACACTAAGAAATTAGGTCATGAATTGTGATCGCCAGGTGGCTGGTGATCAGCTGGCATCCATCCGGTCCTTGCCATTGATTGTTGATAAGAGGTAAAATTGGCCGTAAATGTTCTGTCTACAGAAATGAACTTAAACAGCCATAGGCGACACTATCATTTTTTCAAGAAAAAGGAGAAAAAGGAGAAGGTACCCTTAAATCTCATTTAGGATTGCTCCACACTCTGCCAGAGTCATTTCCTTAACATTTGAGGCTCTTTGAGAAAAGCGAAAAATGTGACACTATGATTTTACACAAGATTTCAAAAAATGCGAAAAAGGAAACACTGCATTTTTCAACGGGATTCCTGATAGGCAAAAAAAGGAGACACTGTTGTAAACTCCGTGTATTTCTGCAGACTGTGTAAAAACACTTGTAATTCTGCAGACTGTATAAACACATGAGAAAATCCACAGATTTGGATAAATAATGGATGAAGATTAAAATCGATTAGTCAATTGGTAAGACGGAGAATCATCCAAGACTACTCTCCTCGGCTATCAGCACACTTTGAAGGTCTTCAAGTGTAGGCAACTTACCCATTATGGCATAGATTTCAACAAGGACGGCAAGATCATTACTTAAGCATTTCAAAACAACTTTCACAAGCACTCTCCTTAATAGGTTCACCAATATAGGCAAGCTCCTTGTTCAAATCTTTCACTCTTAAAACAAATTGATGTCCACTCTCACTCTTCCCTTGAAAGCATTGAAGAACTTGATTCTTGAGGGAAAGTAATCTTGAGGTGTTCTTGGACTCACAGATCTTTTGAAGAGTCTCCTGAGCCTCTTGGGCTGAGGTACATGCTCCTACTTGAGAAAATCATTTGCAACATTCATCTTAATACAATGCAGTGCAATCTTGTATTTCTTCTTGTATTTATTGTCTCTTGTGGACGGATTGGCTCAGATTCCTCTCCAAATTCACAATATCCATCAAATCTTGCATAACAAGGATGGATTCCATTCTTAACTTCCAAATTGAATAAAAAAAAATCTCCATTTACAATATTTTGGCACATTTACCATGAAGTAACCCATTGCATAATTGGCAGTTAGAGTATACCATTACCATATACACTTGTATAACAATATAGTTGTATTATAAGAGTACTCTACCACACTAGCTTGATGACATTCTAAAAAGGCCTGAAAAAATGATCCTAATCACATGACTTGCCAATGACCAAGGAAAACTTTGACTACCTTTAGCTCTACATTCGCAAGCTATCTATGCCAGCTATAATTATATGCAACTACACTTTTGAGACGAAATCCTATTGAACCAAAATGATTACATGACTAATAAAAGCAAACTACTTGAAAATAAAGCAAAAAAATATTTTAATGTAGCATTCTCTATCCTTATTTGACACCTTATTGATTTAGTATGGAACAAAGTGCCAAATATTTTAGAAGTTTACCTTGGGTAGGCCACTTCGTCGGCTATGAGAACGAAGTATTTTTATGGTATATTATCTTAAAAATATTTTTTCGGATATTTTTTTTCTTGAAAGCTCATTATATCTTTCAAGTATGATCTATGCATGTGAGAACACTCATTTGCATTGTTTTTTGAATTTTCATAAATTATGTACAAAATCTTGCCATGGGAACACTTATACATTCCCAAAGAAAGAGTGCAAGATTTTTTGTGGGCGAAAGCATTTACAAAATATTCTTGACAACTTTTTGAGATTGAAGCACAATGTGATTAAAGTAGGGTCTTTAAAGTGTCCTTTTGAAATGTCCTTCTTGAATCATAGTTTGTAAGTTTGTGACATTTAGGCTACATTATTTCATTTCTCACTATAACATTATAGGTTCCATTTGTGAATGTTATTTGCTTCTCAAAACTATGTTGATTAAACTATATCATTTATTTTTTTGTAGGTACCATTGCGCATATGGACCCACCCAAAATGGCTTCAAGATATGAGAGGTGACAATAGATTAAATAGTTCTGTCATCTCATTGAGGGATCTACCTCCATGCTTGAATTTTATATTGCATAGCACCATTGCTTTGTTTGTGCATAGTAATCATTTTTTATTTTTCTGCACGGTGTTTTTGTGTGTGCTGCAAAGCTCACTTTTATGGAAGATCAAATGCGACTCCATCAATGACCAACTTTAACATATAGAACCAAGTAACCATTGTTTAACCATTGTTTTTAATCTAGTAAACACAACATGGTTTTGACTAGGTATCAAGCATGTTTGCAATGAACAATGGACACTGTTGAGGTGACTGATATTGCTAGCACATATGCTATCTTTACTGCTTTGCTGGAGGTAAAATTACTCGTCAACAATTTCATAATGGACTAATGTTGTCAATATTAGAGTTCGAAGACAAAAATGAGCTTCTTCTTGTAAGAAGACGATTTGTGTTTTCTATATCATCATTGCAAAAACTTTACAATGATCTAGAAATCTCAAATTTTGTTATAAAAATATGAATCATGTTTACAAAGATGGGAAAAAATGTCATGCCATACAAGATGAGGGTCGAAAAAGAATAACTTTAATAACTACACCACATGTATCATCTCAAATGAAAGAGTGGATCATTGGGAGGCTTCATTCAGTTTGCAAGCCACTACAAGTGGTGCTTGAACACAAAAGAATGTACTAGTACAACCAATGTGACCAATGGAGTTTTAGCTCACCCAGAACCATCATTGTTGGGAGTTACTAGCTCTTTAAAGGAGTTTCCATTTGGGGTTCAAAAGGTATCAAAAGGGTATAGATCATATACCATTACCCATGCATATAGAAGATTTCATAGCCTAATGCACACTATAGAGAATCGTTGCATACCAAAGATCTACAACCCTTGAAAATACCTTCCAACTACCTTGTAGATACAAATCCATGGGCTTTACAGGCATTATGCCTTATTGCTATTAGAATGATTGTTTGCCTTAATATGGAATCCTTCAAAATACATAGGAAAATATTAAAATGGTTTCAATGATCTGACATAGATGGAGGCTTCATTGGTAATTGTAAAGGATAAACCCCATTATCTTTTTTTTTTAATTGCCTCAAAGGTGTGTGTGTGTGTGTGTGTGTGTGTGTGTGTGTGTGTGTGTGTGTGTGTGTGTGTGTGAGAGAGAGAGAGAGAGAGAGAGAGAGAGAGAGAGAGAGAGAGAGAGAGAGAGACTCATGCTATTGTTCATGACTAAGTCCCTTAACTATGATCAATGCCCCTTGAATAGAATTGTACCAAAATTATCTATGATAGATTAACTCCTTTGTTAGATAGACACATAGACAAATAATAGTAAATTTGCTAATTCAAAATTAATCTTATTTTTTATAGCATCTTGAATTGGGACTACTCTAGTTTTAGATTTCAATACAATCTTGAAGCCTGTTAAGAAGTAAACCTTCTTGTAAATCTTAGCTTTCAGCAAAGATATATTGAATCTACTTCTAGAGTGGGTAGTTGATATTATTCTTATAGCTTGCATGCCAATATTACTCTACACCGGATTCATTTATACATTAGAAACTAACATATTTGTATCTTCCATTTATCATAGAGAACAATTCATTAGCCCCATAACCTTAGTGTAATACCCATTCATGGAGAGGCTAACATACCAACATGATTGCTAATAGATTAACTCCTTCCCTAGATGAACTCGTAGATTAGTAATGGGTTCTCAAATGCAAACTTAATCTATATAGGATCTTAATTTTTTGGATTACTCTAGATTTTGATTTTGATTCATTTTTTAAGCCTTTTAACAAATAGATATTCTTGTATAGATGTCAACATAATTTTATTGGATCTATCAATTTTTGTTAATACTAAACTTGGGGGACTTAATATTTTGACAATAAGTTTGTGCAATCACTACAAGAAATAAAGGTTTTCCAGCACTATTTTGAAGTGCTAAAAAAAAAGACTAACAAAATTGGTGTTTGCGGGGAAAAAGACCCCTTTTTCAAGTTATTTTTGATGAAAAATCATCACCACACACTATTACGCCGATGCGAAACTGCCTAAAACTGACGCATAAATGGCCCATTATGGCTGGTTGCACTTTTATTGAAACTATGTTTATTTATTGATTTATGCTGGACTTAAATTTATTTAAGAGGCCTATGCCCCTAGTTCCCGGGTTTGTCGGGGCTAGGAGGTGCCAGTTCATCTTAAAAACCAGTTAAATGGCAGTTTTATTTACCATAGGCCACTTTTAGTGATTTAGAACCAAATTTGGGGCTCTGCCCTTAAGTTTGGGCCCAACTACCAAAAAGTCCCTTGTTGGTGCCCATTCATGAAGAGGTGCACCTCTTTGGGCCCCATCCTTCCGTAGCATTAGAGAGGGCCAGCCCTCTACGTAACATTCATTCATCTTCTTGGAGAGAGAGAGAGAGAGAGAGAGAGAGAGAGAGAGAGAGAGAGAGAGAGAGAGAGAGAGAGAGAGAGAGCTTGTGGAGGAGGGAAGGAGTAGAAGCATTGTGCTTGGTGCCTCCACTTCAGACCTTGTCTATTTGTTGTATTTCATCTCCTCTATCCTCATCCTGTTATTTGATTCCATAGAGGCAGGGAAGAGGAAAGGAGAAGAGGCTGATTGCATGGTGCCTTCCACTCTAACGTCTATGTTTGATCTTTACTGCAAACTACTTTTAACTCATTGTTATTGATCTGTTCCCAGTTTTTAGCATTGTGTTTATTTCTTGGATCATTGTTTATTGAATCAGATTTGATACCATTTGTTGTGTTGTCTATAACCCTGTGGTTGCAGGCCCTGACATTGTGAGGATTGTATTTGTATCTCTTTGTTGTCTCTGACATTTGTTTGCAGATTGTGGGGATTAGAAGATCACTTGCTATCCATTAACAGATTTATTTCTTGTCTTTGTTGCCTCTAAGCTTGTGCTTGCAGGTTTGTGAGAAAGTGTGGGAAGATTCATAATCCCATTTGCAAGGATTGGGGTGTGTAGATTAATGTTGAACTACATGAGGCTTCCAACCTGTAGTTTATACATGACCCTGGCCTATGGCCAATTCAAACATTTATCTATGATCCCTATCTACTCTCTACTTGCAAGTCGTGGATTATCAATTTGTCCTGGCTTTCCACCTACAACCCCGTGACCCTGCAACCTCTCTATCCCTGACTGTTGTATGCTTATAGAAATACATATTAAAACCATTGTGGGTTGCGAACCTTGAATCCAAGAAGCATCTTCATTAGGACTAAGTGATGATTAGGCTATCACCTATCGGTTAAATACTAGAGTCAGATCCTTATTAGTGACAAATCCCAATCTGATTATTCGAATTAACTTGGGAATGACCCTCGCTGGAGACGCACGACCTATTAATAGCATGAACCCTGAAAGCCCTATCCTTGCCTACGGATTTGTTTGAAACCTTACCTGTGGTAATTCCTTGCTGCCTGCCCATCGTTGCCCGGAGTGTGGCTTATCGAAGTTTGGCCTTACGGTCTTTGATAGTGGTTGCAGCTCTCAACTTTGGGAATTTCTATAATCCAAACTTGTGAAACTTTATACTATCCTCATGATCTAATTGCAGACCATATCACCATCAATAACAAATAATCCTGAACCTATGACAAATGGTTGAGATGAAGATTAGGCGTTTATTCAAAATCTAACCCTGTTTTATCTCACTTGTTAAGTGATTTCTAGCTCATACATGAGTCATGCTTGTACGTCCTGTCGGTATCTCAAAAGCCAAAGTTTACACGCGTGATCTCTTGTCCAGTTCAAAGTTCCCTCTAAAAATTGTTGGTAGACCGTTAGGAATTTGCCTTGCCGATTGCCATTGAAAGTGCCTATGATCATGAACGGCCTTCTTTTCGACTCCATACCCAATGGAGCTTGAGCTGTAATTGTGGTATAGACCGACTTCCGTTAGCATTTCCTTAGGTTGGCAGTCTATTTGGGAGTCATTTTATAATCCTTCAATTGATGCGAGGCTTTTGTGTGTTGATTGATGACGATATATACCTCAAAAATATTTTTGGTTTAATCCTTGTAATTAATGTATTTTTTCAATAAATATTCTGAGGTATATATTGTCGTTGTTGAAAAATTGTAGTCCTCAGTATAAGCCTTGGTATACTACAGAATTGATTCTAAATATATATATTTCATAAATATATGCTTATCAACACATGAAATTTGATCATATATCAACAATAGAGGCCATGTATAATACAAGTGAAAACCAAAATGTAATAATATACTACATAATAGTATCATGATCAAATGAACTCATCATCAGACAACATATTTTTGTGTCATGCCAATTATTAAAATAAATAAGTATAGAAATTCATATAACTAAGAGTATAGTGAGTATTAATATGTCAAAATTTTGTATATTTTATTCATTATGTACTATTGCACATCGATATCATCGATATCATTTATTACAATATGATCATGTGACAAATCTACCAAACTAAATGAGTCTATCTATGACTCTACCCTAATATCTCCTAGGACTTTATTATTAATAAGCTACTCTTGAATTGCTAATGGCCTTGGTGACAATGAGATCATTGATTGAGCAGGACGTTGTGTATTGTGCAATATTAAATTGTCAAATGATGATGTTGGCTTGTATGATATGGCTGATCTGCATGTGGAGATGTTAAGGGTGCTCAAGGCGAATGCCTTACCATCCCTGAACATCCATTTAGAAACTGCTTGCTCATTGACACTTGGAAGTAGTTCGGTTCCAATGACTATTTCCCAAAGTTCCTTGGCCATCAGTACTACCCTCATCTTGAATTTTTACGAATGATAATTCGAACCATCGAGTTTGTCTACCATTAGAGCACATTGTGATTGCGAATCCATTTGGAAGTTCAAGATGAGTGTATGCAGATAGTAGATCATATGACTAGAAACAATTATAGTAAGTGTCTATTTTTTATCAATGTAAGCTCTATATCCACCTTAAAGAAATCAGAGAGTAGAGATTATAGCTTTGATACCATGTCGGGAGATGTGCATCGCGACAAGGTGAGCACTCCTCAGTGCACAAAACCACGTCTATCGAATTCAGGTCGACTTCAATAGATCGAAGTTTTTCCTACTTGATCACAGCCTTGAAGTCCCTGATCTATATGGTCAATTCCATAGCCATGCATGAAGTAGGACAATTTTATGTTTAGCCTTGTGGAAGCATATTAGGTGCGAAGATTAGAGCATTATAATCGACTTAGACTAACAGTCACAGAAAATTCAAGAATCTCAATAATCACAACAATCGCTCCAAAGATGCCTTCAATCGCTCCAACCTGGACAAGAGAAAGTGAGAAGAAAGACATTGGATCATGCTAATTCAACAAAAACAAACAAACGTGTCGGTTCAGGCCCTAGACGCCAGATGCCAGATGCCAGATGTTGTGGACAAGCTTTTGAATTGTTGACATGGACGTCAAATTCCGACGTCCGTCGGATTTCAACGTCCATGTCAGATGACATGTAATTTTTTTTAAAAAGAAAAATGCCACGCCATATCCACGTCGAGATGTCAGATTTTGACATGTCGGATTCCGACGTGCACTTTATAAATTGCTTGCCGCCACAATTTCTTAATCACCAGACTTCCAGTTTGGAATTTTTTGCCTAGACGTTGGATTCTGATGATAGAACCATTTGATCTACTCTCTTTATGAAGAGATGTGACTCCATTTGCTGGAGAAATGACTTTCTTGGACTCATCACAAAAAAATGTAGAAGAACCACCTCCTTCATGCATAAGAAAACGTCCTCGTTGAATGAGAAGAGAAAAAAAATAGAAAAAAATAAAAAATAAAAATAAAAGTAAAAATAAAATAAAAGATAAAACTAAATAAGAATAATAATATTTTCTTGGAAAGGCATGGATTTGAACTTGCTTACGTAAAACCAAGAGTTTATTTGTAAACCACTTTCTATGGTTGATGAATTTCTTGATACGAGAGCCATTTACTCTTGTATCAAGTAGATTTTGTTCGAGATTAGCTAGTTGGATCGAATTATTGGAAAATACTTCAATGACTTTGTAAGGCCCCGTCCATCTTGTATGTAATTTTTTAGAAAATTTTATATGTCTATTGTCATATAAAAGTGTCAAATCACCAACTTTAAAAGATTTTTTTCAAACGTGTATCATAATGTTCCTTTCTCTTTTTCTATACCACTATTGTTTCTTGCAAAGCACAGAATTGATCCTCCTCCAATGGAGATATCTAATGTAGTCTTTCATCAATAATATTATGTGATTCTTCATGATCTGCATGTTGAATTCGATATGTTGGAATCTCAAATTCAATTGGAAGTATTGGGTACATTCCATAAACTAAATAATATGGAGTCTTTTTATTTGTAATTTTTTCAGTATTCCAATATGCCCAAAGAACTACTGGTACATATTTTCATATCCCAATCAATTGAATGTTGATCAGTGATTTTATTCAATATTTTACATAAAATACCATTCGCTCGTTCTGTTAATCCATTTGTTTTAGGGTTATATGGAGTTGTCCTTCTTTCAATAATCATATAATACTTCAGTAACTCTGTAATAGTATTATTAATGAAACGAGTTCCTCTGTCTTCTAAAGGACAGCCATATCTTGTGATTATATTAACAAAAAGAAAATTGACAACATTTTTCACATCATTTTTCTTCGTAGGTTTAGCTTTCGCCATTTTTGTGCAGTGTTCTGTTGCTATCAATATGTATCGGTTTTTCTAGTGTCTTATAGTTGGCTTAATCGGTCCTACAAAATTGATATCCCATTTTTCGAATGGTGCTAGTGGTAAGACTAGTTCCAACAGCCAATTAGTCGATCTTGCTGGTTTACCCATTCTCTAATACAAATCATAGTTCATAATAAACTTATGCACATCTCCGTACATAGTAGGCCACTAATATTTGTCGTTCATGATTTTCTGAACTGTATTCTTCAATGTATAGTGTCCTCCAATTTCTTCTTCATGAAAAGACTTCATTACTATTTGAATTTCCTCTGGCTTTAGGCACCTTCAGAGTTCATCATGACTTTATGATTTGTAAAGCACACCAGATAGAATTGTGTATGGTGCTACTTTATATTGAAAGACATTCTTCTCTTCTCGAGTCATTCCTTCCAGATATAGCAATGTTTGCAAATACTGAATGATATCACCATATATATGCTTTTTCTTTTTGATAAGCTCTTTCTTCGACTTTCGACTTCTCAATATACGAAAAGTCTCATAATTCCCTGTCGTAGCAATAATATGCTCGAGGCTATCAGTAGGTCCTTGCCTGCAATATCGATCTATCCTTTTGGGTAATCCCCTCAAGAACCATTCAATCTTCATAGTTACCGAATATACTCTAGTTAGTTGACCAATTAGTTTCTTGACCCTTCAAGTATACTTCCTTAGAGATTTTTTTTTTTTTTTGCCTGATTGAATTCAATTGGGCAAGTATTCGTGTTGAATAGCCAATTTCTCTGAATTGCTTCAGGAATTGGGTTTCTAAATCTCCCCAAGTTATTATCAGATCAAGTTCGATCTGGCTAAACCATGTTCTGGCTTTTTGGCTAAGAAGTTCAAGAAATATCTTTAGTTTGTTAGCATCTAAACTTTTTCTATTGCTTGCTACGATAGATTCAAATTGACACATAACTATCTGCATCTTTTGAGGCTTTTCCCTTAAAATAGTCGTACCGAAGTTTGGAAGAAGACAATTCTAGAGCAGCCATATCTTCTTTATCTCTGTCGTCTTGATTAGAGGGTGGACTGGGTGATTTTTCTTTTTTCGATTCACTTTTCGATGTAGAAGATTCCTTGTAATCAAATCTCCTTCTTCGATCAGTGTTGGTATCCCAGTTTACTTCTCGTTCCTGTTCTCTATGTCTTCGTGTTTCTTCTTGCTCCTTTTTCTATCTTTCTTGTCTTTCTCTTCAATATTGGTCTTCGGACATAAAAGTACATAAAGATCGGTTTCGATTAACAAAAATCGATCCAAAGAAATTCAGCACGTGGGGAAATGGTAATCCTTCCTTCACACAATTGCGTGTGTCAGCAATTACGTACAGACAAGTGGTATTTTTCATCTCACGATTGCTCACATCTTTTGAGATATATTACAATCTTGTCAAAAAACTGATCGCATGAATTAAAATCTTCTAGGTTTATCTTTTAATCAATGATCTTTTTTCTTATAAATCCATCAATTGATCCGCGAATTGCCAATACCTTATGTGTTTCAATCTCAATCTTCTGCTTACAATGCTCACTCTTCTGTTTCTGTCAGAATAGTTGATCGTGACATAATCAGAGGTGGACGTGTAATCCAAAGACGGGTAGTAATTGTTCGATGTCGGTGAAGACTCTAGCATTACCTTTGAAGATTCTCCTCCTGCTAATTACTTTACAAACATGGAAGAGATTTTTTCTAAAGAACCAAAACCAAAACCAAAACAACCTTGTTCAAGAGAATATAGTAATCTGCCGCTTTGTGACCTTCCGGCATTCGGATTATTGACAATGTTGTTAATTTTATGCACAATTTTATACGTGTTCAATTTGACTATGTGTCTGATTTACGGAACCCATTTGATATAGAAATTTTGCATAGTATTATATTAAAGAAAGCTCTGATATTACTGCATCTTTGGATTCGAATGTTGGTTCTGTTTATACTGCAACACGCTTGTTTCATGGATATGCATAATTCTCAATTGCTTTGACAATATCTTGATAACAAGTCTCGTGATGCCTAGTCCAGCAAAATTCTCCTTTAATTTTTAGAAGATTTCCCAAGATCAAAATTTCTTTTTCAAGTAGGGGAATAAAGCTCCTAAAGTAGCCAACCTACCCAAGGAATAGTCTAAGTGAATCTCTGTCTTTAATACTTTTTAGAAAATTCCCTCTAGACATCTTGAAACATATTCCTTGAACCACAAAATAATAATTTCCACGAAATAATATCTCATTCTCCTCGACAATGGCGCCAAATTCGGCATATGTTGTGACACAACAAATTACGTTTTAAGGTATTTAATGTAGTATATAAGATGTTGCTCCCCATAAAAAAAAATTAATGACATTATACTCATGGAAATTGTCATTCTACATTAAAGATAGTTAACTGGTTATCAAAAGATATTTAATTCAGGCAACCAATACAGCCTTTTCAGTTTTAAACAATAATCTCACAAATTCTAATAGATTATTGATGCTAGTTCTCTCCCATACATTGTCATGCATGACCATAGTTGGATTGAGCGGCTATCAGTCGACTACACATACATTTTGATTAAGCACAAGTTCCAAAATTAGACTTCCTCCAGTTCTGACTTAGTAGCTAAGCAACCTGCAAAATGACTCGGGAATCAAACATCCCCTCTCATCCTACTTCTCATAATTTGATCGAAAACACAATTGTACTTGTTATGAATTAATCGGTTGTATGCTTTAATATGGTTTGGATTTGAACTATCACAAAAGGCCATCAATCAATCTTTATCACACATTCATAATTTACTGGAAAGAGACAGAGCTTACATAATCTATGCAGACTCTAGAAAAATAGTGAGCAGCAAACACATTCAATCACTTATAGAGCAAATGACCATAAACCACTCGTACATATAAGCACCAAGGTATTTGCTTACAAAACTGATCTTATTAAAATCACGAGTACAAGGCCTCACACGTGTGGAGGACAATACTTGTACGGCCTGTTTACAGAGAGTAAAGTACATTAAGTTACGAATGCATTTTATTCATCAAAACTCAAGACAAATGTGGAAATCTCACCAAAACTAGAATTTGCCAATGTCACATCAACTTGTTATTGATTTGGTTGATCTCTTTATAGATCAAGTACATCCACGAGCTGTGTACTGTCCAGCAGGCCTTCACACGTGTGAAGAGTGCCTAGTTATCTAGATCCACCAATGGGAGCCATATCTGCTCATTTCCAAAGTTGACTATTCTCTTTGGCTAGAAAACAAAAAGCTAGTCTTCCAAATTTATAGGAATATTTCCTATAAAATAGGATCTAATGGAATCTTCCTATCGTATCTTCTAGAAGCTTATCCACACGTGTGAATGGTATCTTGACATGTGTGAGTAATAACTCATTCACATGCAAGTCCAATCTATTTACAGAAAGTTTGACCATTTTCAAGATTCTACTCAAAGGTCAATTTCACACTAGTGTAGATCAAGCTAAAACCAATCTAACTTAATAAAAATGACTTATGTACATTCTTTCACACGTGGGAACAAACTCCACATGTGTGAGATCCTATCAAGCTCAAATAACTTGAGATTTACAAGATACAACAAGTTGGAAGTGATATATTAACACTCCTCCTCACTTCTAACTTGGCAATTCTAATGTACACATGTCTACAACTCCAAGAGCATTTCTTGACTTGAAAAATGAATCTTTAGCCTAAGGTTTGGTTAAGATATCAGCTATGCACTCGGATGAAGGCACATGATGATGTTGAACCTCCTTGGATTGCACCTTCTCCCTCACAAAGTGATGAGCTATCTCAATATGCTTTGTTCTAGCATGGAAGATCGGATTGGTAGCAATTTGTTGAGAAGCTTGATTGTCACAATAGATGCAAGGGACTTCCTCAGCCTTTAGCACTTGAAGCTCCACCAAAAGTCTTCTTAGCCATAGGAGTTCTTTGGTTGTTGAAGTCAATGCCTTGTACTCGGCTTCACAAGAGGAAAGAGAAATTGTATCTTACTTTTTTAAAAGCCAAGATATCACTCCTCCACAAAGAAAAGCGACAAATGCACTTATGGATCTTCTATCCATCTTATCTTTTGCAAAATCTAAATCCAAAAATGCTCTCAAGTACAAGTTAGATCCTTGATAGAGAATGCCAAAAAATCTAGTAGAAGAGACATATCTAAGCACTCTCTTGGCACTTTTCCAATGATGCATCAAGGGACCTTGCATATATTGACTTAACTTGCTTACACTATAACTCAAATCTGGTCTAGTGATTGTCAAATAGATTAAGGAGCCTATTAGCTTCCTAAAGAGTGTGATGTCCTCAAAGAATGCTTCATCACAATCATTAGTAACTTTACAAGTTTGCTCCATAGGGGTGTCAATCCCTTTACAATCTTTCATGCCAAACCTCTCAAGAATGGAAGTAGCATGCTTTGATTGACTTATAGAAGTAAAATCACTACTCTAGTAACTTCTATTCCAAGTATGAACTTAAGAAGTCCTAGATCTACCATCTTGAATTCACTAGACAAGGAAACTTTAACATTTCTTATGCCTTCACCATCATTTCCTGTCAATATGATATCATCAACATAAAGTACTAAAATGATGATATTTCCATCACTACATTTGATGTACAAAGAAGGCTCATAAGAGCTAATCACAAATCCAAGAGAGTAGAGAAAATCATGCAACCTAGAGTACCAAGCTCTAGGTGCTTGCTTCAAGCCATATAGGCTCTTCCTTAAGTGGCAGACCTTGTCCTCCTCACCATCCTTGATGATGCCCTCAAGTTGCAACATGTATATTTCCTCCTCCAAGTAGCCATTCAAAAAAGCATTTGTCACATCCATTTGATAGAGATTCCACTTGAATAAAGTAGCAATACAAATGATCAATCTAATGGTTACAAGTTTTGCTACAGGAGCAAATGTTTCTTCATAATCTATGCCTTTAGTTTGAAGAAACCCCTTAGCAACCAATCTAGCTTTGTACTTACTTATAGATCGATCTTGATTGTATTTTAATCTCTAGATCCACTTACATGCAAGTGGCTTCTTCCTAGGTGTACAAGATTCCAAGTTTGATTACCTATCAAAGCATCAAACTCTACTTGCATTGCATATCTCCAAACTTGTGATCTACTTGCATCTTCATAACATGATGGCTCTTCAAGCATTGTGGCTAGAAAAGAGTAAGAGGTAGAAGGAGATGTGTCTCCTCTTTGCTTTCCTTTCTCAAAGTATGTGAGCCTTGAAGGCTCGGCCTTGCTCCTTGTGGATCTTTTCGGCTCCTTTGGCACATGATTTTGATCGTCCAAAAGATCACTTTCAAGAGGCTCCTCCTCGGGTGTTGCAAGATCTTCATCACCTAAGAAATTAGATGAATTTGGAGACAACTTGTAACTTTGAGATTCATCAAACAAGACAACCTTGCTAACTTTTACTTTCTTTGAAATAGGATCAAATATCCTATATCCTTTGCTATTTTCACTATAGCCTACAAATATTCCTTTGAAGGAAGTTGCATCTTTTTTCCTTCTTGTTTCCAAAGAAATGTGGACATAACATATACATCCAGACACTTAAAAATCTTTTACATTGGGCTTATTGCCAAACAAAGCGTGAAGTAGTGAGATCCCACCAATAGCACTACTAGGAAGCCTATTACATAAGTAATTAGCACAAGTTATGGCCTCCCCCCAAAAAGTGATGGGTAGAGATGCATCAAGTCTTAAAGACTTTGCACATTCACAAAGACTCCTATTTTTCCTCTCGGCCACCCCATTTTGTTGGGGGGTGTAAGGACAAGTGAGTTCTCTCTTAATGCCATTGATCTCACAAAAGTCTCTCATCTTGTTGGAGATAAACTCTCCTCCATTATCACATCTTAGAACTTTAATGCAAGAACTAAGTTGTTTTTCCACTAGAGACTTAAACTTTACAAAAGCTTCATATACAAGGCTTTTCTTAGGCAATAATTCAATCCAAGTGTATCTAGTACAATCATCAATAAAAGTCACATACATTAAAGCTCCTCCATCAGTTTCATGAGAAAAAGTATGTACATTCGAATGGATAAGATCTAAAGGTGAGGTAGATCTTGTTAAAGATCTCTCGTAGGAGGTCTTGTGTGACTTTGCAAGGCCGCATGCCTCACACACTTTGCCACACTTCTTGAAAGCTTTTGGTTGGCCGAGAGCTAGCTCCTTTGATGCCATGGATTCCATTGATTGAAGATTAGGATGGCCTAATCTTTTGTGCCAAAGCTCCACTTGAGTCAACTCCTCCCTAACCATATTCACACTTTCAATATCCACATTAGCATCCAACTTGAAAAGTCTTCCTTGCTTAATGCCACTAGATATGCACTTATTATTTTTCAAGATGGAACACACTCCATTCTTGAAATGTACATCTAGTCCATTGTCCATTAATTGACCAACACTACGCATGTGTTTTGTAATGGATGGAACATACAAAACATTATCAAGATCTATCCTTTTAGATGATCCTAAGCATAATGGAATAGATCCTATGCCATCTATCTTGCATTCTTGATCACTAGCTGTGTAGATTGATTTCTTAGAATCATTGCAAGAAAGTAGATAAGAGAAATAATGCTTGTTGAATGACATGTGGGAACTAGCCTCACTATCAATCCACCATGTCTCTTGGCTTGATGTTGGTGTAGGTGCTACCAACAAGGATGTGTTGAAGCCATCCTCTTCCTCCTCTTCTTGTGCAAGATTGTCTTGATCTTCATTCTCTTGTGCATTCTTCTTCTTATAGCATTCGGAAGCAAAGTGTCCTTTCTTCCCACAAAAGAAACACTTCAACTTTGCTTTGTTCTTTTTTCTTCCCTTTGGAGGTAGATGCTCCAACCTTTGTCGCGGCCTCCTTGCCTTGGATCTTCTTGAAAGGATGAGACTTCTTCTTTCCTTTAGATGTGAAGTTTGCTTTCTCATCACCATTATGTAGTGATAAGGACCCCATTCTTGTTTTGAGGTGTAGAATCCTAATCTCCTTGACCACAAGAACATTATGCAATTTTTCAATTGATGAATGTTGGTCTTGAATAGAAAAATATTGAACTAGATTAGAAAACTCATCTCCTAATCCATTCAAGATTACTTGTACTAGTTCATTATCTTGGATCTTCTCTCCTATAGATCCCAATTCTTTGTTCAAGGATTTTATCCTTAGGACATACTCTTGCCCATTTTCTCCACTTTCCCTCATGCTTTGCAAGATCAAGTTTCTTAGCATAAGCACTCTTGAAGTGTTATTGGATTCATAAATGTTCTTTAGTGAATCCCAAGCCTCTTTGATGTGGTACAAGAAGCCATCTCCTTCAAGAGGTCATTGCTTACATTTAACTTCAAGCAATGTATGTTAGAAATAAATGACTATGCTAAAGTTAATCCATAGGTTACTTTGACCCAAAAGGTCGAGATTTGTGTAACCATGGGTATTTAGTTATTTAGGCCATCTTTAGTTTGTCTTAAGTTCAGTTGGACCCAATTTTGGTCATGTACTGACTCGTGGGTCCTTAGGGGTCTTATTTTGTTTAGGGGCCCTATCTTGACTTACATTTAGTAAGTGGTTAACCTTAGGGTTTGGTGGCATTTGGTCACATCTAGTTAGAGTACTTAGATGCTCATTCTGTATTCCATTTTATATAGTTTGGTTCTCCATTGCTCTTGTTGCTGTTTTTTTCCTCTCTCTCTCTCTTAGAGTTGGTCGCCCAGCCTCTTCTCTCATGTTTCTTGTAGAGATTAATTGATAACTAGATCTTGGTGACTTGTCTCTTGCTTTTCTACATGGCATCAGAGCTACCGGATCTGCAACAAGCTTGTTTGTTGGTGCCCTACCAGAAGAGGAGCTTCTCTACTTGATGAGATAATTGAGAATGCTCAGTTTGTCTCCATTACTCTCAACTCATTACCTTCATCTTATCTTCCATTTGTTTCATCTTTGAGTATCTCTCTTAGGGGACAACAACTCTCCTTTGATGAACTTGTTGGGATGCTTCTTCAAGAGGAGCAAACGAGGCAAAACTTTGCGGGTGACACTCAACAAGATCAAGCTTTCTTCATGAAAGACAAGGGCAAAGGCAAGTCAAAAGGAAAGGGGAAGCCTCCTTCCAAGGATGAGCAAAAGCCCGTTGGAGGTCAAGATGTCAACACTCAAAAGAAGAAAGGAAAGTGCCATTATTGCAAAAGGTATGGGCACTTCATCAAGGATTGTTAAAAGAAGCTTGCAAAAGAGGAGAGTAAAGAAATTATTACTAGTGCTTCACTTGCTACTTTGGAACAAGAGCTTGAAGCTAGTGGTGATCTCTTCAACCAAGACTATGCTTTTGTGTCTAATATTGCTTCTACTAAGTACTACTACATCTATGAGAAATTCAGATTCTGTTTTGCAAGTTGCTGATTTTCAGCCCATTGAATGGGTGATTGATAATGGTGCTACTCGTCATATGACTTCTCGTAAAGAAGCATTTACTAAATTAGTAAAAGTGCAAAATGGAAGTAAGGTGCAATGTGCGGATGATGCATCTTATTCTATTCATGGAATTGGAATTGTAGCCATCATTTTGCCTAATGGTGAAGAAAAGTACATTAAGAATGTGCTTTATGTTTCGAGAATCAAGAAGAATCTTCTTTCGGTTTCAACTATGTTGAAGCAAGGACTAGTTGTTGAATTCAAAGAAGATAAGTGTCTTGTCAAGGATCCTAAAAGATCACTCTTGATTATTGTTTTGGGAACGATGCATGCTGGCTTATTCATTATGGATACCTATGAGCGACGAATTTCCTCTACATGTCTTGTTGCTTCTACATCACAATCATTGGAGTTGGCTGAATTGTGGCACGCAAGATTTGGGCATCTCAACTTTGCAAGTTTGAAGAAGCTGAAGACATTTAATATGGTAGAAGACATTCCTACTATTGAGCAGCCGGAAGGGCATTATGTGAGGGGTGCATACTTGGAAAGTTTCAAAGGAAACCTTTTCCAATCGATGGAACTATAAGGGTTCTTGATGAATTTGATTTGGTTCATAGTGATGTTTGTGGTCCAATGAATACCGAATCCATTGGAAAGTGCATCTATTTTATGACTTTTATTGATGACTTTTCCCATTATGTGATGCAAGATGAGTATGACTCACTTATGAAGAACCAGATTTGGGTTCTTGTTGATCTTCCTCATGGGAAGAAGACAATTGGTTCTAAATGGGTATACAAAATCAAGTATAAGGCAGATGGTACCATTAAAAGGTACAAGGCAAGGCTCGTTGCCAAAGGCTATGCTCAGCAAAAGGGGATTGATTATGTAGAGACTTTTTCTCCTACTGCTTGGATGACTACCGTGAGAGTAGTAACCTCTTTGGCTGCCCACTTTGGTTGGCGTTTGCGGCAACTTGACATAAAGACAGCATTCCTCAATGGTGATCTCAATGAAGAAGTCTACCTTCAACAACCTCCTAATTTTTTGGTTGAAGGCCAAGAAGATAAAGTTTGTCTTCTCAAGAAGGCACTTTTTGGACTGAAGCAAGCTCCGAGGATGTGGTATCAAAAGATACATGCCTACTTTTGTGATCGAGAGTTTACTAATACTCCTAGCAAATCTACTCTTTATGTCAAGCATACTTCAGATTATATCATCATTATTTTGCTTTATGTTGATAATATTATTATTACGGGAAGTAATGAGCAGCAGATTGATGCCGTAATACTTGATCTTGGTATGGTTTTTGAAACCTCAGATTTAGGCCTATTGCACTTTTATCTTGGTCTTGAATTTGTACAAGAAGGTGCTGGAATTTTCATCTCTCAAGAACGCTACATTGGGCAGATTTTGAAGCGGTTCAAGATGGAAGATTGCAAGTCGGTTGCTACACCTATGGAGACAGGTTTGAAATTAAGTAGTCAAGGTGATGGTGAATCATTTGACACTACTTTATATTGTCAAGATATTGGCTGTATCATTTACCTATGTAATTCAAGACCGGACATTTCTTATAGTGTCTCACTCATGAGTCAATTCATGCATGTCCCGATGATATCACATTGGAAAGCATTGAAGAGGATCTTTCGATATCTTCAAGGAACAAAAAGTCATGGACTGGTTTTTCCTGCTTGTGATCATGCATGTTTGATTGGTTTTAGTGACTCGGATTGGGGTGGAGATGAAGACACTAGATGCTCTACAAGTGGACATTGCTTTTTTTTATGGTAATTCTGCAATTTCGTGGTCAAGTAAAAAGCAGTCCACTGTTGCTACTTCTTCTAGTGAGGCAGAATATAGAGCGATATTTTCAGCCATGACAGAGTGTTTATGCCTGAGAAGACTACTTGTTGACATGAAGTTTGGCGAGCCCTCAACCACTCTTATCTTGAGTGATAGTCAAACTGCTATTGCCATTGCACGGAATCCTGTTTTTCATGCGAGGACGAAGCACATCAAGATCCATTATCACTTTGTTCGGGAGAGACTTTATGATGGCAACATTTTACTTGAATATTGTCCTACGGAGGATAATATTGTAGACCTCTTCACTAAGGCGTTGCCTAGAGTCAGATTTGAAGCTTTATGCAAAGCTTTAAATTTGATACCACGTGTTGGTTTTATTACATAGTGAAGATTTCAATTTTTGCATTGTCATTTAAGGAGGGTGTTAGAAATAAATGACTATGCTAAAGGTCGAGATTTGTGTAACCATGGGTATTTAGTTATTTAGGCCATTTTAAGTTTGTCTTAAGTTCAGTTGGACCCAATTTTGGTCATGTACTGACTCGTGGGTCCTTAGGGTCTAATTTTGTTTAGGGGCGCTATTTTTACTTTTGGGGGTGCCCTACATTTAGTTAGTGGTTAACCTTAGGGTTTGGTGGCATTTGGTCACATCTAGGTAGAGTACTTAGATGCTCATTGTGTATTCCATTTTATACAGTTTGGCTCTCCATTGCTCTTGTTGCTATTCTCTCTCTCTCTCTCTCTCTCTCTCTCTCTCTCTCTCTCTCTCTCTCTCTCTCTCTTAGACTTGGGCATCCAGCCTCTTCTCTCTTGTTTCTTGTGGAGATTGATTGATAACTAGATCTTGGTGACTTGTCTTTTTCTTTCCTACAATGTAGGGCTAATCTAACCCTCTTCTCGTATTTTAGTTGTTTTTGGGGAGCTTGAGGCTCTTCCTCAACTCCTAAGACAATATGAAAGAGATCATGAACCACTAGTAGTGATTCTATTCTTACTTTCCAAATGGAATAGTTTGTGGAAGTTAGTTTCTCACTAGATTCTAACATATATCCACCCACGAATGTCATTTTGAATGAAAGCCTATGAGATACACAAAGTTCTTTTGATCTTCTAATCTCAGCCCAATCAATCCTACTTCAACTTGGATGATGGTATAATAGATCAACTACAAATATCCTAGCAATTCACTCCTCAAAGAAATTGATTCTAGTTCAAATTGGTTTGATATTGTACACACACTTAATATTTGAACAAATCAGCCTTAAAGATCTTATCTAATGCTTCCAAATGAATTACTTCAATGACTCAAATCACTATTTGATCATTAGCATTCAATAGATTGAGCCTAAATCTAGACAAGCACTAAAAACCTTGAATTTTGGACAAGGATGTACTTTTTTGGATCAAAAACACTTATGGAAGTTAATTTGAAGGTTGTTGTACGGTTTCACACGTGTGGACAATACTTCAGCAGTCCACCAATCGATCTTGACCAAAAACAATGATGTTACTTCTCTCTTTGAACTCACCCTCTCAATTAGAACTCAAAAACAACAAATTGTCAATGATTTCTCAAGTACTATTAATCATTTAGATCACTCTTAGACTTGGCTCTGATACCATGTCAAATTTCAGAGGAAAAAGACAAATATTAATTGTACTATCAATCATTAAGAGTTATTGATTGCTTAATCCAAAGATCTATCAAGTTCTAGATGTTAGATCTTGATCTAGATGCTTTACACTATGATTTAAGCAAGAGCAATGGATCAAGTGATCAAACACATGGATGGGCAGCCTCACACGTGTGGACGACAGTACCTGTATGGCCTGTTTACAAAGAGTAAAGTACATTAACTTACAAATGCATTTCATTCATCAAAACTCAAGACAAATGTGGAAATCTCAATAAAACTAGAATTTGCCAATGTCACATCAACTTGTTATTGATTTGGTTGATCTCTTTATAGATCAAGTACATCCACTAGCTGTGTACTGTCCAGCAGGCCTTCACACGTGTGAAGAGTGCCTAGTCATCCAGATCCACCAATGGGAGCCATATCTGCTCATTTCCCAAAGTTGACTATTCTCTTTGGCTAGAAAACAAAAAGCTAGTCTTCCACATTTATAGGAATATTTTCTATAAAATAGGATCTAATGGAATTTTCCTATCTTATCTTCTAGAAGCTTATCCACATGTGTGAATGGTATCTTGACATGTGTGAGTAATAACTCATTCACATGCAAGTCCAATCTATTTACAAAAAGTTTGACCATTTTCAAAATTCTACTCAAAGGTCAATTTCACACTAGTGTAGATCAAGCTAAAACCAATCTAACTTAATAAAAATGACTTATGTACATTCTTTCACACGTGGGAACAGACTTCATGTGAAAAATACAGATCCTAAGTGGATCTAAACTCCAAGATCATTGGCTTGAATGCTTGCACTCCAAACTACATAAGCTAGGAATTGGCAACACATTCTATGCTACCTAGAATGCAAAGAACTTGATCAAAAAGCATTTATCACAAATGGAAACTTCCATAAACATCAAGTGCGGTCCAAAATAGCATTATACAGTCCATAATACATCAGCCTACCACTTTTGGAAAGCACCTAAGATCATACACAATAGCTTGAAGACAATACACACAACAATGCTCTCAATGGAGGAAGAAACAATGACAATGATCTATTGATCTCAATGAAGCATACAAAAGGTTTCTCCAACCTGTTCTCCACGACTTCCCTACTATTTATGGATGAGGAAGATGACTCTCTCTCCTCTCTCTAGAAGGTACTTGACCCTAGATATTCCCTATATAGGAAAAATAGCTAAAAATGGCTTATATGACCAAAATACATCAAAATGGTCTCATTTTGAAGGGTATGAAGTTTGACACTTCATCATACTGAAAAAATACAGTAAATAAAAACATTGTGGCCTGGTTCACACGTGTGAAACTCCAGAACCAAAACTATTTACAATTTTAGCCAATTTAGGCCTCAAACTAGCTAGGAAATGTTGACAATTTTCACACTCCCTCTTCAACATTGGATGCTAGTTTCAACATAGTCTTTGAGCACATTCCAAGATTAGATCTATGCATTAAATATAGGTCCTTTCTCAATGGTTTGGTGAAGATATCAGCCACACACTCCTTTGAAGAGACATGTTGAAGCTCCACCTCTTTGGCAATGACTTGATCTCTCACAAAATGGTGTGCAATCTCAATGTGCTTGCTCCTTGCATGAAAAACAGGATTGCTTGCCAAGCTTTGGGCTGAAAGGTTATCACAAAGTATGATTGGAGTCTTCTCTGGTTCCAACAAGTGAAGATCCAATAACATCCTCTTGATCCAAAGAATCTCCTTGGTGCATGTTGTTAATGCCTTGTACTCGGCTTCGGTGGAAGATAGAGAGATAGTTGGTTGCTTCTTTGATAGCCATGAGACCACTCCATCTCCAAGATAGATTGCAAAGGCACTTGTTGACTTCCTATCCATTTGATCACCTGCAAAATCTGAATCTGAAAATCCACAAAGGTTAGGTGTAGTACCTCCATACAAGATGCCAAAATCTCTAGATCCCGAGATGTATCTAAGTACTCTCTTTCCTAGCTTCCAATGAGCCTCACTAGGATCTTGCATAAATTGACTTAGTTTACCAACCACAAAGCTTAGATCAGGTCTTGTGATGGTTAACCATATAAGAGATCCTATTAGCTTTCTATAGAGAGTAATGTCCTTGAAGGATCTTTCATTACTTCTTGTAGTTAGCTTTACATTTGATTCCATAGGAGTAGAAACAACTTTACAATCTTCCATATGAAACCTTTTTAGAATAGAGTTAACATACTTTTCTTGACATATGAATGTAGATTTAGAAGTTCTAATAATCTCTATTCCTAAGATATAATGAAGTTTACCAAGATCTTGAATTTCAAACTCTCTTTTGAGTGCCATCTTGATTTCATCTATATCTAGATTGTTACCACCACTTAAGATAATGTCATCAACATAGATCAAAAGTAAAGTGATATCATTTTCATTCAATCTAAAGTAGAGAGAATGATCATACTCACTCATAACAAAGTTTTGAGAAAGTAAGAAGGAATTGAGCTTAGCATACCAACTCCTTGGTGCTTGCTTTAGCCCATACAAACTCTTTTGGAGATAGCACACATGATTAGGCTCATCATGTGAAACATAGCCCTCGGGTTGCTCCATGTAAATATCTTCTTCAAGATCACCATTCAAGAAGGCATTAGTAACATCCATTTGCCACATATCCCAATCATAAAGAGTTGCAAGAGAGATTAGGATTCGAATAGTTACCATCTTTGCCACGGGTGCAAAGGTCTCATCATAGTCAATACCATATTCTTGAGCATACCCTTTTGCCACCAACCTTGCCTTGTACTTGTTGATTGATCCATCTTGATTTGTCTTGATCTTGAAGATCCACTTACAACCAATTGCCTTCTTGTCCTTTGGAAGCTTTACCAACCTCCATGTGTTGCTTTTGATGAGTGCTTGATGCTCATGATCCATGGCTTGGATCCATTCCTTCTTTTGAATTGCTTCACCTACACAAGTTGGTTCATCAAAAGAGGTAAGAAAAGCAAAGTTAGAGTTGTCCACCACTTGCTTTCCTTTTTCATCATAGGTTAGCCTTGATGGCTTAGCCCTTTGCCTTTGAGTCTTCCTTGAAGTTTGCTTTGGAGTGGCATCTCCATCTTCATCCAAGACATCTTGCACATCATGATGATTAGTAGGCACATCAACATCAACATCAACAACATTGGAAACATTCTCTTCATGAAAGATGACATCCCTACTTATGACAACTTTCTTTGTAGAAGGAATGTACACTTTGTAAGCCTTGCTTACTTCACTATAGCCAACAAACACACCCTTCTTTGATGAAGGATCTTCTTTAGTTCTATCATCAAGTGTGATATTGACAAAACATGTACATCCAAAGATCCTACAATGCTTGACACTCGGCCTTCTACCATAAAGAACCTCATGAGGAGTTTTACCATCCAAGGAAGCACTTGTCCATCTATTACATAGATAGTTAGCACATGCTAAAGCTTCCCCCCAAAAAGACTTAGCAAGATTAGCATGTAGTCTCATTGCCTTGGCACATTCACAAAGGGTTCTATTCTTCCTCTCGGCCACTCCATTCTGTTGTGGACTCCTAGGAGTAGACATCTCCCTCTTAATCCCATGTGCTATACAAAAGTCTTTGAACCTATTTGAGGTGTATTCCCCTCCATTATCAGATCTTAAGCATTTGATCTTTGTATTGAATTGGTTTTCCATTTCATTCTTGAACTTGACAAATGCAGCAAACACTTCATCCTTACTTTTAAGAAGATAGATCCAAGTATACCTACTAAAGTCATCAATGAAAGTTGCATACATCTTTGCCCCACCATTGCTAGTTGTACTAGAAGAATGAATATCAGAATGCACAAGTTGAAAAGCTTCTTTAGATCTAGAAGTAGATCTAGAATAAGCAAGTCTATGAGATTTGGACAAGGCACAATGTTCACAAACACTATTGTTTGCAACAAGACTTTTAGGGAGACCAAGAACAAGCTCTTTCTTTGCCATTACCTCCAAAGATTTGAAGTTGGGATGGCCCAACCTCTTGTGCCAAACTTCTTGGTTTGTCAATTGCTCCCTAGCCATACATCCTTCATGATTAGAGATCACACATGCATCAAGCTTGAAAAGTTTACCATGCCTCCTACCTTGAGCAATCAAGGATCCACATTTACTTATCAAACATGCATCTCCAATGAACTCCACATCAAGTCCTTTGTCAATCATTTGACTTACACTAAGCAAATTCTTAGTGATTGAAGGAATGTACAAAACATTTTCAAGATTTGCTTTCCTATTTGTTGAAAGGGAAATAGGAATAGTGCCTATGCCTTTGATGTCACATTGACCATCATTTGCAGTGTAGATGATGTTACCTTCTCCCTCATAAGACAATAAGGATGTAAAGTATTCCTTATGTCTTGTCATGTGAGATGAGGCTCCACTATCAATCCACCAAGGATCATTATCATCTATGTTGGCTAACAAACTTGAAGTCATAACAAGTGATTCACATGTGTTATGTTCTTCCTCATCTATTGTAAGATTTCCTTGCCTCTCTCCTTGCTCTCTTTTCTTCTTATAACATTCATTTGCAAAATGACCTTTTATCCCACAATAAAAGCACTTGAACTTTGACTTATTGTTCTTAGTAGAAGAGGAAGAGGAAGAGTGATCATCATGATCAAAGTTACCACCTTTGGACCATTTCCCTTTGCCTTTACCTTTGCCCTTGAATTTGCCTTTTGTGAAGAAAGCCTCTTCACCTCCACCTTGCAAGGATGCACCATCAAGCTTTGATTGCAACCTATGTTCTTCAGCCAATAAGATTTCTTGCAAGTCAACCACACTTGGCAAGACTCTTTGAATGGCAAAACTTTGCACAAGGTTAGCATGTTCATTTAGCAAACCATTCAACATAACTTGGACTATTTCACCATCTTTTATGTTCTCATCAATGCATGCTAAATCATCACTTAGGGACTTAACTCTCAAGATAAATACATGAGCACTTTCACCCTCTCTTTGCCTACTAGAAAATATTTGTCTCCTTAGGGTCAATACCCTAGATGTGGACTTTGATTCAAAGAGCTTCTTTAAGGCATTCCATGCCTCACTTGCACTTTGACACTTTCCAACTTCCTTGAGAAGTTCATTTGTAACATTCATTTTAATGATATGAAGAGCCCTTTTGGCCTTCTTATCAAACCTTTGTTGCTCTTGAAGTGTGAGAGGTCTCTCTTCAATTTCTGCAACTATGTCCATGAGTTCATTCAACTCAAGTAAGGACTCCATCCTCACTTTCCAAGTAGAGTAGTTTGATGAACTCAACCTTTCACTAGACTCTAGCATGATCCCACCATTGGAAGCCATGATTCTAATGTTTCTTCAACTTTTAGGTTCTGTCCTAAAGCACTTAGCACTCACTTTTCTCTCAACAAATGATAGATAAAGAGATCTATGAAGATTTAGGACCCTAAAACACTTCTATCTTGAACCTAGATGGTTTCCAAGCATAGAAAGGAAGATTGAAACACATGCAACACTTTGCACACACTAAGAATGGATTACAAAATCAAACCAACCTGAACACACTCTTGCTTAAGCTCTCAAACTTTCCAGCAAGTGACCAAATCAAGTTATGGTGTGAAGAGTTACTTGCATTCTTAGAAAATACCCAAAACTAGGATGCCAAGATTACCTAGTAATGAACAAACTTGATCAACATATGATCAACACACTAAGATATTGATTCAACCTGTAAAACCACATGTAAACCACACTTCTAAAAGTTTATAAACTCCAGCAAGTGATAAATACAAGATTTAGAGGTGAATGAATGAGCACACTTAGTGAATCACAAGACTAGCTTCACTATCTTGTCAAATATTGGTGTTTAGATGTAGATCTAAGATCACTTCACATGAGAATGTTCCTCAACCTGTTAAGAACCTGAAAACACACTTGCATAATGGTTAACACCTTCCAGCAAATGCTCCAATCAAATTACATAAGGAGAGTTACTTACATGCTCAACAAAGTACACCAAAATTTATGCCAAAATTGATGACAATCTTTACAATATGCTCTTCACAATGGAGCTTACAATATGTTCACCCAAAAAAGGGGATCTTTCATCCAAATGGGAGCTTTGCTCAGCCTTTAGGAGAATTACAACTCACTCAAAAGAGCATTTGTCATCCACTTAAGGAGAAGTTTCATCCACTTAAGGAGAGTGTTCATCCAAGAATGGAGATTGTCAACAATAGGATTGAAAAGAACATTGTTAGTATTATATATGCACAAGCCTCACAATCACAAATGATTAGGTGTTATGATCTGATCCAAAATAGTTTCTTTTCAGCCTCTGATCTTCAAAAGACCTGAAATATGCTTTTGATCCACAAGTTCAACTCACAAAACAAAGGTTAGTAAGATTTGATCAACAAAGCAATGCAAAATCATGCTAGAACTTGATCAAACATCCAAATATCACCAAAAATGGAGTACTTACTGTAAATAGAAGCCAACCAGCTCTGATACCATGTGAAAAATATAGATCCTAAGTGGATCTAAACTCCAAGATCATTGGCTTGAATGCTTGCACTCCAAACTACATAAGCTAGGAATTGGCAACACATTCTATGCTACCTAGAATGCAAAGAACTTGATCAAAAAGCATTTATCACAAATGGAAACTTCCATAAACATCAAGTGCGGCCCAAAATAGCATTATACAGTCCATAATACATCAGCCTACCACTTTTGGAAAGCACCTAAGATCATACACAATAGCTTGAAGACAATACACACAACAATGCTCTCAATGGAGGAAGAAACAATGACAATGATCTATTGATCTCAATGAAGCATACAAAAGGTTTCTCCAACCTGTTCTCCACGACTTCCCTACTATTTATGGATGAGGAAGATGACTCTCTCTCCTCTCTCTAGAAGGTACTTGACCCTAGATATTCCCTATATAGGAAAAATAGCTAAAAATGGCTTATATGACCAAAATACATCAAAATGGTCTCATTTTGAAGGGTATGAAGTTTGACACTTCATCATACTGAAAAAATACAGTAAATAAAAACATTGTGGCCTAGTTCACATGTGTGAAACTCCAGAACCAAAACTATTTACAATTTTAGCCAATTTAGGCCTCAAACTAGCTAGGAAATGTTGACAATTTTCACACTTCACACGTGTGAGATCCTATCAAGCTCAAATAACTTGAGATCTACAAGGTACAAGAAGTTGGAAGTGATATTTTAACATAAACTTCAAAATACTACAATTGTCCATTACTTCAAAAAATGAACTATATAAAATCAAAGTTTTAGAAAAATAAAGACTCAAAAAACTATCATGTGACTAAATCATGTCGTCCCACTTTTTGCCAAAAGATGAAGTCTCACGTTAATCTTGCCCTTTAGACCATTTGCCTTTGCCTTTGCCCTTGAACTTGCCTTTGATGAACATAGCCTCCTCTTCATAATGAGATGTTGATATAGATCCACCTCCTCTTGATTGAAGTCTATATTCCTCATTCACCAAGATCTCTTGCAAATCCACAATACTTGGCAAAGTCTTTTGAATAGCAAAACTTTGAACTTGATTAACATGATCATCCAACACGCCATTAAGTATAACTTGAACAATTTCTATCTCCTTAATGCTTTCATCAATACAAGCTAACTCATCATTGAATGCTTTAACCCTCAAACCAAAAGCTTGAGTACTCTCTTCCTTCTTTTGCAAACTTGAAAAGATTTTTCTTCTTAGAGTAAGCACTCTTGATGTAGACTTGGATTCATAAAGGTTCTTCAAAGCTTCCCAAGCCTCCAAAGATGATGTGCACTTACCAATCTCCTTGAGAAGTTCATTGGTAACATTCATCTTAATCATGTGTAGAGGCCTTTTGGCCCTCTTATTATACCTCATTTGATCTTGTTGAGTTGCTGGTCTCTCCTCCAACCCTACAACAATATCCAAAACATCATTCATCTCAACAAATGATTCTATCCTCACTTTCCACAATGAATAGTTTCTTCAGGAAAGTCTATCATTGTCTTCCAACATGAATCCACCACTTGTAGCTATGTTGCAATGACTTGATCTTCTTCTTTCAACATGTTCCAATGCACAAAGGACTCTCTTGAATGTCAACAAATGAACTTAAAAAAAAATCACAAAGATATGGAACCTCTCAAATCTCTTCTAGCACTTCTAATTTTAAAATCAACACATAGAATAGTGAAATCTTGATCAACATATGATTTATCCTCAATCTAATGATTCTTGCCACTTTCTATAATTGAAACACACTCAAATGAAGTTCAGTAACTTCACAAACTAGAGATCCAATCAAAATTAGAATTTTGACAAAATCACAAAAAATTAAATATCTCAAATTCTATATGCAATTTTTAAAAATTTGATATATCATCTTGTAGTCTCCAATGAGACCTTCCTAATGCACCAAAAATTGGCTAATTTTAGTAAACCAAGTGTGAAATCAAAATTGATCAAGTATATAAATCTATCTTGAGTTTTGACCTACAAAAGATCAATTCTACATATGCAAAAATGAGAATGTTTTAGTAGAAATCAATCTAGCATGCTCTAGCATTGGTAACTCCTCCAAATTTTTGATAAATGTGGTTGATCCTTTCATAGACTGAGACACAATAGCTCTGATACTATGTGAAGGATTTCAAATCATTGAAGATTCAAATCCATGTCCCTGATCTTTGGTTACAAAAACAAGTCAACCAACAATCTTGCTAATGTGAAAAATTCAGCAGATACATACAAAATGAGATGCAAATTCTAAGAGATACTGATCGAACATGAACCAAAACATAAAATATAATTGTTGTTCGTACAATTATAGTACCCTACTATATTTCACACGTGTGAAACCGAAAATAGCAATAAATGATTATTCTATACATAGAATTGTAAGATAACATCATGAGAGTGCACCAATGAGTAGTAAAACCCAAAGAGAACCATGTGTAATGATGAAATGAGAGAGAGAAGAGAGAATATCCCTTTCTCCACAAGTTATAACAATATATAATAGGTCCAAACCCTACTTTGCCACTTGGCTTTCCCTCCAATATGAAAAACCCTACTATTTTGGGACTAGATTCAATGTACCCAAAGTTCAAATTCGAATCTCTCTCAAACTCGACTACCAACTTTCCCACACTTTCAAAAAGTATTTATTGAATGTATTTTAAACTAATATGACTTCAAAAAATTTATCTCTAAGTCTAAAATGAGTTTTGCCCTCAATTGACAATTTTACCAAAATATGACTAAACTTGTTGAAATCTCTCACACTTTTGTTAAAAACTAAAGTCATACTAAAAAAGTTAGATATAGAATTTGACAACATATTCAATTTTGCACGTCTTTTAAATTAACTAATAAAAAGAAAATCATTAAATATAAAAATATGAAAATCAACAAAAAAATTTATTTTAATTATTTGAAAAATTATCTAGTAACAAGTATTTTAACATATTTAAATTTCTTTGCTTGAAATAATTTTTTTTATGAATGCAATATAAATTCAAATTAATATTTTTTTTAAAAATTTCAATTTTTTATAATAATAATCTGTACAGATTCAAAAAGATTTATGTAATTTATGACTATAACACAAAAACTCAAATTTTAAAAAGTATCTACTTAAATACACATCTAAAACTACATGACTTTTGAAAATATTTAAATTTTTTAAAAAAGAATCTTGTCCTTAGTTTCATCATAATTACGAACTTGAAATTCTATTATTAAATTATAATGTTTTAAAAGATAAAAAATATTACATAATATTTATTAATTTTTTGCAAATATGATTTTAGAACAAATTCAAAACAGTATTGTCATTTCAAAACAACATTCATTAAAATAAACATTTTTTAAATTTATATTTAAAGAGTAACATTGAAAATACATTTTAAAATATTTAAAAATATTTTAGATAGCAAATAATATAAAATATATAACTGAATTTAAAAACTTCATGCCACAAAAGTTTGAAATTCATATATAATCTTCAAAATGATAAAATAGTCATGTACATGTTTCCCAAAAATCATCAAGGTCATTGATCTTTGGGCTTTTCTAGAAGAGCCTCAGTAGAGAGAACGACAACTTCTTCAACAGTTTCTTCTACAGTGACAACACTGTAATCTTGCAGAATGGGTAACACCAATACTTATAGTATCCAAGAAAAATGAAAAAATGCGAATCTGTGTAAATTTGAAGGCACTAAATGAGGTTACAAAGAAAGATCACTTTCTTGTACCCTTCAAAGAAAGTGCCCTAGATCGAGTAGCAGGTGCAGAAGCCTATAGTTTCATAGATGGTATTAGCAGCTACAATCAAGTCAAGATTGTGCCTGATGACCAATACAAGACAACATTTGCCACTGAATGAAGAACCTATGTCTATAAGGTAATGTCATTCAAACTCTATAATGCCTTGAGTACCTTCTAAAGAGTTATGCAAGCGACATTCAAAGAGCACTTGCAAAAGTTTCTGGAGACCTTCTTGGATGATCTATGTGCGCATGGGCCTTGTACTGAGCATTACCTCATTTAGAGAAGTATTGATTCAATGCTGCAAGTACCAGATATTCTTGAATAAAAAAAAGTATCAGTTTTGAGTGACACACAGTCTCATCTTAGGCCATATTGTATCTAAACACATAATTGCCACCGATCTCACCAAGATAAGGGTCATTGTTAATCTACCACCACCAAAAGGACAATTCGCGAGGTTTACATCTTCATGGGCCATGCTAACTATTATCGGATCTTTATCTTAGATTTTGTGGAGTTAGCTAGATCAATCTACAAGCTTACCACAGAACAACATTGGATGGAGGAAGCTTTATAGGCTTTTCAAAAGCTTAAGGATGCATTGGTCTCAGCACCAATTTTACGACTGCCAAATTGGACTATCGAGTTTCATGTGCATATGGATGCATCGAAGTATGTTGTTGGAGCTATCTTGACCTAGCTAGGGAGTGGTAAGCATGGAGGACAAATTGCAGACAATTGTGGGTTCTAGTGTTGGCCCAATGAAGTCAGCATAAAATAGTATATATTTTGCAAAAATTTGTGTCATGTTGTTTGTTTTTGACATTTGTGTTGGTTTGTAGAAAAAAAAGAGGTGGTGGCATTGTTAGCTAGAAGCAAACAACAAAGAGATGCCATTGGCATGAGTTCAGAACTTTTGTTGATATATGGCCAAGGAAAGTTATTGGTGGCAATTGACAGAGATGGGAAAGGAAATTGTGGTATGCTTTGATGGTTCTCGACTTCCAGGTGCCAAAAGTTGCAACATTTTGAAGGCACACCTATGAATGATGACTTTGAAGACCAAATTGCCACAAGTGTTTGTAAGATCATTTCGTTAACTTTTTTATTTTTTTATTCCAACATATTGAACCATGAAACAATGAACTTTGTTGTGATGAGTTGAATTTGTCCATGCTTATTTGGGCAGATTTCCCCACCTCACTATGCAGGAAGCACTATGGAGATAGTGAGACTATTCCTACATGGAACATGTTTTCTTTAGATCTTGTCGTTGCTGCATTTGAGATCACAAGCACATATGTTGCAGATCAGGGGTGGTTTGTTAGCACGTCCCTCCCTAAGCATTTTCCTATCATTGACTCATTTGATGAAGCATATGGGTTTTCACTCCATCGTTGCCTTAATGTTCTATTTGAGGAAGGTTACATGAGACACAACCCACGAGAAGAGGTCCATACACAAATTTAGCATAAGGTTGTTTGGTAGACTATTTAGCCACACAGTTTTCACTAATGTGCATTTTTTTTTTTGTAGATGGTCCTCTTTCTCACAGCCTTATACGATCGCATGGGGTGTCCTACCCCACACTTCATAGGTGAGAAGCCAATCATGTAGATAAAAAAGTCTTCTCAATAAAGGCCAGTTGGGTTATGCACCTAAATAGTGCCACTCTCACCACAATAGCTGATGTTATTTGTCGTGGTGGCGCAAAGAGATCTTCGAGCTTATGCTGGTTCAGTATACCCCAAAACCATAGGTCTACTCAGATTATATCTTGGACTAAATTAATGCCAACTCTTTATAGTGACATGATTCTTGTCTTGAGTGCAGATTTTTGGTGGAGCTGCTTACACAGCATGGGGACGTGGTGGTGGACCTAGTAGGGACTGGAAACATGGTATTTCACGTATTATGTCAGATTGTAGAACTATCCATAGTTACAAACTGGGCAATTGATATATTGTGTTTCATATGGCTTTGACCAATCTTCACAAGGTGCCACAATATTGAATTGCTATCCACATGTAGTAGACAAAATATTCATTAGCCTTTGTTAATATCATAAAAATTTCAAACACATCAAATTGGAGGCATGCATACCAAAAGAATGCTTTTAAAGAATAAAAACTCTAAGCCAGCAAGCATTACTTGTAGTCTTATCATAACCCAAGCATAAGCTGCTCTGGGCTTATAGAGAATCCGGATTCTCTTTGGTAGACCCAATGCTAACCAAGAACCTAATTATAATCAATAAGAAGAAAGTAAGAACAAACAAAAGAAAGTAATCTCAACACCAAGAACCCTAATTCATAAAGAAGAGTTATCATACCGTGTAGACAACATTCAAAATAGGCTCCTTAGCTCTCCACTTTGCTGAATTCTCCGATTAATGTTGCCAAAAGCCTTCCAGCATCTTAAAAAACTCAAAAACTTCCAAGCTTACATAGGAAAAATCAATCAAATAGAGTACCTTTTTCATGTTCCTGAACCTGCACATGTTGAGAGAGTATTTCAAGCTATCCCAATTTGCACTCTCAAGAGCTTCTTCCTTGTCTTATTCAATAGCTTTACATAGAGCCGAAGAGACTGCTAAAGCAACCATTGAGCAAACAGCAAACTCATCTTTCTGACAGGCTAGCTTTGCTAAGTACTCATCTCGCACTTTCTGAAGCTCTGACAGATTCTGCTGATGCTCTTGTGATCAAATGAAACAAATAGCAGAAGAATGTAAATATGCTATAATAGACCTTCTACCATGCTGACAGTCTGTTCACAAGCGTATACAGATAAATTCATTATCGGTCACCCGGGAAAGTCATCCCCACAAAATACTCACAGCATTTTTCTGGGATAGCAAGCCAATTTGACGTTTCTGAAGCTTTGCAACATACTCTCTTAAGAATTTACTTCTAAAATTGCACTAGATCTAATGGAGACTAGTTCATTCTGCAGTCTGTCAAATTTCCAAAATTTGCATATTAGTACAAGAATCCAATCATGCTAAAAAATAGATCAGAAAGGAAAACATATTCCCTTTCTAGATAGATTGATGTACCTGTCATCTTTGTTGATTAGTCTCCCTCTGAAAAAGCTATGCACTTACTGCAGAGCTATTTAATGTCAATACAACCTCAATGGAAAATGGAAATGAAAGGCAAAACCGATTGTGAGTTCATTGAAGAAGTGTAGTTTAACCTTATGCTGTTAGAAGAATCATTTTGTTTCTTAAGCTTTTCCAATTCAGCAAAAACCTTTTCAGCCTTCTTTGCAGCAACGGCAGCTCTATCTACAGCTGCAGCTGCACGCTCTTCAGCCTCGTTTGCAGCTTCCATGATCAATTCCCTATCATTTTGGTATAGATTGCACTCACTTTCAAGACGAGCACATTCCTCACTGAGCAATTCGCATTGTTCGGCCAACCCTTGCGTCTCTGCAACCTGCCGGTTAAGTGCTAGTCACTGATGGATGCTTCCTCCTTCACAAGCATTATATCATCAAAATTTCATAGACTTCATTGCAGATCTGTCAAGCTAGTTAGATAACCTAAATCAAACACTATTTTGATTGATAAAGAGGTGGGTAGCTGATGTGGGTTCAACTATTAAGAACTGCTCAATCTAAATAACCGATGTATAAGAGAATATATTGCAGTCCATTCACAACAGAATCATGGAACATGAGCTTTGGAACATTTTCCTCTTACTAAAACCAAAAGAAACAAAAGTAAAAGTTTCTGTAGTTTTGTTACTTGTGTGGAAGAAAGCAGCACTCACCAAAAGAACTGCCAATAGGAAAGCATCCAAGCAACCTAAACAGCAAAGGGACTGGTGAATATGTTCATTTCTTCAATCTTGTGATTAAAGTCTAAAGCAATATAACTCTGAAAAGTTCCACAATGCACAAACATGGTCTTGTTAATGTATGGCATACATTAGCAACGTACTGATAATCAAAGATATGCACTCCTCATTTTGGTAAAAATGTCACATTTAAAATTTTGGTTTATCTTGTAGTTTCACCATCACTTTAAAAGAGTACTTGACAACTTTGATTTCAATTAGTAGCAAAACATCTTGGTCGGCTTTGATTGCCCTATTTTGGTAATCATATAAACAACACAAGGTTAATAATCAGCCAAAGCTTCTACCATTTTCTTAAAGACATGAGATGAGCCATTTTAGTGAATCTATTCACCAATACTAACAATGTAGATTTCTAAGCTCTCTTAGTATTCAAAACATCAATAACTAACTAGTCTCTCAATTACCACTGAGTGTTTTCAAGTGTTGCAATCATAGTTCTATAATGTATTGGATATGGGTATTCATTTCACATGTTATTTTGTACACAAAGTGGAAAATCTCAATGCTCTTTTTCAATCCAAAAAAGGAAAGGTAACCCTAAAAACTCAATGATGTTAGACATTAGAAAACCCTAAATATACTACAAAATAATTTGTTGTAGTACTTAGTATCGCTAAAATTATAGGAAGCTTTGCTTGGAAAAAATTCTGTCCATAGGTGTAAATTGTAATAAGAAGGTGAGAGAAATGATAAGGATGATGATTGTAATTCATTCAAAGATAGACATACTGAAGATCATCCTTATTCTGAAATTTCTTTCTAAGAATATGAAATTGAACTTCTATATGCTTAGTTCTATTATATATGAGTTTGTGGGTTCAGAGATAGAGCTTTGCAGCTCTGATTGTCGCACTGGAGTATTGTTGGACCGATCTGTGATTTTTGGCACAATTCTTTGACAAATGATACTTTTCACAAAGACTTAAAAAAAATATTGTAAAACTTTTCCCACTCAACAGATTTTCAATCTGTCTGATGCTGCCCTAGCCTTTTCGATGCCTCCGTGACTATGTCTTCATTCCCCACTAATAACTGTGAGCTCCAAAACCTGCAAAATACATCAAGAAGAATTTCTTCCAGCCGTTTTTTGTCTCTCCAAGCTTTCACCTCCTGTGAAGGACTTTCTCACTTCGTTGCGGAGCCTGTGACAAGCTTTATCCACTGATCAGGCATGCAGGACTATCGTAGCTCTGATACCATGTCAAGAATTAGATATGCAACATCAAGCATTCACCATAAGCAATCACCACAGGAAGGCGGAAGAAGAACACGCACTGTCACACTATCACACTAACTCATACAGAATGTAAAATGTACAAATAAACCCTGAACTCTTTATAGAGAGAGAAAACCTAGGAGTAGACTAATAGACTAGCCTATGGCTAATGACAGCTGCTCACAGCTGTCAACATTAATATACCTCATAAACAGTAACAATAAAGTTTATCATTGATTTCTAACAAGCCACGGGTTGGAAAACACCATTTGAGCTGGTATATGGCCAAGAGGCTGTTATGCCAGAAGAGTTTTTAATTCCTTCTCTATGTGTCACTTTAGCACATTCCATTGACTTGTGTGACGATAATGCTTATCAACACCAAGTTCAGAATCGACTCTTTACATTAACGAAATTGTGTGAAACACGTCTTATCTCTTATCATGCATAGTTAGTTCATAAACGACAATAGAAGGCTTGGCATGATCATCATGTCAGGACTAAGGATATGATAGTGATAAAGTTTTACTTTATACATCTTCCAAGGTCCATTCCGAAAAATTGAAATTCCGTAGCCAAGGCCCCTATGTTGTCAAGAAAATTTTCAGCAATGGTGCAGTCCAATTAGAAACCCTAGAAGGCATGCCCCTTGACACATTAGTCAATGGTAGCCAGCTACGGAGGTACTACAAGGATAATTTTTCGATAAGTTTTGTGTAGCAATATCTTTCTATGATATTTTACCTTATACTTTTCTATTTTTTTCCTTCTATGTATATTTTTTCTTTTCCACGATTTTTTAAACCCATTGGTTTTACACTTATTCAAAAAATCAAAAATACTTTTTCCATCCCACAGTCCATCAGACAATAAGTTCTAATTTGCATTTGACAAGATGCATCTGACAAGATACATCCCACGAGATTGCATCCGCTAGTTTGCATCCAACAAGATACATCCGACAAGATGCATCCCACGAGATTGCATTCGCCAGCTTGCATCCGACAAGATGCATCTGACGATTTGCATCCGCCAACTCCCGTTTCATTTGCATCCGACGAATCAATTTGCATCCGATGAAATCTGCATCCGACGCTTGACCTAAAATTTTGAGTATAAATACATCCCGTTCATTCTTACTTCACACAATTTTCAGATGAGTTCACTGATTGGCAAATTTCTGGCAATCTTCTTGTATTCTGATCCAATTCAGTCGCTCTTTGTCGCGTCCAATATGTCTTCCATTCGATCCATCCTCCAGCGCTTTTATACGCGTCTTTCTCTCCCTACTCGCATACCCTATCATCTTTTGAAACTTATAAGTTTTTTGCTTTTTACAACCTCTCTCTTTCTATTTCTTTCCACCCTTTTAGTTGTTTCATAACTGTAGCCTCCCTCCGTTGCCATCTACATCTACGTTTTTTTTTCCCATCCGACAGCCTCATTGATTTGCATCTGCCTCTTCTTTTGTTTCATTTTTTGGCATTTGCATCTGCCAATTGTTAACCACTTTTAAGTTTCCATCCGCCATCTCCTTTTTGAAACCGCTGAGTTTCCATCTATCTATACTTTTGGATCCAATGAGTTTGCATCCACATTTTTGCATCCGATGAGTTTTCATCCGCCATTGCATCCACCATATTGCATCTGCCACTGTCCCCAATGTTTTGCATCGGCCACTGTAGCCATCAGTTTCCATCCGACACCATTCTAGAGAACTTCCAAAAAAACTCAAAACTTTAAAAAATGGCCGAGTCGGATTCAGACCAGAGTGAAGGGATACCAAACATGTGTAAATCACTCAAACTCATTCCGTGTGAAGATGACATGATGAATCAATGGTATACACAAGCTGAACCACTGTTTGAGACACTTGAATTTCAAATTCCCCCATGGAAGGGCCACCAAAGCCTATATCTCATGTACCAAGCATACAAGAATTTTGACGAGAAGCAGCACATATCCTATCGATCCGCAAAAGTTTTAGATCTTTATTTACTTGGCCGGCAGCAACCTCACCAATTTTGGCTTCTCCAGTGGCCATAAGGAGAAGCCAGTCAAGTTGACTAGCATTTATGACAGGTTCCTTGACCACTCTTGACAAATGGAAGAACAAGGATGGCATTTTCCTCAAGGCCATCAAGTGCTAGGAATTGGAAGCTGCGTGTGTTTATCTCACAAGGTACACCTATACAAGAGAGACACATCTGTTGAGGATTCCCCTCCAGATATTTGCCATGTTGGGAGAATCCTATGAAGACCGCCAAAATATGTACAATTGGGCCAAATTCATCTCCCGACAATTTATCATTGCACTACAGAAGAGAGCCCTAGTCACCTCCTTTGGTTATATATTTTTTTGACTTAGCTCAAAGTCAATCCACAATTGACTTGAAGCTTGCCTTAGTTCCAAGGGATGTTGCAGCTAGCCGAAGCTATACACCATCCACAGCTTTAGCCTCACTTTCTCAAAAAGCTACTGTGTCTCATGAACGTTGTGTCAAGAGGAAACACGACAGGTCATCACCACCTAGCGAAGACAATGAGGATGAAGAGGAAGGCAGCCTCCAGACCAGTCGTACATCAACGAAGAACTTCACTTGTTGCCTCCTGACCTTAGTACCAGATCCAGATCACACAACAAACACCAGTGCAATCACCAACCAAAAGCACCCGATCTCAATCACCATCAAGATCTTTTCATGATATTGTTACTTCACCCCCTCATGCCCAACAGACACAGGCAATAGTTTCAAGGGAGGGAGAAAGAAAGTTGTCTACAACCACACGAACATAACATAGTATTGTAGCTGATCCCACTCACAACAACGAAGCTGAGAAGATTGATGTAGCTAATCTTGACCAAGAAGATCGAGATCATGGTCAAGTATCATAGATTCCAGTTGAAGTTTAGGAAAGCCCAAGGGCTGAAAAGAAGGTTGAAGGTCCTCTTTCTCTAAAGCAAGATGGCTTCATCGATGTAGATGCACAAGAATACTTTGATGAAGGCGACCTTGTGGATGAAGAGGTGGAGATCATTCCAGGGTTCGTTTCACCAGTCTCACCACTAACCACCACCACCATTGTTGATACCGTCTCCATCATCGTCTCTCTTACCACTACCACCATACCTACCACCTCCATTGCTACTGATGTAAAGACACAACTAATTGTTCCACTTCCAACTCATCCCACAATCTTTCAGTTCTCTTTTCCTACTTACCATCGTCTTCTTTATGGATTCCCAACTCTTCTAGCCTATGACAGCTTGTCTGAGAAAGCAAGAGAAACCTTGAAGTGGCATACCAAGACCTCATACCATCTGCATTGGTTGGTGCACCAGCTTGCACAACAGGCGGATGAGCTCAGGACGACAAAGCAGAATCTACAACTGAAAGAAACGGATTTGCTGACAAATTTGAAAGGTTTACAAAGTAAAAGGGCCAAGAGATTGGAGGAGAAAAATCAATTCTCAAATCAGCTCCAGTCCCTTCAAGAGGTGCAAGACCAGTTTGAGCATCGGTTAGATCTCCTGACTCAGAAAAATAAGGGATTAACTGATGCGATGACCCACCATATCCTCTTTAAAGTCTGATGACCATTTTTTCAAACAATTCATTTCACCAACAACTCAGTATAACCTCATAACTAATCCACCACCATCTTCTCGTAAATCATTCTCACCTCCTTCACCACCTGAATTCAATTCTTTCAATCAAGATCCACTTGATGAGAAGGTGCAACCTTCTGTGGGACTATCTCCATCTCCTCCAAAGAGTAAGAGTGACATCTTTGTTGGATCAAAGCTTGAGGGTTCTACATCAAAGGTGACGATATGATGATCACAAGGAGACCGATGAATTTCAGAAGACCTACAAGAAGGGAGAGTGAGGAGGGGCAAAGAAAGTGACGACTGAAGAGTATCCAAAACTCAGCAGCCTTGTGACGACCACAAACCTCTTGGAGGATTGTAATGTTGCTAAATAGCGATGAGTAGCTACAAGAGTACATGAAGGCACCGAGCTGAAAAAGGACTGATCCATATTACGTGCTGATCAAGAGAAGAGATCCATGGGAGAAAACAAAGCCAGCTGAGCGTGTTGGGGGTATTCCCAACAAAGTGTAAATAAATAAAATCCTCCAATAAAATGTGTTGCGAGGGCATGGCATCCTGCGTGTATAAGCCCATGGCCCAATGAGCACGCAATTGAAGTTGTAAATAAAATAAACTTGACTTGGGCCTTGTAATTAAAATAAAACTAGAGGCCCAATGTCATTTTTAAACTTAGAGATCACTTTTTAGAGTTGGGTCCAAATTGGGACTTACATGAATCTTGTGATTTCTAATGTACTTTTTGTGGACCCTTGGATCAAGTTGGATCCAAGATGAATGGTTAGGATCATTGTGAATATTAGCCAATAAGATTGAGGGGCAAGGGCCTTCCCCATTTTATAAAAAGGCACCATTTGTACACTATTTCCATGCTTAATGAGAAGGAGGAAACTCTACCATTTTTGGAAGAGAAGCATCCTCATTTGCTATTCACTACTTGCTATTGTTCTTGGTTGTGTTTTCTATTGCTTTCTATTTCCATGTTTATTGTTTGCCATAGTGAATGTTTTTCCATTAGCAAGCATAAGGAGCATTTGAGCTAACCTCCACCCTCACTCTCTCTCTCTCTCTCTCTCTCTCTCTCTTTCTCTTCTCTTCTCAATCTCTTCTTCTTCATTCCTTCCCTTCAACCAAACTATGATTAATGTTAGTATAGAGGAGTAGAGTTAAAGAGGAGTAGTATAGTGGTGAGTAGAGCTAAGGGAGAAAGTAGGAAATTCACTAAAAGTAGCATCTATGCATAGTTAGGCACCTATCCAATGATCTAACCTTTGTTGACAGGCGGAAGGGCTATACTACGAGAGATCTTCGACCCCATAGTGGCACCGTTGCCGGGGATAGGTTCCCACTAGCTAGTTTAGCTGCATTTTAGCTATTTTCTTGTTTTTTAGAGTAGTTTAGGTAGATTTTTGGGAGTTTAGAGTTAATTTTCTGTATTTTTTTTTGTTTGGATTGTTCACGGTTAGCGAAGGAGGTGTCAGAGGGTAGAGAAGGCCCTGAACAATCTCTAAGGGCTTGAAACCCAAACCAATCATCCAAAAAACTCAAAAAACACACCAATCTGTATTTTGGAGGGAAAAAGAGCCAAAAAAAACTCATCAGATTTTTATATCTCCAGAATCAGTGGGAATTAACCCTTGCATGACTGGAAACAGCTCCAAGGTACTGTCCCAGACCTACATAGAAGCCTACGAGAGTTAGTTCCAAGCAGATTGTAAAAATCAGAGAAAAATCATAAAAAATTCAAAAAACCCTTGAAAAAATCCAAAAAAATTCAAATCTTCATCAGAAGTCTCACAGAGGGAGTATTTCCAGAGGTTCAAGTCTGAAGATATTCATATCTTTGATATCTTTGATGATCAAGATCTTATCAATGCTTGATCTCGAATTTCCACAAAGGTTAGTGAAAACAATGACACCAATGTCACCATCCTAAATCAAAAGATAGATTCCAAACTTTCCATCCAACATGAAGTAGAGTAGGTGAAGATGAGTATCAAACTTAATAAATCCAGCCTTCTTGAGTCCATAAAAAACCTCAATAAGCTCACCAATGAGATCTCCCTTGCCTTGAAGAAATTGCCTCTCGATTTGCTCATGTAGTCTTCTCCAACCAATATTTTGGCATCTTGATCATGAATGATCAATTCATAATCATAGAATCCTTTGAGTTGATGAAGAGATGTGAGATCCATGCCTTGGATCTTCCCAAGAACCAATCTTCCATAGCTCTTTCCTTCATAAGACTCCATCTTAATGATTGCATCATAAGAAGTAGAAACCTCAAAGACATTAGAAGCCATGAAAAAAATGATTAGTACCTTCAACATAAGGATGATTGAAGTACTCTCTTTTTTCAAACAAGAAATTCTACTCAATGTTTTAGGTAATGACTCATATAATAATGATTCTTCCTCATTATCATTCACAATGACATCATTCAAAGTACACCCTACTTTGAACTCTTCACATACTTCTCTTCTTCTTGACTTGTGACTATCTCCCTCACCAAGTCTCTTGATAGAACCATTTGATCTACTCTCTTTATGAAGACATGTGACTCCACTTGCTACAAAAAAGATTTTCTTGGACTCATCACAAAACAATGTAGAAGAACCACCTCCTTCATGCATGCACCTAGCAACATCTTTTTCCATATGATCAAAGAAATCATTAGCAACAATCTTTTCCAAGGAAGAATCTTCACCACCATTGATGAAATTAGCTCTTTCCTTACCTTTTGCATGCTTGAACTTGCCATGAAGAACCATTGAAACACCATCATTATCCTCAAGACTAGCAAAGTAAGCACAAAGATGAACATCTCCAAGAAGCATATTAGATCTTGACCTATGCAAAACTTGACCTATGCAAAACTAGTGACAGTGTCGGATGAAAAAGTGTAAGGACAATGTCAGATGTAATTGTGTTGGATGCAAAACTAGTGATAGTGTCGGATGAAAAAGTGTAAGGACAGTGTCAGATGTAATTGTGTTGGATGGAATTTGTATGAAATGGTCGTCGGATGCACATCTCGGACAGAATGTCGTTGGATGCAATTGTTGGACGGAATATGTTGGATGGGAATTAGTTCAAAAGCACTATCAGATGCAATAGCAACGGATAGGAATTGTGAAATGCAGCTCTGGCAGATGCAATGTTGGATGCAATCTGGGGAATGCAACATCAGAATTATTATTTTTTAAGTCGTCGGATGCAATTGTTGAACACAATATTTTTAGCATGTTGGCAGGTGCACATCGGATGGAATTTAAGCGGCGGGTGCAAGCAGCAGTTCAACCAACAGGTCCTCCTCTCCTGAAAAAAAATGCAAGAGAGGTGGAGGGCGATGGGGCGGTGGGTTTCTGGAACCGTGTGTGGTTGGGTGTGGATCAAATGATGTTTTCAGATGCAATCCATGCTGGTAGAAAATCAATGAATGCAAAAATGCGTGTAGGCAAACAGAAACTCCCAGAATCAAAAGATAAACTGGTTGAAACAAGTTCACAATCAAGATGGAAGAAGACTATCAGGAACAGTGGCGCCAATGTTTGCTAATCTTCTCCCTACATGTTCTCCCTACGGTCTCTACTTATGATAATGTAGAGTTTTTTCTCAAATTGATGTCGTCAAACATTTGAACAATGAAGATAGGTGCCAAAGTGGCCTCAATTCAAAATTGTATAGTGTAGGATTGTATTCCATTGGACATGGGACATTGGATACCATGGGACCTCTCGAGCAAGTGAAGCTAGCCTTCCATTCTTGCCACAGAGGATGCCACCTAAAGTTAAGTCTTGATTGGAATGACCTTAACCAATGGGAGAGTATTTATGCCATCTCCCATTTATGGGACTCCTATGAAAAACTAGTCGTCATTGATGTTTTGGCAACTTATCGCTACTAGAGCAATGTGCTCAAAAGTACACATCTCCAACATGCTCTATGTGCAAGGACCTTCCCAAAAAACACAAGCTAAAGTAAACCCAAATCTTCTTGAATCATGATCGTCCATAGTCTTGCAAAAATCAATAGTCATATATTACAATTGTTGAAATTAGCATATCACATATTAGTTTCAATCTTGGTGGGTCTTGTACAATGTACATATGTTAAATGCACTAATTTTAGTTATAAATATCTAATTTCTAGGTTTTACTTATCCATTTAATGCCTTCACAAAGTGTCATAGGTTTCTTTTATAAGGTTGACTTGAACTCTTTTTTTGCAAAAATGATGGATGGGTACACATTGGGGTCCAACAAGTCAAGCTCTTCACCTTTTTTTGCATCTTGTTTATTTTTTTCATTATACCTCCATGCAACTTTGTTTATTGTATAATAAATAATATGGAAATGAAGAATATATAATACCTAGTCAAATCTCAACACTAGGTCATTGTCCCTACCATTGATTGGCACTTCTCTTGAGAGGATTAAAAAATGGGTCACATTTCATACATTTCTTTAGGTTTTGATGAATTGATAGGTCTTTTAGCTACGATAAATGCACTAAATTTTAGCTATAGATTTTACAAGGTTTTACTCATCCATTTACCTTATAGGTTTTTCTATAAAATTGGTTTAAACTTTTTTTTTTGGCAAAAATTGATGGGTAGACATTGGAGTCCAACAAAGTCAAGCTTTTTCATCTTTTTTATCATTTTATTTATTTATTTTATTATACGTCAATGCAACTTGCTTATTGTTTAACATTTTACATGGAACTAGGCCTATATAATACTTGGTCAAATCTCAAGACCAACTCATTGTCCACATCATTGATTAGCAATGCTCTTTAGAGGAGGGAATATCGGGTCACCTTGGGGATTGGATAAATGCATAGGCAACCTTGATGTTAGTGCTAGTATGAGGCCACATTTGTCCAAGGACCAAGGAGGTTGTTGCTTCTTGGGAAGCTCTCAAGCACTTGCCTTAGTCAGGACCTTAGGTAGGGTCTTGCCTAAATTTAAATCTTGATAATACTCCTTGGAGCAACACATCAATTAAGCAGGATTGATAAGTCAATCATGGTCCTACTCATGTCTTCATCCAAAGGTTGGTGACCAATGGTGAGGAGATGGAGACTCTTTTGAACTCTCTACATGCAAATAGCCTCCACCATCCTCCAATTAGGGGTTGAATGGGCTGAGCACAAATGCCAATGTTCGTGAAACCTCTTTCGGCGTTCCCTCTAATATCCTACATTTTTTTAAAGTTATCGATTTTTGAAAATTTTTGCATTCCAAATCCTGCATCTCATATTTTTTGTCGGCAGAATATTACATTTTTACAATCATAAATTATTTTATTAGCTCAATAAACCTATGTAAGCCAAGTTTTGTAATGATTTCCTTACCTTACTATACACAAATTTACTCCATATAAAAATGACAAACATAAAATTTCCTACTTTCAAAAAAAGTTATCAATTTTTTGAAAGTCAACTTCATGTAAGTTTTTCATGAAATCTATTTTCGACGAAAAAATTTGGTTCCATTCTCCAGAGATGGCACCGGCTTTCCGGAACAATGATGTCAAATGCTGGGAATCTTGATTGCATAGTAGGGTTGGCCAAGAGTCAAGACTTGGTCAAGACTCAAAACTAGTGCAACCTAGACAGCTCTTCATAGAGACGTGCTAGTCTGTAGTATCTGTACTGGTTCTAAGCTGTTTGATTGCACTGAATCTATGAAGGTGCCACCGCCATAGCTATAGTACCTATCTCCCACCCATCCATATCGTCCAATAATCGGCATTGTCCTTTTTTATACATACATTTGTTTATTCATTCAACGCCCTGGCTAGTTGCCGTGTCCGCTGATTGCGTTTCACTCTCACCCACTTGCTTTGATGCAGACAAGTTTAATCAAATTGTGGTGTGTATTTATGAGTTCAGGCCTTATTTCTGCTTGTCTGGAGATTTCTGTTGATTGGGCTTATCCACCCACAGCTTCAAAACTTTGCTGCAGACATCCATGAGTTGGGTATTGGGGAGGTGGGTTTGGGAATTTGGCTCGATGCTTGTATTTGGAAAGAAGCCCAATTTTAGAAAATCTTTGAATTGAATTAATTTGTTTACTTTTCGTTGTAGCCACAGCTCTGCTTTATGAAATTGTTCAAAGGTTAGAAGTACTGAAGAATTGATAGATTATGTCACCTTTGTCTGAATTTCATATTGTGTCAAGAGCATGCAGGATTCTGGGATGGACAAGTAGTACTCAGCTTTCTGTGGGCTTCAATCAGACCATCAATTTGAGAATTCAGAGCTGCTTTGTCCAAAGCTGAGCAGGAGGGTGGTTTGAAAAAGTTGGGTTTTGCAATTTGTCTCAGTTTGCAGGATTTGAGAACCAGAAAAACAGAATGGTGCGGCCTGCAGTAGTAACCCTGAAGATAGATCTCAATCCTGGGCTGCAGGGAAATGGCCCATCCTCTCCCCAGAGCGCCATGGTGTCTCCCAGGCTCTGCAAAGCCTTTCGACACTCTGCTGGCACTTCCCGGCTGGCTTCCCCCAAGCCATTTGATACTGCTCTTTATTCTGACCTGAAATGGTCATGGTGCTCCACCCCATTGGGCAGGCCACACCCTCTCTCACCCTGCACCTCTTCAACCCGGAGAGGAGCTTCGACCCAAGCTGCCACAGGAGAGGACGTGCTAGTTGCGTCTGTGCCCAACTTCTATGACGTGCTGGGGCTGCCTCAGGACGTGGCGCTGCCAGACATAAAGGCAGCTTACAGGCTGATGGCAAGGCAGCATCATCCGGATGTATGCCCCAAAGAAGAGGCTGAAGAGAGTACACGCAGGTTCATTGCTGTGCAGGAAGCCTACGAGACACTGTCTGATCCAAGCAGGAGGGCATACTATGACAGATCCTTCTCTTTGTCATTCGGCTCATCCGGATTAGTTGCCAAATGGGGCTGGGATTTTGACAAAGAGGCAAGTTTTCCTTGTTGGATTCCTTTCCTTCTCATTTACAGCCTTGATATGTAGCCTCTGTACCACTATGTCTACTTTTCAGTTTGTTGGTGATGCATTCAACCTATGCTGGCAGCGCATTTTCCTCTATGATTAAGTTTCTTGGTGTTTTTCTTCACTTCCATGTGAATTCACCTTTGCTATTGTTCTCGTTCTTTTGCTGTTTTTTTTTAAATACTACTTTTTGACATAGGCATCCCTGCATACTCATTCAATTTAAACTTTATACATGTTCTGCAAGAAATATTTCGTTTTGATGGCAGAGTGTTTGTCGAAGGTGATGTGGATTTCTGTTTGATCTGGAGGTTTTTTCTTCCATCTTAGGAGTCAGAACTGGGTCAGCGACTGCACTGGCGAGATCAGGTCTCAAACCTGAAAACAAGAAGCACGGTGAAGGCTGCCCAAGCTGCAGAGTCATGGGGTTCTAGAATGCGCAGGCAAAAGAAGCAGCAAGAAGAGCAGGGATGCAAATTTGCTCGGTCAGCTTCCTCTATATAGCTCAGCATCAATGTACTGCTCAGCAGCACCAAGACATCATCAATGTTCTCAGGGTTCTTCCCAACAATCTGTAGCTGATCAGCTTAGATCCATTGGATATGTAGAATAGTTATTGGAATTGTGTTTTGGAAGCTGTGTTTGGATTGACAATATAACACTTAAGCTGGACAAAAACCCATGCCAAAAAGAGTTGGGCATACAAGAGACACAGCTTTTCAAAGGCAAGAGTTGTTATTCCACTACAAGTCCGAGCAAGAATTTAAATAAGTTTCCTTTATCAAATCTAAGTAACTTAAGCTAGAATCAATTTGGTTTATATGCTTCATGCCTCAGTAAAGCCTTAAGCTTAGAATATTGGTATGTATTAGAGCTATGCCAATGTGAATAATGCAGACATAGCCTATCCTACTTTGGAATGATGATAAGCTTACATCAGAGTCATTATTGTCATGTCATAAAATTAGCGCATGCCTAAGTGATATCACTGTAAGCCTTGTTGCTCCTAAAAGGATCTATCAAGCGGGATCAATAAATAACAGGTGAATACCTCTTTAAACCCCTCGAAGATATTTAGTATAAACCTAATGAGGGCTAACTAGTAGCTAGAAGAGTTAAGGGTTTTACAATATATGTAAGTTCAGTTAAATTTGGCATTTCTCTATAAATAATCATTTTCCATTGGAAAAATCTTCTGGTCCATTTGGTAGGTGGGAGATTTGTAAAAGCTCAAACAGCTCCGTGTAAATATGAGCTTGTACCTCATCTGCCCAATCTACATAAATCCACTCGGAATGTGATTTTGATGATGCTTTGTGTTCTTTTACATTGAATTTGAAAGCTAATGTGATGGCAATTGTAAAGGGTGTTTGATTTTTGTGTCATTCACACTTTGCTCAGTATTCTTTTCCATTTGTTGTATGGTTCTTTGTGACCGAAACTTTAATATTGGGTTAGGCTCATGACGTTTGTGATATTAGAGCTTAAGATCTACCCAAGTCCCACAATCAATGCCTATTTCATTGAATTGAATTTCCAGTTTGCCTAAGTCTATAATTTTGAGATCTGATTTATTTTGGCCTTATTCATTCTGAATTTATGTAGGACTTAATTTCAGCATCAATTGCCACCAATTTTGACTTGATTCAAGGAAGAAGTAATCGAGTTATGGCCATTTTTGTGATTTATGTTAGTTTCTTAATTTTTCAAATTTCTTATCATCCCATTTTTCATGTAAGTTTCTTTGATATGAGCCAGTACCTTTGCATATATGTCTTTACCAATCTATATTTGATTTGGTAGAGTGTTGAAGTTATGACAATTCTTGTGGAAGAGGTCTAATCATAGCTTTTTGCTGTTTTTTAATAGTGTTCAACAATGAAATTCTCGTAAGTGTTTGTTTTATATTTTGAAGGCAACAAGCTTTTATATTAAACTCTTAAAAAATTGTACCCATTTCTATGGTTGCCAAAAGTGTCTGTTTCTCATGTTCTCACTCGCCTATACACAAGGTCCATCTTGCACGTTGGAGACTCCCACTACTATTTGGAAAAAGGGAAATCAGAGGAAAATTATTCCCGCCACTTTGGTAGAGTGAAACTTCGTCATTTACTCACATAATAGCTTTGTAAGACATAAATTGCATGAATAGGTCAATGATATAATGATCACAACTTTTTTGGCATCAAATGAGAGAGAGAGAGAGAGAGAGAGAGAGAGAGAGAGAGAGAGAGAGAGAGAGAGAGAGAGAGAGAGAGATTAGCATGGAAATGAGAAGATGGACTACAAAGAAAATGGCCTCCTTTTATAGAGTTAAGGCAAGGAAAATGATCCAAGCCGTTCAAAATAATCTAGTGGTGCTAGTTTGGCAAGGGAGACACTCATTAATGGCAAAAGAGTCCTTCACATATTTTATGCCCCCTCATTCACTTGTCAAACGTCGTTTTATTTCTAACTTGACTTTAGGCCTTTTAACTTATTTTCTATGGCCTAAAGCTCATTGGGATAGACTTACACAAGAGATTTCCATTAATAGATTGTTGAGTGGCTCCTTGATTGTTGTGACTTATGCTATTATTGCAATAATTTCACAAGTGCTAATCCAAGTGTCTTTCGATTGTGTATCATTGCCTATTAGCAAGTAGTGCGTGGATGTAATTTTTTGATATTTTTCTTGATTTGTTATTGGCAAAGGAGGTCGCATAGTTTTGTTTGGTGTTGGGATGGTCACTAAATGATTTAAGTGTATATGATTGAATTTATCTCTCATCTTCAAAGCCAATGGTGTTTGACACATTTCTCTTTTTTCTACTCATAATTGATTAGTCGAGCTCATTAACTCATTAATCAACCCTATGTGGCTATATTGGATTCAATTAGAGGTGAAATTTTACATCACATACCATGTAACTAGGATGTACATGAATGTATTTGGAGTTGATTGTAGGGATAGAATAATTGGTGCCACTTTGATTATTCAAATTTGAAATACACATGATTACCTAGGCTTATCCCATCACTTCATTTAGTTCTATCGTAATTTTTTGAATATTTTTCTAAAATTAAATGCAAAATAATTTGAAAGTTCTTGAAGTTTAAACTTTTTTATGTAGTTTCTTTTTTTTTTTTTTCTAAAATGGGGTGTGCGTGTGTGTGCATGTGTGAAGATAGGCATGACCTTCATGCCACCCTTGACTTGTGTGGATTGGGCGTGTGACATAATGATTGCATATTGAAAGGAGGCATGAGACTTGGTCTTATCACCTTGTTGATCTTAAAGGTTAAAAATTGGTGCAAGTATTGTATTTATGATTCCACTTGATCTTTTGAAAGGCAATAAATTTTAAATAACTCTTCATATATAATTTGTAACATATAGTAATGCCAATAGGTGGAACAACATTTCACTAAACTTAATATGTTCACTACAACATTTATTAGAGATAGGACTAGGAATGAGGTGTATGATGGCATAATCTAATATCAACCATGGGTTGTCTTGATGCATCTTAGTTTGTGAAGATTCCATGGACAAAATAGGTGAACGCTTTGAGCTAACACACATTATAGGAGTTCCTAAGTACAAAAGGGCCCTATAAGAAATGCAGCGCACGATGGAAAAATTCGTCAAAATTAAAAAATTCCAATACGAGAAGTGTTTGCCCGAAGTACTTATAGTACAAATCATCTTGGCTTTAGTTATGGTTGCAATCATGGTTAATGATAGGTTTATCTCAAGACTTTGGGTAAAATTATCTCTTAGGAGAGAAGAGAGATGAGCAAGAATCGAAAAAGATGAGCGCCAACTACATTACACGAAAGCTAGAGTTCTGAACAAGTATATGGGATAGACTACACTGACACCTTCAATCCAGTAGTAAAACATCAGTCTATTCACACTCTATTGGCTATATCTGCTGCAGAAGATCTGGATATTCACCAGATGGACGTCCAGACGACATTCCTACATATGGTTCTTCATAAGTTGACATGATAGCATACATGAAACTATTTTCATTTTGTGATTGTTGCTCCTTATTCTTGATTGATTTCTCTTGGATCATAACAATAAGTTTGAACTTATCTAAAGTTCCAAGCAAAATACTTTCCAAGGACATAAAATAAATCCAAGTTACTTTCATAAAAGTGACATATATCTTTGCATCTTGAACCAAATTATGCACTTCCAAATGAAAAATTTCAAAAGATTTGACATGTGTTGTGATGGACTCTTGAAGACAAATCTTGCAAGTCCTTGTGAGACTCCAAGCCTCATTCACCTTTCCACAAAGGAAACACCTTTCCTTGGACTTGTCCTTCTTGTATTTGCATTTCAAACTTGAAGCTCCATCCTTCACCTTGGCCCCCTTTCTTTGGATCTCCTTGAATGGATTGGTCTTCTTTTTGTAGCATCTTGAGAAAAAATATCCTTCCTTGCCACAAAGGTTGCATTCACGATCCTTTATTTCCTTCAATAGGATGCCACCTATTGATGCTATGTGAATAAAAACCTGTGATATGATTCTACAAATGTAATTTGTGACTTTCAAGAGACTAGATTTGAACATCTTCAACAATCTAGAAGGATCTACAAAAGATCTAGCTCACAAACCTAAGAATCAATCTTCACAGTAATGACTAGTCACTTGGAAACTTTGCTTTGATCACTAAGACAAAAACACACAATCTTTGAATCAAATCACTAAAGAAATCAGATCCAATCTCCTATTGGACTCATCAAATACCAATGACTTTTTCTTTTGAAAGTTGAAATGGATATGAAAAAGATTTGACACCTAGATTTTCCTTTTCACTTGACTAGTTCTCTCAACACTTGAGATTTTGAACAAAAGATGGGTTTTGTTTCAAATACATGAAAATAAAGCTTAATCACTTCTTTTGGACTCACTCTTGACCCAAATAATCTCACACTTGAGATTTAGAATGAACTGGTTTGAATTGACAACAAACTATACCACCAATTTTTCACAAAGCTTCAAAAATTAGACAACTAGAGATTCACAAAGATCTCAACCATGCATGAATACTCAAATATGAACTCCTCCTCATTCTAGACATCCAATGGGATCACAAATTGACCCTCACACTCTCACAAAGAAAGTTGGATAGAACTAATTTGAGTTTCATACATTCTACGTCAATTTTTGCTCAACAAATTGAAGTCAATCACTCCTATTGGATTCCACCAATTACTCTACTTTTTAAGACTTGGAATGAAATTCAAAATCAAAAGTCGTGATTTTTCTCACTAAGATATTGTGCTTCAAAGAGCTAATACCACTTAGAAAGATTTGATCACCTAGGAGAAGACAAATTCTTCACCTATAACAACACATAATGAGCTTCTAGATCTTGCCCTCTACAAAGGAAGGAACTCTTAGAAAATTGGATCTCTCTCTACACATTTGCCATAGACACCTTAATGACTCTTTTCAAACCTTACAATCACTCAAACAAACTGAGTAGGGTTGAACAATGCTTGGATCTCAATCTCTTTTCTAGAACTCTCAATTTAAGCCAATTTATGTCAAATTCTACAAAAGATTTGCATAGATGCTCTATATGCACTAGAAACTCTCAAAGGTTTCACTTGGAGGACAGATCCAAGGATGTTTTCTAGAAAATTGATGCTTCTAAACTTGACCCTATCACTCTTGAACAAATCTAGAGTGATGGTACAATGGATTTCATCCTCTCACCTTGCATATCACTCCTTAATCTATGATTTTTGGCAAAATCACTCTCAACTTCAACATGCACTCAAAAAATCAGAGATAATCAATTAATGCACCTAATTCAAGCTTCAAATTTGATTTTTTGGCTGATCTAATCCAAGAACTAATCAAGGGATTAAATTCTTTATAAAAATGGCTTGATTTTGCACTAAAAATCACTCAAATTGGGTTTGTGAGTCAAATTGTACAATTTTTTGAAATTTCTCAGTCAAAACTGGAGCTGTATGGCCTCACACGTGTGAAAAGAGTTCCTATAGCCCACAACAAGATCTAGACCAAAAATTTTGAGGATAGCTATCAAATCCAACTCGCTACACAAAATTTGACTAGTTTCCAGAAAACTGCTAATTTTGGCTTTGATTTGGATTAACCCTATCAATTTCAACAAAACCTCTTGTACTAGGCTCTGATACCATGTGCACAAAGTACAAAAAGGACCAAGAGTGGATCCTAATCTGATCCTCAAGAGGGATTGGTTGTCTAATTACTTGATCTATCAATCTACTTGAGATTAAGATCAATCTAGATCAATTCTAGACACAAAATCCTAACAAGAACAATAGGTAGGTGTACTTTATGGTTTCTCACGTGTGAAACCCTGTCCGAGTACGGACTCCAAACTGAAAATCAAGTACACATTGATAGCACCTCAAAACAATCAAAACAAATGTAGACAAATGGAGAGAATCACTCAAAATTGCTTCCAAAACCAAGATTGGTGTCTCACAATGATTATGGCCAAATGTGGCTCTATATATACAATAAGTGGGAGTTCGTGGTACTGATCATCCCTCTAATCCCACATGTGTGAAGGTGCTTTGTCATATGATGATTCATCATGCAAAATTGATACTTGGACAAAAACTTCTATTGTGAGCACTTTTGGTCCATTTTTCTTCTATATGGAGATCTACTTGGAAATCTTCTAGAAGTCAAATTTTGCCTACTTCAGCTTATTCCACACATGTGAGCTATCCTCTACACATACCATTCACTAATTTATGCAATGATCGAGGAATCATTCACAGAAGGACAACATCCTATACATCGCAGCACAATGGCATTGCAGAAAGAAAGAACAAGACTCTCATGGAAGCCGCTAGGTGCATGATGGCCTATTCGAAGGCTCCAAGAGTGCTATGGACTGAAGCAGTAGCTATAGCTGCCTACATTCAGAACAGGACAAGAAAATCTAGTGTTCCTCATACAACACCACATGAACTATGGTGGGGTAGAAAACCCAATCTGACTCATATTTGAAGCTTTGGTTGTGCAGCATATGCTCCTGACAAGATTCGAAAAAAGCTTGATGAGAAAGCAGAACTAGGATATCTTGTAGGATATGACAATCATTCCTCATACTATAGAATCTATATGCCAGAGACATAGACAGTCAAAGACGTCAAGTTCGATGAGACCAGAACAATGGCCAACAACGATCCTATCAGTTATGAAGTTCTTGGAAGACAATATTATGATCTACCAACCGCGACAGAGGGAGAGGAGGATTAACACTCAGACGAAGATGTTCAAGTCACACCTCAGTCAAGCGACGAATCAGACAAAGAAATATTCACAAGCCAACCTACTACTACAATACCTGTAAACCGAAATGGTTCCGGACCTAGCAGAACAGATAAAGACAAGAGCATTGAAGTATCAGAAAGATCTCCCAGAAGATCAACAAGAGAACGAAGAGTGCCAACAAGATTTGTGCCAGGTAGTTCAGCTTCTACATCTGAAGAGTTTTGTGGATTCAGTGGAGAACCACAAATATTCGAGGAAGCAACTGAATGTCCAAAGAAGGACAAATGGATCCAAGCCATGAATGAGGAGATGGAGTCCATAAAAAAAAATGAAGTATGGACATTGCAGCCATTACCAGATAAGCGAAAGACTGTACAATGCAAGTGGGTATACAAGTTGAAGTATGGACCGAATGAAAATATTTTGAAGTATAAATCCATATTTGTAGCGAAGGGCTTTTCTCAGAAATATGGTATCGACTATGCTGAGACCTTCTCTCCAGTCGTGAAACATTCGTCCCTAAGGCTATTGTTTGCATATGTAGCCGCTTATGATCTCAGGATTCACATCATGGACAAAAGGACAATGTTCTTACATGGTGAGCTAGACGAAGAAGTCTACAGTGATCAACCTCCAGGCTACATTTTGAACTCACTTCCTACTTATGCATGTAGAATGCACAAGCGTATCTACGATCTGAAGCAATCACCGTGACAATGGTATAAGAAGAAAGATCAAGCCCTTAAATCCTTAAGATTCAAGCCACTAATAGCTGATTCCAATGTTTATGTACAAATTACAGATGAGAAGATCATCATTGTAGTTGTATATGTGGACAACACCCTGATACTCTGCAAAAGTGAAGAATTTATTGGTGAGGTGAAGTGCAACATCTCGAAACATTTTGAGATTGCACACCTAGGTAAGCCACATGTTATCTTGGCTTATAGATTGATAGAGACTATGACGAAGAAAAATTGTACCTTCATCAGTCCAGATATATTCAGAATCCTAGAAGATTTCGGCATGATGAATTGCAAAGGAACAAATACTCCAATGCTTGCAGGAACAATCCTGACAAATGAAGATTGTTCGAAGACTAAAGAAGAAAGAGAATTGATGGAGCATACACCATACAAGAAGCTAATCAGATCACTAATGTATCTTGCAGATAACACACGTCCTAACATTGCTTATGCCGTGTTCAAGATGAGTCAATTCAGTACGAATCCAGGCTTGACTCATTGGAAAATCGCGAAGTGAATCTTGCAGTACCTTCAACTGACAAAGGATTTTGGATTGTATTATTTTCATAATGCAGGATTCCAGATGCTTTCATACAGTGATGCTAGCTGGGCATTTCTCAAGGACGACTACAAAAGTGTCTCGAGAGGATGTATCATTGGAGTAGGAGCAGCAATTCTCTGGGTCAGCAAAAAGCAGACCATCATAGCTCAGTCATCCTGCGAAGCAAAATACGTAGCAGCAGCAAAGATGGCCAATGAAATCACTTGGCTCAAACAACTCCTTGACGAACTAGGTGAAACGAGAAATGAGCCTCTGATTTTGCAGATGGACAATACATCCGCAATACACCTGACAAAGGATCCCATGTTTCACTCAAGGACAAAACACATTGCAATCAAGTACCACTTGATAAGGGATTTGAACGAAAAGAAGAAGCTACAAACTACTTTCATTGGGACGAAGAAGATGATTGCTGACATCTTCACAAAGGCCTTAGACAAAGGCTTGTTCGAGAAACAGAGGAGCAGACTAGGAGTCATCAAGCTATCATGCTTTGAGAGAGAGCTGCAAAAACAAAGTGTTTCTATTACCAAAGCTCTGCTAGCTCTCGACTCCCAACCTGACGAATATCTCGAAAACAAAGACCTCAAAGACGAAATGTTTGCGAACAACATGAATAACAAGAGAAGGTCAAACGATGCGAAAGGAAAATGTTTGCGACACCCAAGGTCGAATACTTTCGACCTTCGTGTTCCAAAGGACTAGGAAGATCAAACAAGTACCATGAAGTATAGTTTCCTGATATGATATGATGACGTCAGCAGAAGAGCGTTAGGACGTGCCTAATCTACCGCTCTTGTAATCTGAGATTAGTCTTAGATTGTCTAATCTATCTAATTAGAAATGTTACTCTGAGTATATGCAGTTGCTAGATGCACTAATGATATATGCATACATAGTCACAAAAAAAAAAAATAGAGAAGTCTGCCAGTGAGCGAGACAATTTTGTAAGCAGGATCCACAAATATCCAAGAAGTCCGCTAGTAAGCGAGACATTGTTCGTGGGAGAACATCGGTTCTCTCACGCCAATGCGCTATGTGGGTCTAGTTGAAATTCTGTTAGGATCTAGTGCAGTATGCAGATCGCATCACACAAACACCATAGCCACTCTCCTCACAAGCTCTCAAAGATGGCACGACAAAAGTTATTAGATTACAAAGAAACATTGTACATACAGAGTATTCACAAACTGCATGAAAAGGCAGGTGTCCTAAGATTGGCCTACCACCTGTCAAACTAAGGTCGGACCCAATATGGCCAAATTCGACCAACAAACTTGGGACATGCCCCCAAGTATAGCAAGTACTGTAAATAACTCTGTGCAGTCTTCCTATGTGTGGCTACCCGGCTAGCCCAAGTAGCCGTCTACGGGATCAGTGCCCAATCACTATATCCTAACGGGCCACATCCCGAACACAACCATATATAGTAAACCAAATAAACTATACACCAATTACATCATCACATTTAGAGCTTACATAAAATGTATATCAGATTAACTTTGATTTCTAACTCTCTCCCTTAAGCTCAAATGTGATAAGAGTGAAAAACAATAATTTGTAGCAACGTCTGGAGTGTCCAAAAGATGTTATGCATATCTTGCTACTCTGTACTTGACTCACACTCAAGCACATCAATAAACCACCAGGTTTGACTCATAAAGTATCATGCAAACACAATGCTCATACAGAGAGTCTACCATACTCTCAACCAACTGACTCGTCCCCAATCCGACTTGAACACAAGTGGACCACATGAGCGACATGGCTCAAACTGAGGAAATCCCACTGCCATCATGAGACTTACATCCTCCATCTAGCTAGGCTGACATCCTATCAGACACTTACAAGCAAAAACCTATAAAGCTGACATAAATGAGCGACTGAGGCTCAACTTGAGGAAATCTTACTGCCACCATAGAGCGTTCCCCCAAAATGCCACTTGACATTGGTTGGTTCGAACCCCAAGAGTTGAACCTGATCACAAGAATTTTTCACCTGTAACCGGCATACCATGCCTACCTCTCACCTGTGATTGCTTGCCCTCTCAAAATTGTCACCAATGATGAGTAGTCACGCCGCCAAACTGCACTTCCGTCGCCAAAACTAGCTTTCTCCACACAATTCCGCTACCAGTCGCTCCCATGCTGCATTTACCACCTCAAAACACCCTGTTACCCTGTCAGGAGTAAGTAATAATGATTCCAAAGCAATAATGCCTCATTGTACCGCCCTGTAGTAGGTTTCACCAGCCGAAAATTGCCCCGAATTGGGCCTTACGGTACCCAAATAGCGAATGTAGCCCATCACTAGGTCACCCGCACTCCGCTCGATAGAATGGTGATGAAAACACCTCAAAACGCATTTCTCCCTGCTCTGTGATGTTGCTCTATCCGCTGGCTTTGAGCAACCAGTTTCAGGGGTCATTTTGGCCCAAGGATGGCCAAAAAATGTGCCTTCTAGCCCCAATTAGCCCCAATGCTAATTTGCCTTGAAAAATGAACTGAATTTTCATTCTGAAAATTTTTAATGAAGAAAGAGTATGTCTTGCCCTTCAGGTCCCTTCAGCCATTTCATTATGAAGTTTTTTATTGAAGTTGAAGGCCTGCTTCAAACCTTCTTTCAACCATATCCCAATGGCCCATCTTCATCTAATGGCTCACAGCTCTTTCCAAGCCTTCCATCTTGGCCGTCGATCTTCAATCTTCATAATCGGATGGCTATCTGCCTCCACGCGCATCAAACAGCGCTCTTGCAGCCGCTGGACCACCAACGTACACTATGGCCCATTCTTTCTGGCCGCGCGCAACCCTCGCCGGTCCTCTCTCTCTCCTCCATTCAACTTCTTCAAGCTTTCATAGCTATGGAGAAAGGGTATTATTAGCAACCTAGGTCATTGCCTGACCCACGGCCCTCCACGGCCTCCTAGCAGCCAGTTCTCCTTACCAGGGCGCTTTCATACATGCGTTTACAACATCCAAAAAGGCTTTGAACAATGAAAGATCAGAGTTTTTCTGCCTGTAAACCCTTGCCTTTGAGGAAGAGAGATATCTTGGGCTCTGCTCAGTATTTTTCTGAGCTTCTTCTTGCACCTCCCTGCCTGGATGAGGTCGCCCTACCTCAAGGCATCTAATGCAATTTACGGCTCTCTGAATGGTGTGATATTGACTGCAAACAAGCTGATTTTTCTAGAAATCTATCAACACTCCATGAAACTGGAAATTTTCAAAATTTCCTCAATTTTCCACCCAATCTGACCCTGTAAATTGCTATGGCTCTTTGTCACTGCTCTTTGCATAGCCATGCAAGCCCCGTTCCACCAGACAACTGTCCACACAATGAATAACATAGCCAACATCGATGATTTCCCTGAAACCACCGAAACTGCAAGTTTCTCCGTGAATTCTCCCCGGAATCCACCTACGACGATCGTTCTGATCTTCCCCGAAGCTCCGATCGAAGGAACTTTGCTGTCTCCTGCCATCCGGACTGCCAATACCCCATATGGACTCCTCTCTCCTGAGACACTTTGAGTGCTATTTCTCCTGGTGGAAGACGCTATCCCATAGCTCCACCGGATCGTGCATACCTGCATCAACCTGATGCTCTGATACCAAGTTGAAATTCTGTTAGAATCTAGTGCAGTATGCAGATCACATCACACAATCACCATAGCCACTCTCCTCACAAGCTCTCAAAGATGGCACAACAAAAGTTATTAGATTACAAAGAAACATTGTATACATAGAGTATTCACAAACTGTATGAAAAGGCAGGTGTCCTAAAATTGGCCTACCACCTGTCAAACTAAGGTCGGGCCCAATATGGTCAAATTCGACCGACAAACTTGGGACATGCCCCCAAGTATAGCAAGTACTGTAAAAACCTCTGTGCAGGCTAATTCTTCCTATGTGTGGCTACCCGGCTAACCCAAGTAGCCGTCTACGGGATCAGTGCCCGATCACTATATCCTAATGGGCCACATCCCGAACACAACCATATACAGTAAACCAAATAAACTGTACACCAATTGCATCATCACATTTAGAGCTTACATAAAATGTATATCAGATTAACTTTGATTTCTAACTCTCTCCCTTAAGCTCAAATGTGATAAGAGTGAAAAACAATAATTTGTAGCAACGTCTGGAGTGTCCAAAAGATGTTATGCATATCCTGCTACTCTGTACTTGACTCACACTCAAGCACATCAACAAACCACCAGGTTTGACTCACAAAGTATCATGCAAACACAATGCTCATACAGAGAGTCTACCATACTCTCGACCAACTGACTCGTCCCCAATCCGACTTGAACACAAGTGGACCACATGAGCGACATGGCTCAAACTGAGGAAATCCCACTGCCACCATGAGACTGTATATATAGAGTATTCACAAAGGCAGGTGTCCTAAAATTGGCCTACCACCTGTCAAACTAAGGTCGGGCCCAATATGGTCAAATTCGACCGACAAACTTGGGACATGCCCCCAAGTATAGCAAGTACTATAAATAACTCTGTACAGGCTAATTCTTCCTATGTGTGGCTACCCGGCTAATCCAAGTAGCCGTCTACAGGATCAGTGCCCGATCAATATATCCTAACGGGTCACGTCCTGAACACAACCATATACAATAAACCAAATAAACTGTACACCAATTACATCATCACATTTAGAGCTTACATAAAATGTATATCAGATTAACTCTGACTTCTAACTAGTCTGTCACACATTGCTTAAACCAAGAGGATCAATAGATGATGTTGTAGTTGTTATGCACATATCATTCTAAATTGTTTGATCTCGATCGAATTATTGTCTACTCATTATTCGTGTATCTCATTCGCTTGTTTTATCTATTCCACACATAGGTTCAATCTTGCTGAATGCTGAATTAACTTAAACATAGGTCAGCAGTGTTTGTCTACATTTTGGAGGATTGTAGGAATGATATAGCACACAGTGACTAGCAATCATATCTGAACTCCATCCGAAATTTATTCGCGATTGTTTCGATTCACATCAGTGGTATCAGAGCTCAATTCTCATCAATAGTAGTCAGAGCTTGATGCCCATCAATGACAATAAAAAATCACAAAGATACTTCTTCTTCTTCTGAAGACTCAAGTGCAACTTTGACTCAAATTCATGTTCCTCATGTAGTTCAAATTCAAAATCAAGTTCGAAAAGACATGTCATACACTCTTAGGATCGAAAAAAAAATGGAGAAATAAAAAAGTTTGAACATAAACAAAATCAGAAATATAAAAAGAAAAAAACTTTGTATCAGAAGTACAACTTGTGATTGAGTTTCTCCTTGATACCTATCTTTCGACCATTTAATGTGGATTTCTTTGTTGGATTCTTTGATTGGGAATCAAAATTCCTTATTTTCCAGTAAGTAACCACATCTGCATCATATAACCAGGGTCTTTTTAACAACATAGGATATGAAGTCACTGTCACACATCTAATAACCACAAAATTTAACAAAAATGTTTCTCTTTCAATTTTCACATTCACATTATTAAGTGACCCAACTGGTTTCCTTCTAGTCTGATCTGCCAATCTTAAGAACTTAGCGGTACGAGTAATATGTGGTAATCCCAGATCATGGGCATTTTCTTCCATAATAATGTTTACTCTGGAGTCTGAATCAATTAGTACATTAGAAACAATGCATCCTTTAATTTGTACCTCGATTTTTTGGTCTTCCTTTGTCATCAACCTCAATTTTGTTTACGTTGACTATTGGCAATCTTGATTTTCTTCTTCTCTTTTTTACCAACAATTCCTTAAGTTGTTTTTGGTAAAACACATTATCTTCAAGAAGTTGCTTGAAAGTTATACTTGGTTGCAATTTTCTGAGATCTTCCGTAATGTCATAACTAGTTCAAGAAGTAGAAGGCTTGTCCACCTTATCTCTAGAAAGAATTTCACTAGTTTTAGCTTCTTCAAGTTATTAGAGAACTTCATGATTACCCATCTAATAACAACTCCTTGTAATCCTAAAGTTGATGGATTAACAAAAAGAGCCAATGGTATACTATGTAAGGTTTTAAAGAAGATTACCGATCAACATTCTATTGATTGGGACACTAAAATACCATATGTTCTTTGGACATATCGTAACATTGAAAAGATAACTACGAAGAAAATCCCATTTTATTTGGTATATGGGATGTACCCTATATTACTTATTGAGTTTGACATACCTACATATCAAATTCAGGAGAGAGAGAAATGAATCCAATCAAATGATACATAAAAGGTTGCATACTATATCTCGATTAGAGGAAAATCGATATTGTGCTCTACATTAAACATTTCAAGTAATCTCTGTAAAAGAAGGATATCTTGTCTTATTATATTAAGTCGTCATATGAGATTTCCAAGGAAACTACATACAAGGTGGATGGGACCATACAAAGTAATTGAAGTATTCAGCAATGGTTGTATTCAATTGATAGACCATCAAGATCAACTCAATTATTGGACACAAGGGTGAATGGAGCTCGAGTGAAGAAGTACATTGACCTGAAAAAATTTAAAGATTTATTTTTATTTTATGTTTTATGTTTTATTATGTCGTTGTAGTTTTGTAAGTGAATAAACTCTTGGTTTTTTGTAAGCAAATATTGATCCATGCTTTTTGCAAGAGAATTTTAGTTTATTCTTAATAATCTTTATTTTTCTTACTCATCCTCTTTATTAAGCAATGAGACCATTTCCAATTTGAAGAGGAGGAGAAGAAAAATTATCCATAATTTTTTTTTTTTAGTATTGATTTTTCTTGGTCTTTATTGAGATCATGGAAGTTCTCTAGAAGTTCATATCGACCCTCTCATTTCCAAAAGATTGTTGTACCTGAAAAGTGCTAACAAATCTATTTGGGATATTTCGAGTCTATCAATTTTTTTTAAGCGGATCCTTTTGATTTCAATATGTATGGTCGGGAGGCACTTAATGATTTACCGAGTCTTTTTTTAATTACTTTTACAATACAATTTGACCCAGGCCAAGATTGAAATCATAACCAATTCGATTCGACCCAGGCCAAGATCGAAATCATAACCGATTCGATTCAACCCATTGACTTAGGTCAAGATCAAAATTATGTCTATTTCGATCTCAACCCTTATATTTCGACCCTTAGAATAATTTTGATACAAGGTTCAAACTTATTTTTTGATATGACTTGACAGTTAATGTACCGAGAGCGGTTAATAAATGAAACGTAGCCAAGGACGGCAGCCTACTCTTACACTGACGTGTGTTTAATTTATTTCGACCCGAGTTAAATCGACCCTACTTATTTTGATTCCAAAGTAATAAAAGAGTACTTTGAAGTCATTTTTCGTACTTCAATATAGCCACTTCTAGCGACTACTCGTACAAGCAATACTTGTGGCTAAAGATCAAAATTTTCAAGCAATCTATTCAGTGTTGGATTACTACCAAGAAAGAAAAGAAGAGTATGTGAAGAATTGCCAAAAATTGGCAAATCTAGCTTGATCAAAAACCATGTAGAATAGTGTAAATTGTGTACACAAGTGGGTCCCACACATGTGAGGCCATGATGCCACATGGGAAACCCATCCTAATGTAGGTTAGGTCAAGTCAAGAGAGTTGATCATGTCTATTTGGTGGTCATCCCTACTTTATAGGACCTACACCTAAGTTTAAGGTGAAAATTTGACCAACTAGCTACCTACCAAGCATAACTCTAGGAAATAGACTAGGGTTTCATTTTAGGTCAAGGAGAGTGAGTTAACTTCCTTATTACATGCTGGAAATCCACCTAACTTCAAGAAGGAAGTCGAATTTGCTATGTATTCCCTCTCTCCATAGTGAGAAGACAGAAAATTTTTGGAGCTCATTGGCAATCTCAAGCTAGTTCACTATGTACATTGAGTTTTTGTGATCCAAATGAGACCAAATCAATTTCTACTTGTTTCTCAGGTTGAAGGCCGTACTACAGCCTGTAGTACACACGTGTGGGCTCGGATTTCAATGTTTATCAATGCTTTTGATTGTTAGTGCTTGTTGTTTGTCAAATTGCCAATCTAGATCAACTTTTTTGTGTCTAGTTTTTTGATAGATTGTTAAGCAAGCATCCAATCACTCTTGTGGATCTTTTGTAGATCCATTTATGGTCCTAAAGTACAGTAATTTCACATGGTATTAGAGCCAAGTACAAGAGTATAAGCCATTTATCTAATGCAAATCCATTTTTAGCAAGTTTTGGTGCTAAAAACTAGTATTGAGAGGGCAAGCTAGAATCTTGATTTTGGTGAGGAGATTTGATCCCAAACTTGGTAGGGGTCCAAATCCGTACTGTCCACATGTGTGGGCACCTCTGAACCTGAATTTAATGCATGGTATTCATTTGATCCAAAAAAATTCAATTTGTGAGCTGTTGGTGTAATTTTTGGTGGAGATCCTAGGATAATCTACCAAGATCATTTGCCATTGATTAGATTTGAATTTGTTTCATGGAATCTAATTAATCTAGGCTGAGTTCAAGTCCTATTAAGGTTAAAAACAGGTCTTGAAAGTACACCAAGAAGGAAGAAAGAGATTAAGCCATTTTTTTGTCCAAAAATAGCCAAAATTGACAAGATTTGATTGTAAGTAGATTTCACATCATCTTATCTTCATTCCAACTTTGTGAGGGAGTGCTAGAACTGAGATTATAAGTCCATTTGTTGGATTAGAAATCTAATTTGAGTGAAAAACTACAAGAGAGAGACCTTAGTGAGTTTCTAGAGACAATCAAATCCATTTCTTGGCAAGATTTGTTTGAAAGTAGTTTTCACTTCATCTTATCTTCATTCCAGCTTTGTGAGGGAGTGATAGAACTGTGATTATAAGTCCATTTGTTGGATTAGAAATCAAATTTGAGTGAAACACTGCAAGTGTGAGACCTTTGTGAGTTTCAAGTCAATCAAATCTATTTCTTGTTTGTAGAAGTCACTAGTAAGATGGGATCTGCTGGAGCATACCTTCTAGAAGCTAGTGAGAGGTTGAATTCTACAAATTATGCTATTTGGAAGGTTAGAATGGAGTCACTCTTGGTGCTCCAAGACCTTTATGAGTTCTTGATTGAAGATGAAGATGAACCTCTAGGTGCACAGGAGTTAGCTAGATACAAGAAGAGATCTAGGCTTGCACTTCATTGTGTGAAGATGAATGTGAGCAATGATTTGTTGAGAGAAGTATCAGCTTGTACTAATGCTAAAGAGGCTTGGGAGTCTTTAAAATAAATCTATGAGTCTAGCAACACTTCTAGAGCTCTTATGCTAAGAAATCAAATTTTGCAAAGCATGAGGAGAAGTGAGGAGAGTGCACAGGATTATGTACTCAGAATCAAGTCTCTAAATAGGGAGTTGGCTTCCATTGGAGAGAAGATTCATGATGAAGAGCTTGTACAAATTGTCCTTAATGGTCTAGGAGATGACTTTGCAAATTTGGTCCAAAGTTTTGCCATCCAAGACACTTTGCCAACTATAGAAAAACTTCAGAGTGTATTAGTGGCTGAAGAGTGTAGGATGCTCCATGCAAAATCTAGGATGAGTTCCTTGTCGTTGCAGGATGGTGATGAGAAAGCCAATTTCTCATTCAAGGGCAAAAATAAGACCAATGGAAAGAAGAAGCATCCAAAGGAGGCCAAAGAAGAGGATGATGCATCAAGCTCAAAGGACAAGTCAAAGCAGAAATGCTTCTTTTGTGGAAGGAAGGGGCATTATGCATCTGAATGCTACAAGAGGCTAAGAGCACAAGTGGAGGAGGACAAACAAGGAAACCTTGCAAAGGAGGAGGAGGAGGATGAAGTAGATGTATTCTTGATGGCATCTACATCCTCACCAACAAGCAATAGCAATTCAAGAGACAATTGGTGGATCGACAGTGGGGCTAGCTCCCACATGTCTTGTGAAAAGGACTTTTTCTCAACCTTACACTCTTTCAATGATGCTAAAAAGTTTGTCTTTACTGCAAATGATGAAGAGTGTAGGATAGATGGTGTTGGCACCATCTCTTTGTATCTAGAATCCTCAAAATGCATGGATCTAGAAAATGTCCTTTATGTACCATCAATCACCAAGAATATGCTTAGTGTTGGTCTACTCTTAGAAAGTGGTTTGGATGTCCACTTTAAGCATGGTGTTTGCTTCATCTTGAAGAATGATGTTTGTATTGCAAAGGGATTTAAACATGGAAGATTGTTTAAGTTGGAAGCTAGTGTTGCTTTTAAAAGAATGAGCTTGGCAAAGGAGGAGATCACTCAAGAGGAGATCTTGGCAAAGTGTGATCTTGCTTGCATTGAGGAGGAGCATCAAAAGGAGGAAGATCTTGAGGATCAGCCTCAAAGCATGAGAGTTTCAAGGGAGTCCTCAATGACAATGTCTGAGTCATCAAATTGCATGCAAATTGTCCATTCAAGTGTGCATCTTGCAAGGGTGGTGAGCATTGGAGAGTCTACTATCTTTGAATACTTTTTGGAAAGTATTAGTAGACATGAGGTGACTTGTTTCTTACCTTTAAGATTCATGGTGTTTATTACTTTGTATGACAAGACAATGAAATGGGATGCTTTGAAATCTACATTTGTTGTTGATAAAGCAATTTCATTGGATAACTATTTTTGTAATAGTTTGAATAGTGTCATAAAAGATGAAATATCATTTGTATTGGAAATCTTTGGGTCCACATGCTTTGAGCATGATCATTCCAATGTAAGGACCAAAGATTATCCTATTTCAATGATAGGAATAATGGAAGTGTTTTGCTCTTCAAGTAGAGATTGTAGAATCTACTTGTTTTCAACCAAAGAATTTGTCAATGGTGGAAATGTGATCTTTCAAGAGTGGAAGATTTGTAAACTTGAAGAAGCACCTTTGGATCAACACATTATTCAATTCATTGATGTTTTGGAGTCAAGTCAAGTGGAGGAGCAAGCTCAAGACCCGAGGACTCCAAGAAGAACCTTGAGTATCAAGATGGAGCCACCTAGGCTCAATCATATGGATCAAGCAAGACAAGTTGTCTTTGGCAACATAATGTATGCACTTAATATTTTAATTGATGTATCTTCAAGTGCACAAAATGCCTTGGAATCCATGGCTTGGCATAATGTATAGTTTTTGAAGCATGCTACATGACACATTTATGGAACATCTTGTAAGGGATCCTCTAAGAGGTGGTGAAAGATCCTTCATGGACATCATTCTCTATTGGAGTCTCAAAAGTTCCATCTTTGTAGCTGGATTTTTTAGACACTTCTAAAAGCTTTCATTGATCTATCAAGAGAGTTGTAAATAGATCAAGCTAAATTTGAGGAGTGTGAAGAATTGCCAAAAATTGGCAAATCTAGCTTGATCAAAAACCATGTAGAATAGTGTAAATTGTGTACACAAGTGGGTCCCACACATGTGAGGCCATGATGCCACATGGGAAACCCATCCTAATGTAGGTTAGGTCAAGTCAAGAGAGTTGATCATGTCTATTTGGTGGTCATCCCTACTTTATAGGACCTACACCTAAGTTTAAGGTGAAAATTTGACCAACTAGCTACCTACCAAGCATAACTCTAGGAAATAGACCAGGGTTTCATTTTAGGTCAAGGAGAGTGAGTTAACTTCCTTATTACATGCTAGAAATCCACCTAACTTCAAGAAGGAAGTCGAATTTGCTATGTATTCCCTCTCTCCATAGTGAGAAGAAAGAAAATTTTTGGAGCTCATTGGCAATCTCAAGCTAGTTCACTATGTACATTGAGTTTTTGTGATCCAAATGAGACCAAATCAATTTCTACTTGTTTCTCAGGTTGAAGGCCGTACTACAGCCTGTAGTACACACGTGTGGGCTCGGATTTCAATGTTTATCAATGCTTTTGATTGTTAGTGCTTGTTGTTTGTCAAATTGCCAATCTAGATCAACTTTTTTGTGTCTAGTTTTTTGATAGATTGTTAAGCAAGCATCCAATCACTCTTGTGGATCTTTTGTAGATCTATTTATGGTCCTAAAGTACAGTACTTTCACAGAGTAAAGAAAAAATAGATATGAAGCATGGTTCGACATGTCAGAAACTGCTTACCAAGATACAAAGGGCTTTAGGCTGTCACATTTGAGTGGGCATGGGACATGATTTTGGGCACGGACAAACATGCTATAAGTTCTCCTTTCAGCTTTCAATACTTTACTCAAATTTATGAAGGCGTACCGATTGACCTCGCTGAAATTTTACTCCACCAATTCATGAAGAAGTGAGCTCCGATGCGGCAATGGATCTTAGCTATTTGGCTTCACACTTAGGGTTACTCACTAATGAGGAGAAACTTAAAATGGAAAAGACACATGAAAAGCGCCTCGATAGCATCTACGAAGGAGTTGAGACAAGTAATAATCGAGCTCAAAGCATAAATCAAGACGATGATGACAGAACAGAATCGGTTCAAGCAGAGGAGTGAAATCAAGATGACACTGATGTAAATTCCTTGTACACAGATGTGTAAGATTCCAACACCTAGCCACATGAAAATACTGTAACCGACATGCTAATGGAACAAGATATCTTTGATGACTCTCAGGCATACGAAGGCCAAAAGGCCAACCAACTTGAAGAATTGCACAACGTCTTTGAAGAACTGAAGGGTGATTATCAAAAAGAAGAAGATAATTGAAGGATTTAAAAGAAGGCGTTGCTGAGGTCCTTATTGGTCATGAACTATATGCTACGATAAATAATATGAAGAAAGCATGTATGCATGTTGAGGAGTTCGCGTGGAAATCGATTCAAATGTCGAAGGAGATGTAATGAATCCTTGAATACACTGACTAGTTAGGCTATGAATATTGCTGACCTAATAGTTCAGCTGAATGACAAAGACAAGGAAATTAATAGATTGAAAATGAAAATTGTGAAGGATTTGCAGTTGACACGGTTTCAAAAGGAATTGGAGGCAACAAAGATGCAGACCATAGATTTGAAGAAAAAAATTGTTGGAAGAGCAGCAGATCAGTTTTACGACCAGTTCGGAGGTATCTCGTCTTAATAAGCTAATAGATGATATTAATTCCAGGATGGAGATTGCTAAAGGCTTCCAAGCCGAGGGATTGCAATTCAAAGAAGAACTATTGCATAAACAAAGGAAAGCTGAAAAAGTATCGAAATGATACTATTGATATTTTTAAGTCAAAATTCCTAGAGTCCTTAAGGAAAGAAAATGAGACGCTTAATGCTGCTATCTTCAGAGAGGAAGAGGCTGATGAATCAAGCGACTTTGAGGATGAAACGGACTCGAAGAAAAAGGAATCCATGTCGTTACACATCTCCTGTCTAAAGCCACAAAATCATGAAGTAATTGTAGAGTTGTGAAAGAAATTGCTGAATTAGAAAAAATCTACAAGAAATTACAAGAGAAGCCTGGTACAACCGAGATTGCTACCCAAATCCAAATGAGTACTCTGAAGATCAGTCAACTCGGGATCCAAGCCGAATTGAAGAGTTTTCTATTTGAGATTCGGAAGCAGAGGAGGCTGAATTAATCGATGTGTCTACAATGCCTGGGCTTATAAGGAAGAAGAAGATAACAAGGCAGGCAGTCAAGCCGAACCAGGTATTAGCTCAAGAAGTGCATTATCAAAAGAAAAATCTTTGACAATATGTCCCAGATTCGTAATATTGAACATTTGTGGATGTTGGAATAATATTTTCTACCTGGACTAAAAGTATATAATATACCAACGCCGAATGGATTGGGATATGAAGAGCTATGCATCCTCTACACAAGAGAAATGCAAAATGAGTAACTTCTATTTGCTTACCATTCTCATCATAGACCGTCTTTAAACAGCTGTGTACTTTTCACATGTGGACATCTCAAACAATGTGAATGATCTCCTAAGCCGTGTGTGATTGCACATAGATCTAACACCAATAAGATAGAATCACTCTAGCTTAAGACAAGAGCACTTAATACATGCATGAATCATTCACCATTCAACATACACATTCAAAGGCAACTTGTGATGAAAAAAGCTAAGTGTGGAATTGGCTTGCTTTCAAGTAGAGAGAGAAAAAGTACATGTAGCTCTCGGGTAGAGAGAGAAGATGCAACAAATCAATGCCTACCCTTCACACAAATCAATATGTACATGAAACTGCAAAATGATCAAAGTAGATTTTGTCAAATCTTCACACTCCTCAAAAACTAGCTTGATGAGATACTAGATCAAACAACAAATTTGAGATACTTCTTAAGTGGATCCTTTGGTATGAATATGATGTGAAAATTGTTGGTGTATGATGTGAAATGCTTGGTCTACGATTGATTACGATTGCAGTGGACGTGACAGAAGCAGAACACGAGAGGCGATTACAATGTAAAACGATGCCTCTACCAACAGTAAGAAAAACAATGAACACAGTAGTAGCTGCTATTTCAGGAACGTGGATTGACTAGGGAACGGAATCAAAAGCTTGTTATCCTTTTGGGTTATCAGAGTAGGAGTCTGTGACTGCCGTAACAGTAGGATTGCGAAGCATTAGGCATCTTGGACAGCCATGCAATCCTCTGTCTTTGATGACCATGCTTGTGTGCAAGAGAGTGAGAGAGACAATTGCATTCAATCAAGAACGTGAGGATTGAACAGTAGCAAATCTGTATATATAAAAGAGAATCGGAACATAATACGGTAGCACTGATAAGCGCGTATTCCTGCTTATAGATTCAAAACAATAGCTACAGTTCTAAATCTCTCTCTCTCTCTCTCTCTCTCTCTCTCTCTCTCTCTCTCTCTCTCTCTCTCTCTCTCTCTCTCTCTCTCTCTCTCTGTAAATCACTAACTCTAAGAAGCTAGTTACTTAGGACCTTTTTGGTCATTTGATCACTCTGTGCATACAGATTGTTCAACTCAACAACACTTATCTATCTCTCTCTCTCTTCGCTCAGATACATATTTATAGCTGTCAGAGTCTTTTGATATATTGTAATTACAGTTCACAAGATGATTAATAGCTGTTTAAACAAGATCCATAGATCTGTTATTTGGAGTGTCGTGAAAGAGGAGAAGTACAGAGTAACGTATCCTCTCTGTATGCATCGTAGTCCAAAGATGTAGGCTGTGATGGTCGTAGTCTGTCCACAATCGTTTGAACAACCGTAGGTAGATTGCTTACATTTAAAAACGGTTGAGGAGAGTTGACTCTGGTCATTCATAGGAGGTCATAAGAAGGTCACTTGCGGTGGTCGACGGGATTTCGCAAGTGCTCGTAGATGGTAACCTACAGATTTAAAGACTCCCTTGCGGTTTGCGGTTTGAGTCGTGCTTCTCCATAAACGATGTTTTAACGATTCCCTTCAGTCAGACCGTAATCTGGTGATGACTTTGGGGCTATGCCTGATTCAACTTTGCGTGTAATTCTGCAGACTGATTGTGAGAGATAGAATTCTTGAGAGTAGGAGGAGGGCAAAGGAATGAGTAGGAGAAGATTAGAATTCCAACACTCTCCCTTAAGCTTGCTGCTACGAATCTGGACTCAAATTGAGATTTAATAATTCTACTAAAGTGGAATGTTTGTCCCTTGACAATGGTTTTGTCAGAATGTCAGCCAGCACACTATCGGTGTGACAGTAACTTAGTGCAACGTCTTCGTTTTGAACCTTCTCTCTGAGAAAATGAAGTTGAACCTCTATATGTTTGGTCCTTGTGTGAGTTCGTCGATTTAATGACAAAGCTATACAACTCTGATTGTCGCACTGGAGTATAGTTGGACCAATTTGGGGAATCTCAAATCTTGTAGTAGTCTTCTAAGCCATAAAATCTCCTTCATTGCTGACGTAGTTGCAACATATTCTGACTCCGTAGAGGATAATGAAATGCATCTCTGCTTCCTGCTATTCCATGAAATGGGTGCTCCTGCAAGAAAGCAAATGTAGTTAGAGGTGGATTTTTTGGTATCTACGTCTCCTGCCTAGTCTGAATCAGAATAGGTAATCAATGAGAGTGCAGCTTCTGTATTTTCGTTGTAACTCAAGGCATAGTCCTTTGAGGATTGAATGTACTTCAGAACTCTTTGTACAGATTTCCAGTGTTGTAGGCCTAGATTGGCGTGCTTACAGCATATGCTAGATCAGGTCGTGTGCAAATCATAGAGTACATGAGAGAACCTATGATAGACTGATAAGGGTAATTGTGCATTTCTTGCTGATTTGCCTTTGTTTTGGGACACATGTCTTTGGATAGCTTGCATCCTGGATCCATAGGAGTGTCTATGGGCTTGCAACCCTCCATGTCGTATCTTTGAAGTACATTAATTAGGTAGGATTGTTGGCTTATGGTGATCCTTCTGCTCGCGCGATCTCTGTGAATCTCCATTCCAAGGAAAGTACAGGAGAGCAATAGGGGAGATTACTAGGTCTTATAAGGCCTTTCTCTAACAAGTCATTCATTTGCTTAGAAATTTCTTCTTGTTGAGAATGGCTTACCCTATATGGTGGTCTATTGGGTATGGAACTTCTAGGAATAATGTCTATCGTATGATCTTCAGGTCTTTCAGGGGGTAAGAACTTTGGTAGCTCATCAGAAAAATAAGAAGAATACTTTAATAAAAAGTCTTTTCTACTTTTGTCCAAAGAATGTGCATTTCCATCAACATCTTCATCCATACTTTGAACAAACACCAAATAAGAAAATAGCGCTTTTTTTGGTACTTTTAATACTTGAATATAGCTTACCAAAGGAATTGTTTCGCCACTTTAACCTGCATGCACACTAATGTCTTTACCTTTGTGCTTCCATGAAATCAAATGCTTATTGTAGTCGACCAGAGGATTGTGCATTTTGTGCCAAGGCATGCCTAAGATTACATCTACTCCTTGCAAAGGACCTACCATGAATTCTATAGGTTCATAGTAATCGGATTTGGAGCTTAAGTTTTCCAATTACATGGTAAATGTTTGCATCACCATTAAGACCTTTAGCTTTAAGCATAGATTCGGTAAAGGAACCAACTCCTATCTCTTGCAAGCTTAAAAGAGATGAAATTATGAGAGGAGCCTGCATCAAAGAGAATTAGACAAAGTTTGTTGTGGACTTGTTCCCATGTATTGAGAAGGTCATGCGTTTGAGTATCTTCAATGCTTTGTACAGCCACCTGCTTTCCTTTGTCTGCACTTGAAGCTTTGGCATCTTTGAGAGGGCATTTGAAGAAAATGTGTCCCTTTTTCCCACACTTGAAGCATCTCCCTTCCTTGCAATAGACCTGCATTTGTTCTTTGGAAAGGTTTTGAGTCTTTTCTTTTGGATTTTGAGTTGTGGGAGGTTCCTTCCTTTTGTTCCCGCCTCCATTTCGATGATTATCCTACAGCTCAATCCTGGTAGCATAGTATATGACTTGTTCTAAAGTATCAACTTGTACTAGATCTAAGCCATATTGTATACTTCTATGCAAACCCAAATAAAACTTCCTTTTCTGTTCTTTCTTGGAAATGGAATGCAAAATCTGAACTTTCAAAAGCAACTCCCAGAATCTCTTAACATACTCAACTACTTTTGCATTTTGCTTTTGTCTAAAGATATCCCAGGAAGCTAAAGTATCTTTCTTATATTCTTTTGGCAAAATGTGGGCTTTAATTTGGTTTTTAAAGCTATGCCATGTAGATGCAGCTTCGTCCACGAGAAATTAGAGAGGTTTTGTAATTCTCGGCAGAGGCAATGACATCTTCCAAAGAAGTCATCAAACCCTGTCGACAATAACAATCCATTTTCTTAGGCAAACCACCCAAGAACCATTCATTTTGCATAGGAACTGGATAAAAGACTCCTAACTTTCCTATTAAACTCTTAATCCTACGAGTATATTTCCTAATTGATTCCTTTGGCTTTTTCTCAACAGAGTTAAGCTGAGCCAACAATCTAGTGGAATGTCCTATTTTCCTAAACTGTTTGAGGAATGTTGCTTTTAAAGCGTTCCAAGTATTAATTGTTTCCGGTACTAAGTGACTGTACCAAATCCTAGCCTGCTTCCGCAGAAGACCTGGCAAAATTCTAACTTTATCCTCGTCCATGTGCTCTTTGTTTGCTATGGTAATGGATTCAAATTGCGACAAATAACTATCCGCATCTTCAGATGATGATCCCTTAAAGAAATCGTATCTGATTTTTGTAGATGTGAGTGGCACTGGATTAGCCATATTAACATATGGTGGTGAACTAGATGAACTTGGAAGATCCGAATCTAAACTTCTCTCGGACAAAGATTCTAAACTTGGTTCAGAAGTAGAATCAGACAAATCTGATTCAGGTGAATCTGTAGAACTTGGTGTTTCAACGGATCTTTCCTCAAATGAATCTACAAATGTTGTAGTAGCGTTTAGAAGATCATTAAACGCTTCAAGTGTCAATCTTGCTCTAACTGGTGAGTTTTGCAAATTCTGCAAATACAAATCTCTTGACTTCCTATATTCTTCTAATTGTTGTGCACGCTCTAAACGTTTCTGTTCAATAGTTGCTTGAGAGTATATTCTTGGCATGCATTACATGAGAAAGATTTGTAGATGTAATACACTTAAAAATATCGCAAAAGATGAAATTCATCTCCCCGGCAACGGCCCCAAATTATGTGGTGGCCTAGTTGTTATAGATTTTCACAAAAGCGATGAATTACGTAGTATAAAAGATTTGATCGTTCCCCAAGAGAAAGAATAATCTCATTCTTTGCATGGTAAATGTATGTATGATGGTAAACAGACTAGAATGTATAAAATTCACAATGAATACTACAGCGACATAACTGGTTATCCAAAGATATTTGGGTAAATTGACATCCAGGAACACCAATGATGAAACGATTTGGTCAAGCCTACAATTGTAAAGATTACTTTATCTTCCAGGCTCTTCAAACATCAAGTAAACAGTCAGAACAGACAACAACTAGCAAATAGATTCATCAAGCAGAATCACATTGGCTAAGTATTCTTCTTAATCAAACACAGAGGATTAGTTCTTATTGCAGAAAATAAACAAATCAAAACATCAAACAATCTCATTATCTGAACACATAGCTCATTCAGAGTTTGAAGGAAGTTCTGCTAAAGGTTCTGCTTAACAGCTTCGGCTAATTCCTTGCACACATTAGTCAGAATTGTTACTTGCTGGTGTCGCCTAAAAATCCATGTTAGAGTAACTGAAATTCAGTATAACGTAAGAAATGTGTGTGACGCAAACAGAACAGTATCACAATCAATCACAGATCATACAATGTATTCGCACAAATGATAAGAAGTAATTCTGTGAAAGATAACAGAGGGACAGAATGCTCAAGCTATAGGAACTTGCTCTTGTTAAAAATTCACAATTCTAGCTTGACTAGTTTTGGTCATATGACTTGTAAATAGTTAAATGGTCATGATGTGGCTTGTCACACGTGCCAAATAGCATAGGATTCCATTCATAAGGATGTTCTCAAGTAGACCTAAGTGTTAGAACCTTTGGAATGAGTCCAAATTATGCTTAGATACAAGGGAGAAAAAATAGGAGCTATTTTTGGTAATTTTTGCATTGTTGAGGGATCTCCAAAATTCCAACCCTAACTTGGTAGGGATGAAAGATCCACCAAAATTAGCATTAGGGATAGGTTTAGGGCTACTCATACCTGCCCAAAACCGTGATGGATCATGTATATATAGGTGATGATATCTCACCAAAATAAATCAAGCAATTTCATGTTTTTTCTCTCATAATGGTGCAATTGCTCTCTATGTTCATAATTGTTTGAGTACTTGTGATTACTAATGATTATAGGATTGAATGTAGGTCTGGTGTACAGTACTCAGACTGTGGGAGGCCGTACTTTCACACGTGGGAAGCCTTCTTCAAGGATTTGGGCCATTTAGTGAGGTTCAAGCATAGATTTTTGATGGATTTTGATGGTTCAACTTGTTCTAATCTTATGAAATCATAATCTATTGTTTCCCTCATCATTTCAAGTGTTTTAGGATCCTTATTTGCTGTAATTTTTACATGGTATCAGAGCCTAAAGGCTGAAATGAGCTAAATCCTTGGTTTGCATTCAATTTGATCACAATTTTTTGATCTAAATCTTGTGTAGATTGGATCTTAGCATCTAGTATTGATTCTAGAACTCAAAGTGAGTCAAATACATTGGAGATTGGTGTTGTGTGACTTCATTTGCAGGTGTTTAGGTGTCTAAAACCAGAGGCAAAGTTGAATTCAATTCACATTACCAAGATAGCAAGTTTTGCTTGCTCCAAGCATTGATTTCTAAGCGAGTTTTGGAGGTGCTTTCATAGAGAAGGCTTTCTAGCATTCAAGGAGAGGGAAGATCAGAGTTTTGGGGACTCTTCAAGGCTGTTCTAAGGTGTAGTAGGCACCTCCTAAAGTGATTTAGGTTCAGTCCAACCATTGCCTGACTTATGCACCAAATTAGATCAATTTTTCATCAATTTTGATCATTTTTTGCTTGTGATTGGATAGTAGATTGTGTTGCATCCTCATTAAGTTCCATTTAGATCTTTTACAAGTGATTTTGGAAGTATATTAGGTTGCTGAAATTCACTCTTGATCAGATCATTTGGAAGCTTTAATGTTCTTTATAGAAAGAGGGGCAATTCTACTAGTATTGTCTACTTCAATCAAGCAAGTGCATTGTTTCTAATATTCTATGATTTGATTTTGTTAGAGATCATTCTTAGATCTTTATAGGAAGTCTATTACTGATCTTTTCAGGTCCCTAAGAAGTGGGATAAGGTAGACCTTCAATCAAATCAATAGAAGTAACCTTCATTTGTGTCAAGTCCTTGATTAGGAGACTAGATGGCATCTATAAATGCATATCTTTTGGATACTAATGAAAGGCTCAACAAAACTAACTATTCCATATGGAAAGTTAGAATGGAATCTATCATGATCATGCAAGATCTGATGGAAATTGTAAATGGTAAGGAGGGTGAACCTATTCATCCTCAAGAAAAAGCCAAATACATCAAGAGGTGCAATGTTGCACTACATTGCATAAAAATGAATGTTGCAAATGAACTCTTAAGAGAGGTAGGAGATTGCACTTCAGCTCAAGATGCTTGGGAGACTTTGAAAAAGGTCTATGAATCCAAGAACCAAACTAGAATGTTAGCTTTGAAGAATCAAATCTATAGAAGCTATCAAAAGAAAGGAGAGAGTGCACATACTTTTGTCCTAAGAGTAAAGGAATTGAACAAAGAGCTAGCCTTTATAGGTGACCCTATCAAGGATGAAGAGCTTGTTCAACTCATATTGAATGGACTAAGCTTTGAATTTGACAATTTGGTTCAGGGATATGCAATTATGGGTAAGCTACCCATACTTGAAGAACTCCAAGGCACGCTCATGGCCGAGGAATCAAGAAGGAGCCAAATGCAAGAGAGGATGGATAGGCTTTCCATCCAAGGTGGAGATGACCAAGCTCTCTTCACCAAAGGCAAAGGCAAGTCCAAAGGCAAAGGATCAACATTCAAGAAGTCTACAAAGCTTGAGGATCAAGAAGGACCCCCAAAGGCATCTCCATCAACCACCAAAGTCAAGAAGGACAAATCAAAGGTGAAGTGCTACTATTGTAGCAAGATGGGGCATTATGCCTCGGAATGCTTCAAGAGGAAGCAAGATCAAAGCCAAGCCAACATGAGCAAAGAGGAGGAGGAGGAGAGTTCACATGAGGACTCTCTCATGATGTCCATATTTTCTTCAACAAGCTTCAAAGGAGAAGATCCTTGGTGGATTGACTCGGGTGCTAGTTCACACATGACTAGTAAAAGGGAGTTTTTCTCTTCTCTCTTATCTTATGATGGACCTATAAAGTCTATCTATACAGCAAATGATGAAGCTTGTAAGATTGAAGGAGTTGGTAGCATTCCCCTTTGCTTAGGATCTTCCAAAAAGATCAACATAGAAGGTGTTTTGTACATTCCTACAATAACAAAGAATCTACTAAGTGTTGGCCAAATGGTAGACAATGGTTTCAATGTTGACTTTGCTTCAAATGAATGTTTCATCAAGAAGAAGGGTAAGATAGTGGCTAAGGGCACTAGACTTGGCAAACTTTATAAGCTGGATGCATTTGTGGATACTAATGTTGTCATGTTGGCCGAGAAGAGCAAGATATCTACCTTTACTTTATGGCACAAAAGACTTGGACATGTCAACTCCGGTTCCATGGAGGCTATGATCAAGGAGGAGTATGCTTTAGGCCTACCAAGGTCTATTGGGAAGGAAGACAAGGTTTGTGAAGCTTGTGCCTTATCCAAGGCACATAAGAAGGTGTTTCCTAACTCCATCACAAAGTCATCTCATCCTCTTGAACTCATACACTCGGATGTGCACATTGCTAGCACCAAATCTAATGGAGGTTCATCCATGTTTTTAACCTTCATTGATGACTACTCAAGATATTGTTGGGTGTTCTTACTTTCCTTCAAGTCTCAAGTATTTGATACTTTTGTAAAGTTCAAGTTGTTTGTGGAAAAGCATCATAATCATAGCATCAAGATTCTTAGAAGTGACAATGGTGGAGAATTCATCTCCAATGAGTTCAAGGCCTTTTGTGAGGAAGAAGGGATCAAGAAAGAGACTTCTTGTCCTTACACTCCTCAACAAAATGGAGTTGCTGAAAGAAGGAATAGAACATTATGTGAATGTTCTAAGGCTTTAAGATTAGATGCTTGTTTGCCCAAATCCTTTTGGGGTGAGTCTCTTGTATGTGCAAACTACTTGATGAATAGGGTGTCTTGCAAAGCAATTGAAGGCAAAACTCCATATGAGATGTTGTATGGAAAGAAACCCAATCTTAATCACTTGAAAGTTTTTGGGTGTATATGTTATGTGCATGTGCCATTGGAAACAAGAACCAAGGAGGATCCATCTTCCACAAGAGGGATCATGCTTGGATATGCAAGCTCAAGCAAGGGCTACAAAGTCTATCTCCCATCCTTGAACAAATTTGTTGTTTCAAGGGATGTCATCTTTGATGAACATCATATGCATATGCTTGAAGAAGGCTCAAGTGCTCCAACAATCAAGAAGAAGATGGCCGAGGAGCAAGATCTTGGTTTTGAGGAGGAGCTCATGGAGGAGCAAGCACCAAACCCACCTATCACACCAAGGAGATCTTCAAGGGCAAAAGTGGAGCCATCAAGGCTCACATATCAAGGCAAAGGACAGCAAGTTGAGGGTATCTCATCCACTTCTTATGCTTTATCTAGTTTTGAAGAACCGTCTAATGTTGAAGATGCATTGAACTCCAAAGAATGGTATAAAGCTATGTTGGATGAGTATGATGCCTTGATTGAGAATGAAACTTGGTTGCTTGTTGAGAGACCTCAAAGGAATGTAATAGGATGCAAGTGGGTCTTCAAGCTTAAGTTGAATGCAAATGGGAGTGTTAACAAACATAAAGCAAGATTAGTTGCAAAAGGTTATGCTCAAGAGAGAGGGATAGACTATGAGGAAACTTTTGCACCCGTGGCCAAGATGGTCACAATAAGACTAATCATTGCACTTGCATCACATTTTGGATGGATTCTATGTCAAATGGATGTCTCTAATGCTTTCTTGAATGGTTTTTTGGAAGAGGATATCTATATGGAGCAGCCACAAGGGTTCATCAAGCATGGAATGGAGAACAAAGTATGCCATCTCCAAAGAAGCATCTATGGCTTGAAGCAAGCCTCGAGATCTTGGAATTCAAGACTACATTGCTATCTTATTTCACTTTCTTTTGTTCAAAGTGAATATGATCCCACTCTTTACAATAAGTTTGATGATGTTGGTATTGTACTTTTACTCATTTATGTAGATGACATCATCATTAGTGGAAATAGTGTTGATGGTATTGAAAAAATCAAGATAGATCTATCCTTAGAGTTCAAGATGGTAGATCTAGGGTGTCTTCACTTCATCTTAGGCATAGAAGTACTTAGAGGGTCTGATTTTATCTTTATAAGTCAAGTAAACTATGCTCAAAGTCTTTTGAAGAAGTTTAAGATGGAAGTATGCAAAAGTGTTGACACACCAATGGAGCAAGATGTAAAAGTGCCAAATGAAGATGATGAAAGATCCTTCATGGACATCACTTTGTTTAGGCAACTTATAGGTTCCTTAATGTGGATCACTATAACTAGACCAGATCTTAGCTTTAGTGTATGTAGGTTGAGCCAATCCATGCAAAATCCATTGAATATCCATTGGAAAAAGGCTAAGAGGATTCTAAGATACATCTCGGGTACATTGGATTTTGGGATTCTATATAGAGGAGATGTGATTAACCTTCATGCATTTAGTGATTCAGATTTTGCAGGGGACAAGAGGGATAGGAAATCAACAAGTGCCTATTCAACTTTCATAGGAGAAGGTGTGGTTTCATGGCTTTCAAAAAAGCAAGAAACTATATCTCTATCTTCAACTGAGGCCGAGTACAAAGCTTTGACAACCACTACAAAGGAGGTACTTTGGATCAAGAGATTATTGGTGGAACTAAAGATCATGGATTCAGAGGAGGCACCAATCATCTACAATGACAATATATCAGCCCAACACCTTGCATCTAACCCAATCTTCCATGCAAGATCTAAGCACATTGAGATATGCCATCACTTTGTGAGAGAAATGGTGCAAGCCAAGGAGATTGCTTTGGAGCATGTTCCAAGCAATGAATGTGTAGCTGATCTACTTACTAAACCACTTCAAAGGACACCTTTTATGAAGTTCAGATCATCACTTGGAGTGATTAGTAAAGCAATGATTGAACCAAGCTAGATAGTGAGGAGGAGTGTTAAAAATTCACAATTCTAGCTTGTCTAGTTTTGGTCATATGACTTGTAAATAGTTAAATGGTCATGATGTGGCTTGTCACACGTGTCAAATAGCATAGGATTCCATTCATAAGGATGTTCTCAAGTAGACCTAAGTGTTAGAACCTTTGGAATGAGTCCAAATTATGCTTAGATACAAGGGAGAAAAAATAGGAGCTATTTTTGGTAATTTTTGCATTGTTGAGGGATCTCCAAGATTCCAACCCTAACTTGGTAGGGATGAAAGATCCACCAAAATTAGCATTAGGGATAGGTTTAGGGCTACTCATACCTGCCCAAAACCGTGATGGATCATGTATATATAGGTGATGATATTTCACCAAAATAAATCAAGCAATTTCATGTTTTTTCTCTCATAATGGTGCAATTGCTCTCTATGTTCATAATTGTTTGAGTACTTGTGATTACTAATGATTATAGGATTGAATGTAGGTCTGGTGTACAGTACTCAGACTGTGGGAGGCCGTACTTTCACACGTGGGAAGCCTTCTTCAAGGATTTGGGCCATTTAGTGAGGTTCAAGCATAGATTTTTGATGGATTTTGATGGTTCAACTTGTTCTAATCTTATGAAATCATAATCTATTGTTCCCTCATCATTTCAAGTGTTTTAGGATCCTTATTTGCTGTAATTTTTACAGCTCTTCACTCTCTATTGATACTTAGCTCTGCATAGAAATGCATATGTAAATGTGATGTCCTTATAGGAATGTTCTTCAGCCTCAATGTCGCTTATGAACCGTCAAATGTTGGTTCTGAACTTCTATTGCGTCTCTTATAGAACGTCGCAACTTCTACTCAAAATCTGAATTTGCAAAGTGCATAATAGGCCTTTACATAAATTTAGGCACTATAGCACATTTCACATATATAGAAATTGAAATTTTTTTACAATATATGACAACACTTGGATAATGTGAGATCATAAGACTCCACAGTGATCTGGAGATGGATAGATAAAAAAATTCATGCGTGAGCTATTCTACAAGTATGACTTGCCGTATATAGAGAGCCGATAAATATATAGTGCTTGTCAAACGAAAACTTCATGCATCAGAGAGTGGATGCCAGATAGTGCCTATGGTAGAAAACTTCGGCTGAATCTCTCAGTCGAGAAAACTTGGTTTGAGTTCCTTAGTGAAGATTCAGTGGAAGAATTCGGTGGAAGAGAGTTAGTTCAAAACATTTGGATGGAAGCCTCGGCTAAAGAGCCTCGGTTGTGACGTTCATGGTGTTTTGGTAGTATACAAACCATCAGATATAGCATCGGATATAAGAGAGAAAAATGATCATCGGATGTTTTGCAATCAATATGAAATAGTCAAACATCAGACATAAAATCGGATGTGATGAAGGATTGGAAAGTCGGATATAAAATACGGTGACTCTCAGATGTGCTGGTCGGATGTAACTTAAGTAACAATGTAGAGGCTTGTCGGATGTTGAGGTGATTGGAACCTCATATGTACTTAGTGATGAATGGAAATGTCTCAGATTGATTTGTCTTTGACAAAATCTTATAGTAGAATCAGATAAACAATATGAGATTCTGTATGGATTGTTTCTCAGATATGATTGAACGTGTAGGATATGATTGATATGGCAAATCAACCATGAAAATCTGAACAATGGTGAGGAACTCTGAAGTTCGTCGGATGCACCGAACAGTCATCAGATGCAAAACTGTGGAATACAAACAGAATGCAGAGTCGGATGCAAATGGTTGGCGGATGCAAATTGTTAGCGGGTGCGAATGGTTGGCGGATGCGAATTGTTAGCGGGTGCAAATGGTTGGCGGTTGCAATGAGCGCCGGATGGGGTTGGTAGATGCAAAAGTATGTTTGAAAAAATAAACGTGGTCGAAAAAAAATGTAGGGGGTCGAAAAAAAAATCAAAACTAGTCTAAAAGTGACAGTGGCTCAAAAAAGGATGAGATCAAAAAAATTAAATGATATTGAAAACAAACAGGGTATCGAAAAAAAAGTAGACAATATCGAAAAAATAAGGACTCGAATTTGAGGACTCGAAAACATCTTGGATCGAAAATACAATGTATCAAAAAACTAGGAATCGAATAAATTGAGATTGAAAAATGAAAATCGAAAAATAAACTGAAAAAATAAAATTTAAAAATAAACTCGAAAAAATAAGATCTTGAAAAAAGAGATTTGGAAAAAATAAAACTCAAAACAATAATATCGAAAAATAAACTGAAAAAAACAAAACTCGAAAAAATAGAATTTGAAAAATAAACACAAAAAATAAGAACCCGAAAAAAAGAGAACTCGAAAAAATCAGGGCTCGAAAAAATCTAGACTTGAAAAATCTAAAAGTATCGAATAAATTTACAGTGACGCGAAAAAACTCGAAAAAATTGAGTCAATATAGTATCCAAAAAAATCTGATTGTAGATATCAAAAAATCTAGGATTATTTGAGTCGATACAGTATCAAAAAATTCTGAAACACATCGAGTCGCGTATCGAAAAATCTTAAGTATGGAAAAAAATGACAAGGGACTGAAAAATGTCAAGTATCAAAAACCGATAAGATATCGAAAAATTGAAAAAAAAACGAAACTCTTAAAAAAAATTGAAAACATCGAAAAAATCAAAAAATAAAATAAAAAAAACATCATAAAACTAAAAGAAAACTTTGAGAAACTTGAAAAGAACTCGAAAAATTTGGAAAACTCGAAAAATTTACAAAATTCGAAAGATTTCAAAAAAATTTAAAGGTCGAAAAACTCAAAAAAATTCAAAAATTCGAAGGAATTCAAATAATTGGAAAATGCGATAAAGTCATTAAATTTGAAAATGCCGAAAAATTGAAAAATTTAAATGGGCGTCGAATGCAAAGTGAACAAGGCGTCAGATGCAAAAATGTGACATGCAAGGTATTGAAAAATCAAAAAAAATTTGAAAAAATCAAAAAACTTGAAACAACTCGAAAAATTCTGAAAAATTAGAGTCGAGTATTGAAAATTTTAAGAGTATAAAAATTTACAAGGGATCAAAAAAAGAAAGTATAAAAAAAAAAAACTATCAAAGGTGCAAAACTGTACAAGGATCAAAAAATTGGATCGAAAGAATTAAGGGTCGGATGGAGGGTGGCGCATGCAATGAAAAATGAGGGTCATCGGATGGAATGAGGAGTGTCGGATGCAATGAGGGCTGTCAAATGAAAATGACAAATGAAAATTTAAAAAAGACGTGTAAGATCTCGAAATTTTCAAAAAATAGAAAAATTGAAAAAATTTCAAAATTCGGAAAACTCAAAAAATAGAAAAACTCTAAAAAAATTACAAGAGATCAAAAAATGGAAAGTATCAAAAAATCACATGGTATCGATAAAAATCAAACTTGGAAAAACTCAAAAAATGAGGAAAAACGTTAGATGTAATCTGGAGATCCGCGGATGCAATTTTAGATGGGCGTCGGATGCAACTGTTGAGGGCGACAGATGTAAATGCAGATAAAAGTTGTCAGATGCAACTTAGATGGAAGGGCATCGGATGCAAATTGAGATGGGAATGATCTGTCGGATGGAATTACTGGCAGATGGATTCGTCGGCTCCAGAGATAATAGCTCGTCGGTTCTCCCTTTGAAAATGGCGTGCAATGGGAACGTGTCAAGGGAGAAGTGGTTTCAAAAAAATATTTGGGAGCAGTGTGTCGGTGGTTTTCGTGAAATCTGGGTGGTGTTTGATGCAGATCGGAACTCAGAGACACGATTGAATGCGTGCTTGAAAAAAAGGTCATGGCAAGACAGAAAGCAGACAGTAAAAAATAGAACGAATTGGAAGATTTACGGGCATAAACGAGTTCGTGGAGCATAAAAGAAAGATGGCGACCACCAACGACAACGCAGCATCAGATTGTTAGAAACTCCAGAAATTCGAAAGTCATGAAAAATTCAAAAATTGAAAAACTCGAAAATTAGACTTGAAAAAATTGAAAAATTAAAGAAAAAAGTCCAAAAGTCGAAAAATTCGAAAAAAAATTGAAAAAATCGAAGAAATTCAAAAAACTCGGAAAACTCGAAAATTTTTGAAAAAAAAAATCGAAAAATTTCAAAACTTGTCTTCAGAGAGATTTTTTGGGCAGATCGTCGGATGCAATCATTAGAGAAAGTCTTGTTGTGCAGTTCGTCTGATGCAATCATCAGACACAATTTTTTTGAAAAAATACTGAAAAAATTGAAAAATTACGATAAACTCGAAAAAGCTCTAAACTCAAAAAATTTCTAAGAGACTCGAAAAATACAAAAACTCAGAAATCTCGTCGGGTGCAGTTGCCGGAAAAAATTTTGTGATTTTTGACAATTGGCGGATGCACAGCGGATGGAAAACTGGTAAAAATCGAAAAAACTTGAAAATCGAAAAATCAAGAAAAACTCGAAAAAAACGAAAAAAAACGACGGATGCAAAAATCGAGAAACTCGAATTATGACTGGTGGCGCCCATAAACGCGAGATAGCGGTGTGGCGGTGGGTTTCCGGAATGTCTAAAGTAAGTTCGCTAGAGACGTTCTGAACGAATCACGATATGAGAAACAATAATCTGGAATGCGTGTTTGGGGAAATAAGGAATGCAAGACAAGAAGCAAGCAATTATTAACGAGCAAAAACTGGAAGATGGGCTTGTAAAAAACGAGTTTGATGGATCAAAATGCAAGAAGGCTGCCAAAGGACGCCAATGTTAGGGCAATTATCTCCTGTATCTTTGTTTACTGATTCACCAGCTGTGTGTGCTTGGATTCTACTTCTTCAATGTTAGCGCTAGAAACTCCTTGTCTCTACTAATCTCCTAGCGTCTCTTCATTCTCTATTTGCAACGATTCTGACCTTGTGTGCTGCTATTCTTCTGACAGAGAGTCTGCTAAGCAACAATTATGTCTGGTAACGAGTCTATTATGTAGTATAGCAGCTGTCTCTGTTAGTATAATGGTAGTGTATCTCGCCTGTCAGAGGCACACCTATGACTTGATTCGATCCTTAATTGGCAGTGGTAGCTCATCTTGGATAGAGATCTATCAAGACTCGATTTTCTACTTTCTACAGTTCTGTTTCAAATTGATTCTTGATTGTTTACAAAATGCAGATTATTATTAATCTAATCTACAAAAACATCAGGGAACTAAACTAAATCTACTCCTACCGAAATCACAAAACATCAACACAACAACCTTTAACTGAAATCTCAGAACCTACAAAGTGCTTCTTACAACTATCACTCAACAATTGTAAGAAGATCTCCTCAGGGAGCCAAAAACCGAGAAACATCAAAAATCAGTAGAATAGGAGATCAACCTCCAAGTCCTGCAAATCTACCAGATATTAACACAAATGGGAATCCTACAAAGTGCTTCTTACAACTGTCACTCAACAGTTGTAAGAAGAACTCCTCAGGGAGCCGATAACTAAGAAGCATCTGAATTGAGTAGAATGATGGATCAGCCTCCAAGCCCTGCACATCTACCTAATACTAATCCCAAAACAATCCTTAAGAGAGAATTAATAGCAACAAATACATTCATACATCAGTACCCAAACTATATACATGAAGATGGAGCATGGAAGGAAATACAAGTAGTAGAATCTTCAATTCAAGGAGCAACAGCATTTCAGTACATAAAACATGCTATGAAACTCGTGGTGGAGGCTTCTATCTATACCCATGAGCTGTAGAACTCAATGTATCTTAATTTGTAGTCCACCTCTTGCAACTGACTGTATAATGATTTGAGTTCCACCTCTTACTTGATAATAGGAGGCCTCTTTATTAAAAACATAATTCAAGTTGAGAGTCTCTAAAATACTAGCTCCCACATGGCTATCCATCTTCCGGGAATTACCATGGGGCTCACAGAATATTCATTTATCCTAGCACTAATAATTATCATGCTCTCAGACTCGGCTCTCAACTTCATTTATGCTGGAAACCCTTTTTGGGTGATGAGACACTGCGTCGATACCTCAGGGGCATGGCATCAGCTAACAATCATCATCACCATCTAAAGTAGGATCCATAACATCATCATCAAGATTGTTAGATCCATCCACATCATCATTACTTAAAGACACTTTTGGAATGTTCCCCTCATCAAAAATGACATCTCTACCAATAATCACCTTATTAATAGTAGGACTGTAAACCTTGTAGGCTTTACTCACCTCACTATATTCAAAAAATATACCTTTCCTTGAAGATGGATCCTTCTTTGCCCAATAATCAAGAGTTATATTGACATAGCATGTGCATCCAAAAGTGCTAAGAAAGTGATACTCGGCCTCCTCTTGAATAGCATCTTAAAAGGTGTCCTTCCATCCAAAATAGCACTCGGCCACCTATTGCACAAGAAATTAGCACACAACAAAGCTTGATCCCAAAATGGCCTAGCACTTAACCTCAAGAGCATGCACAATTGCCAGCATCTCCTTATCATGAGTAGGATATGACGCTTCCTTATCAATGAGTTTCCTACTTTCATAAGCAATAACTCCATCTGATTGGCTCAAAATAGCTCCCAATCCTGTGCCACTGGCATCCACTGTAACCAGAGAGGTAAGTTGAAATTGGGTTGCACTAGTAACGAAGCCGTTACCAACGATTCCTTAAGAGCTTCAAAAGCCACCTGAGTTTTCTCATTCCATTCAAACTTGTCCTTTCTCAGAAGATGGGTAAGCGGTGCTACCACTTTTGAGAAGTCCTGAATGAATCTTCTATAATAAGATGCTAAACCCAGGTCAATTCTCTGATGTTGTTAGGTGAATTCCAATTCTTGATTGCCTCAATCTTCTTTTGGTCCACCTTGATTCCCTCCTTGGACACAATATGTCCCAAATATTCCACCTCATCTCGAGCGAATTCACATTTGGTTATCTTTGCAAACAACTTGTATTCTCGAAGAATACTTACAACTATATCCAAATGTTTCGCATGCTCTTCCATGTTCCTGCTATATATCAGGATTTTGTCAAAGAATACCAACACAAACAAATAAAGGTAAGGTTCAAAAATTCGATTCATAACAGCTTGAAAACTGGCAGGAGCATTAGTTAGTCCGAATGGCATAACTTTGAATTCATAATGTCCCCTGTCAGTTTGGAAAGCTGTTTTATGCTGATCCTCTTCTTTGACCTTAATTTGATGGTATCCTGAACGTAAATCTATCTTTGAAAAAACGCTATCTCCCTTTAATGCATCCAACAAATCATCCACTCTAGGGATTGGATATCTGCTTTTGATGGTCACATTGTTAAGAGCTTGATAATCAATACACATCCTGAATGTTCCATCCTTCTTCTTAACCAACAACACGGGAGAGACAAAAGGTGATTTACTTCAAACAATAAATTCTTGTAAGAGTAACTCCTGAACCTGTTTATGGACTTCTTCTTTCGGCCTTTAATAGTCTGTAAGGTGGTAAATTGACCGGTTTAGTCCCCGATTCCAATTCAATGAGATGGTCCACAAATTTGGTAGGAGGTTCCCCTTTGGGTAACTGATCAGCAAACACATCAGAAAATTTATCCAAGATCTTCCGAATTTTCAGATCTTTCACACTTTGTTTTACCTTGGCCAATGGTTTTGTTTTTTTTCCTTGACTTGTCCTTCAACTTCTTCAATCCTGAGCACAAACATTTCCACATTTGATCTAGACAACCTTTGAGCCTTCTCTACAGATTTCAGCTGCAAAGTTGAACGTGAGTAGATTGAACGCTGTGTAGTACAAATTGGCGTTCTCCTTGTCTGAAGCTCATCAGTCCTTGATCGAAATTGATTGTTACATTTTAGAAGGTCTTAAGCCATTTCACCCCTAGTATAACATCAATTGGACCCAACTCCACAATATGGAAACTCGTTTTAAGAGTATAATCCTCCATTTGTAATTATCAAATGTCATGTGCCAAATCTAAGCAAATAGCAATGACAATGGGAGTAAAGCTAAGAGCAAGAAAAGTACAAAGCATTCAAGATAGCATATCCATAGAAAGCTAGAAACACAAGGATCTCCAGAGAATCACAATAGAAATGAAATGAAGAGTACAAAACAATGTAAATGAGCATGGATTCATGTAGATAAGGCACATGAGACCTAGCAAAGGAAATCCATAGCTCATATTCACAAGGAAGAAGCTAGAAGCTCTCACTTGCAAATGAGCCAAAAGATCCACAAAATGATGTCTCTTGCCTAGTTATAGGCAATGCTCTTACTTAACTTAACTTACTATCTTGAGATTGCAAATGGATCTTCAAGATCAAATACAATGCCAATGGAGCAACTGATCGAAGGAAGACAAGACTGGTAGCACGAGGATTCACTCAGATTCCCAATGTCGACTACAGCGAGACTTTCAGTCCAGTAGTCAAGCATTCGTCGATCCGAATGCTCTTGTCTTATGCTGCAGTTGTCAACCTCGAAGTATATCAACTTGATGTGCAAACAGCCTATCTGAATGGAGTTATACAAGAAGACATCTACATGATCCAGCCCGAAGGATACGTTCTGGAAGGTATGAAGAATCATGTCTGTAAACTCCACAAGGCATTTACGGCTTGAAACAGTCTGCCAGAGCTTGGTTTCAGAGGATCAACACATTCCTCATCGAACAAGGATTCAAACCAAGCATTGCTGATTGCAACGTCTATTCCAAGTCAGTGCAACAATCCTTCATTATCATCACCTTATATGTGGATGATACGTTGCTCTTCAGCAACAATACCAATATGGTCCAGGATTCTAAGCAGATGTTGTTTTCAGAGCTTGACATGACTGATCTGGACGAAGCTCACTTCTGTCTAGGCATTCAGATCCACAGAGACAGAGCGAGACGACTGATTTACATCACTCAACAAAGGTATTATTGTAAATTAGCTCACTCACCGATGGATCCAGACTTGCATTTGTCAAAGGACCAATGTCCCCAAACCAAGCAGGAAGAGGAGCAGATGAGGGAGTATACTTATCGATCGATACTTCGATCTCTCATGTACGCAATAGTCTATACAAGACTATATATCTCTTTTGCAGTAAGCTCACTCAGCCAATATATGGCTAATCTTGGCATTACCCATTGGAAGGCTCTCATAAGAGTCATGAGGTATATTCGAGCTACCATGGACCAGTGCATCTGCTATGGAGATGTCAGCAACGACAATATTCATCAGCTTAGTTTCTCTTAAGATGCAAGTTGGGGAGGAGATGTAGACTATTTTGTTAATGTTTGGCTACGTAATCAGAACGACCGTGATTTCTATCACTAACATTTTGTTCGTTTCTGATAGGCATAGTCATGCTTAGGGAAAGAGTAATATAGCTCATTCTGCTGTGAATTAACACTCTCTATTTGAGTTCATTTCTCGTTCGAGTTTCGAGTTCTCTCCTTTTTTTGTGTTCGTTTTCTTTTCGAGCTATTTTTGTTTCTCACACACGACATGCCCTCTTTCTCCAACAGTCTGCAGTGAGTAGTTTTCACACATGTGAAACTGTTGCAAGTACAAAGGACTAAGAGAATGAATGATTGCACACTAAACTAGCTTCTAGTCCAAAAACAATGTGATGGAAAACATTGGCAAGCTAGTTAGCAACAAGGCAAGAGCATTCATCACAATTTAGCTATCATTACACATTAAATATATCAAAATGGAAGCTTTACTTGAAGAAGTGTATACTTGAGGTACAAAGCCACCTTATTTATACTACAAGAGGCCTTCTAGAACTCGTGGAGAGAGAGATCAATCTAGATGCCACATTGCCTCTAACTCTCTACTAGATGACAAAAAGAGAAATGGATAAGAGTTGAGAATCTCTCTTTTTGAGAATCCTTGACCTACAAGAGTAGCCTCAAATGCTTCTTGATAGGTTCTAGACCTACACATCACTATGAAGACTAAAATGTAACTTGACTCTAATTGAGAAATTACTTGACTAGTCTATCTCAAGTTTGGACAAACCTCAAAACTTGAATCTCTAAGTTTAATGTTATTTTATTTTATAATACTTTCACAAGGTGGAAAATATGATAGAATTGGGTTCACTAGCTCGTGGGTATAGATAGAGGCCTCCTCCACGAGTTCCATAGCATGTGTTATGTACTAAAGTGATGTTGCTCTTTGAATTCAAGATTTTACTACTTGCATTTCTTTCCATGCTCCATCTTCATGCATTTAGTTTGGGTATTGATGTATGAATGTGATTGTTGTTAATTCTCTTTTAAGAATTGGTTTGGGATTGGTATCAGGCAGATGTGCAGGGCCTGGATACTGATCCACCATTCCACTCAATTCTGATGTTTTCTGGTTTCTGGCTTTGTGAGGAGTTCTTCTTACAACTATTGAGTGATAGTTGTAACAAGCACTTTTTAGGATTCCCGGTGGTTCAGTTGAATGCTCTGAGTTGATTTATGATTTTAGTAGGAGTAGACTCAATTTAGTTCTCTAATTTTTATGTATAAGCCAACACGCTGCATCAGAAAAGAATTATTCTGCTACAGAGAGAGAAGCACTAGGGATGATTTATTTAGTAAAGAAATTTAGACATTATCTTTTAGGATACCCTTTTGTTTTTCACGTAGATCACTACGCATTAAAACATTTAGTGAATAAACTTGATCTTTCGGGTAGAATAGCTAGATGGGTATTATTATTAGATGAGTTTAATTATGAAGTAGAATTAAGAAGAGGCAAGGATCATCAAAATGCTGATTATATATCCCGCCTCCAAACAAATCAATTAGAACCCATTTCTGATGAATTTCCAGATGAACATATAATGCGTATTCAATCAGAAACATCAATTTATATGGACGTCATTAATTTGTTACAGGACCAGATATATCCTGAACATTTTAATAAACAGCAAAAAACTGTTTTTCTTTCTAAGGTAGGACCTTATACGATTGTAAATAGTATATTGTATAAATTAGGAGTTGACGATAGTCTCCGCCGATGTTTAGAACCAACCGAGACAACCGCTGTAATAAGTGCATTACATGAGGAAGATTCGGGGGACACTATGCTTTTAAAAACACTGCAAAAAAAATTTTCAATGCTAAATATTGGTGGCCTACCGTCTATAGAGATGTTAAATTATTCATTAAAAAATGTGATGCATGCCAGAGGATGGGGAAACCCAGCTTCGCAACACATTGGCCGCTTACTCCAATTATCCCCTTAGCACCCTTTGAGAAGTGGGGGATAGATTTTGTAGGACCTACCAAACCGATCACACGTAAAACTCGTCGTCGTTACATACTCGTTGCCACAGACTATGCTACCAAGATGGTAGAGGATGAAGCCACAATTAAGAACGATGCTAAGTCTGTAGCAAAGTTTTTATTCCAAAACATTATTATGCGATATGGTTGTCCCTTAGAACTTGTTAGCGATAGGGGAACCCATTTCCTTAATCAGACCATTGAAGCCATGTTGTCATATTTTTCTATTACACATCGCCAAACCACTCCATATAATCCAAAAGCAAATGGGCTTACCTAGTGGGCAAATGGAATTCTATGTAAAATTTTTGAATAAAGTAATGGAAACACATTCTTCTGATTGGGATCAGAAGTTACAGTCTGTCTTATAGGCATATAGAATTGCTGAAAAGATTACAACTAGGCAGACTCCATACTATCTTGTGTATGGAATGCATCCCATACTACCAATAGAATTTGAAGTTCCGACGTTTCGTATTAGTAATGAAGAGCGAATGGATGAACACGATAGTCTCTGGGAGCGGATGATTTCTTTGACGCAACTGGAAGAGGATCGTCGTCTTTCATTAATCGAGACTGAACGAGTTCAGAGTAAAAGAAAATAAACTTTTGATCAATCTATTAAGAAAATAAAAATTAAACAAGGGGACTATGTGCTTTTGTATGATAACAGACACATGTTGTTTTCTGAAAAATTACATACCAGATGGATGGGACCGTATAAAGTCATAGAAGTTTTTAATAATGGATCACTTCAGTTAGCTGATCTCCAAGGACATTTACTTGACACTCGAGTAAATGGTTCAAGGGCGAAGCGCTACTATGACTAATTTTCGGTGCATCATTTTTACCGAAGTTTTTGCGAAAATGCCGAAACCAGGTTACATTTTAGCGAAAATGCCAAAAATACCAAAGCGTTGCTGCATTGTTTGTATTTTGTGAAAAACCCGAGACCTTTGTTACATTTTATACTTTGCGAAAAACCTGACACTACATTGGAATACTATGTATTAAGTGAATTTACCATTTTAGAAATGAAAATTGTGACACTTACCTTCGCATTTTTTGGGATTTTCTACCTTCTGACACCTTCGCATTTTTTGCATAATATTATTGAGTATGTACCTTCAAAACGAAGGACATGCTTCCATTTAATATTAGTCTAATCCACCGAAATATCATCAATACGTCTAAAACCTCAAACACTTTAGTTGTTGTCACTACCACTTTCCATCACTCTTGCTCTCCGATTTGCGAATTGTTGCGATCAAGCTCTTGTCCGCCATCGCTCGTTTACAACTGCAAGAACCATGGTGATTGTATTCAAAACGCACCCAAAACCAATGATACCAGTATTACAACCACTAGTTGTTCGAGCACGAATTGAAGGTCTTCTTCAATTTAACCCATCAGTAATTCTTACCGATTTGTGTTATGAGCTGATCCGCAAGTTGGGAAAAACGGAAGAAAGACATATTTCCACTATTGTCCGCAATCAAGAGATTGCTATTACAGAAGGATTTTACTGTCGTGCCTTAGGATTGCCTATGGACGGCAGTATGCCAGTTACTAAACCGGATTTTATTGCGGAGAGCAGAGTTTTCCAAGAAGAAGCTTATCTTGAAAAACCGGGATATAAACTCTCTCACATTAGAGATCCCAATCTCAAGAGCTTCATTCGATTTGCTCTTGCTTCTATCTTTTTACCGGAGCAAGAGTACACTATCTCAAATACAAATATGGGATACCTGCTGAGAGCTTTAAATGGAGAGCCGATTGCCTTCGGACAGATTGCTTTCAAGCAATTCTGTAAATTAGTAAAAGTTAATCAGTTTTTCAGACTGGGTCAGTAGATGGGAATTTTATGTATGCATGCTGGTGTGCTGACAGTGCAGGAAGACATCAGGATTGCACCAGTGCTATTAGAACTAGCCCCATCAATTGAGGCCGAATCCCAGATGCAGACATCAAAGGCAACCACCGTAGCAGCCACATTATCATCATCAAGTCAAGGGAGCTTAGTGAGAATGACTTCTCCATCATCCCAGTATACGCAATTGACCAGCACAGACGGAAATAGGGATGCAGAAGAGGAAGCGGAGGACACAACTGATCAGGAGCATAATCAGGCTGATATACCACAAGAGCCAGCACCAGAAGGAGCAAAACAACTTCCTGATGACCAGTAGGGCAGCGAAAGTGACGTCGAGGCACCAATCTTTGATGCCGAATTATATCAAAAGGTTTTCGGAACACTACTGTTGGATACACAGACAACTATTCAGCATCTTGCCAGCTTGGAGAAAGTATCCAGGAAGCTGGGATCAAAGTATGAAAGAGTCCATGCAGACCTCACCCGAAGGGATATAAAGCTGAGCGAAACAAAGGCTAAGCTGGCCTATAAAAACGAAGAACTTGAAGCAGCCCAAGCAGAGCTGAGCAAAAAAACATAGAGCTTGAAGAAGCAAAAGGAAGGCAGGACACTACGTTCAAAGTGTTGGAAGAAATGCAAGAGCAGTCCAATACCTTCGAAAGTGAAAATATATTGCTTAAACAACAACTTGAGACCCTGCAGGCTTCTTTTCAGGAGGAGAGACGTGTACGAACTACTCTTCAGAGTAGTAATGCGAAGCTGAGTAACGAACTTAGTAGTGCTCAGGATTCAATTGTCCAACTGCAAAATTTTGCAGAAATGTTAAGAAGAGGCAATCAAATATACAAGAAATAGGCCGAAGAGGCGATACTATGGCAAATCAGTGGCAAAGTCACACTAGGTGCCTGCGTGATTGATCCAGTAGCATGGAAGGAAATCCAGGAGAAGATGATCCAAACCTTCTAGCTGCAATATCTGCTGCCACAGATGATTGCTCATGAAAAGTTGAAGGAAGAGTTAGAAGAGGCCAAATTTCAATCAGGCCAAATGTAGATTTTTGATGCGGAAGAACCAGCACAAGGCCAAGATAAGGAGACACAGACAGATGAGCCAACACCGGTTATGTCAGAAAAGGCCATCCAAATGGATACCATCTACAGGCAAATTTAGAAGGATCAGGAGACACAGACCGAATCCAAGGAGGTTGTAGAGGTACAAACTGCTGAAGACCAACCTGAGGCATTAAGTATCATTCCATATCAAGCTCAGGCATCACCAAGTGCAGCAATTGTAAAGAAAAACAAGATTGTGTACTCACTACTAAGGTCAGAATAGGCCTATTATGCACTTTGTAAATTCATATTTTGAGTAGAAGTTGAGACATTCTATAAGAGACGCAATAGAAGTTCAGAACTGACATTTGACGGTTCATAAGCGACATTGAGACTGAAGAACATTCCTATAAGGACAACACTTTGTGCCATTGTACATACGCATTTCTACGTAGAGCTGAGTATCAATAGAGAGTGAAGAGCAAGTTCCTATAGCTTGAGCATTCTTTCCCTCTGCTATATTTCACAGAATTACTTCTTATCATTTGTGCGAATACACTCTGTATGATCTGTGATTGATTGTGATACTGTTCTGTTTGCGTCACACACATTTCTTATGTTATACTGAATTTTAGTTACTCTAACATGGATTTTCAGGCGACACCAGCAAATAACAATTTTGACTAATGTGTGCAGGGAATTAGTCGAAGCTGTTAAGCATAACCTTTAGTAAAACTTCCTTCAAACTCTGAATGAGCTATGTGTTCAGATAATGAGATTGGTTGATATTTTGATTTGTTTGCTTTCTACAATAAGAACTAATCCTCTGTGTTTGATTAAGAAGAATCCTTAGCCAATGTGATTCTACTTGATGAATCTATTTGCTAGTTGCTATCTATTATGACTATTTACCTGATGTCTGGAGAGCTTGGAAGATAAAGTAATTTTAACAATTGCAGACCTTGACCAATTCGTTTCATCATTGGTGTTCTTGGATGCCAATTTACCCAAATATCTTTGGATAACCAGTTACGTCGTTGTAGTATTCATTGTGAATTTTATACATTCTAGTCTATTTACCATCATACATACATTTAGCATGCAAAGGATGAGATTATTCTATCTCTTGGAGAACGATCAAACCTTTTATACTACGTAATTCATTGCTTTTGTGGAAATCTATAACGACTAGGCCACCACAATCACATTGTAGAGAGTTTAGGATATTTGTGCATATCCAAGTTTCTTAAAGAATCATGTCACTTCACAATTGATTCTTGCATATACTTGAGATATTGGTCTCATAATCAACTACAGAGCAATTGTGAAAAATATGGTCCAACAACATGCTTCAACCATCAACATCTTTCAACCACGAGATTCTAGTTTAAGAAATTTACCCAAAGACTCAACCGACAACATCAACTGACAGAACCGCCATATGAGTTCTTCATTCAATGATAGTCCAGCTTGGATACTATCAAAGATCTAGAGCTAGCAGCTGCATGTGCCTATATCACCAAATGTGCAGCAGTGAGACAATATTCATAAAGAGGAATGTAGATTGTAGACCAGATGAGCCAGACCAGATGAACATCACTTGTCACTTCTTCACAACAGCTACAGCTGATGGATACTCAACAGCCACAATCTCCACAAGTGCAATTACTTGCTGCTACCAGATCTAGGTTCCATCAACAACCAAGACATTACCACTACTAACATCATCCCCTCGCATCCAACAAGCAGTTGATTTTGTGGTAGCATTCCAACAGCCGCCATAGGCAAAAGATTCAGGTGAGGGAGAAAGAGAGCTATCTACAACCACACAAGCAGAAGATACACTTGCAGTTGATCCCACTCAAGAAGACAAAGATTAAGAAGATAGATGGGCAATTTAATGGGACTCAACCAGGAAGAGCACCCCAATCATAAACCTCAGGCTTCTAGCACCAGGAAGATGAAGATCCTTAAGGAGGGAGAAGTACAAGTATTGGAAAATCAGTCTTCTCCTTCAACCACTCCTACATCCACATCATCCACATTCCATCATCCAGTTCTCTTGCCACAACATCTGTATCTACTTCCATGTATGTTTTTCGCTGCTCTAGGCTGTGGGACTTACTTCAACCTTTTTTCTCTCATGTGTGTTATATCATCCATATCATCTACCAATATCACTACCACCAAAACTTCCATCATTAGAATACCACCAGTGCCACGTTACCGTACATCTTTTTGTTATTCCACCATCTCACCATTCATCTCTTTTCAAAATCTATACCAAGGCAGCTAAAAGATCATTACAGTGTCTTGCGGAGACCACCTACCACCTACATTATTGGTTGGTCAATCAGAAAGAAAGCATGTGAAGCTACAAGAAAAGATAATAAAAAAGAAAGAAAAAAGAATCAAAGAGATCCAGCTGAGAAGGCCAATACAAAAGAAAAGATCGAGAAGCAGACAAAGATCTTGGCCGAGTTTCAGCAAATAACAGATCAAAGGAAAAGATGAAGACAACAGTGGGCCTGCAGGATAAAGTGAGCTCCATACCAAATAATTAGTGATCAAAGCGACACTACAAAGATTTGAAGCTGCAATTGTGATATTGTCAAGTCCTTCACCTTCCACCAAATCCTCATCATGTTTTCCTACCTTCATCAACCTATATGTTCCATCTATCTCTATAACCAATTTCATAATCCCTTGAAGACTGATAATCCAAGATTTGTGCAACCTACCAATTGAAGGTTCTCCACTTCTCGTCGAGACAAGAGTGTTGATGAGGCCAAGACTTTGAATGGAAGAAGAACTGAGGAAACACCCTGAAGCAGAAGGAGAAGACAAAGAGTGCCAAGACAGTTCATGATTATTTGGCAAGACCTACAAGGAAATTGTCCCAGAAATCCAGAGAAAAGATTCAAAGGCAATTTTCAGAGGACAATATGTTTAGATGATCGAGAGCTGCTATACGAACAAGCTTATACCAGTGATTAGGCCGTATTTGGGACCCATTCCGTTGCATAAGAACGAGATTCATCATATTTGAAGCCATCGAAAAGGAGATAAGCTATGAAAAGTCTCTTGACACAAAGAAAGCTGAAAAGAACAAGTAGGAAACTCTCAGTTATGCAAAGCTATCCTGATAATCTGCTGCGACCTTGAAGTGTTGCCGAGAAGCGTGACGTTATCAACCAATAAGTTTTTGGTTTTACATAGGAAAATGTTGATCCATGCCTTTCCAAGAATCAAGCGTCAAAGCTGAGGCATTGCAGTGGGACCTGCAACACTATAAGGGGAGGATAATGTGAGCTGATGCCATGTCCCTGAGGTATCAATGCAGTGTCTCATCAACCAAAAAGGGTTTTCAGCAGAGATGAAGTTGAGAGCCGAGTTTGAGAGCACAAGAATGATTAGTGCTAGGCTAAATGAATGTTCTGTGAGCCCCATGTTAATTCCTGGAAGATGGATAGCCATGTGGGAGCTAGTAATTTAGACTCTCTCAACTTGAATTATGTTTTTAATAAAGAGGCCTCCTATTATCAATTAAGAGGTGAAACTCAAATCATTATAGATTGGGGTTCATTGAATTGCAAGAGTTGGACATTAAAATATTATACAATTGAGTTCTACAGCTCGTGGGTATAGATAGAGACCTCCACATGAGTTTCATAGCATGTGTTATGTACTGAAATGTTGGTGCTCCTTGAATTGAAGATTCTACTACTTGCATTTCCTTCCACGCTCCATCTTCATGCATATAGTTTGGGTAGTGATGTATGAATGTGTTTGTTGCTATTAATTCTCTCTTAAGGATTGGTTTGGGATTAGTATTAGGTAGATATGCAGGGCTTGGAGGCTGATCCATCATTCTACTCAATTCAGATGCTTCTTAGTTATCGGCTCCCTGAGGAGTTCTTCTTACAACTGTTGAGTGACAGTTGTAAGAAGCACTTTATAGGATTCCCATTTGTGTTAGTATCAGGTAGATGTGTAGGACTTGGAAATTGATCTACTATTCCACTGATTTCTGATGTTTCTCAGTTTCTGGCTCTCTAAGGAGTTCTTCTTACAACTGTTGGGTGACAGTTGTAAGAAGAACTTTGTAGGTTCTGAGATTTCAATTAAAGGTTGTTGTGTTGATTTTCAGTGATTTCAATAGAAGTAGATTTAGTTTAGTTTCCTGATGTTTCTGTAGATTAGATTAAAAATAATCTATATTTTGTAAACAATCAAGAATCAATCTAAAACAGAATTGTAGAAAGTAGAAAATCGAGTCCTGATAGAGCTCTATCCAAGATGAGCTACCACTGCCAATTAAGAATCGAATCAGGTCATAGAGGCGGGACACACTACCATAATACTAACAAAGACAATTGTTATACTACATAACAGACTTGTTACCAAATAGAACCATTGTTTAGTAGACTCTCTGTCAGAAGAATAGCAGCACACAAAGTCAGAATCGCTGCAAATAGAAGAAGAAGAGGCACTAGCAGATCAGTAGAGACAACAAGATTCTAGCGCTACCATTGAAGAAGTAGAATCCGAGCACACATAGTTGGTGAATCAGTGAACAGAGACACAAGAGATACTTGCGTTAACAATGATGGACCTTCATCAAGTCAAAAGACAAGGAGAACATCAAGGAAAAGGCAAACACCTTCAAGGCTCACATATGATGAGAAAATGGTAAGCAAGTGGAAGTGATTCATTTTGCTTTGCTCACATTTTTTGGTGGATCTTCTTGTGTAGATGATGCTATGCAAGTAGATAGACGTTTTTATGATTTTACAGAAAATAATGGATCTGAAAAAGAGATCTTAGTCAATGACTTTGATGGTCAAGTGGAAGATCAAGAGGCTGATCTCAAAGGGCTTCAACAACACAAAAGGAAAGTTGGCAATTTGGAGCTAGTCAAGAGCATAAAAGGAGAGTCAATTGGCAAAGATGTTTTGGATCTACTTTTTCAAGTTATTTAAGACTCAAGTAAGGTCAAAGGAGCAACAAGGAAGTGTTATTCAAGTTTACTTTACTTGTTCCGTCTCATGTTTGAGCAATTTCATGTGGATGTGTGCATATTGTCAAGATATGGTAAAACTAGCTAAATTGGTGAGCATCATTTTGATGTTGAGTTTGTAGTAGAATTCTTGGCTGGTTTTGCTGATGGAAATGAAGCTGTTGGAGGTCCATTATATCACTTATTCATGATCAAGTCATCAAGTGATGATGGCATCTTGTGGAAAAATGGAGATGGAGGCTCATTCATAGAGTGTCATGGTGGATACATGGCAAGAAAGGACAAAGAGGGACGATACAAGGAGGCAAATGGTTATCAATCACATTTCTTTTGGTTGCTGTAATCTTCTATAGTTTATAGCATGGAGGAATCATCTCATTTACATTCTATGTGATTCTTCATGTTCTATTTACATCTCATATCTTTGTGAGGGACTAAGTCATGGCTAAGGAGGTGGAGCTTCAACATGTGTCCTCAAGGGAATGTGTAGTTGATATCTTCACCAAAGCATTGGGAAAGGGCTGTTCTATCTTTTCATCGAGTTTCTTTCTCTGCTTGTCTGGTATGTGAATATACACTGTGCATCCAAATGTCTGAACATGTGCTAGATTTGGCTTTGACTTCCACCATATCTCATGAGGATTTTTATCCGGTATTCAAGATTTCAGAATACGATTCTGAAGATAATTTGATGTAATCACTACTTCTGCCCACAACGGTTTTGGTGCTTTCTCATGAGCCATCATACACCTTGCAGCTTCCAAAAGTGTACAATTCCTTCGTTCAACTAGTCCATTGTGTTGAGGTGTGTATGATGCAGTCTTTGTATGCATAATATCTCGATCAGTACAGTAAACCTTGAATTTGTTGAAAATGTACTCACCTCCACGATCTGTGCGAATTTGCTTTAACTTATTGTCTGTTTGCTTCTCAGCCCAATTTGTATACTCAACAAATTTTTCGAAAGCTTCAGATTTAGTACAAATAAAGTATACTACAGCGAACTTGCTGAAGTAATCAATAAACGTAATGAAGTATTTTGCATCACCCAACAACAATACTTCGAATGCTCCACAGATATCTGAATGCACAATTTCAAGTACCTTAGTTGCTATATAGACATCCTTACTAAAAGGTGTTTTAGTCATCTTGCCTTTAAGACACGATTCGCAGATAGTTCGAATTGGAGTACGCAATATTTCCGATGAACCAACAACAAAACCGCCAAAAGCAGTTATATTGAAGGAAGGCAAGATCACAAGATCAATGACGAAGAAACAAGCTAAGCAACATTATAATATGGTCCTAAAATGGAAGAATCTACCTCAAAAGGTTGATTCGAAGAATGTGCTACCCTTATTGGATAAAGACAAAGGAAAAGTCAAGGATGATTCTTCAAGTCATAATTCTTACAAGACATCACCATCTAGAAAGTCTTCACCTTCAAAGAAGAATTCATCTTCTCGAAAGTCATCACCTCCATGATCGATTCCTACTAAGAAAGCTAAGCAAAGATCTAAGACTAATCCTTTTGACTAAGAACAATCAGAGGAAGTCCAAAATGATATGCCAGAGCATTTCAAATGCTATACTCTAGATGATGTGGTTATCATGTTACCAAAAGTGCATTGTGAACTGGAAGAACAAGTGCTAGAATCTAAAGATGTTTATGATGGCCCAGCTAGGACGCAGCCTATGAATCTTGCGAAACTAGGAGTGTGAAGAATTGAAAAAGATTATCTATGTTAGATATAGGGGTCTTATGTTTTTTTTATATCAAGCATCTAGGTGTAGGATGCTGATAGGACCAAATTTGGAAAATGGCAAATTACCCATTTCCACTTGTAACGCCACTATTTAGCCAAAATAGAGTAAGAGGCTAAACTTGTGCCACTTAGAGTGTAGACAAGTGTAATACTTTTGTTTGATGAAATTTAAGAGGTCCAATAGGATTTAGAGGTGGAACCTTGAGGGGTCCAATAGAATTTGAGGTTTGCCTAAAAATGGTCCAATAGAATTTAGAGGTGAATGGATCAATGGTCCAATAGGATTAAGAGGTGGCAAAAGTGTGGTCCAATCATAGTTAAGCATAGTGGTAGCTCGTGGATCTACTAGTATCATTGTACTTCTCATTTGGATCTAATTGATTTTGAGATAGAGTGGATTTTGCGAGTTATTGGTTTTCTAGATTTCTCTCTCTACCCAAGGAGAGCAGCTTGTTTTTACTTAGATTATTTTTGGAACACTTCCCACACGTGTGAGTGAGAGTTGGAAGTGATTGAATGCATGTAGTAGTGTGTTTTTGCCATAGAATCAAAGATAGATCTTAAATCTCAATCTAGTCTTGATCTTGGTGCATCTACACACCTTAGGAGATCACAAGTACATGTTGTGGACAGTCCACACGTGTGAAATCAGTATCAGAGCCTACCTAAGGTTACCATACCTTTTGATCCATTTAAGTAAAAAATTTTCATCAATCTTGAGCTAGAAATTGTCAAGATCCATTTTCCTAGCTATCTTGTCTAATTTTGGATCAAAAAAGATCAATAGGGCATTGATTGGGCCTGACCTGGTACTATACAGAATCAAGTGCTTAGACACTTGTGAAGAACATCCAATTTTAGATTGAGAATTCTCTCTCATGCTTGATCCATTTATGTTGTTTGATAACTTGTTTTGAAGCTATCTTTGTCTAGTTTCTGTTGCAATCAGTTTCATTCCATTTGGTTGAGACAATCAAAAGTTATAAGCTTTTGAAGAGGTTTAGGTAGGGCACCTAGACCTGGGTGGACACATTTGGTTTGGTGAAGAGATTGCTTGTTAGATCTCTGTTGTATGGTTACCAATCTCATCTGTAAGTGATCTAGACATTGTTTTGAGATCATAGCCAATTTGTTTCATGCAATATCATTGAGTTTGAGTCAAATTTGGTTACTCAGTATATTTCACACGTGCTAAGAGTAAATGATCTAACTTTGTCTATAGTCCATCATTTGATGTGAAATAGATATTGTTTTAGAGAGATTTGTGTAGCTAGTGAGAATCAATTCACAAATAGTTGCAAGATCTTTCATAGGAGGAGATAGTACTTCATTATTGGATCCTATTGAGAGTGTGTAGCAACATTTATTGTTCATCATTTGAGTTTTCTTCACTTCAAATGGCTTCAATGAGTTCATCTTTGTTGGAACCAAGTGAAAGATTGTCCACTTCAAACTATTCAATTTGGAAGATGAGGATGGAGTCCATCTTGATCCTTCAAGACATGATGGACATAGTTCTTGGCCTTGAAGAAGAACCACAAGTTCTTCAAGAGGTTCAAAAATATAAAAAGAGAGCTAGGATGGCTCTCCACTACATTAAGATGAATGTCTCTAATGAGATATTGAGGGAGATAGGTACTTGTTCAACAACCAAAGAAGCTTGGTGTCAATTTTCAAAGAAAAAGGACAAATATTGATTGTACTATCAATCATTAAGAGTTATTGATTGCTTAATCCAAAGATCTATCAAGTTCTAGATGTTAGATCTTGATCTAGATGCTTTACACTATGATTTAAGCAAGAGCAATGGATCAAATGATCAAAAACATGGATGAGCATCCTCACACGTGCGGAGGACAGTACCTGTATGACCTTTTTACAGAGAGTAAAGTACATTAACATTCAAATGCATTTCATTCATCAAAACTCAAGACAAATGTGGAAATCTCAACAAAACTAGAATTTGCCAATGTCACATCAACTTGTTATTGATTTGGTTGATCTCTTGATCAAGTACATCCACGAGATGTGTACTGTGCAGCAGGTCTTCACACATGTGAAGAGTGCCTAGTCATTCAGAGCCCCAATGGGAGTCATATGTGCTCATTTTCCAAAGTTGACTATTCTATTTGGCTAGAAAACAAAAAGCTAGTCTTCCACATTTATAGGAATATTTTCTATAAAATAGGATCTAATGGAATCTTCCTATCTTATCTTCTAGAAGCTTATCCACACGTGTGAATGGTATCTTGACATGTGTGAGTAATAGCTCATTCACATGGAAGTCCAATCTATTTACAAAAATTTTGACCATTTTCAAGATTCTACTCAAAGATCATTGGAACACGAACGACTTCAAGGTGAATTAGACGCAACCACCCTTGAATGTGACTCCTACTTGCAGACACAAGTGCCTGATCACCCAGTCACACCGGATGAGATCAGATACTTGTTTCAAAAAGTTGAAACCTATCGTACTGCACTAGCGGGGTTTCGAGAGAACTTTGACAAACTCAAAAGGATGGCAACCACTGAGTTGGGCAAGACAAAGACAATTATCAAGCATTATGAGAAAGTAGTCGCTCAAGTGTTGGAAGTTGGGCCACAAATCCCAGTTCCGGTCATGCCGCAATTCTTCCCTCAGCACCAAGAAGAGACAGAAATAGATGCAAGGTTAGATGCAAGCATAGACCAAGGTGGAGCACCTGATATACCACAGACAACGTACACCTACTGGTCCATCTTCATCAGGGGCCAAAGTGATAGTTCAAAAACCGGTCACCATCGAGAATCAAATTCAGATTTTTTTACACCGACATCCGCATATGTCCTCGAGCGGTGGCTGGGTGATCAAATTCAAAACCTCTGAGATAGAGGTCAGAGAGGAATTAATTAGGCTACCCGCATTGGGAGAGCAGTTGGCATGGCTCACAACCATTTTTGAGAAAGCTCCAGATTCTATTACGAGCTATGTTGCCAACTCTCGCCAATTGCGAGTCGATCTCTATTATTTGCTAATGTCGGATCGCAATAAATGGAAAGATTTGGGTGTACCAATGGATCAAGTCACAATCCACACCCCAAATTGGCCCATTGTTCATCAAGTTAATAATTGCCAAATATCCGTGGATTTTCTCAAAGCCCTCCAATTTTATGGTGCTGAATACCGCAACTCGCCGGACCCAACTATGTGGCAATCGACTATCTTTGCAAATGATTTGTCCAAGGTGGCATCCAATGCTACCAGATGGGATGATTGCCTACTGTGAAAAATGCAAAAATAAGCTTGGTAGAGGCCAAAAATCTTGTATATAGGATGATTACACATGTGTGGAGTCTGTTCCCACGTGTGAAAATAGTATACTTGTCATGTACCATAATCATATAGGTTGTACATATAATTTAATTCACGTTCTAGTGGCTAAAAAGGCCAAAAACTAGTTTTCTAGACATATGACACATGGCATCAATCTATTGATTGCATGAGCCACATCCTTTAGTTAGGTGTCATCCCATGTGTAGAGGACAGCTCACATGTGTGGAATAAGCTGAAGTAGACGAATTTTGACTTCTAGAAGATTTTCAAGTAGATCACCATATAGAAGGAAAATGGACAAAAAGTGCTCAAAATAGAAGGTTTTGTCCAAGTGTCAGTTTTGCATGATGAATAATCATATGACAAAGCACCTTCACACATGTGGGATCAAAAGGATGATCAGTACCACGAGCTCTCACTTATTGTATATATAGAGCCACATTTGGCCATAATCATTGTGAGACACCAATCTTGGTTTTGGAAGCAATTTTGAGTGATTCTCTCCATTTGTCTACATTTGTTTTGATTGTTTTGAGGTGCTATCAATGTGTACTTGATTTTCAGGTTGGATTTTGTACTCAGACAGGGTTTCACACGTGGGAAACCAGAAAGTACACCTACCTTCAATTAATAATTGTTTTTGTTAGGATTTTGTGTCTAGAATTGATCTAGATTGATCTTAATCTCAAGTAGATTGATAGATCAAGTAATCTGACAACCAATCCCTCTTGAGGATCAGATTAAGATCCACTCTTGGTCCTTTTTGTACTTTTTCCACATGGTATCATAGCCTAGTACAAGAGGTTTTGTTGAAATTGATAGGGTTAATCCAAATCAAAGCCAAAATTAGTAGTTTTTTGGAAACTAGTCAAATTTTGTGTAGCGAGTTGGATTTGATAGCTATTCTCAAAATTTTTGGTCCAGATCTTGTTGTGGGCTGTAGGAACCCTTTTCACACATGTGAGGCCGTACAGCTCCGGTTTTGACTGATAAATTTCAACAATTTGTAGAATTTGACTCACATACCCAATTTGAGTGATTTTTGGTGCAAAATCAAGCATTGTCTATAGAGAGTCTAATCCCTTGATTAGTTCTTGGATTAGATCAGCCAAAAAATTAAAATTGAAGCTTGAATGAGGTGCATTAATTGATCTACTCTGATTTTTTGATTGTATGTTGAAGTTGAAAAGAGAAATTGCTAAAAATAATAGATTAAGGAGTGATTTTGCAAGGTTGAGACTAGAATCTAAATTTTCATCATTCTAGATTGGTTCATGAGTGATAGGATTGAGTGTATAAGCTTTCTAAATTGCTAGAAGACTTTAGGTTCAGATCTCTTAGAGAAACCATAAGAGTTTCTAGTGCTTTGTCACATTCAAAAATGGCATCAATGGGTGGGTTTTTGCTTGAAGCTAGTGAAAGACTTACATCCACTAATTATGCTACTTGGATAGTTCGAATGGAGTCTTTGCTTGTACTTCGTGATCTTTATGACATAGTACTTGAAGTGGAAGTAGAACCTCAAGGAGGAGTTGAATTGGCTAACTACAAAAAGAGATGTAGAGTTGCATTACACTGCATAAAAATGAATGTAAGTAATGAACTTTTGAAAGAAATATCATCTTGTACCACATCCAAAGAGGCATGGGATTCATTAAAAGCCATTTATGGATCCAAGAACACTTCAAGAATACTCATGCTTAGGAATCAAATCCTTCAAATCATGAAAGGAAGTAGTGAAAGTGCCCAAAATTATGTCTTTAGGATCAAATCTTTGAATAAAGAGTTGTCTTCTATAGATGATAAAATCAAAGATGATGAATTAGTTCAAATCATTTTGAATGGATTAGGAGATGATTATTCCAATCTTGTTCAAACCTTTGCTATTCAAGATTCACTTTCTGATATTGAAAAACTTCAAAGTGTGCTTGTTAGTGAGGAGAGTAGAATGCTTCATATCAAAAGTAGGATGAGTTCCTTATCTTTGAATGATGGTGATGAAAAAGCTAACTTTTCTTTGAAAGGCAAGAAGAAGAAGGTTCCATCCAAGAAGATTCAAGACATGGAGATGGAGAACAAAGATGGAGCGTCAAGTTCCAAAGACAAGAGCAAGAAGGACAAGAAGAAGCTAAAGTGTTTCTTTTGTGGAAAAAAAGGACATTTTGCATCCGAGTGCTACAAGAAGAAGAATGCCCAAGAGAAGGACAATCAAGGCAATCTTGTGCTTGAGGAGGAGGAAGAAGGCAATCTATCTTTGATGGTATCCTCACCACAAACATCTAATCAAGACACTTGGTGGATTGATAGTGGGGCAAGCTCTCACATGACTCACCAAAAAGACTACTTTTCTAATCTACTTTCTTACAATAGTTCTAAGAGATTTATCTTCACTGCAAGTGATCAAGAATGTGAGATTGTAGGTGTTGGATCCATTCCTCTATGTCTAGGATCATCTAAAAAAGTAGATCTAGACAATGTTATTTATGTACCTTCAATTACAAAAAACTTGTTGAGTGTAGGAAAACTTATGGATAGTGGATTAGATGTACATTTCAAGCATGGAGCATGTTCTATCTTGAAAGATGAAAAATGTATTGCTAGTGGTTTCAAGCAAGGGAGGTTATTCAAATTGGATGCTAATGTGATGGTTGGAAGTGTGAACATGGAAAGGGAGGAGCTCACTCAAGTGGAATTATGGCACAAAAGGTTAGGCCATCCTAACTACAAAGCTATGGAGACCATGGTGACAAAGGAGCTAGCAAGAGGACTTCCCAAAACCATATCCAAGTGTGGCAAGCTTTGTGAAGCTTGTGGACTCTCCAAATCTCATAAGCTTCCTTTCAAGAGATCTTTGATAAGATCTAATTCTCCTTTAGCCTTATACACTCAGATGTTCATTCATTTTCACATGAATCAAATGGTGGAGCTCTAATGTATGTCACTTTTATTGATGATAAATCAAGATACTCTTGGGTTTATCTCTTGTCTAAGAAAAGTGAAGTTTTTGAGTCCTTTGTAAAGTTCAAAACTCTTGTGGAAAAGCAACTTAATACTAGCTTGAAAGTATTAATAAGTGATAATGGAGGGGAGTACATCTCCAATAGGATGAAAGAGTTTTGTGAAACTAATGGCATAAAGAGAGAGTTTACTTGTACATATACTCTACAACAAAATGGAGTAGCTGAGAGAAAGAATAGGACACTATGTGAGTGTGCTAAAGCTATGAGATTAGCTGCATCTCTTTCTATTTCATTTTGGGGAGAAGCTATTTTATTTGCAAATTTTCTTTGTAATAGAATAACTGATAGTGCCATTAAAGGACTTACACCTTATGAAGTATTGTTTGGCAAAAAGCCAAATCTTAGTGATTTGAAAGTTTTTGGATGTATTGTTATGTACATATTCCTTTAGAAACAAGGAAAAAGGAAGATCCACTTCTTTCAAAGGCATCTTTGTTGGTTATAGTGAAAGTAAGAAAGCCTATAGGATATATGATCCTGTTACAAAAAATGTTGTTGCTAGTAGAAATGTACTTTTTGATGAATCTCTCCAAGCCAAAGGAAAGGTGACTTCCAACAACACTCAACTTGTCAATGATCATGCTATGGCCGAGGAAGAGCTTCATGAAGATGAAGACCAAGTGGAACCTACTCCAAGTCCAAGGGTGCCAAGAAGATCAACAAGGACAAGGATTGAGCCATCAAGGGTCACTTATAGTGACAAAGGGGAGCAAAGGGAAGATTCTCAACTACTCAACTCTTATACTTTCTTGACTACTATGCTTGAAGAACCAACTAGTTTTGAGGAAGCAAATAAGTCTCAATATTGGAGGAAAGCTATGCAAGTAGAGTTTGATGCATTAATGGAAAATCAAACTTGGAAACTTGTTGATTTACCTTATAGAAAGAAACCTCTTACTTGTAAATGGATATATAGATTGAAATATAATCAAGATGGTTCCATTCATAAGTACAAAGCTAGACTTGTAGCGAAAGGTTTTTTGCAAGTCAAAGGCATAGATTATGATGAAACCTTTGCACCTGTTGCAAAGCTTGTGACCATTAGATTAATCATATGTCTTGCAACTTCTTTCAAATGGGAGCTCTTCCAACTTGATGTGACAAATGCTTTCTTAAATGAATTCTTGGAAGAGGAAATCTACATGTGCCAACCCGAGGGCTTCATCAAAGATGGAGAAGAAGACAAGGTGTGTCTCTTGAAGAAGAGTCTTTATGGACTCAAGCAAGCACCAAGAGCATGGTACTCTAGGTTGCATTCCTATCTTATTTCCATTGGATTTGTTGTAAGTTTTTATGAACCATCATTGTACTACAAATGTAATGATGAAAAGATCATTATCTTAGTTTTATATGTTGATGACATTATACTCACAGGAAATGATCTAGATGGCATTAAGAATGTAAAAGTTTCCTTGTCTAGTGAATTTAAGATGGTAGGTCTAGGACTCCTTAAAGTTATACTTGGAATAGAAGTCACTAGAAGTAATGATTTTACCTTCATATGTCAATCTAAGTATGCTAGATCAATCTTAGCAAGATTTGGCATGATTGATTGTAAAGGAGTTGAAACTCCTATAGAACTAAGTGTAAAAGGTTCTAAGGAAAGTGATGAAGCATCCTTTGAGGACATCACTACCTATAGAATGCTTATTGGTTCCTTGATATACTTAACTATCACTAGACCAGATCTTAGTTTTTGTGCTGGCAAGTTGAGTCAATACATGCAAAGTCCATTAATGTGTCATTGGAAAGGGTGTTAAGGTACATCTCAGCTACAAAAGACTTTGGCATAGTTTATGAAAGGACTAATATTTGTTTGAGAGCATATTCGGACTCAAGTTTTGCAGGTGACAAGATGGATAGAAGATCCATAAGTGCATTTGCTACATTCTTATGTGGAGGAGTTATATCTTGGCTTTCCAAAAAGCAAGATACCATCTCTCTTTCATCAACAGAATCCGAATATAAAGCTATGACAACAACAACAAAGGAGGTTCTTTGGCCTAAAAGGCTTTTGAAGGAGCTACATGTGATCAAGGATGAAGACATTCCATGCATATATTGTGATAATCAAGCAGCTCAACAACTTGCAAACAATCCAGTCTTCCATGCTCGAACAAAGCACATCGAGATTGCACATCATTTCGTGAGGGAGAAAGTGCAAGCAAAGGACATCAAGCTTATTCATGTTTCATCATCAGATTTCATTGCTGATATACTTACCAAGGCATTGCCTAAAGATCCATTTATAAAATTAAGATTGGCTCTTGGAGTTAGAGATAGATCTATGCTAGATTTACCAAGCTAGATTTTTGAGGAGGAGTGTGAAAAATGCAAAAATAAGCTTGGTAGAGGCCAAAAATCTTGTATATAGGATGATTACACATGTGTGGAGTCTGTTCCCACGTGTGAAAATAGTATACTTGTCATGTACCATAATCATATAGTTGTACATATAATTTAATTCACGTTCTAGTGGCTAAAAAGGCCAAAAACTAGTTTTCTAGACATATGACACATGGCATCAATCTATTGATTGCATGAGCCACATCCTTTGGTTAGGTGTGACATCCCATGCGTAGAGGACAGCTCACATGTGTAAAAATTACTGCAAATAAAGATCCTAAAACACTTGAAATGATGAGGGAAACAATAGATTATGATTTCATAAGATTAGCACAAGTTGAACCATCAAAATCCATCAAAAATCTATGCTTGAACCTCACTAAATGGCCCAAATCCTTGAAGAAGGCTTCACACGTGTGAAAGTACGGCCTCCCACAGTCTGAGTACTGTACACCAGACCTACATTCAATCCTATAATCATTAGTAATCACAAGTACTCAAACAATTATGAACATAGAGAGCAATTGCACCATTATGAGAGAAAAAACATGAAATTGCTTGATTGATTTTGGTGAGATATCATCACCTATATATACATGATCCATCACGGTTTTGGGCAGGTATGAGTAGCCCTAAACCTATCCCTAATGCTAATTTTGGTGGATCTTTCATCCCTACCAAGTTAGGGTTGGAATCTTGGAGATCCCTCAACAATGCAAAAATTACCAAAAATAGCTCCTATTTTTTCTCCCTTGTATCTAAGCATAATTTGGACTCATTCAAAAGGTTCTAACACTTAGGTCTACTTGAGAACATCCTTATGAATGGAATCCTATGCTATTTGGCACGTGTGACAAGCCACATCATGACCATCTAACTATTTACAAGTCATATGACCAAAACTAGTCAAGCTAGAATTGTGAATTTTTAACACTCCTCCTCACTATCTAGCTTGGTTCAATCATTGCTTTACTAATCACTCCAAGTGATGATCTGAACTTCATAAAAGGTGTCTTTTGAAGTGGTTTAGTAAGTAGATCAGCTACACATTCATTGCTTGGAACATGCTCCAAAGCAATCTCCTTGGCTTGCACCATTTCTCTCACAAAGTGATGGCATATCTCAATGTGCTTAGATCTTGCATGGAAGATTGGGTTAGATGCAAGGTGTTGGGCTGATATATTGTCATTATAGATGATTGGTGCCTCCTCTGAATCCATGATCTTTAGTTTCACCAATAATCTCTTGATCCAAAGTACCTCCTTTGTAGTGGTTGTCAAAGCTTTGTACTCGGCCTCGGTTGAAGATAGAGATATAGTTTCTTGCTTTTTTGAAAGCCATGAAACCACACCTTCTCCTATGAAAGTTGAATAGGCACTTGTTGATTTCCTATCCCTCTTGTCCCCTGCAAAATCTGAATCACTAAATGCATGAAGGTTAATCACATCTCCTCTATATAGAATCCCAAAATCCAATGTACCCGAGATGTATCTTAGAATCCTCTTAGCCTTTTTCCAATGGATATTCAATGGCTTTTGCATGGATTGGCTCAACCTACATACACTAAAGCTAAGATCTGGTCTAGTTATAGTGATCCACATTAAGGAACCTATAAGTTGCCTAAACAAAGTGATGTCCATGAAGGATCTTTCATCATCTTCATTTGGCACTTTTACATCTTGCTCCATTGGTGTGTCAACACTTTTGCATACTTCCATCTTAAACTTCTTCAAAAGACTTTGAGCATAGTTTACTTGACTTATAAAGATAAAATCAGACCCTATAAGTACTTCTATGCCTAAGATGAAGTGAAGACACCCTAGATCTACCATCTTGAACTCTAAGGATAGATCTATCTTGATTTTTTCAATACCATCAACACTATTTCCACTAATGATGATGTCATCTACATAAATGAGTAAAAGTACAATACCAACATCATCAAACTTAATGTAAAGAGTGGGATCATATTCACTTTGAACAAAAGAAAGTGAAATAAGATAGCAGTGTAGTCTTGAATTCCAAGATCTCGAGGCTTGCTTCAAGCCATAGATGCTTCTTTGGAGATGGCATACTTTGTTCTCCATTCCATGCTTGATGAACCCTTGTGGCTGCTCCATATAGATATCCTCTTCCAAAAAACCATTCAAGAAGCATTAGAGACATCCATTTGACATAGAATCCATCCAAAATGTGATGCAAGTGCAATGATTTAGTCTTATTGTGACCATCTTGGCCACGGGTGCAAAAGTTTTCTCATAGTCTATCCCTCTCTCTTGAGCATAACCTTTTGCAACTAATATTGCTTTATGTTTGTTAACACTCCCATTTGCATTCAACTTAAGCTTGAAGACCCACTTGCATCCTATTACATTCCTTTGAGGTCTCTCAACAAGCAACCAAGTTTCATTCTCAATCAAGGCATCATACTCATCCAACATAGCTTTATACCATTCTTTGGAGTTCAATGCATCTTCAACATTAGACGGTTCTTCAAAACTAGATAAAGCATAAGAAGTGGATGAGATACCCTCAACTTGCTGTCCGTTGCCTTGATATGTGAGCCTTGATGGCTCCACTTTTGCCCTTGAAGATCTCCTTGGTGTGATAGGTGGGTTTGGTGCTTGCTCCTCCATGAGCTCCTCCTCAAAACCAAGATCTTGCTCCTCGGCCATCTTCTTCTTGATTGTTGGAGCACTTGAGCCTTCTTCAAGCATATGCATATGATGTTCATCAAAGATGACATCCCTTGAAACAACAAATTTGTTCAAGGATGGGAGATAGACTTTGTAGCCCTTGCTTGAGCTTGCATATCCAAGCATGATCCCTCTTGTGGAAGATGGATCCTCCTTGGTTCTTGTTTCCAATGGCACATGCACATAACATATACACCCAAAAACTTTCAAGTGATTAAGATTGGGTTTCTTTCCATACAACATCTCATAAGGAGTTTTGCCTTCAATTGCTTTGCAAGACACCCTATTCATTAAGTAGTTTGCACATACAAGAGACTCACCCCAAAAGGATTTGGGCAAACAAGCATCTAATCTTAAAGTCTTAGAACATTCACATAATGTTCTATTCCTTCTTTCAGCAACTCCATTTTGTTGAGGAGTGTAAGGACAAGAAGTCTCTTTCTTGATCCCTTCCTCCTCACAAAAGGCCTTGAACTCATTGGAGATGAATTCTCCACCATTGTCACTTCTAAGAATCTTGATGCTATGATTATGATGCTTTTCCACAAACAACTTGAACTTTACAAAAGTATCAAATACTTGAGACTTGAAGGAAAGTAAGAACACCCAACAATATCTTGAGTAGTCATCAATGAAGGTTAAAAACATGGATGAACCTCCATTAGATTTGGTGCTAGCAATGTGCACATCCGAGTGTATGAGTTCAAGAGGATGAGATGACTTTGTGATGGAGTTAGGAAACACCTTCTTATGTGCCTTGGATAAGGCACAAGCTTCACAAACCTTGTATTCCTTCCAAATAGACCTTGGTAGGCCTAAAGCATACTCCTCCTTGATCATAGCCTCCATGGAACCGGAGTTGACATGTCCAAGTCTTTTGTGCCATAAAGTAAAGGTAGATATCTTGCTCTTCTCGGCCAACATGACAACATTAGTATCCACAAATGCATCCAGCTTATAAAGTTTGCCAAGTCTAGTGCCCTTAGCCACTATCTTACCCTTCTTCTTGATGAAACATTCATTTGAAGCAAAGTCAACATTGAAACCATTGTCTACCATTTGGCCAACACTTAGTAGATTCTTTGTTATTGTAGGAATGTACAAAACACCTTCTATGTTGATCTTTTTGGAAGATCCTAAGCAAAGGGGAATGCTACCAACTCCTTCAATCTTACAAGCTTCATCATTTGTTGTATAGATAGACTTTATAGGTCCATCATAAGATAAGAGAGAAGAGAAAAACTCCCTTTTACTAGTCATGTGTGAACTAGCACCCGAGTCAATCCACCAAGGATCTTCTCCTTTTAAGCTTGTTGAAGAAAATATGGACATCATGAGAGAGTCCTCATGTGAACTCTCCTCCTTCTCCTCTTTGCTCATGTTGGCTTGGCTTTGATCTTGCTTCCTCTTGAAGCATTCCAAGGCATAATGCCCCATCTTGCTACAATAGTAGCACTTCACCTTTGATTTGTCCTTCTTGACTTTGGTGGTTGATGGAGATGCCTTTGGGAGTCCTTCTTGATCCTCAAGCTTTGTAGACTTCTTGAATGTTGATCCTTTGCCTTTGGACTTGCCTTTGCCTTTGGTGAAGAGAGCTTGGTCATCTCCACCTTGGATGGAAAGCCTATCCATCCTCTCTTGCATTTGGCTCCTTCTTGATTCCTCGGCCATGAGTGTGCCTTGGAGTTCTTCAAGTATGGGTAGCTTACCCATAATTTCATATCCCTGAACCAAATTGTCAAATTCAAAGCTTAGTCCATTCAATATGAGTTGAACAAGCTCTTCATCCTTGATAGGGTCACCTATAAAGGCTAGCTCTTTGTTCAATTCCTTTATTCTTAGGACAAAAGTATGTGCACTCTCTCCTTTCTTTTGATAGCTTCTATAGATTTGATTCTTCAAAGCTAACATTATAGTTTGGTTCTTGGATTCATAGACCTTTTGCAAAGTCTCCCAAGCATCTTGAGCTGAAGTGCAATCTCCTACCTCTCTTAAGAGTTCATTTGCAACATTATTTTTTATGCAATGTAGTGCAACATTGCACCTCTTGATGTATTTGGCTTTTTCTTGAGGATGAATAGGTTCACCCTCCTTACCATTTACTGCTCTATCACAAATAGAGAACCAAGAAGATTTCAGATTCAGTGTCCAATCAGAAAATGATATATGGTGGTTGGCAGTGTTTCAGGTAACTAGCCTCATTATTACATTACATTCATTGAATAGTATTAATTCACTATAAACTAAGTCTGATTAATTCATGGGACCGGTGCTGAAGGAGGATCATGATATATTATCATGGATATTCTCAAGGACATCTTATCCTAGGATGATCAAGAACCATATGGATGGAGGACTTCTCAATGTTCCAGGTGTTGGAGACTTCAATGTTGAATGGCACTTGACAGGTGATTTGAAAACATTGAAATGTATGTATAATGTCTCTCATAGTGCTACATCAAAACACCCTTGTTTGTACTGCATGAAAATGTCAAAAGATGGAACTAGGAGTACAGGAATTACTAGAGAATATGCAGATCCAAATTGGAAGCTTGTAATGTCTATCCCCTTGAAAAATGTGCATGTTTGCACTCTTCATGCAGAAGTTAGATTAATAGAAAAGATCATTTATCTACATATAGTTTTTGCTTGGAATACTAAGCCAGCATCATTAGCAAAGGAAGCTATCTCTCAATTAGAACATGTTTTATCAAATGTAGGACTCCATAAGGAACATGTCAAAATTCAAAAAAATGAAAAGCTTTCAGGAAAAATGGGAACATGCCAACTAAGCCAAGCATAGGAGGAGCAAAAGCACGTCGTTTCCTATCAAATCATACTGGTAAGGCTTCTAATATTCAACACTCAGTCTGGACAGATATTATTGCTGCCACTCAGGACTTCGAGAAAGACGGCAAAACCAGAGTACTAAAAGTTGATGTATGGAAGAAGCTTGATAGTATGATTGCTATTTTAAGAAAATGAAAATACTCTGATATTGATAAGAAAGTTGTCCAAAGGACTTGTGTCGAGTTTGTTAATGCAGTATCAAAAGCATGGAGAGAAGATCACATCAGTCATTACATGGTTAGTATAAAATTTTCAAGATGTTTTCAATTTTTCATATATATTTAGATCCAAACATAAGACTAACATTATGATTTTGACATATGCAGCGCATACTAAGAGATCATACAACATTTTTTGCAAACACATATGGAAGCTTGAGTGTATGGTCATCACAAGGGATGGAGAAGTCACATTGGCAAGCACGAACAGCATTTCATCGAAATATACAACATGGAGGAACCAATGAAAAACAAAACTACATTTGTCAATTGTTTCAGTGGTTCTACCGCAGAGTTCAGATTTGACATATAACAAAGTCCACACAATACAACAAGTTTAGAAAAGCATGCAAGTTCATACAGGAAGAGAAAACTAGATGATTGTTGAGTAGAAGATCATCATTGTCATCAAATCATGACATGTTCAAAATTGCTTTGCAAATTCATTGAACAAGAGAGGAGAAATACTCGATGTTAATGTATTGATTGTATTATAACAAAATACGAAGTGTCAACTATTCATCATTAGATCGTGTGTCAGATTCTATGGCAGTATTGTCATGAAAAAATTCTCTGCTAGCGTATGCATCTAATAGATGTGCATTATCCTTATTTCCACTAAGCTCAATATAAGTGGAATACAATGAATAATGAGAGCTCCTTAAAGGAACATTCCCATCAGTAAAACCTAAAATGTTCAAAACATAAGATCTTTTGACAAAAATGATCTTATTTGTCTTAACAATTTTATGTCCTCCTAGGTAAAATGATAAAGCTTTAACTGCCATTATAAGACTCTCCTCAACTGGGCTCAGCTTGGAATGAGCAATACAGATCTCATTCTTCAGGAAATGCCTAAGATAGTGGCCAAGTCTACTATCCCTCTGGAACGAGGATGCGTGTTGTTTGAAACCACCTCGTCTCGTAGCAAAATCATCAATCATGAGAGCATCCTGCAATAGAAAATATGTTAGCAAAAACACATTCAGTGATTAAAAACATTGTAATGCAAGTCTCATTTTGGGTGGAAGATCCATCAAATGGATGTGAAGTCTACATTTTTGAATGGTGATTTAGAGGAAGAAGTTTACATGGTCCAACCATAGGGCTTCATGGCAAAAGGACAAGAACATAAGGTTTGCAAGCTACGCAAGACACTTTATGGCCTTAAGCAAGCGCCACATGCATGGTATGGATGGATTGATCATTACTTTCTTTCTCATGAGTTTGTAAGGACAAATTCAGATCCAAATCTTTATGTTCTTATAAACGAAGATATCATTGCCTTGATTGTACTTTATGTTAATGATATACGGGCAATGATGAGAATCTCATTCATTCAATCAAAGCCAACTTGTGCAAGCAATTTGAGATGATAGATTTAGATCTTATGCACTATTGCTTGGGTGTCGAAGTATGGCAAAATGGCAATGATATCAAGCTATGTCAAAGCAAGTATGTGCACGAGATATTAGAAAGATTTTGCATGACAAAGTGCAAACATTCCATCACTCCTTGCGAAGCTAGTAAGAAGTTATCACGTTTTGATGATAGTGGACAAGTTGACGCTACTTTATTTCGTCAATTAGTTGGGAGTTTGATCTATCTTACAACTACACGTCCTGATATCTGCTATGCTGTAAGTTTGATTAGTCAATTCATGTCATCACCCACTTTGGATCATTGGAAAGCCGTGAAGAGGATTTTAAGGTACGTGAAAGGTACACCTAACCTTGGCTTGGTCTACAAAAGACAAAGTACTTTACCTAAGTTGCAAGGCTATGTTGAAGCTGATTGGACAGGTTATGCTTTCAATTTTGGTAGCGGTTGTTTTTTATGGTCTAGCAAGAAGCAAGACACCATTATTCTTTCTTCTACAGAAGTCTAATATAAAACGTTAAGTTCTGCTACTTAGGAAGCTATTTGGCTGTGTAAGTTGTTAAGTGAGATTGGCATGAAGCAGATACATCCTACTATTATTTTCTGTGATGGCCAAAGTGGAATACAGTTGGCTAAGAGTCATGTCTTTCACGCGAGAACAAAACATATTGCAGTGAAATATCACTTTGTGCATGAAAAGCTACAATCTGAAGATATAAGTACTACACATTGTTCTACGATATTACAAGTTGTTGATATATCTAGAAAGGCTTTAAGTAAAGAGAAGTTTAAAACTTTTAGAGCTAAACTTGGCTAAGATTTGGTTATGTAAAAAGCTTTTACTTATGATACTATCATGGAGGTATGTTCCATGAATAGAGTAAACCTTAGAGAGACATTGATCATTGAGGCAGAGGGTTAAAATAACAATGATCGACTTATATAGTGCTTTCTAAACTTGACGGCGTGAAAGTACTATACTTTAGGACCATAAATGGATCTACAAAAGATCCACAAGAGTGATTGGATGCTTGCTTAACAATCTATTAAAAAACTAGACACAAAAAAGTTGATCTAGATTGGCAATTTGACAAACAACAAGCATTAACAATCAAAAGACTTGATCAACATTGAAATTCGAGCCCACACGTGTGTACTACAGGCTGTAGTACGGCCTTCAACCTGAGAAACAAGTAGAAATTGATTTGGTTTCATTTGGATCACAAAAACTCAATGTACATAGTGAACTAGCTTGAGATTGCCAATGAGCTCCAAAAATTTTCTATCTTCTCACTATGGAGAGAGGGAATACATAGCAAATTCGACTTCCTTCTTGAAGTTAGGTGGATTTAAAGCATGTAATAAGGAAGTTAACTCACTCTCCTTGACCTAAAATGAAACCCTAGTCTATTTCCTAGAGTCATGCTTGGTAGATAGCTAGTTGGTCAAATTTTCACCTTAAATCTAGGATTTAGGTCCTATAAACTAGGAATCACTACCAAAATGACATGACCAACCCTATGGACTTGACCTAGCCTACATTAGGAGTGGGTTGCCATGTGGAATCTTGGCCTTACATGTGTGGAACCCAATTATACACAATATTTACAATGTTCTACATGGTTTTTGATCAAGCTAGATTAAACAAGTTTTTGGCAATTCTTCACACTCCTCAAATTTAGCTTGATCTATTTACAACTCTCTTGCTAGATGAATGAATGCTTTTAGAAGTGTCTAAAAACTCCAGCTACAAACAAGGAACTTTTGAGACTCCAATAGAGAATGACGTCCATGAAGGATCTTTCAACACCTCTTAAAGGATCCCTTACAAGATGTTCCACAAATGTGTCTATATACATGTAGCACACTTCAAAATCTATACATCATGCCAAGCCATGGATTCCAAGGCATTTTGTGCACTTAAAGATACATCAATATAACTATTAAGTGCATAAATAATGTTGCAAAAGACAACTTGCCTTGCTTGATCCATGTGATTGAGCCTATATGGCTCCATCTTGATACTCAAGATTCTTCTTGGAGTCCTCGGGTCTTGAGCTTGCTCCTCCACTTGACTTGACTCCAAACCATCAATGAAGTGAATAAAGTGTTGATCCAAAGGTGCTTCTTCAAGTTTACAGATCTTCCACTCTTGAAAGATCACATTTCCACCATTGACAACTTCTTTGGTGGAAAACAAGTAGATTCTACAATCTTTACTTGCAGAGCAAAACACTACCATTATTCCTATCATTGAAATAGGATAATCTTTGGTCCTTACATTGGAATGATCATGCACAAAGCATGTGGATCCAAAGATTTCCAATACAAATGATGTTTCATCTTCTATGACTCTATTCAAACTATTACAAAAATGGTTATCCAATGAAATTGCTTTATCAACAACAGATGTAACATCTCATTGTCTTGTCATAAAGAGTACTAAACATCATAGATCTTAAAGGTAAGAAACAAGTCACCTCATGTCTACTACTACTTTCCAAAAAGTATTCAAAGATAGTAGACTCTCCAATGCTCACCACCCTTGCAAGATGCACACTTGAATGGACAATTTGCATGCAGCATTTGATTTTGTTTTCTTCCTCTTAGCTTTAACGTCGGACATCTGGACTTTTAAGTCTCTCATTTCTTTCGCTAAAAGCTATACACTTTTCCTTAATGGATCTGTCTTTTCAAACTTTTCCATTCTTCGTCTCCTATCTGGGTTTTTACTCTTAGATTTTTTATAACTAGTTTCTTCTTCAGACGATGAAGAATCAAAAGACTCTTCTTCATCTGTTGAATCTGATTCTAACTCAGACTCTGTCGACAAGTCAGATTCTTTTAGTCTCTTATGTTTATGTTTCTTATTAGTACTCTTTCTATTGTTTCTTCTTCTTCTAGAAATTTTAGAAGTTTCATAATTTTCTGCAGATGCTATGACATCCTCTAACGAGTTCGTCAATCCTTGACAACAATACCTATCCATCTTCTCAGGTAATCTTCCCAAGAACCATCCGTTTTGTATGGGAATAGGATACTGTGCTCCTAGCTTCCCTATCAAATTCTTAACTCTTCGAGTGTACTTCCTAAGCGACTCCTTCGGCTTTTTCTCTACCAAATAAAGATGTGCTAACAGTATTGTGGAATAGCCTATCTTTCTAAACTGTTTAAGGAATGTCACCAAGTCTTCTACGCAAGTAGGCGAGAAAAAGAAGAAACAACTTTATATAACTCCCAACTTGACCACATATGGACAAATTGCAACAACAATGAATGCCAATCTGGTTCGACTTATGCATATTGGTTTGATCACTCTCCAATATACTTCTACTATGAAATGAAAAGTCACCAAGCAACATTCATTCCTCATAAATGAAGCACGTATATTTGAAGCCCATGTTGTGACTTACATGTTCAAAATTCAACTATGTTTCACATTTACTAATACTTATCATCATTTCATCTAATATAAAGCCAATATACCATAATGATAATAAATATCCACTTTCATAAATCAAAACCAAAACTAAAATCCATTTCATTAACTAAAAAAAAAAACAACCAACATCAAACATAATCTATCATGATTTATGTTCCGTAATACAAATCTTATAAATGTTTGGCTCTTAATCTATATTCAAAACTAACAACAAAGTAATATCCAATATCCCACAACTAGCCCATATTTTCAACTCTCATTTAATGTTTTAAATGTCTTACCATAATTTTTAACATTTACAGTATTTCATGTTACAACATTGCACAAAAAAAAATCCATTTCCGAAACTAAAATTACAAATCTTCTCATTTACTTATAACATTAAAAACTGTATTACAAACTTCCAACAAACTAATGTCCTAAATTATTCCTCACAACAATATCTACAAATGCCTCTTACAACATTTAAATTTGAACATTCATACTATTACCACATGGCAACTCCGAAAAATGATTATAATTCATACCAAATAATTATTATTACCAAATCTAATAGCTCATAACCAAAACATAAACCAACTATAAATGTTATAATAAATTGACTTTTAAAATAAATAACAAATATTATACATCTCATCTAACATTCAAATGTCATTGAAAACTTACAACAAACTAAAATCCAAATTTAGAAACTACAAAATAGTTACACAAAATAATGAATTACAACAATATAAAAAACACTTTAAACAAATCCTATGATCTTAATGTTCATGCTATGATGACATGGCAAGGCCTTTGTGGTACATTACCACATCGTTCTTGTTATTTTAAGATTGCTCACAAACTCTATTTTTTGATCAATGAATAGGGCAACCGTCTACCTTGATTCCAGGTGCAGTTGGGCATTTTGCGCTGGGACTTGAGCGGTTTCCCCAACACGCGCTTAAGTCTAACATTCATCCATCATGCACTTACGTAAAAGCCAACTTAGAAATGTAACAAGCTTAACCATTCAGACTTAAGAAAACTAGAATCTCAACCAACCCAAAAAGCCAACTCAGAATCCATCCCCAAAAGGTAACCAAAGACAAAGACAAGCCACACATGAAATCCAAGGCATAGTGGTCGCCAAATTGACCAATTGGCATAGCGGCAAGCCACACGTCGATGATGAGGACCCTTAGGCGTCGGCGACGCAAAAAGGTTGTAGTAAGGGTCCTTCCACTTGGACCAGTCCCGGAGGCGAAACTAAAATGGTAATCATCTCCAAGGATCAACTTTATTAGATTTGGAAGAGGTTACATTCATACATAGACTGACCGGTCTCGGGGCCACCAACACATGCTTGGCATTGTGCCTGGCTCGTGCTGGTAGAGGGAGCTGAGACCTGGCGACTGAATTCCTGGCGCTGGTTGAGCTGCCCAAGTTTCTGTCTGCCGGACTCCCCCTATAGTTCTGCTGTGATTCGGCGCACCCCCTCTGTTCTGAAACATAGTGCTTTCTGGTAAAGCACGCTTTTTAGGACTTAGTTTTTATTTTGCTGATCAAGTCTGGCAAGCCTGGCAGAATCAGTCTGGCTCTCGGACATAGGTCCCGGGAGCCGTCCCGGCGACAGAATCAACTTGCTTCCTGACTAGGCCATGACTCGAGCTCCAGAGCTAGCTCATGACTTGTGACTACTTGATTGGCTCACCACAGGTCGGAGGCTCAATCCTTGACGTTCTAACTTGCTCCGGGACCTTAGGGAGCGTCACCCCTTAGAGTCTTACAAGGCACGCTGGGTGCACCTGAGTCAGCTTTACAACAACCACCCAAGAAGAACCACCTCATCTTAGAATACTCTCTCAATGAGCCAAATATTCTCTTCGGACCTACTAGACCCCATGTGACTGATGCATCAAAAAATATTGTGTCAGTTGGGCATGTCCATGGACTACCAGGTGGAAGTTGGGTTTTGTCACAAATATTTTTTATGGTGGAAAGTAACCACCATGCAACACCCGTGTTCACAATCCCTGCAACAATGGTGCCCACAACCTACAAAAACCCACAAAATTGATCCTCAATTTGAGTATTAAGTATTTGAGGGACTGCAAAATAAAGAGGAGCAAAACATTAGAGCTTGTATGTTGAGGAACCACCTGCACTATGAACATGGAGCGTGGAGGAACCTTCATGTAGTGACCTAGCTTGAAATCTTGTAAGAAAGCAATTGCTTGTGTCATGCTTATATAGCCATATGTTTTGAAGCAGACGTTTGCTATTGGCTTTCCAGGAAGCAGATACCCCATGATGTATTCAGTTATGATGTTCAAACCAGGAGTCTGTTTATAGACAAATAAAAGTAGCTTCTTGAACATCTTCTTTGATCAGGCTTATCAGGTCCAAAACTTGTACGAACTTGTAAACAAATTTGAGATTATAGATTTTTCAGATGAATCTCCTACATAGGTGGATTGATGAATGGCATACTAGGTGTGTACAATAACAATACAGAATGAATACAGACACTTTTGCCAATGGAAATCTAAAAAATTGAAGTGAGCATGAACCAGCTTGAGTTATATACAAAATGCTTTTGGTTATTATCAACCTGTGAAATCATAGAGAATCAAAACTAGTTGGGTGCAAGATACGCCAAGTACAAAAGCATTTGAAATAGAAAATTATGAATGTGAGCTCAAAATAGTATGAGTTTAATAGTACCTGATTTGTAGTGGCCGTTATGACACCTATCGGTAGTGTGAAGAATGATGCAACTGCACAAGCGAATATGACGCCCCACCAGGGTAACTGTAACTGATGCTTGTAACTTTCAAAAGATGCAATTGTTATGCCTATAGTCACCACCAACAGTAGAAAGAACCACCACTGCGGGATATCAGGATAGTTGCGCATTAAGCAGGTATGCACATCAGGCTTTTCTTTCAAGGATGCCCTATAACGTTGCCATATCTCTATGGACCAAAAGGGCAGCAACCAGATGTTTCTCAATTGTATTAGATGTCATTATAAAACAAAAATTCCTATTCTCTTTGATACACTTTCAAAAAATACTTGTCTAGTCAATGAACGTACAATTCAAAGTAAATAGAAGCCAACATGATTGTTAAGAATTTTAGAATTGCAATGGCGAATGCAAACTCACTTTCCATTGTCAGAGTTGCAGCAATAGCAGCAAAGCCTAACCCATATGCAATTGCAAAGGAAGTGCTCAAATGTATTGGGCCATTCCGTTTGTAAGCCTCCAAATCCAGCTCAAAATTATTGTTCACTACAGCAGTTATATCATAAAGCTGTCCACTTCTTGTGAAGAATTTGGTTGAAAATATTGGAAAAGTTTTGGCATGGTAAACGTCTGTCCAATATGTGATTGGTACTAAAACATTAACGATAACCAAGTATCCCACCATTACATTCACAATTGCAAACCATGGTGCAACAAGTGGACTCGAAAGGTAGGCAGATGTTGCTGCCCATCGATGCTGAAGGCACCAAGACCAAGGCCCTGCAGACCAGAACCTAATTGCTGGGCAGTCACAGAATGGGGCCAAGCCCAGCATACCCATGACATCGATGTTATCATTCCGAAAAGGTATCCAGGTATCACAGAATAAGAAAAGCTCACAATCATGAAGATTGTGAAGAATTTTATCCGGGATAAACCCTTTGTTTGCTCATTCTCATGCAGTGTCCTGCCAAAAAGAGACATATAAAAAAGGTTGTAGCTTTGGCTAATTGCCACTAATAAATCCTTCTAGAACCTAACATGACAAAGACCTGACTCACAAATACAAGTGATGGACATAAGGCTCATCTCCCAACCCTAGAACAAGAATCGTGCTCAACGATTTGGAGGTAAGTCAGATCTGATGATCATTAGCGTTGCTCAGTGGGTCTATCGTAGGTTAGGATCATTATATCCAATGTCTAAATTTTGACCTTGTCAGAATGAAATTCTATCTTGCAAAAGAGTTGTGGCCAAATATACAGCATCAAAGTGGTTGACATGATTTTGATAAAAATCAAATTCACTACATTTTTTAAGGTCCTTAACATTTCAGGTTAAACGGTGAGAAATATATCCACCTAAAAAGCGAAACTTGCACCAAGGTTCCAGGCCACCACATATCTGCTGGCTCGACAAGGTACTTGCGTAGGAATCCAGCCCAACCATACCCTAACACCTGCTCAATCCATTTCTGTCCTCAATGTCTATTTCCACAGACTATTAGCACACTGCAACTTAAAGACGTGCACCACATAACTGTTGACATAAAAAGGTACTTGTGCTATTTGATTATGGTAGTTCCTGATAAATACAACAGATCCATTTCTGCCTGGTCTATAAGCCAGCATGATATAGTCAAACAGAAACCCAAGCCTGGCTGATGCTTTTTACAAAGGCAGCATCAGCCATACCAGGAGCTACATAAATACCTGACTTGTGAGCACAACTAGAACCCCTGCAGAAAAATCAATCCGTCTCTTGTAAAAGGCTTTAATTATATCGACAATCCTAACATCATAAGCTGTTCCATTTCCAAAAGCACTCCCAGCATTGGCAAATATAGCGATGAGAACGTGTTCTTTTGCGTTAAATGGACCGGGGTTCAGGGAAAATGAGAAATGGGTGAGAGTGACTTTGACCCTTTTGCTGGGAAGGACAGCAGCCATGAATTTTCCCAGTGAGTGAACAGAGACGGAGGTTACCAAAATAGGTGCAGAGCGATAGCCACCGTATTGATTGAGAAAAGAGAGGAGGATTCATGATGCTAGGCCAATCGTCCACATTCTGAATGTCCAAACTGGCATGCTGAGATCATCTGCAGTACTGACTGTGAGAGCCACTTGCTCAATGGGTGATTGATGTTCTGAGTTCTGTTCCACTGCAGGAGTGATGAGCTCCAAGCTTTGATGAATGCTTTCCCCAGAGTTATCACTTTTGTCAGAATGATGCACTTGCGCCATCTCTCACAATATTTGATGGTCTGGAGCTTCTCTACCAGCAAGCTCACTGCTTCCTTGCCATTTTTAAGCTCCACCCAAAACTTCCGCCTTCATATAAGCTCCTGTTTCTGCAAGGTCATAACAGAAACGGAAGAACCTAAGTGCCTGTGAATAGTTCCTTCCACCTCCAATTGATGATAAGATCACATGCCAAGTCCAACATTTATAGAGCATCAGAAGCTTTGCCAAGCTTTGAAAACCTCATCCCAGCCTCCCAATACCAGAATTATAGTCTTGCCCTGCATCATAGTAGAAATAAGACAGCCGACATATTCAATCAATCCTATTCAAGATAGCGCAAGTCAGCAGAAATATAGAAAGTAGTAGGTCAACTGTCAAAGTCTACTTGGACTAGCAAAATCTTCCTTCTCCCCCTCTCTCCGTACCCTTGTTGCTTCCCACTGACAAGTATTCCCTCCCCCCCCCCTCTCCGTAGCCCTCTTACCTCCCACTTCGTTATGATGAGGAATCAGGTTCATCATCCCACTGAACCGAAAAAATTCGTTAGATTTGGCCAGCTTAACGTTTAGGTTCTACTGAATACAATATAAGAGTATAGTAGCCAGCAAATTTATAAAAAATACCGCTGTAGGTACTTGTTTGGCCTTGATTCAATGATGATTGAAGCGTAGAATTAAGACAGCCCACATACTCCATCAATCCTATTCAAGATATCCCAAGTCAGCAGAAACGTAGAAAGCAGTAGGTCAACAATTGTCAGAGGTTGTCCGAAGTCGCCAAATCTTCCGTCTCCCCCTCTCTGTGACTTCTCACTTCGTTATATTGAGGAATCAGGTTATCATCCCACTGATCTGAAAAAATTCGTTAGATTTGCTAGCTTAAAGTTTAGATTCTACTGAATGCAGCAGGTATATGTTTTACCTTGATTCAACGATGATTGAAGTGAATCGCTCATTAATTATCATAACTAAAACAGAAAAATCCGCCCCTGAATATTTCCGTCCAGTCCAGCAGCCAGCTCCAATTGATGATAATATCACATCCCAAGTTCAACATTTCTAGACCATCAGAAGCTTTGCCAAAACTTCATCCCAGACCACATATTCAGTCAATCCTAGTCAAGATAGCCCAAGTCAGAAGTAGTAGGTCAATTGTCGACAGTTCTCAGGACTCTGGAATTGCCAAGTCTTCCCTTGCATGGCCGTTCTCGACTCCTACATGTCGAACTTTAGAGATCCGCAATCAGCGAAGCTCTCAGCAAAATGGAAGCCATAGACCTAACTCCAATTTCTAGTCACAAAAGAAATTCATTAGGGGAGCCATAATACTGTTACTACACGTCAAATTTTCCATAAATCAATTGCTAGTGCTAGTGGACAACTTCAGCCAAGAACATGGATAATACTGAAGGATCTTTCCAAGAGCAGATTCATTTTGGATCCAATGAAGATTTACTGCAAATGCAGTTTTATCCAAGCTCACGCAATATACTATTATGAAGAACTATCTGGCAATTTATCTTTCTAGCACATTCTTCCACTCTGCAGACAGTCTACAGATTGTTCGAGTGTACATGTCCTCGACTAGTGGAGCGTTTCCAAGTCAATTGAGCAACCAATTAACAAGTACCAGATTTATGCCTATGACCCATTTGCAGGATTTTATTGCATCTCCACGGCAACTAATCGATTTATGATTTGTGGCTGCATACACATTCTAAAATTTTCCAAGCTTTAGTGAAGCCTTTTTGCTGCTGATTTCTATGGACAAAAATTATGGTGTATCACGAACAACACTTGTGAATTATGAAGACCCTTGAGCTCTATTCTCTATAGTGACTGGAAAATTGAAGTAAACAAGGAGGTTATGAGAATTGACAAAGTCCTTAACAAGATTCAACTTTGCCTTAGCCTTATTATATTTATCATTACCCACAAAACTTAGTGTGTTTTTAGGAGGATTGGTGAGAACTAGATGAGAATGAACTGTGAAAAAATATGAATCACTAAGATTCAAAATGTCCCTTTGATCTTTGGTTATGAATGACAACACAACTAACACCATTGACAATGCAGAAATCTAACATCAACTATGTGAGAAATTCCTACAGTGATGCTAGTTGGGCATCTCTCGAGGACGACTGCAAAAGTGTCTCAGGAGGGTGCACCATTGCAACAGGCGCGACAATTCTCTGGGTTAACAAAAAAGCAGACCATTATAGCTCAGTCATCCTGCGAAGCAAAATATGTTGCAGCCGCAAAACTACATGCATTCAATCACTTCCAACTCTCACTCACACGTGTGGGAAGTGTTCCAAAAGTATTCTAAGTAAAAACAAGCTGCTCTCCTCAGGTAGAGAGAGAAAAACCATCATGAGCTCTCGGGTAGAGAGAGAAAGCTAGAAATTCAATGACACTCAAAATCCACTCAATCTCAAAATCAATTAGATCCAAATGAGGAGTACAATGATATTAGTAGATTCATGAGCTACCACTATGCTTAACTATGATTGGATCACACTTTGCCACCTCTTAATCCTATTGGACCATTGATCCATGCACCTCTAAATTCTATTGGACTATATTCAAGCACACCTCAAATTCCTAATGGACCACACATGGTTCCACCTCTAAATCCTATTGGACCTCTTAAACTTCATCAAACAAAAGCCTTACACTTGTCTACACTCTAATTGGCACAAGTTTGGCTCTATTTTGGCTCAATAGTGGCATTACAAGTGGAAATGGATAATTTGCCATTTATGCCAAATTTGACCCTATCAACATCCTACACTTAAATGCTTGACTATAAAATTCTATGAGACCCCTATATCAAACATTTTGATTTACTTTACAATTCTCCACACGTGGGAACATCCTCCACACATGTGAGATTCACTTACAAACTTCTATTATAAAAAATACCAAGCTAGATTTTTGCCAATTTCTCACACTCCTCCTCAAAAAATAGCTTGGAAAGGTATTAGATCACTTGAGAAGTTTGTAAATCTTTTTGAGTGGATCCTTTGGTATGCATAAGAAGTGAAGATCAGCCAAGGGATGCATCATAGCAGCACCCTCACCATATCCATGATAAGATTTCTTTGGTAGAGATCTCTTGCCAATGCCTTTGAAGAGTGCTCCACCAATATGCCACTATGATCATGGGCTTCCTCCATGCTTGATGATGATCTTTGCTTTGAAAGTTCCACTTGCATGATGGATGCACCATAAATAGAGAATTTGAGGCTTCCAAGCCTCATAAGGATCATGGAGATCAAGATCATAAGATTTGAAACAATGATGATTATCAAGATTATGCTTTCTAGCTTGACTAGTCCACATATAATGAACTATATCCACGATGGATCTAATCGTGATATCAAAGACTATCTTGATCTTTTTTAGGCTAGTTATTGTCTCAAGGATGTAAGTGTCCACTTTGGATGCTTCACTTAATCTCAAGAGGAGTTTACAATTTGCCTCAAAACATGTGAAAACATGATTTTCAAAAAAGTGAGTACCAAGCTCAATCTTGTTCTTACTAAAACCAAGAGCATACTTTTGACAATGCAATATCTTGCTTGCAAACAGTACTGGAAACACATCTAAGTCAATAATGACAAGAAACATGTCCATACCATAAGCATCATACAAAACTAGTATAGCTTTTCTTGAACTTTGAGATCCAAAAAATTCAATGAAGCAAGATAGCATTTCAAGCAAAGAAAGAGAAGCATATATGAATGTGTTGTAGTGGATACAACATGAAAGATGCCCCTCTTTGCCACGTAAGGTGATCCATAAAGACTCGGCCAAGCATCTTGAAGATCTTCTTGAAATCATATGAAGAAGAAACTCCTCCTCACACATTGGCCCCATCATAACTTGAATACCTTCAAAAAGGATAACTTGTAATGCTTCTTGAGAAGCCTTGATCTCGGCCACTTCCAAGATTGAATTTTCATGCAATGTGACATCTCTATTCACAATCACTTTTGAAATAGAGAGTGTAAAGACACTAAAGGCCTCCTTGATGGATGAGTATCCAATCATGATCCATGAGCTTGGATCATCCTTCCTTCTTGTTTCCAAGGGAATATGTGCAAAGCAAACACTACCAAGTTCACTAAGGTGATCAACCTTAGGCTTCATCTTGAATAAAACTTCATATGGTGTTATTCCTTCAAGAGCTCCAAAACTCCTCAAAGCTTTGAATAATAAGAAATAATCATACACCATAATACTTGAAGAGAGAAGATATGTGCATCTTGTGTGATCATCCTCCTTTGAGATATTGGACATATAAGAAACATCAAGAGAGTTTGCACTCTCACTTGGATCCAATTTGTAGATGCCTTCAAATCTTGATCCATATGCAAGGATCTCACCATACTTTTTAATCACACAATTGTCAATATCGAAATTGACATCAAAGCCACTATCAAGAAGTTAGCCAACACTTAAGATGTTCTTTGTAAACTTTGGGACAAAAAGAACATTGTTGAGAAAGAGATCTTTAGAAGATGCAAGCTTCAAGGGAATAATCCCTACTCCTTCAATATTGCACTCATGCTTACTTGCAAAGTATATGGTCTTCTTGACTCCATCATAAGGCATAATAGATGAAAAAGAGTGCTTGGAGCCACACATATGTGAAGATGCTCCACTATCAATATACCATGAGTCATCCTTGTTGAAGGTGGAAGAGGAGAAGCTTGATGCCATAAGAGAGCCTTCTCCATCACTTGCAATATAGTCTTCTTTCTCATTGGTGATGTTGGCTTGATTGAGTTGATTCTTCTTCTTGAAGCAATTGGTGGCATAATGGCCTTTCTTGCCACAATAAAGGCACTTGATCTTCTTCTTCTTGAGATTTGAAGTAGAAGCATGAGATGTATCCTCCTCCTCCTCTTCATCTTGATCTTTAGCTTTGTCATTAGAGAAGTGATGGTGTTGCTTCTTACTCCTCTCTTTGTGCTTGGCAAATAGAACTTTGCCATCATCATGATTGAGTGATAGCTTGTCCATACTCAAGAGTTTGTACTCTTGTCATGATTCTTCAGAAATAAGCACACTTTGAAGGGCCTCCAAACTTGGTAGCTCTTCCTTAATGGCATAGGACAAGGTTGTCATATTCATCTCTCAAGCCATTGAGAATGACTTGGACTAGCTCACTTTGATTGATTGATTCACCAATACATGCAAGCTCCCTATGAATATCCTTGACTCTCAAAACATAATTAGATGCACTCTCATCACACTTTTGACTACTTTGGAATATTTGATTTCTAAGAATGAGGAGCCTAGAGGTGTTCTTAGCCTCATAGATGGACTTGAGACAATCCCAAGCTTCCTTGAATGTAGAACAATCACCAATCTCCCTCAATATCTCATTAGAGACATTCATCTTAATGTAGTGGAGAGCCATCCTAGCTCTCTTCTTGTATTTTTGTACTTCTTGAAGGACTTGAGGCTCCTCCTCAATCCCAAGTACAATGTCCATCACATCTTGGAGTATCAAGATGGACTCCATCCTCAACTTCCATATTGAATAATTGGAAGTAGACATAATGAGTTATTTTTAAAACTTGTAAGCTTGGCATTAATTGAATTATGAAACCATAGGGAGCATGAAATTGAAGTTATTTGAATGTACTAAACACAAGATTACTCTAAGTTGATTAATGACAATCTCAATCTAATCATATATTTATAGCCTTTGGTTAAATCGGCTATGCATTCAGTCAATGTGCTGATTGCAATATATAGAGGGCCAATAAAGACAAAGTGTCATTGCTTATGTTATAAAGATGATGTAAAAAATCTTAATAGCATAGATAAAGTCCATGATCAAAAAAATTCATTAATGTTCGCATAGTTTAAATTTTTGATATCGATTCAAACATTAGTCTTGGACATTTTTTATATCAATTTAGACATTAGTCTTGGAAATTTTTGATATCAATTCAAACATTAGTCTTGGAAATTGGTCTACCATTAATTACAATTGGATGTAGAAGATGAAAATTATTGGTTGATAACAATCAAAATGTGTATGTAGGGATGTGTTGTGCTCACACATGTAAAAAGAAAGATGCAATAATTAACGTATGGTATATGTATGTCTTAAGAATCAGATTTGATTTGATATGTTTATTGTAAGCTCGAAATGCAGTATTGTAATTAACTGTACATATCTTCAGTTAATTAGGATTCATAGTTTTTGGTTGTTATCGGGACGTGACCCACTATTGTCAAATTAGTCAGGCACTAATCCCGTAGACAACTACTTGGGTTAGCCGAGTAGCCACACGTAGAAACATTAGCCTGTACAGAGTTATATACAGTGTATGCTACATGCTAGCTCATCATTAAATGCTTTAATTCTCAACACAAAAGCATGAGCACTCTCTTCCTTCTTTTTGATACTTTGAAAGATTTGCCTTCTAAGAGTAAGTACTCTTGATGTAGACTTTGGATTCATAAAGCTTCTTCAAAGCTTTCCAAGCCTCAAAAGATGATGTGCACTTACCAACTTTCTTGAGAAGCTCATTGGTAACATTCATCTTTATCATATGTAGAGGTCTTTTAGCTCTCTTGTCATACCTCATTTGATCTTGTTGTGCCAAGGGCGTTTGTTCCACTCCTACAATGTTTTACTTTTAGTTTCTTTTCCTAGTTCTATTATGGCGGTCTCCCATCTAATAGAGTAGAAAGGATCCTAAAGGTCATTGTGTAGGGTAAGTACGAGTAAGATCCACTCAAATCATAGTTCTATTGGTTGATTAAGCTTCTTCTAAGGTGGTCTCCCTACTAGAAGATGATCCTAATTAGAGAGTATGTTTTAAGCATCACTATGGTTGCCTCCGAACTAGTGATCTCTTATCTCCAATGGAGAAGGCCTAGTGGAGCTCAAGCACCTATTACAAGGTATTGAAACACCAATGGGAACACAAGATAGAAAGCTCAACCGAAAGGTTGAAGGTTGGACAATGGACGAGGATAAAACTGTCGGGACCAACTCGAAGACCGAATGATGACGAACAATTGGTGTTCAGGACACTCGAAGACCAAATACTTTCGGTTCTTCATGCTCCAAGTATAGGGAAATCAAATAAGTACCATAAAGTACAACCTCTTGATCTGATTCTTATTACATCATCCAAAGGAACGTTAGGACGTGCCTAGTCAGCCGCTCTTGTAATCTATGATTAATTTTAGATTGCTAAATCTATCAATCCAGATGTTATTCACAATACCTTTGTTGATTATGTAGAAACAGGGTACTATGTAATTTTGGTAGTATACCAATGTAAGCTGAGCACCACGTAGCCAGCTGATGTTCAAGAAGTCTGCTAGTATGCGTGACAAGTTTTGATTCACAAGAGACAGAGCTTCTTTCACGTCGATGCACTGTGTGGTCTATCACAACAACACTTTAGGAATTCTCTAATAATGCATATGAGTTTCTTGTCTTGAACATGATCGAATGTTTAATTGTTTTATGGTTGAATCTTTGTAATCAAATGGTTTAGTCTTATTTCGCACACTGGTTTTGTCTTGTTGAATGCATAAACAAATTTTACATAGGACAGTTACACACCTTGGAAGATTGTAGATCTTGTCACAGAGGGCAGTAGACCCAAGGATAGAATCAAATTCCATTTGGGTTTATTTCTGTGAGAATATCTTCAGCGGTATCAGAGCATTCAACGTTCTGACTTTCCATGATCGATTCTCTCTTCAGTGGTATTAGAGCCAACGAGCTTATATCCGAGAGCCCTAATATAGCTTAAGAGCTATTAGATCCTGGAAACAAGCCTTAAAAAAAAACAAGAAATTAGAAGAATAACTGAAGAATACAATCTACAACAATGGAATCGATCAGTAGTATACAATCAAAGATCTGTACAATTCTCGACTTAGCCGGGTCGAACTTCCTAGCATGGAAGGTAAAGACCTCTCTCATATTGAAGGGATAAGGGCTATGGCTTTAGGTAGACGGCACCAAAGAGATGTCTACAACCAACAACAAAGAGATATGAGAATGGAGAGAGAAAAACGATAAGACAGTGGCTGTGTTGTCATCATCCATCAAAGATAGCCTGATGCTTGACCTCGCGGCACTCTTTAATGCAAGAAAGATACGTAATACATTGCTTACTGGATTTCAGACAAAATCATGCAACCAGATCATGCTTCTTGAAGAATAGCTGACAAATCTACAATGGCATGGCAGAGACCTTACCTCCTTTATCATAAGGATGAAGGATCTGTTCCTTTCATTACACAATGCCAAAATAGAGAATGCAATATCGGCAGAGAAGCAGCTCATGTACTTGTCACGAGATTTACCAAGAACTTTCCAAACCACCCGAACGTTGCTAGAAAAGGATTCAGCTATGACACTTGAAAAGGCAATGATCGAGATTCGAGAAGAAGTCGAAGCTCGTGAGCACCTTGATCACAAGGACGCTTCTGACCAAGCTCTGTACAACAACAATAAGTCTCTAATGGATCAGGTATCAGCTGCAGGATATGCTATTCAAGATGATGATGCCGTTATGACCTTCTCTTCCAAAGTCGTATGTGATAGCTACAAAGCTTTGGTTCTTCACCAAAAAATTATGAGAATGGCTACACATATTTATGGAGTTTGAGGTAGCTTGAGGTAGAACCACATCCATCCACCTTTTAATGACATCTAAAGTGAAAACTAGAGTCTATGTAACATTTGTCACATCTCATGCATGTATCTCTACCTACTTTTACCAAGTGTCCTAGTTCTAACTAGAATTGTATAAATCATCATGCATGTGTCCCTTACACTTTGTGCATGCCTTGCATGTCACTATGGACCACTTACAATTAATGCATGTGAAATGCCACGAGTTTCTACAAGCATATTTTTGCTATTTCTACTATCTACAATCTATATGCAAGTTGTAATCATCAAACAAGATATGTCAAATTCATATAGCTCGAGTTCTATCTAGGCCAAACTTGGCATTTGCATTTATGGAACAACATACTTGCATGGTACAATGTTTGTAGCAAGCCTAAACTCAAGATGGATTATTTTTCAATTTCAACACTCCTAGACACAATCTATATTGACTTGAACATGGATCTTGGTATTACCCCAAGATTGGATCTATGATTGATGAAGGAACTCTTGCTCAAAGGTTTGGTGAGCATATCTGCAATACAAGATGATGTGTCGATGTGCTCCAAGTAGATTTCCCCTCCAATGAGCTTCTCTCTCACGAAGTGATGTGCAACTTCAATATGTTTGCTCCTTGCATGGAATATCGGGTTGTTGGCAAGGGCTTGGGCTGAAATGTTATCACACATGATCATAGGTAGATCATTTTCCATGATTATCTTTAGCTCCACTAGCAACCTCTTGATCCAAAGAACTTCCTTTGTTGTTGTAGTGAGTGCCTTATACTCAGCTTCACAAGATGAGGGTGATACAATATCTTGCTTTTTGGAAAGCCAAGATATCAAGTTTCCTCCAAGATATATGACATAAGCACTTGTAGATTTTTTATTTGCTCTATCACTTGCAAAATCTGAGTCAGAATAACCAACTATAGAAAGATCCTCACTTTTATACAATAAACCATAGTCAAAAGTTGAAGATATATATCTAAGCACTCTCCAAGATCTTGCATCTTGAACTCTTTTCCAAGTGCAATCTTGGTCTCCTCAACTAACTTGATACAACTTCATGTTAGAATGATATCATCAACATAAATAAAAAGGATGACAACATCTCTATCAAAAAACTTGACATACAAAGAAGGATCATAGTTACTAAGATTAAATCCTAGTGACTCAAGAAAGGTGTTAAGTCAAGAATACCATGACCTTGGAGCTTGCTTTAGTCCATATAGACTTTTGAAGAGCAAGCAAACTTTGTCTTTGTCATGGATTCAAGAAGAAGCACCATCGCATTTTGGTCAACCAAATGTTCACAGATATACACGGACTCGAACAATTTTTGAGAGGTATACACCTCAATCATTTTGGACTTCATCAGAAGAACCAGAGACCCTAGCCGAAGCAATTAACTCCAAGGATGTTGTGAAGTGACAAGAAGCTATGGAAAGTGAGTATAACTCACTTTTGACGAATCATACCTCGACACTGGTCGACTTCCCTACTCACAAGAGAGTTATCAACAACAAGTGGATTGTCAAGAAGAAGATCAACTCTGATGGTTCCATTAAAAAATGAAAAGCACGGATGGTGGCTAAAGGATTCACTCAAGTCCAAGGAGTGGATTATCAAGAAATTTTTAGTCATGTTGTCAAAATGCAGTCAATCAAGACTCTGATTGCATTAGTAGTCGTGGAAGACCTCGAAATGCATCAAATGGATGTCAAGACAACGTTTCTCAATGACAATGTCGAAGAGGAGCTGTATACCTTCCAACCGGAAAGATTCGAAGTCATGGGCCAAGAGCACAAAGTGTGCAAGCTGCACAAGACAATCTACAGTATGAAGTAAATTCATGTAAAGGCCTTTTTTTATCTTAAAAATTCATTTTTAGGTTAGAACTTGTGACATTTTGTGCGACATTCTATAGAGACGCATTAGCAGATCTCAACCGACATCTTAATGGTTGGTAAACGACATTCAGGCCAGTGATCGTTCCTACAAGGTCGACACTTTGTGACATTGTACACATGCACAGATTTAAGTATCAATAGAGAGATAAGAGAGCCAGTTTCTATAAGCTTGAGCTTTCTTTCCCTCTGTCATCTCTTACAATATTACTTCTTATCAATTGAGCAAATACACTCTAAACGATCTGTAACTATTTGTGATACTTCTCTGTCTGCGTCACACATACCTTGAACCATATCACTTTATTGGTCTAGGACCAAAGTATAATTGCACAACTTGGGCAATGAGACCTAGTAGGAGGGCACCGTTCTAAAGTGTCCATTGAGTTCCCAACTCCCACAAGAAAGGCATTCAAAGAGTCATAGGTTATGGAAGGAGTCTCTTGACATTCCATAAGCCTATGAGACTCTTGGAGATTCTTTAACTCCCCTAGAATTCTCTCTCTCTCATGGGATGAGCATGGAACTGCATAGTGCATTGGAGGGGTCCATGGGCCATCTATATGAGGGTAGTAGGGCGCCCACTGGGAGAGGGAGATCTCTCTTGTTTGCTTGGCTTATGCTCTAGTGTTGCTACTAGTGTGTAGAGTGCTTTCTTGTGCTAGTATGATTGAGGTTTGGATCTTGCTTATGGTATGGGACATAAGTAGGGTTTGGATCTTGAGTATGCTATGGAGTGTTGTGGTATGCTTGTGATTTGTTTATGGTTAGCAAGGGGGTGCTAGATAGGTCTTTCTTGGAGCTTGGATCTAGCTATGGTTGGGTGGTGAATACTTGAGGCCAGCTTGTTATCTATCTTTGTGTTTAAAGAGTAGGGACACAGGCGGAGGAGAGATCCTTGGAGGCTTGCAGATCCTTACTTGCAGGTGGAGGCATCCTAGCTTGGAGTTGGGGAGCATCTTGAAGCTTGTAAGTTGCTTGGAGGACATTTGGAGGCTCTACCTTGGATTTGGAGGACTTCCTCACCTCTACTTGTAAAGGTTTAGAAAAATAATCATCCCATGACTTTCTAACACCTCTCTAGGTTCCATACCTCCATCCAAGGCATAGACACCTACCTGTCCTTAACCAAGGACACTAGTACCTTAATCTAAGGCACCTACTCTTAATACTAAGGGTACCCCTTATCCAAGGGTCACGTGACTCCATACCTCCAACTAAGGTATAGTCACTTGTCTGCCCTTATCCAAGGGCACATACCCTTAATCCTAAGGGTACCTTGCCATTTAGCCCCCAACACTAAATGGACTATTAGGGGTCTGAAGTACTGCTAGTTACATAAGTATGTAATATTCCTTCCCCCTAAATTTAAATTTTTCCTTGTAGGAAAAAAATTGAAAAATTCTTATGGAGATCAGCCGCCTTTTCCCAGGTATCCTCCTCTTCTGATTTTCCTCTCCACCTGACTAAAAATTCCCAAAGCACTCTACTTCGTAGAGTTCTCTGCCGGCTATTAACAATCGCCTCAGGTTCAGGTGGTCCACTCACGGACTCATCACGAAGAAGTTCCACTAGATCTTCCACAGGGACCAGGGTCTCCCCAACCTCCAATGAGGGTTTCAACTTACTAACATAGAAAACAAAATGAATTCCAACGTTAGCTGGAAGGTCTATTTGTATGCGACCTTGTTTATCACTTGGATAACCTTAAAAGGACTGCAATACCTAGGCACCAACTTTGCACACTTAATAGTTTTCCAGCCTCTAGAGTGACTAGGGACTCTAAAAAACACCCAGTCGTTGACCATGAATACCTTGTGCTTCCCAAATAGATCAGCATAGTGCCTTGCCCTGTCCTAGGCACTTCTTATGCTTTCTTTAGCCAACTGTAACATTTCTTGCATATCCGCAAAGAAATCACCTGCGGCTTGCACCCGTAGGTTTTTCATGCCAACACTAATTGGTGATCGAGGTTGAAAACCATACATAACATGAAAGGGCTGAATCCGGTCGCTAAATGTTTTGCATTGTTATATGCAAATTCCACTAGTGGAAGGGACTATTCCCAATCAAACTGCCGATGGCCCACATATGCTCGAAGCATATCCTCCATTGTCTGATTGGTCATGTTCGTTTGACCGTCTGATTCCGGATGATCTGTAGAACTCAAACTTAAAGCTATTTCCAACTTTTCAAATACTACTTGTCAAAAATTCCCAGTGAATTTTGGGTCACGATCGTTGACAATATCGCAAGGCAGCCCGTACAGTCGAAAAAGCTTCTCAACAAACAGTTGAGCTAGTTCTGAAGCTTTGACAGTAGTTTTCGTTGGGATAAATTGAGCAAACTTCGTAAGTCTGTCAACAATGACCCAAACTGAATCGTGGCCCTTCCCTGTATGTGGAAGCCCGACCACAAAATCCTTAGATATACTTTCTCACTTTCCGGTAGGAATATCTAAAGGATGTAATAGGCCACTAGCCTTTAGCCTCTCTCCTTTATTTAACTGGCACTTAGTACATTTAAGTACATAGGCCTCTACCTAACTTTTCATCTTAGGCCACCAAAATTGCCTTCGAACTAAGTCAAGTGTTCTTTGTATACCCGGATGTCCTGCGCATGGACTATCATGACACTCATGCAAGATTTGGGCCCTTACAGTGTCATTCTCCGGTACACACACCTTTCCTTTACGAAACAAAATCCTGTTTCAAATTAGGAAATCTGTTTCAGTCTTTCCCTGATTCGAGGAATCTTGCAAACCTGAATCGACCCCCGGAAGTACTTGTTGCCAATACTTTCCAAAAAAAGGATCGAAGTCGTATAGTTCTTGAAGAGACTGAAACAATTCTGGTTCTATAACAATAAAGCACAACTGATTAATAACCGGTAACCAACTCAAAGCATCCGCTAGAGTATTTTGACTTCCTTTACAATAACGTATAGAAAAGTCAAAGATTTGCATCAGCTCAACCCATCTAGCTTGCCTTCCCTTTAAATCTGTAGCATCACAGAAATATCGAAGATTCTGATGGTCCGTCAAAACTTCAAATCTGGCTCCATACAAATAATGTCGTCAAATTTTCAAGGAATTAACAATTGCAAATAGTTCCTTCTCATAGGTACAATACCTAGACTGAACAGGACTGAGTTTCTTGCTTTCATAAGCCACAAGATGTCCATCCTGCATCAAAATAGCTCCAATAGCATAATCACTAGCATCGGTCCTAACCACAAAAGTCTTATTAGGATCGCCAATGATTAGTATTGGTGCCGAAGTGACACTTTTCTTAAGCAACTCAAAACAATTATTCATATCCTCCGTCCACACCACTAGTGGACTCTTAGCCCTCCGGCTTAGCTTCTTATAGCCTTTCAAGGCTTGGGTAAGGGGAAATGCTAATCGAGCAAATTGGGAAATATGTCGACGAAAAAATCTCACAAACCTCAAGAAAGACTTGATTTTCCAAACTGTGATGAGAATAGGCCAATCAATAATCCTTTGGATATGATTAGCCTCAATCTCCACCCCCGGTTCAAAAATCTTATGCCCCAAGTAGGACAATTCCTTAGCAAAAAAGTCACACTTAGACTCCTTGCAAAGAGCTTTTCCCTTCTTAGAATGTCCAAGACAATCCTAAGATGCTCTTTATGTTCCACCAAAGTCTTACTGAACACTAGGATATCATCTAAGAATACCACTATGAATCTTCCCAAATATGGCCTGAACAAATCATTCATCATTTGTTGGAAAGTTGTCGGTGCATTGGTCAAACCAAAAGGCAACACCAAAAATTCGTAGTGACCAAAGCGAGTTCGAAACTCGGTTTTTGGTATATCTTCTGCCTTAATGCGTATCTGATGGTAGTCCGATCTTAAATCTATCTTGGTAAAGTACCCAGCACCACCAAGATAGCCTATTAGATCATCCATCCGCGGTAGTGGATATCTATTCTTAACGGTTACCTTGTTCAATTTCTTATAGTCGATGCAAAACCTTATAGTCCCATCCTTCTTGGCCACCAGAACCACTGGTGATGCCCAAGGAGACTTACTAGGTTGTACCCACCCCTTTTTCAGGTAATCATGTAATTGCCTATTTACCTCAGCCTCTTCCGATGCACTCATCCTATAAGGACACTGTGCGATTGGAATTGCTCTAGGTATTAGGTCAATTTTATGATCAACTATCCTTTCTGGTGGTAAACCTACAGGAAGGTAAAAAAAAACATCATTGAATTCCTGCCTAAGTTTGTTATAGGCAGGTATAACTAATGAAGTTTGAATGAAAACTTTACTTTTCAGATCTGATTTTCAGATTTACAGGTCTGAAAAACAGAACTTCAAAATGAAAATTAGAACTTCAAACACTTCATTTATGCAAAAAAACACTAGTTTTGATCAAAACACATAGCTAGAGTCAATCTTTTTGCCAAAAAAAAGTTTGTGTATGTAGAGGAAGACTTCCTCTACCCATCCCAAAAATCTTTTTTTAGAATTTTTAAAAACCTGAAGCCCACTTTAAAACTTCTCTAACATGATAAAAAATCAACCCTAAACAATTCTACAAGCATCACTACTCTCTTCCAAAGAGAACTAGATTCATTGGGTACTTCAACTACAAGCTTCCTACAACTAGAAAAGCCTATAATCTTTCTCAAAAAAATTTAGAGCCTCCAAATGTCCTCCAAGCAACTTGCAAGCTTCAAGATGCTCCCCAACTCCAAGCTAGGATGCCTCCACTTGCAAGTAAGGATATGCAAGCCTCCAAGGATCTCTCCTCCACCTGTGTCCCTACTCTTTAAACACAAAGATAGATAACAAGCTGGCCTCAAGTATTCACCACCCAACTATAGCTAGATCCAAGCTCCAAGCAAGACCTATCTAGCACCCCCTTGCTAACAAGCATACCACAACACTCCATAGCATACTCAAGATCCAAACCCTACTTATGTCCCATACCATAAGCAAGATCTAAACCTCAAGCATACTACCACAAGAAAGCACTCTATACACTAGTAGCAACACTAGAGCAGAAGCCAAGCAAACAAGAGAGATCTCCCTCTCCCAGTGGGAGCCCTACTTCCTTCATATAGATGGCCCATGGACCCCTCCAATGGTTTGGAACCATTCACAGGAGCAGCTTTGAGCTAGTTTGGGGGAATACAGGTGGGCACTACATGGTAGATGCTCCTTTGTGATCAGGGATGACATTGGGATACTTGGTAGGGATGGACTGCAGGATGACATGGGATTTTGGTTAGATCTAGTTGGATTCTAGTTGCACTACAAGTGGACAGATTCTTGGGGAGCTATCAGTGAGTAATGGATACTTGGTGATCAGATGGTACAGGGTACATGGTTTTGGACCTATCCTACTTGATATGCTATGGATCCTGGGTGAGTTATTTATCATGATAGTGGATCTAGTTTGCATTTTCTTTGGCTTGGACGCCATGATGGATGTGTTGGTGAGATAGGCTCCTTGGTGGGAGGCCTATATATTGGTCAAATTCGAGTTGTTCCAAGTCAAAAGGGGCCGAGAAGATCATCAAGAAGCAAGGCCGAGCCCTCAAGGCTCACCTATGTGGACAAGGGAAAGCAAAAGGAAGACTCTACACCTTCTACCTCTTACTCCTTCTTAGCTACATTGCTTGAAGAACCATCAACTTTTAAAGAAGCATATAAATCTAAAGTTTGGAGAGATGCAATGCAAGTAGAGTATGATGCATCAGAAGAAAATCATATTTGGAATCTTGTAAATCCTCCAAGAGGGAAGAAACCACTAGCATGTAAGTGGATTTATAGAATAAAGTACAATCAAGATGGATCTATTAGTAAGTACAAAGCTAGGCTTGTTGCTAAGGGATTTCTTCAAAAAAGGATTGGATTATGAAGAAACATTTGCACCTGTAGCTAAGCTTGTAACTATTAGATTAATCATTTTCATTGCTACTTTGTTCGAGTGGGATCTCTACCAAATGGATGTGACAAATGCCTTCTTGAATGGCTTCTTAGAAGAGGAAATCTACATGATGCAACCCGAGGGCTTCATCAAGGTTGGTGAGGAGCAAAAGGTGTGCTACTTAAGGAAGAGCCTATATGGCTTGAAGCACGCACCTAGAGCTTGGTACTCTAGGTTGCATGATTTTCTCTATTCTCTTGGCTTTGTACTAAGTGCTTATGAACCTTCTTTATATTTCAAATGTAATGAAAGAATGATCATCATTTTGGTACTTTATGTTGATGACATCATTTTGACAGGAAATGATGATGAAGGCATAAGCAAAGTAAAAGTTAATTTATCTAGTGAGTTCAAGATGGTAGATCTAGGCTTCCTAAAGTTTATACTTGGGATAGAAGTGTGTAGAAGTAGAAATTGTACTTTCATAAGTCAATCTAAGTATGCTACTTCCATTCTTGAAAGATTTGGTATGAAATATTGGAGTATGGAAGAAGACGAGGATGGAGCAGAGAGGGTCTAACGTGGGGATGAAAAATTGATGACTTGCATCCATGCTAGAGTTCAGGAGACAATTGAGAATCAGACGGACTAAATGGGATGAAAGCAATGGTGGCGGCAGGAGTGATGGAGGATGCGATGGTGATGGACGGAGTAGTGGATAATGGAATAGAAATGAAAGTGGTATCAACAGAGGAAACGAGGATGGACACAGAAACAGTTGTGGATGGAACATGAAGAGAGGTAGCGACAACAGAGATCGGAGTGGAGGGTTGCACAGAAGAAGAAGTGGTGGTGGTTGATGGAGTGGTTAGTGCAATGGTGGAGGTGCGTCGTCGGGTAGCAGGTGGAGTTGAAGATGTAGAGGCAGCGCCATGCATTCGTTTGTTGGTCGCTGTGTCAGTAGCTACAGGTTGGGAGGAGGTGGATGTTTGAGATGGCGGGTAGAGGTTAGTGTGCGACACGGTGGAAGACAAAAGGGATGAGCGGTGGAAACCGCCCACTTTTGTCTCGAGAAGTGCACAGACAAAGTTACACAACAGGGGACCTGCTGCGATACGGTCACGGTTGTTGGGTTTAATAGAGATGGTTAGGTCACAAATGAGAAAGCTATGCTAGCCGTATGGCACAATTGAGGGGCCAGAGAATTCTAGAAAGGATTCCACTATTTGACTCAACAGCTTGGACTGGATTCTGTCCTTGCAAAATGTTGAAATAACTAGAAAGTTATTAAACATATGCGCAGCCGCCTGAATGACGGGTTCCGTGATAGAATCTATTATGTAACCATTGTTAGTCTGGATTGGGATTTCAGGTGTAGTTTGGGCGGCGAAAGATTTGATCAGATTTTTGGCGTGGCGATGGGAGATGGGCTGACGGTCACCGGACATAATGCCAATGGTGACCATCGAGTTGGCATTAATCCTGACCTTGTATGTGGTACCTTGGTACAGGAAGTGGAAATGCATCTTCGGCGCTGTCTTTCCTTTTCAGCTGCCAATGCATGAATAGCTAGTAAGCATGTTTCACAGAGTATATGCAGAGCTTCGTGGCATAGTTGTAGAGATTTGGACTCATTAAGATGTTGCGTGGTGGCAATCCTTAATGAAGGAACTAGAAACTCTACTGGCATTACAACATCCTGACCATATACCAATTGGAAGGGTGTTTGATTAGTACTTCCTTTGTATGCTGTCCTGAATGCCCACAGAGCAGCATGCAACTTTTGGCTCTAAGCTCTAGTAAGGACTCTAATAGGTTCTGATGAGATATGTTGTGTTGGAAGTATCTTGTTAGATTGCTTTGGGCAATCTCTGAAACTGTGTTTCCGAACACAGTCTAGACATTCGTCATGGTATTGGTCTTTTACCTTGCAGTTGACCATGAAGTGTCCCGTTTCGCCACAGATGAAACATCTGGTGCTCATGAGTCTCGTGGCAATTGCATAGCCATCTTGGATGGCTAGCTATCTTGGATTTTCTGGGTTTGTGGAATATTGATCTCATTTTAACAAGCATGAGGTATCTTCATGATAGTGTGTTGAACTACCAGAAGTGGGTGTTGTATCTTGATGGTATGTGTGATCGTAGGAGTGGTCGACAAGATGTGTTGGTGCAGGTTTTCTATGGTATCGATGTTTTTGAGCTCCTACATCAGGTTGTCTCCTTGGAGGTGGACCTAAGAGTGCTAATTGAGGTTGAGGTTCATGCTTTGGTTGTCTAGACAGTTCTTGGATATGAATTTGGGTATTGTTTCATGGAGGATATTGTTGTGGTTAGTTTCGTGAAACAAATTGTTGTCTAGGAGGCTGGTTTTGTCCTCCTGATTGATCATGAGCCTGGTTCCTCATATTGTAATAACAGTAGAATGAGATATGGCCCATAAAGTCACAGATGTCACATTTAATCAAGGAAGTGTCTGGGATTGGTTGGTATGATGGGCACTCATTGCCAGTGTGTGTACCTCTATAATGAGGGCACCAGGTATTTTCTCGTCTATGGTAGATCTGGCCAGTGGGTAACTGCTGACCTGGCATGGAGCTCTGGATAGACTTAAGAGTATTCTGAAACTCTTTCGTGAGTTTCTCCATATGTTGTTTGTGTTGTTGGTTAAACAACTCCATCTGTGTTTTCCATAATTGTTCCTGAGTTTTTTCATTTGGTCTAGGGTCATGGACAACACAGTGTGCTCTTCTTTCTCGAGGTTCATCAACATCTGATCCCTCGTCTTCTTCGCGGATAGCCTCAGACATGGCTTGTTTTAATGATGTGTACTCATCATTAGATCGAAGTTCACTTCTGATCCATCTTGGAAGTCCAACTAGGAACCAGATGATGAGCATGGACTCTGTGGGTTGTTCTTGTACCTGACTTTTTAACCTTTTGAATCTTTCTATATAGTCATGTACCTTTTCTGCTTTTGTCACATTGATATTGGTTAATTTGACAAAAGGACTCTCAATCAAACGAAATGAAGAAACTCAGAGTTTCTATCTTTCAAAGCCTTAGCATTTTTCCTTAGTTTTTCCTTTGTTGGTTTTAGCGACTGTGCATTTTGAACTATGTTTCGTACAGTCTACATTTTTGAACTATTTTGTCGCACAGTTCGCATTTTTGTGTCATGAAGAAAATTCAGCACTAGGTCTAAAACACTTAGAAAATAATTCTGAGAACTTTTCTCGACACTGTCACATTTCCTCCATTTTTGTGAAAAAGACGATGCTATCTCTAAAATGCCTTAAAAAGGTTTAGACCCTTAGAAAAAGAGACACTCACCTTTAGAAAAGCGACATTTGTCTTAGAACTGGTTTTTGTCCTAAAGTCAGCTTTTTTGCCCTTCGGCTTTTTCGTTTTTAAGAAAAGCCACAACTGCCCTTAAAAAGAAGACATTTGCTCTTAAAGGTGGGACACTAGCCTTAGAACTATTTTTTGTCCTACAGTCGGCTTTTTCGCCTTTCGGAAAAAAGAGACACCTGCCCTTAGAAATGGTTTCTGTCCTACTGTAGCGTTTTTTGCCCCCTTAGAAAAAGAGCCACTACTCTTAAAATCTTAAAAGAGGTGTTTAAGCAATAGGCGAAGGCCTACAGCGTGAAGGCACTGTCCAACGGGCATAAGACAACTAATGCACGAGCAAAAGGAGAAGCTCAAATGACACGACACGACTAAAAGGTCTTCGTGCTCCAAAGGACTAGGAAGATCAAACGAGTACCATGTAGTACAAATTTCTGTTAAGATATGATGGCGTCAGCAGAAGAGTGTTAGGATGTGCCTAATCTGTCTTTCTTGTAATCTGAGATTAGTTGTAGATCGTTTACTCTCTTTGAATCAGAAATGTTGCTCTGGATATATGTATTGCTAGACAGTCAGTAAGACAGTCACAGACACAGAGTGTAACTGATTAGCAGTAGCTAGTCATTTTCATGAGAGAGAACATCTTTCTCGTGCCAACGCATTGATCTAGAAAATAGACAACGCTTAAGAAAATATTGTAAAATTCAGTTCTGATGATAGAAGGGATTTTTCTCAATGCTCTATTCTGTGATGTGTATAATCTGCAATATTGGAATGCATGCTATCAGTAGATAAATTTTTGCTGTTGTTATTTCTCAACACTATCTACTGTTTACAAGTTTGAATTTTAACAATAGATCTGCAATAGTGATATGGGACTTGGAAGAGAATTAGACCGCAGTCAATAGCAGTAGCTACTCCTGCCAAGTCGACTCTATCCGGCCTTCATCGCAAATTGATTTAGCTTCATTTTTGTTTTGTTTCGAGTTGTTTCGTTTCGTTTCGTTTTGAGCTATTTTCTTCCTCCCATCAGTGGTGTCAAAGCTCGAACGGTTTCGTTTTAAATTGCATTGATTCGTTTCGTCTTGCTATCCTTTCGCATCACGAAACAATTTAAATTGCTTGATGAAGGCTTCCTTCAGGAGTAACCAATCTCGTTTATCTTCACGATCTAGGTTAAAAAACCTGATCGATCATGGTCATCGAGAAGAGTTGTACCAGTGGCTTCTGGAAAGGTTTTGCCATAGAGATCACATGCGTTCTCCAAGACTTGAAAAAATCTCTGAGGGTCAGAATTGTCATCGTACTTAGGAAGATCGAGTTTTGGTATTCATTTTTCAATACGCGGTCCGTGGTTAGCAAAGGCCCTGTTTAATTGAGCTCTTGCTTGTGAGGATTCAATAGCATGAAATTGCAGTCGGTCATATGCAATGTCTACTGGCATAAGTTCCCATCTCTCAAATGGGTTTGTAGATGGCTCATGGATTTGGGATTTCATTCAAGAGTACCTATTGTATTTAGCATATCTTGTGGAGGGAGATACCATCTCCAATGGAAATTCCTCTGTGGTATTAGGATCGGAAGGACGATCCGTATGGAAAATCTAGAGTACGTTAGGATTGTGTATATTAGGCCTCTTGGACTCTTTTTGTTATTTTGTTTTATGGTGTTTTGTTTTGTTTTTTGTTTTGTTTTGTTTGTACTCTGGATGTAAACTAGAGAAAATTATATTAATTAGAGTATAAGGAGTTTTATGTATCCAAATGGCACAATATTCAATATAGTGATATTGTAGAAGGGCTTAGCTGAGATCTATGACAAGTGGCTAGTAGTAGGGTTTAGTCAAATATAGAGTTGATTTCTCTATGGACTCGGCTCGGTTGAGATCTCAAAGCAATGACGGTTGAGATTTGAAAGATAGGTGCGGTTGAGATGTCAATGGGGAGGCTCGGTCGAGATCGTGATGGAGAGACCTGATTGAGGACCTGACAAAAAGACATGGTCGAGATCCGGACGGAGAAACGCGGTCGAGATTCTGACAAAGATACTCGTGGTTGAGATCTGGATGGAGAGGCTCGCGGTTGAGATTTGAAAGGAAGGCTCGGTCGAGACCTAAGCATGAGGCTCGGTTTTTAATATTGATTTTGATTCTTTCACTACCCAACTCTTTGAAACTATCATTACCACTATTTCTTCCACTCCTTCTACTACCACTCAATCTTCACTCAATCTCCAATAACTACACCTCTCCAGAACCAACCCAACTCTTTACAATTCCCTCCATGACATAAACCTTATACTCCTCAATACACTGATACTCAACAAAACTAATGCAACCTATCTGAACCACTTCCTTGCTTGGGTCCCTGGTGCAACCCAATCTGATATGCTATCTTCAACTGTTTTCGTGAGTACGCTACACAGGATCTTATTGGATGATACTGCTTGCACATTATCACGAGGATAATAAGGCATACTGGTTCTGTGGATCATGAAAAATTCCTCCAACAGGACCTTGATGGTCTCATTGATGAAATGACTTCCGCGATCGTTGACTAGCTCACCGGGCATCCGAAGTGCACAATGATATTTTCATATAGGAACTTGGCAGTGGTCCTAGCATCAACTACTCTTACTGCCTTGACTTTGACCCATTTGGTGAGGTAGTCTATGGCTACGATTATGTATCGAGCCTGGGAACTCCTTGCTGCAGGGTGAATTGGACCAATATAATCCAATTCCCACTTTTCGAATGGTGCTTGGGCTAAGACCGGGGGTAGTAAGTCATAATTCAATCTCGTTGGTCTCCTTGCCATTTGGCACACATCATACTTTTTCAAGTATTCCTCTGTATCCTTATGAATCGTTGGCCACCAACATCCTAATTGCAGGATCTTGCGAACTGTAATGTCAGATGCAAAATGGCCTCCAGCCATGCCTTAACGGGCAAAATGTCGTATCGTGCGATGTTGCATTGCACAGATGGCAGAATCTATGTGTCAGTCTTAGATTTTGCTTTAGGACTGGACACTCGTTCGTTGTATGGTTTTGCATGCACACTGAACACCATACATTCTCCCGTCCAGGATACTATAGCTAGTTTGGTTCCGGTTGATGTGGCATTACTGCTATAGCTCCCTATAAGGCTTTCAATTTCTGGTCAAACTGCGCCGTAAGTTGCTCCATCTGCTGTTTGTGTAATTTTGTCATTTGCTCCAATAGCAGTTCAATGGATAGAGTGGATGCGTTTGATGATGATGATGCTAACTGTGGTACGTTTTGTGTGTTGCTTGATAGTATTCATAACACTATAGCGGGGTTTTGGTATGATTATGAAGCCAGTCATTGGGTTTCTAGTTCAGATATTGCCATAGATTATACTAGAAGATAACTTAAGTTCGAACCCATTCATTTCATAAGTAATCCATCTCAAATATTCTTTTCAATGATATAAATGTTTTTCATTTAATAATTCTTGTATTCTCTCCAATCAAGCAAACTTAATTTGATTCAATCTTTGATGCAATTGCCATGATCTATCTACGAAAGCTTAACCATCTTTTTCAATGGCTTTATCATGATAATGTATGTGGTTTTGAAAATATATAATATATATATAGCTCTAATAGTGTTTTTCAACCACTTTGAGCGATAGCTTCTCCATGTTTTTCAATGGATTAGCAATAGCTGATTTATCATGCTAAGTATATTTGTTAAGCATTACACATCACACAAACTGAGAAATTTATGATAAAATTCTTTTAAAAGTCATTTTTCTCAATTTTAGTGATCTATGAGTTTTAAGGATCAATTTACCTTTTTGGATCATTTGAATCCGAGTTACGGATTAGAAGTTATAGCCATTTGAAAATCCTTAATAAGTTTAACTCTTGAAAAGCATATATAATATTTCATTATAAAAAAAACACAAAATCTAATTGTTCTTTATTTTCTGGAGTTTTTACAACAGAAGGTAAATCTGTAGTTCAGTAGATTGTAAAAACATACCATTTACTGTATACTATGGATTATAGATTCAATATGAGCACATAAATCCATTTTTTTTTCAGGGTCATAAAAACAGATACTTAGTATTCATAATAACCGAGAAAAACCCAGTCTACATGCTTAACCAAATGATTAAACCAAAAAAAATACAGTAAAAAGGTAAATGATTTCACCTCAAATCCATATGCTCTGACTTAAATTTCAAGGAGACTGTCCATAGGCTAAGGTCTTTTCTTCAAGAGCTGGAGTCACTCTCCATTTTTCTTCAATAGCCCACATACTTTACTGCCAGACTGCCGATTCGTCGATCAATATTTTACCGCCGATTCGATCAATATCTTTACCGGGTCATCTCTTTCACACAACCGAGAAATAGGCGTGGGCTGGGTCGCGTGGATTTTCTCTCCACGACCCTCTCCTCCTCCTCTCTTTTAAGGCTCAGATCGCAATAGTCAGCGGTCGGCGATGTTGAAACGTGGCCTCCCTTTCACATAACAGCATCTCCAGAACTGTGCAGATCATTACTCTCTTCCACAGACACAGCATGGGTTTCGTTCATAAGTAGATCGCTCCTTCGGAACAGCAGCAGATCAATTCACCAATCAAATTTCAGAGAGTTTGAGAAGACATTAATGATTCAGACATCAGCGATGGCTGTATTTCCTCAAGATCAGCAGAGCAGCAAGATAGCCAGCCATAGATTTTAGGGACAGCCAGCATCAACGACCTTCAGTTGGTAGTAACGACTCTCCACTCAGATTTTTTTATCAAATTTACGGCACACAGCATTTCCCAAATCGCTCAAACAAAGTCAGAACCAGTGATCAGACCATAAACTGACATTCTGTCAAGAATATATTAAACTGGACAGCAGGGTTGCATCGCACTTCAACAGCAAATTTTCAGCGATCAGTCTGTCCTTCACTCAAATTCAATGCCCAGAACATCCACGAAACATTCTTGCATGGCGAAACTTCTCGCTGACGCTTCTCTCAGAACGAACTCACGGCTCTGAATCAAAAAATGGCTCCTGGTTTCTCTCACCTGCAAAGAATGAATGATGCTTCTTTCCCTCAGGAGTCTTTTTCTCTCTTCTCTGAAACGAGACACGTCCCTCTTCATAACCACCTTCCATTGAAAGCCATTGTCTCTTCTTTCTACTCATTCTACCTTTCTTTCTTTTTTCTTTTTTCTTTTTTTGACAAAAAGGCCTTCCATAATGCACAAAGGGCTTTTTAGGCCTATTTTGAACATTTTGGCCTCCACATTCACATTCGGTTTTTGCTTTCCGAAACTCCGACTTCTTCCCCGGATGTCAAACTGTCTCTTAAGTATCACTTTTTCCTACATTCCTGCCTGTGTTACCCATGACTTCGTATTCAACACAAACCATCATAAAACTGGCAACTCAGCATCACATACAAACTGACACTCGATATAATCAACCGTCATCCCCACCAAGGGAAATCACCAAAATATCAATATTTCGAACTCGAAAAACTTGTCTGACATTAACCCAGCAAGTTCGATTTGTAAGTCTGCATTGTACTTTGCATCAACAATTTTTTTAACTACCGTTTTCATTTTATTTCTTCCAGTAACAAGATTTTTTAAGTCACAAACTGCTCTTCACTAGAAACCGCAACTGATCATCGTCGAACCCTTAACCTTAGGACCTTTCCTTGAAACTTAAGTCAGTGCCTTAAAGGTACCTGGGCATCTTTTATTAATCATGATATAAAGTACATTTCATCATTACAATATGGCGAAAAATTGCCATTTAATAAAACTACTTAGCGACTGTCGATATTATCATCCATCAAAGTCACTTATGAGTGTTGCTAAAAATAGCTTATTGTTATTTAGCAAATTTACTAAAAATAGTAACGTAGTAAAAATAGCTCTAATTTGTATGGTATAACTGTCATTTGAAAATTGATTATGACATTTGAACATGCCATAGAATTTCATAGCTACTCTTTAACATAGCCACATGCGTATATCAGTAAAAAGTGGCATAATAGCAGATTTTGCACATATGAGATACATCTAGCACATTTTCTTCTAGAAAATCAGCATTAATGATTGTAGTTGCTGAAATTTTAAAATTTTGACCGGAAAAATACACTACACTAACAAGGGAGTAGGAGTGTGGGTGGATGGATATTCGTCGTTAGATCCCTCATCCTCTTTCCTAATGGCATCTTTCATAGCTTCTTCCAGAGTAGCGTATAGCTCCCGTCGTTTCAATTCTCTTCTGATGCTTCGTGGTAGTCCGACTACGAACCACATGATCACCGCATGATCGGAAGTTAGGGTTGTACTACACTCAAATTGTAGGTGTTTGACCCGTTCAATATAGTCCCTGACCCTTTCTCGTTTTCCCATCTTGACTTTGCTCAACAGGAGAAACGGGTCTTCCAAGAACTTTCTTGGTTTAAAGCGTGTAATGAGAGCCGCTTTAACCGCTTCCCAAGTAGATTTTTCTTCCTCTAACAGGTTGAAAAACTAATCCTGAGCCACTGCCAATAGGGACATGGGAAATAGCATCAGCTTTTTCGCAGGTGTCCGTTCGCCGTAGATTTCACAAGCTTGCTCGTAGATCTGGAGAAATCGGATGGGATCTGATGATCCGTCGTATTTTGGTATTTCCATCTGAGGTGCTCTCCGGACTGCTTGCAAGGGAGCGATAGGTACGAGTTGACCCACTGGATCCATTGGTGCTGGTTTCGGTTTTGCCTCTTGTTGCACAGTTGCTAATCTAGGAAGGTGTGGTGCTTGAATTGCTATCCTTCGTGCTATTGATCGTCTCGCTCTCAGATTCATCCGATGGTGGGTTCCAAAGTGGTTGGATCTTGCTTGTACAGTGGTATGCAGTCTGGATCTTAAGGATCTAATCAATCTGATTGGCCAGAAGTGAACTTTAGGCCCTTTACGGTGGTTTTTCTTGAATAACTTCTTACTCCTTGCACTGAGCTAGATCTGATGTAGATCTTTCCACTGATCTAGTTTGTGAGGGTTCTCTTGTGCGAAGGTTGGCTGTGCGAGGGTCCTTTAGCTGTTTTTACAGATAAAAAACATGATATCTCTTAGATCTTTGGAAAGTAACTCTCGCAAGGCTCACAGTAGCTGGATCTAGGTCAGATCTCACTATACAATTCTCCGCGAGAGTTAACTCTCGCAAGAAGTGAAAATTTCACTGTCTGCGAGGGTTCAAAACCACTTTTTTGGCTTGATCTTCACCATATCTCAAAACTAACTCTCGCAAGCTTCATCACTGATGGAAATTAATATTCTGAATCAATTGAGAGGGTCTATGAGAGTTCTTACTGGAAGGATTTGCTGGATCTTCATTTTTTAGTGATTTTTTAACACTTAAACCCAATTTTTTGTTCACTGGAATCGAACTAACTCTCGCAAGCTCTTCTGTGTCCTTGTCTCACTGAGATGGAACTTCAGAATCCTCTACAAGAGTTCCTGCCCATTGGAACTGAAAATTTTAGTGTCTACGAGGGTTCATTGGTACTTTCCCATTTTTTTTTCACTGAGAACTCTCGCATAGACACTTAGACATCAAACTAACTCTTGCAAGCTTCTATGTGTCCTGGTCTCACTGAGATGGAACTTCAGGGGTGTCTGCGAGAGTTCTTATGAAGATTTACATTTTTTTTTGGATTTTTCAAGGGTTTTTTGAATTTTTTATAGGCTAATTCTCACTGGTTTTGGAGATATTAAAATCTGATAAAATTTTAGGCCCTTTTTCCCTCCAAAATACAGATTGGTGTGTTTTTTGGGTTTTCTGGTTGGTTGCTTTGGGTTCCAAGCCCTTAGAGGCTGTTCAGGGCCTCCTCTACCCTCTCACACCTCCTCTGCTAGCTGTGAACAGTCCAAACACACAAAAAAAAAAAAACTCTAAACTCCCAAAACTATTCTAAAAAGCAAGAAAATAGCTAAAATGCAGCTAAACTAGTCAGTGGAAATCTATCCTTGGCAACGGCGCCACTGTGGGGTCGAAGATCTTGCATAGTATAGCCCTCACGCCTGTCAACATGGGTTAGATCACTGGATAGGTACCTAACTATGCATAGATGCTATTTTTAGTTAGTTTCCTAGTTCCTTTCTTAACTCTATTCACCACTAACACTACTCTCCCTTAACTCTACTCCTCTACATTAACATTCATCATGATTTTGGGTGAAGGGAAAGGATAGAAAAAAAGAGGAAGAGAGAAGAGAAGAGAGAAAGAAAGAGAGATGAGATGGAGGTTAGCTCAAATGCTCAATGTCATTGCTTATGGAGAAACCTTAATAATCACAAACAAAAAGCATGGAAGAAATGAAAATAACAAGCAATCACAAAAATAGCATAAGCAAGAGTGATTAGCAAATGAGGATGCTTGAGCTCTCAAAATAGTAGAGTCTCCTCCTCTCAATTAAGCATCCCAATAGTGTACAAATGGTGTCTTTTTATAAAATGGGGAAGGCCCTTGCCCTCAATCCTATTGGCTAATATTCATATTGATCCTATCCATTCATCTTGGACCCTAACTTGATCCAAGGGTCCATAAAAAGTACATTGAAATTCACAAGATTCATGTGAGTCCCAATTTGGACCCAACTCTAAAAAGTAATCTCTAAGTTTAAAAATGACTCTGGGCCTCTAGTTTTATTTTAAGTTCAAGGCCCAAGTCAATTTTATTTTATTTACACTTAAGCTTGTGTGCTCATTGGGCCATGGGCTTAAGCGCGCAGGATGCCATGCCCTCGCAACACATTTTATTGGACGATTTTATTTATTTACACTTTGTTGGAAATACCACCAATACTGGTTGTGAAGGTTTTTATAAAGATCTGAATTTTTTTTTTACTTTTCAAGAGAATTTTGAATTTTTTATGGCTTTTTTGAGATTTTTCAAGATTTGTTTAGTAGAGACCTTCACAAGCTTCTATGTAGGTCTAGGACAGTACCTTGGAGATACTACCAGTTGTGCGAAGGTTAGTTCTTTTTGGATTTTGAAAAATAAGGCCTGGAGTTATTTTTGGCCACTTTTTCTCTCCGCAAAAACATATTTGAGCTATTTTTATGGTATTTTCAGTTCTATGAATGGATGCCTAGCCCTTAGAGGCTATTTTGGGTCTCCACTACCCTCTCACACCTTTGCTAGCTGAGAACAGTCCAAGCACAAGAAATCACGTAAAACAATCTAAATCTACCCCAAAAATCACCTAAAACACTAAAAAGAACAAATGCAACTAAGAATGCAACTAAAACTAGTTAGTGAAACCTATCCCCAGCAACGGTGCCACTGTAGGGTGTAGCAAGTAGATGGTGAGCAGCCCTCTGCCTGTCAAAAAGGGTTAGAACACTAGATAGGTACCTAACTATGCCAAGTTGCTAGATTTAGATGCATTGTAATCTTTTTTCTAACACTACCCACTTTAACACTACCCCTTCCTACAATAAGTGCACACACATCATGATTTAGATTGAAAAAGAGAGAAAGATAGATAGATAGATTGATGGAAGAAGTAGAGAAAGAGAGTGAGAGGTTAGCTCACTTGCTCATTGTGCATGCTAAGTGGAGAAACATTAACTAATGAAACCAAAAGCATGGAAACTAGAAAGCAAAGATCAAACTCACAATAGCATTAGGAAGTATTGAATAGCAAATAAGGATGCTTCTCTCCAGAATAGTAGAGTTTTCTCCTTCTCATTAAGCATGAAAAATGGTTACAAATGGTACATTTTTATCTTTGGGGTGGCCCTTGCCCCTTGCTTCCTATTGGTTACTTGCAAAGGATGGGATTGCAATCCATACCATCCACATGAAACACAAATGAATCTATGGTGTAGGAAGAAACACACCCCACCTACCACAATTTGACTTTTGACTAATCCCAAAAACTCAGCAACTTAACTCAAGCTTAACTTTGGCCTTCTAATATCATTTTTAATTATATGTCCAAAGTCAAGTTTATATTCATAATATTTATTTATAAGTGCTCATTGGGCCATGGGCTTACGCATGCAGGATGCCACGACCCTCGCAACTATTTCGGCTAATTTATTTATTTAAACCGTAATACCCTCAACAAAGACTTGAAAAAATATACATTCAGTGCCAAAGGTATGGTATCTCTCTAAATCCTAAGAAATGCCAGATCTGGATTACTCATGGTGTTGTTTTAGGACACATCATATCCCGGAATGGAATTGCTACTGATCCTGAAAAGGTTCCAGTAATTATAGAGATGCCAGCACCTAGAATCGTGCGTGAGGTCCTAATCTTTATGGGACATGCAAATTACTATCGTTGTCACGTACATGATTTTGTTGGTAAGGCATGTTGGATGTATCGATTAACTATAAATTCAAAGTGGGTAGAAGAGCATGGCCATGTGTTTAAGAAACTCAAATATGCTCTAGCAAGTGCCAACATTTTGTGGGCACCCGGTTATTCCAAAGAATTCCATATGCACACGGATTCTTCTAAGTATGTCGTTGGCGCTGTCTTGATGCAACCCGGTGAAAATTCCAAGGACTATCCTATCTGATTTTTAAGTAGACAACTAATTCTGACCGAGATAAATTAGACTACTACCAAGCGAGAAGTGCTTGCTATGGTGTATGATGTTCAAAAGTTTCGTCATTATCTTTTAGAAAAACGCTTTGCGTTTTATACCGATCATCAGGCGTTATTATATCTTTTGAACAAGACATGCACAACTGGACGCATCTAGCACGCTGGTTGTTATTACTTTGAGAATTTGAATTTCGTGTTGTTGTTAGGAGTTTGTGAAAAATGCAAAAATAAGCTTGGTAGAGGCCAAAAATCTTGTATATAGGATCGACACGCATGTGTGGAGCCTGCTCCCACGTGTGAAACTAGTGTACTTTTCATGTACCATAATCATATATGTTGTACATATGATTTAATTCAAGTTCTAGTGGCTAAAATGGCCAAAAACTAGTTTTCTAGAGATATGACACATGGCACCAATCTATTGATTGCATGAGCCAGATATTTTGAATAGGTGTCATGTCCCATGTGTAGAGGGCAGCTCACACGTGTGGAATTAGCTGAAGTAGGCGAGTTTTTACTTCTAGAAGATTTCCATGAAGATCTCCATATAGTAGGACATTAGACCAAAAATGCCCAAAATAAAAAGTTTTGATCCAAGTGTCAAATTGCATGATGTGACAAGGCATCCTCACACGTTTGAGATCTGATGCATGATCAGTACCTCGAGCTCCAAGAAGTGTATATATAGAGGCTTATTTGGCCATAATCAATAAGAGACACCAATCTTGGTTTTGGAAGCAAATTTGAGTGATTCTCTCCATTTATCTACATTTGTTTTGATTCTTTTGAAGTTCTATCAATGTGTACTTGATTTTCAGGTTGGAGTCTGTACTCAGACAATGTTTCACACTTGTGAAACCATAAAGTACACCTACCTTCAATTAATGATTGTTCTTGTTAGGATTTTGTGTCTAGAATTGATCTAGATCGATCTTAATCTCAAGTAATTTGATAGATCAAGTAATCTGACAACCAATCCCTCTTGAGGATCAGATTAGGATCCACTCTTGGTCCTTCTTGTACTTTTTGCACATTCACAACATCTTTTAGTTGATCATCTTTCACAAATCCCTAGCGATGATAAACCAACGGAAGGTGTAAATGATGACCTTCCTGATGCCATCTTATTTCAGGTGGATACACCCCAGTTTTTGCCCGAGAAATCACTGAATCTCTTAATGCAGGCCAAATTGATCCCAATCTACCTAAACCTGCTCAATGTGTCTTGATTTATAAATCCATTCACCCTCATTGCAGGACAACTATATAAAAAAGGGATGTATGGAATCATTCGTAGGTGTCTCAAAGAGGGAGAAACAACACCCATCATTTCTCTAACTCATGAAGGAAGAGGAGGTGGACACTTCCGTCTGAGGTGACATCTCGAAATATATTGTTGGCAAGATTTTGGTGGCCATAATTATTTAAGGATACACATTTTTTCGTGATGGCATGTGATGTGTGTCAACAAGCAAAGCGACCTCAATTCAAGAATTACATGCCATGAAATCCCATATTGTCTGTATAAGTATTTTTTAAATGAAAAACTGATTATGTGGGACCGATTAGTTTGTTGGTTGCAAGATTCATACAATCTAGATATATTATTGTAGCCACTAACTATTGCACTAAGTGGGTTAAAGCTCGCGCTGTTAGATACACAGATGAAAAATCCACTGTTAAATTCCTTTATGAACAAGTCGGTGTGCACCCCTCTGTTCCTCCCATCCTCTCATTTGGACAAACCGTCCTCACCCCTGTTTCCACAGTTGCTTCTCAAACCAGACCTGCTTCGCCATTAAAGGTGGCCGAGGGCAACCAATCGTTGTCTGATGACGCATTTATTAAAACAGTTTGCATACCATCGCCAGATCGGACTGATCCTACCACCCCAGATGGCATCAGGTCCAACGAGAACCTGATTGAAGATGATGATGACGGAACTCCACAAGTCGTTGGGGCCGATACAACACAAGCTCCTACCAATGCCAGTGTACCGACTGCTCCCACAGACCTAACGATGGCATACCAGACTCTGGGCAAATACATCCTGGAGACGGTAGCAGCCAAAGCTATCTTGGAAAATAGGGTACTACACCTGGCAACAAGCAACACACAACTGCAAGCAAAACTCACCAAGCTGCAGCATGAGCTGATCCTAACTCACCAACATGAGCAAGAAGAGACTAGGAGATTGCCAAGCTGCAGCAGAAGGAGGAGGGCCTCAATAAATATATCCAAAGCCTCTCCAAAGCATTGATAGAGGCCTCCACGAAGGTGTGGGAGCTTCAATCTGAAGCCTCCCAATGGCTTGCTCCCATCCAGGCGTAGCTAAATATTTTGGAAGCAAAGAATACGCGCCTGGGGGCGGAGGTCAAAGGCCTACAAAATGAAAAGCTCGCCTAATTAGCTCAACCTGCACCAGACTCAAGGCCGTTATCTGAATCAGAAATGAATCTTTTTTGGCATCATTGACTTGGGCCTTGGAATTAGAATAAAACTAGAGGCCCAAAGTCATTTTTAAACTTAGAGATTAGTATTTAGAGTTGGGTCCAAATTGGGACTCACATGAATCTTGTGAATTTCAATGTACTTTTTATGGGTTGGATCCAAGATAAATGGATAGGATCAATGTGAATATCAGCCAACAGGATTGAGGGGCAAGGGCCTTCCCCATTTTATAAAAAGACACCATTTGTACACTATCGGGATGCTTAATTGAGAGGAGGAGACTCTACTATTTTGAGAGCTCAAGCATCCTCATTTGCTAATCACTCTTGCTTATGCTATTTTTGTGATTGCTTGTTATTTCCATTTCTTCCATGCTTTTTGTTTGTGATTAGTTAAGGTTTCTCCATAAGCAATGACATTGAGCATTTGATCTAACCTCCATCTCATCTCTCTCTCTCTCTCTTTTTCTCTTCTCTTCTCTCTTCCTCTTCTTTTCTATCCTTTCCCTTCACCCAAAATCATGATGAATGTTAGTGTAGAGGAGTAGAGTTAAGGGAGAGTAGTGTTAGTGGTGAATAGAGTTAAGGGAGGAAGTAGGAAACTAACTAAAAATAGCATCTATGCATAGTTAGGTACCTATCCAGTGTTCTAACCCTTGTCGACAGGCGGGAGGGCTATACTTCGCAAGATCTTCGACCCTATAACCAGAAGCCTGATGTAGGCGTTCTTCAAATAATTAGGTTGTCTTAGTTGTAATTTCTGCAAATTTTAGATGAACATACATTGAACCTAAAATAGGTTTCACCTGATGCTAGATCAAAGATCAGTAAATGTGCAGGACAAATCTTGAAATAGAAATTATTATTCACCAAGGAGACAACTGTGGACTTAATTCTCAACTGTCCCCCTTAAGGTCAAGGTTGGTGCATTGGTATCTTCGTCAGGTTCAACATGCTGAAAAACTTCTGATGCTTGATTATGGGAAGCGCAAGATGTCTGCAACCATTTCTGTTGTGGAGAAATATTGAAAAATCACTTACCTCGAGAAAACCTTTTTCCGAATGAAATGATACTGGATTTCTATGCGCTTTAATTTGCCATGAAATTTGGGATTCAACGATAGTGAAATACAACTCAAGTTGTCACACAGAATGGTGGTAGCATTGAACTGAGTGTGATGTAAGTGAAAAAACAAAATGTTTCTATTACCAAATTTTTACTAGCTCTTGACCCTCTATGTGCCGAAATTCAAAGAGTCTACCCACATGGTGTAACCACCAACTTGATGGTTTCAGTTGAGGACCTCAAAGATGAAGGAGAAATGTTCGCAGACGGGAGAAGCTCAATAGAAAAACTGAAGGTTGGATGACGGGGATGAAGATAAGACTGTCGGGGCCAACTTGAAGACCGAATGACGAACAACCGGTGTTCAGGACACTTGAAGACCAAATACTTTTGGTTCTTCACGTTCCAAGTACAGGAAAATCAAATAAGTACCATAAAGTACAGCCTCTTGATCTGATTCTGATGACATCATCCAAAGGAACATTAGGACGTGCCTAATCAACCCCTTTTGTAATCTGTGATTAGATTTAGATTGCTAAATCTATCAATCTAGATGTTATTCACAATAACTATGTTGATTATGTAGAAACAAGGTACAATGTAATTTTGGTAGTATACCAATGTAAGCTAAGCACCGCGTAGCCAGCTGATGTTCAAGAAGTCCGCTAGTATGCGTGACAAGTTTTGATTCTTGAGAGACAAAGCTTCTTTCGTGTCGATGTGCTATGTGGTCTATCACAATAGCGCTTTAGGAATTATCTGATAATGCAGATGAGTTTCTTGTCTTGAACACGATTGAATGTTTAATTGTCTGATGGTTGTATATTTGTAATCAAATGGTTTAATTTTATTTCGCACATTGGTTTTGTGTCTTGTTGAATGCATAAACACATTTTACATAGGATGATTACACACCCTGGAGGATTGTAGATCTTGTCACAGAGGGTGGTAGACCCAAGGACATAATCGAATTCCATTTGGGTTTATTTATGTGAGAATCTCTTCAATATTATTAGAGCATTCGACGTTCTGGCTTACCATGACCGATTCTCTCTTCAATAGTATCAGAGCCAACGAGCTCATATCCGAGAACCCTGATATAGCTTAAGAGCTATCAGATCCAGGAACCGAGCATTAAGAGAAAACAAGAAACCAAAGAACAACTGAAGAATACAATCTACAACAATGGCATCAATTAGTAGTATACTGTCAAAGATGTACACAATCCTCGACTCAACTGGGTCGAACTTCCTAGCATGGAAGGTAAAGACCTCTCTCATATTGAAGGGAGAAGGGCTATGTCCCTGGGTAGACGGCACCGAAGAGATGCTTGCAACCACCGGCAAAGAGCTACGAGAATGGAGAAAGAAAAATGATAAGGTAGTGGCCGTGTTGTCATCATCCATTGATGATAGCCTAATGCTTGACCTCACGGCACTCTCTAATACAAGAGAGATATGTGGTACATTGCTTACTAGATTTCAGATGAAATCACGCAGCCAGACTATGCTTCTTGAAGACCAGTTGACAAATCTGCAATGACATGGCAGAGACCTTACCTCCTTTATCATAAGGATGAAGGATATGTTTCTTACATTACACAACGTTGAAGCAGAGAATGCAGTATCAATAGAGAAGCAGCTCACATACTTGTTATGAGCTTTCCAAGAACTTTCCAGACCACCCGAACATTGCTAGCAAAGGATCCAACTATGACACTAAAAAAGGTAGTGATCGAGATTCGAGAAGAATTTGAAGCTCATGAGCACCTTGATCACAAGGATGCTTCTGACCAAGCTCTCTACAACAACAAGGAAAAGCCAAAGAAGAAGTTCAAGCCTAAGAGGGAGCCAGATCGAAGGCATGATCAAGACCAACAAACAAAGAGAACCAACAAAGGCAATGGAAGAACAAAGAAAAGTCGAGACATCAGAATGGCAACAAGAAAGTATGCATGAGATACAAATGTGAAGGACATACTGTTGATTCGTGTTGGCTAAATCCAAAGATCGAGTGTATCCATTGTGACAATAAGGGTCACGCAGCTATGGACTACTACCAGAACCTGAAGAACAAGCAGCTACAAGGCAAATGAGAGAACGATACAAGGCAAATGAGAGAACGATAATAGTTCATCCTACGTCGAAGAGCCATAAAGCTCGAAGATGGGCAATGAAAAGTTGAACAACAAAAATTCAATTGCTATCTATGTATTGACATGTGTGCAGCTTTGACATTTGACACACAAGAGGTGATCCTTGATTCTGGAGCAACCTCTCACTTCATCACATTCACGGATAATGTCTGATTTTCGAAGTACTAATCCCTCAAGATAAATTGTTCTTGGAGATGGATCTAGACATCAGGTGAATGGGATTGGTTTGCTATGGCTCAACACAAATGGTAGAGACAGATGATTAGAATATGTTCTATTCGTACCCACACTGCAGCAAGATTTGCTTTTAGTATCAAGGATAGCAGATGTCGGGATGCATGTGACATTCTCAAACGAAACATGCAATGTTGTTGATGCCAGCACCAGTAAGCTGATTATTCAAGGTAGAAGAAAAGACAACCTGTATCATTTGAAGTTATTGTTAAAATCATGTTAGAATCTAGTGCAGTATGTAGATCACATAATCAATCACCATAGACACTCCTCACAAGCTCTCAAAGGTGGCACAACAAAAGCTTATAGATTACAAAGAAATACTGTACATATAGAGTATTCACAAACTGCATGAAAAGGCAGGTGTGCTAAAGCCTACCACCTGTCAAACTAAAGTCGGGCCCAATATGGCCAAATTCAACCGAAAAACTCAGGACATGCCCCTGAGTATAGCAAGTACTGTATAAAGCTCTGTACATACTAACTTTTCCTACTTGTGGCTATTGGGCTAACCCAAGTAGCCGGCTACGGGATCAGTGCCCGATCAATATATCCTAACGGGTCATAACCCGAACACAACCAAAAACTGTAAATCCTAATTAACTGAAGATATGTATAGTTAATCACAATACTGCATTTCGAACTTACAACAAAAATATATCAGATCAAATCTGATTCTTAACACTCTCCCTTAAGCGAAAATGCAGTAGAAGTAAAGAAATATATTGCAGCAGCGTCTGGAGTGTCCAAAAGATGTTATGCATATCCCTGCTACCCTGTACTTGACTCACACTCAAGTACATCATCAAACCACCAGGTTTGGCACACAAAGTATCATGTAAACACAATGCTCATATAGAGAGTCTACCGTACTCTCAACCAACTGACTCGTCCCCAATCCAACTTGAACACAAGTGGACCACATGAGCGACATGGCTCAAACTGAGGAAATCCCACTGGCACCATGAGACTTACATCCTCCATCTAGCTAGGCTGACATCCTATTAGGCACTTACAAGCACAAACCTGTAAAGCTGACATAAATGAGCGACTGAGGCTCAATCTGAGGAAATCTTACTGCCACCATAAGATTGCACCCTCACCAGATAGACAACTAGTAGACAATGACAAGTCAATGAGCATAAAATGACTACTTTGTTTCAAACGAAGCAAATGCACAACCACATATGACTCCGACTCAGATCTAGACTCCCGTGACAAGGCAACATGCAAGCCCACACACACTCATGCAAACCAACACAAATGATAAAGCGTCAAATACATGACCATGGCCTGCGCAAACTGTGGTATCCTGTCGTACCAACACCTGTGCCACTTGTAGATCTGCTGGTACACCAATGGTTACCAAATCAGATCCTCTCAATCATGGCCTGCAACTGTAACCAAGATGCCCTCATGTCCAAGCATATCACATAGATGTCCTCATACATCATCCAAGATCATCCATCTCAAACCAATGAGTGCTCCAAGCCTCATCTCTGATGTATCCCCCAAACAAAGCTATGCTCTAAGCCGCTTTGCCCTGACATCCTATTCAATAATCCCTGAAAGCTAATCCCCATCCATTCCCCATGCTCCAAGCACAAGAGTCTACAAAGGCTATCCTCGGTTTGTCAAGATCCTCCTCGGGTTTGTCAAGATCCTTCTCAGGTTTGTCAAGATCTTCAATGCACAATGGGTTGGATCCATTTGACAAGCTCTTAGCAAATTGTGACTCATCAAAAAGTACATCCTTGCTTACCTTTATTTTCTTGGATATAGGATCATATATCCTATAGCCCTTGCTATTTTTCCATAGCCAACAAAGATCCCTTTGAAGGAGGTAGCATCTTCCTTCTTTCTTGTCTCCAAAGGGATGTGAACATAACAAATACATCCAAATATCTTAAAATCTTTTACATTGGGTTTCTTATCAAACAAGGCTTGATAAGGTGAGATCCCATCTATAGCACTACTAGGAAGTCTATTACACAAGTAATTAGCACATGTTATAGCTTCTCCCCAAAATGAGATGGGAAGTGATGCATCAAGTCTTAAAGACTTTGCACACACAAATAGACTCCTATTTTTTCTCTCGGCCACCCCATTTTGTTGGGGTGTGTAGGAACAAGTGTATTGCAATTTAATGCCATTGATCTCACAAAAGTCTTTCATTTTATTGGAGGTGTACTCTCCTCCATTATCACATCTTAGTGCTTTGATGAAAGTACTAAGTTGCTTCTCTACTAGAGACTTGAACTTAATGAAAGTTTCATAAACAAGACTTTTCTTTGATAGTAACTCAATCCATGTGAATCTAGTACTATCATCTATAAAATTTACATACATCAAAGCACCTCCATTACTTGCATGTGAAAAACTATGTACATCAGAATGTATGAGATCCAAAGGAGAGGTAGTTCTTGATGAAGATCCCTTGTAAGAAGATTTGTGTGACTTTGCAAGGCCACATGCCTCACACATCTTTCCACACTTCTTGAAGGCTCTTGGTAGGCCGAGAGCTAGTTTCTTGCTTGCCATTGACTCCATAGGTTGAAGATTAGGATGGCCTAATCTCTTATGCCATAGCTCCACTTGAGATAGCTCCTCCCTAGCCAAGTTCACACTTTCATTTGCAACATTAGCATCCAACTTAAATAGCCTACCTTGCTTAATGCTTCATTTTTCAAGATGGAACAAACTCCATTCTTGAAGTGTACATCTAGTCCATTGTCCATTAATTGTCCTACACTAAGCAAGTCTCTTGAAATGGTAGAAACATACAAAACATTATCTAGATCTATCCTTTTAGATGTGCCTAAGCAAAGAGGAATAGATCCTATGCCATCTATCTTGCATGCTTGATCAATAGCAGTGTATATTGACTCCTTAGAGTCATTAAAAGATAGAAGAGTGGAGAAATAATGCTTGTTAAAAGACATGTGGGAACTAGCCCCACTATCTATCCACCATGTGTCTTGACTTGAAGTTGGTGTAGATGCAACCATCAAGGATGTATTGAATCCATCCTCATCTTCTTCCTCTTGAGCAATGTTCCCTTTATCTCCATTTGCTTGTTGATTCTTCTTCAAGTAGCATTCCGAGGCAAGTGTCCTTTCTTTCCACAAAAGAAACACTTGAGCTTTGCCTTGTTCTTCACCTTGCCTTTGAAAGTAGATCCTCCATTCTTCATCTCGGCCTCCTTGCCTTGATTCTTCTTGAATGGATGTTGCTTTTTCTTGCTTTTGGATGTAAAGTTTGCTTTCTCCTCTCCTCCATTAAGTGACATGCCATCCATTCTTGTCTTGAGGTGTAGAAGCCTACTCTCCTCAGCCACAAGAACATTGTGCAACTTTTCAATGGATGGAAGAGTTTCTTGAATAGAAAATGATTGGACTAAGTTGCATGAAGATTCTTGAAGTATTATTGGATTCATAGATGCTCTTTAATGAATCCCAAGCCTCTTTGGATGAGGTACAAGAAGACACCTCTTTCAAGAGGTCATTGCATACATTTAACTTTATGCAATGTAGAGCTCATCTTGCTCTCTTCTTGTATTTGGCTTGTTCTTGGGGAGTTCGAGGCTCTTCCTCAACTCCTTGAACTATGTCAAATAGATCATGGATCACTAGGAGTGATTCCATTCTCACTATCAAAATGGTGATGTCTTGCTAGAACTCTGACTTGAAGAATCTTCATCAACTTTTCCCTTGCCTTTATCCAATAGGGATGGCACATTCTTTAAATCAATCTTTTGAGGTGGAGTTTTCCATTTTAGGACCGTATTATAATGTTGTTTTTCTTGTTTCTTCGTCATTGATCCTGTGATCCTGTCTTCCTTCAATATAACTGCTTTTAGTGGTTTTATTGTTGGTTCATTAGGAATATTACGTACTCCAAATCTAGTTGGATCCATAATATTTAGAATTTGCTCATTAGTACGATCGACATTGACATCATAAGTCAAGCATGACTCACAGGAATGAGTTCATCTTCAATCGGCTTTAGTATGGGCTCCATTCATATCCAAACCACATTCAACACATTTAGTGATAAAGTGATCGGTGTATCCGAAGTTCGATCCAATAATGAAATCTTGCTCAAATCGGATTGATTATCTTGTTGACACATATAGCCTGATGTACAATCAATCGTTTCAAGAGCTTGATTAAAGTTGATAGTATCGATTTGAGAGTCATAATGAGCTCTCCAATTTTTTACTGGTCGATCGCAAGTATGATCTGTTGTTGACGAATCATCATCCTCATTTTGAGCCACTGCTGTATCGGTAGGGTTATATTTTTTTGCTCACTTTTCTAGGCTGCTCCGACATGGAGTACTTCATTAGATTCTTCAAATCCAGCACAAAAAAGTGTTCTTGATGGACTTCTTGTTTAGCTTGAGTTACATCCAAGTGACGCTCGGGTTCAGTTTTTAGATGCTTGTTGTTGCGTGGCAACAAATAGCATACTGTTCTGAAGGTCCGCTCCCATGATCATTACCATAATTCCATTGCTCGGTACCTCCATAAGGTTCTGGTTCCATCAAATTAGTAGGAGCAGCGAGGTGCTTTGGTGGGGCAAGTAAAGCTAATCGTTACGGATATCCAAGAGCAGATTGATGAGGTCTAGCTAACGGATTTCCTCCATAAAGTGGTTCTCGATATCCCATCTGGGCATACCGTTGCTGAATAATCCGAGGATTGAAGTTGCAAAAAGCAGTCTCATGATCAAGAGAATAACACAAATGGCATATATTGAATTCCATTCGCTTTTTCAATTGAGGACACTCATCTATGTGATTTCTCATACAGATGGAACACCATACATTTTTTCTGGTAGGAAAAGTCTTTGCAAACTTCTCATGTTCCTTGTTTGCTTGTCCATGGAAATCTTCCAATACTTTGATCTTCTCATCAAATTGCGACTACAACTTTTCCACCTGTTTCTGCTGGTTCTTTCCCAATTTCTCAAACTCATTAAGCATCATCTCTACAGTAGCGTTCATATTCGTTGATGCGATAGTGGTGAATGTCATAGTGGTCTGCCCTGTTGTATAAGGCAACATACCAATATTCGGCTCATCATCTGAGTCTTCATCTTCCTCCCGTATTGCATCGTCCATAGCATTTTGTAAAATTGCATACTCATTGTGATGTTTCAGCTCACGTTTGATACTTTTAGGTAGACCTAACAAAACCCACATAATCATGGCATTTTTGTTAATCAACTCAGGTTTGCACTCAAATCTAAGGCATTTTACCCGTTCAATGTAATCTCAAACCATTTTTCGCTTTCCCATTTTAATTTCACTTAAAAGTAGAAAAGGGTCTTCCATAAACTTCCAAGGTTTGAACCGTGTGATAAGTGCTTATTTAACAATTTCCCAATTTGTACGCTCAGTCTGATCTTGATCATAATACCAATATTGTGCTGCACCCATTAACAGCTCCCTCTCAAAGCATGGTAGTTTTATGACTCCAAGACTTCTCCTTCTGCTTCTCGAATACTCCCTTATCTAGGGGCTTTGTGATAATGTCAGCAACCATTTCTTTCTTCCCAATGAAAGTAATTTTCAGCTTCTTTTTCTAACCAGGTCCCTTATCAAGTGGTACTTGATTGCAATGTGTTTCATCCTTGAGTGAAACACAGGATCCCTTTGTCAGGTGTATAGTGGATGTATTATCCATCTGTAAAATCAAAGGGTTGTTTCACCCAGTTCGTCAAGGAACTGTTTGAGCCAAGTGATTTTCAAGATAGATCTAGAATGGTTAATCGACTATTCGGCCTATAGCACCAAAAAATTCGTTCACCCTGGAGACAACAACTCACATAGAATTGAAGGTGAAAGTACTGTTAGACTGAATTTTTAGAATCTATTTAAAAGGGCGATTGTCATTCAACGAGCCCGCCAACATGAAACCGTAAGGAATATCAGCAATGCACCAAGTGGATGGTCTTTTGCTTTTTAAAGGTGGGTCCTAAATTGCTTAGGAAGCTGTCCACTCTTCTTGTCTTCAGAACTTTGAAAAAAATAAGAGATTGCATATGTTAGAATAGACTTATGCTTAGCATGGATATAAATTTCTCAAAATCATAAATTAACAACTTTTTTGAGAGTCTTATGCTAAGCATGGCTAAAATAGCTCAATAACATAATAACACAAAATCTTTAAAGACAAATACTCATGCTCAACATAAACAATTTTGAAATGTAAGCATACCATGTCTCTAAATAAAATAAAAAATCTTTGAAGCTCCTCGTCCTTGGAGCTATTCGGGTACAAGGCCTGACATTTTGCCCAATCCTGGCAATTTAGGCTTTTCACCATGGCCTCTTGTACTCTCATGAAAAGCTTGTCTGAAAGAAAATGAAATCAGTAATTCTTCAATTTTATGATAACTAGTTTTTTTTTTTGAATCGAATAAAATTACCTTTGAAACTCTTTTCCCATTTCTGCAAGGTTGAGCTGTCCATCTGCCCCTCTTGAGAGGATGCTCACCACGATATCCTAGGAAGGAATGCTTGCATGTTCTTCCACTTAGATATTTCCATATCTTGAGGGATGGGAGCAAGAGTCGGCTAAGATGGTTTTTTCTTTGAATTGGACGCCCCTTTCGGAACTTGTCCCTTGATCTCAAACTTGTCCCAATTGTCAAAAATTTTATCAACCAGATCCCAAACCTGAAATTTTTTTTATGTAAATATTAAATACTCAAAAATGGGACCTAAAAAATTTGATAAATTCAAAAAGATTAAAAGTTGAAAAAAACACATGTCCAGTTCCAAAGGCTAGCTAAGAAAAATTATCATATTTTGTCAAAGAGGTGGCTAGAGTCTTCTCATCAAAAGGAAGTAGTCTCTTGAGCACATAGGCACTATATTTGTTTTGTCATCCTCTTTGTGGAGTCTATGATATTCCTTGTGAAAAAATCTTACTCTTTGAATAACCATCATCTTGAGCCTATAATCTTGATCAATGTTGTGATTCCAAGCAAAGAGCTTGGCTTCCTCAACACTCAGGCTAGCAAAAATAATGGCACTAACTTGTCTAAAGGACAATATGTGAGAATATTCTAGAGACAAATCTTTTCGAGCTTGTAAACTATGGATCCCGCCCAGAACAAAAAATTTATAGGAATCAATTAACTTAACATCAAAATCTGCTATAGTGGGACAAATAGTAGGATTAACAAGAACAATGACAGGGGTTACAATGGCCTGAGTGTGGTCTTTAAATTTTATTTTCAAATTATGTACATGGAAGCTATTAGGTTCCCTGACCTCCAAGGGCCTATCATTAGTAAGAGGGTCAATAGGTGGCCTCTCACACTATTCAATGTCCAAGATGAATGTAGTTTCTTGGACTTTTTTGTTTTCATGAATTAAGGCTCTCATTTTGGTAATGTCTCTGTTAGACGCATCGAGCTTAATGGTAGCTCTAGGCAGATTCAAACTACTTGAGGGAGAAGAGACTTTATTCAAGACTTTCGGACCAGTACCTTTGGGAGTCATGCTTTTGAATTTTCTAGTTTTTGTTACAAGACAGACAGAAGCATCAACAGAGGCAGACTCAACTTGGGTATACTTTCTCTTAGGGAGACCTATGCTGTGATCATAGGCTGTATCTTTGGAGGAGGCAAGGGGTTGGGAGTTCTTTGGTGAGGAGAAAACCAAGCCCTTACGGGAGAACGTTGATCTAGTTGGCTTTGGCAACATTGGGTCCTCTCTTTTTTTTAGCGCCTCAACCACCATCAAAATTGATGCTTTCAAGATCTGAAAAAAGAACAATAGTGAAAATGCTTTAGATAAACCCATGACCCGCATACAGACGAACAATAACATTCGAAATCATTATGGTAAAAAAGAAAGAATAACTCACATGGGTCTTCAACGCATCATCAAAGAAGTTTCTCACTATCACATGCTCACAAAGGCATATCTTCATGAATTCGTTCTCCACAATGTATAAATAATATTTTTTTATCAATGGCTTTTAATGGAAGATTGTAAAGCCAACATCGTTATCTGACACCGATACTTTGTGAAGCACATGAGTCGGCCCTTTGCCGACAGTCTCTGTTGTCCATAGAGACAACTCTATGAGTTTCTGCCTTCGCAGCCCTTTGTAAAATAGAACATGTGGTTTGTCATGTCAACTTTCTAAAGATTGGATGGATTTACTAGTGGACGAACTTTAATTTGAGACATGGTGAAAGATCTGAAAATCGACAAGCAAAAACATTACTTTTAAAAGAAGGTTCAACTTCCATCTGGAGATTGCAGTGTTGTCAGCTGCGGGTATTCCCTCTGCACCTGTAACAAAGTCATAAAACTCTTTAGCCATTAGCATGGTTCTCATTTTAAATTTCCATAGATGGTAATTAGCTCCATCAAGCTTGTCCATGATAGGACTAGCTTTCCCTTGAAAATTCGTGTGGAAGATTAGTCTAGGTGATAGAAGTAACTATTGGTGACTTAAGTATAGAAATTTGGTTACAGAACAAGAAGACAATCACTTTATCGGCTAGTAGAGTCTTGTTTCTGTGGAAGCTAATCAGGCTATAGAGATAGCTCTGAAATGAAACCGCTTAAAGAATTAGATAGGTTTTGATATCTTTCAAGCTCTTATACCATGTCAGAAGAATAGTGTTAGAGGGAGGATCAATCCCCTCGATTCTTCTCGGTGCGTGCACTACTGGTGACTTAGTAGGCAAACACAAGAACATAATAATTTTAGAGCTTTTAATGTGCGGTGGTAGCGGGAGCGATGAGCAGACAACCAAACAAATTAATCAGATGGCCAGACAGAACATAGAAAAGCATTACAGCATTGACACAAATTAGAACGCAGAACCAAATAGAGCTATAATCATATTAAGTATAGCAAAATATATAGGTCAATAATGCAAGTGAGCACAAAACAATAGCGGACGTAATCGTGTGCTTCACAAGGCTACTCACAATCTGTAAAGGTTATGAACCAATTACTGACAATCTGTTTGAAAGAAAGAATTGATGCGTGAAAGCACCTACAATGTATGTCTCACATATTGCAAATCATGCTATGTGGTCATCTTCTTTTAGAATGCTGAAATGGTATTCACTATATATACAAATTTTACAAGTGTGCAGATGAAGAAGGTATAAAAGTGGTTGTGCCGTATGTAGGAGATCGTGGGTGGCTGCCGTCATTGTCAAATCTGATTGCACAGTGCATAGAACGAGCGTGGGGAGGCCGCGACATCGTGCTTTGCTACAATTGACGCTGGTGAAAATGCAAAAATCGTGACACTCTGTCCAATGCCTTAAAAAATCATTTGTAAGGTACCTTCGCCTTTTGATCTTCGCAAAAATGCGAAGGTGGGACTTTGTCGTATTTTTTATATGTCATAAATTGCATGTAAAAATGTAGTGTCGCATTTTTTGCCTGTTTAAATTTACTTGTATTTATGCAGACTATGCAGCTAACGCAACTGTCGCATTTTTTGTCTATCATAAGTTGCGTGTAAAAATGCCATGTTGCATTTTTTGCCTTTCTAACTTTACGTTCAAATATGTAGATTGTTGTGACAAACAGTTCAAATATGCAGACTATGGGACAACACAAGTAAAAATGCAGCAATATGAATGGAGACAGATTAACATAGAATTTAGGAGAGTAGAGAGATAAATCCAACACTACGGTGTCCCAACTTCAGACCTTCTTAGGCTCGAGCGATTATTACAAAAGATATGTCATGGCCTATGTCACGCGTACTTACCGAATGACTAGCCTATTAAAAACCAACGTGGAGTAGACCTGGGACGATGCATGTGAGAAGACCTTTCAGGAATTGAAAGTAGCTTTGGCTAACGTTCCAATATTGAAACCACCTATGTATGACAGAGAGTTCTTCGTTTTCACTAGCACCATGGACATGTGCATAAACTATTCTCTGGCCTAGATTTGGGACAAAAAATATCACCCTATTATTTTTAAAAAGAGAAAACTGAACAAAGCCGAACTTAATTATAGTAAGGCTGATTACTGCTCTATGGGTCTTTCATGTTGTTTTCAGAAGTGAGTTCCATCACCTGTGTTTTAGCATTTATGTACATGAATATACAATTTGTTGAATGTACAAATTTTTTTAAAACTTTACACGCCTCTCCCCCTCCGTATGTATCTGTCAAGTTGGTGCTAGGGCAGGTGTTTTAGTGTATACTTAGGCCATGTGCATTAATCCATGGGTTATGCTTCTATGATGTGACCTAAAACAAGTTTTAGATAGTTCATGGCCCATCGATTGATGTAATTGGGCTAGGAGTTGGAGATTCTCTAGACCTACTTGGTTTATCAGACTTCTGATCCACCGAACTCCATACCATGCTTGGGCTTTTAGTACTGTCCATAGCTCCGCAACAATGGTTATGGGTGAAATGACCATCCTACCTGGCTCACATTGCCAGTATTGATCATGGTCGTAGGCTATCATAGCTATACTATCAACACACTGGTTATGTGCTCGTGGGATATGCAACCATTCGATGTGGAAAAACTCTCTAGTGTATTCATTGATGGCAATTGCATAGGCCTATAAGGTCCTGCTTTTGAGTCGGTATATGCCAGTCATACCTCAGATTAGGAGTTGTGAATCTCCCATAATTCAGAGGTTTCCTATAGTGCGTGCAATCCTCATGGTCATTTGTAAACCGATTAGAAGGGCTTTGTATTTGGCAATGTTATTTGTGAATCCTTTCCCTAATAGAACTCCTATACTGGCCAGTTCATTTCCATTGGGATTATGCAATACTGCTCCTATGGCACCTTTTCTATTCAATTGTCTACAGGCTTCGTCTACCTTCGACATGTACGTCCCAAGGTCCTAGGTGAGTTCCATATCGCAACAATAATCTTTTTGCATTTTTCTCCATTTTATGAATTTTTGTTTGATTAGACATTTTAACCAAAGATATCACTCTTAGGCGCAAACCCTGGCCCGACAAGCACCCTTCCATTCAACGTATATGTTCAGGGTCACTAGGGCTACTTTTGATTCTTTGAGCGTTCCCAGTATTCGTGATGCCTCTAGGTCGATCACTCCAATACCTGAAAAGGTGAACAGGAAAAGGTGTTACACATACTTTACATGTGACTTTTGTTTCTCTTTAACTACGATAAGCTTTTATCTTATTTATCTTGGTTCGGTGCTTAAAAATTTCACCGTTCAACTCTGCCAGCTTAATCGTGTTATTTTCATACAGCTTCACTATTACATACGGATCGTTCCAGTGTGGCCCCAACTTTTGAAACATCAGCTCGTGTCTAGTGTCGTAGAATAGTACTAACTGCCCCTACGTGAATTGATAGTCACGCACATTTTTGTCATGTATTTCTTTCATGCGTCTCTTGTGGGTTTCTTGGTGATTCAAGGCAGCTAGTTGGTGCTCGTCTAGGTCTTGTAAAGTGTCCACTCGGTGTTGTATTGATTCTTTCTCGCCTAGGTCATGCTTCATGGCAAACCGCAAGGATGGGAGCTTTGATAGTTTGTTCAGGAAATGGGTACCCCTGCCAGAGATGAGTTCTCTGGGTGTAGCAAACTGTCCTATCACCTATTTTAGCAAGAACCAGACGGTTTCCTTTGCATTGTCTTTGGCCACAGCCCGTGCCTCGGCCCACTTTGGTAGTCTGTGGCCACAATGATATAATGTTTTCTGGTAGATGAAGTTGGGTGTATTGGTCCAACGAAGTCAATGCCCCAATTTTCAAAGGGGAGACATGTTTGTATTGGAACTAACGATCACACCATGTTATCTGTCTTGTCAATTTGTTGACAGGTGTCACAATTCCGGACATGTAAATGGGCATCTTGGAATAATGTAGGCCACCAGTAACCCGCCCTCATAATTTTCTGCCCTGTGAGTTGGCCTGCAAAGTGGCCCCCACAGGAGAATCGTGACACTCCTCTAGTATAAATTTGGCTTCTTCAGGAGTGATGCATCTTCGGTACAACCCTTCTACTCCTCGTCTATATAGTGTGCCCCCTATTAAAGCAAACTTTAGGACTTGTAGACGTAGCTTTTGTTCTACTGGAGCTATCATACCATTGGGTTTCTCTAGCATGGATAGGTAGGTTGCTAAAGCCGTATACCACTCAGGAATTGTGTCAACGTCTACGACAAAAGGCAGATGAGCCATAGGGCAGAAAAAGATCCTAGCCAATACCAAGGTGGAACTAGCGGCAACCGAAACTACCGTAGCCATGCTAGATAGGCAGTTACATGAATATCAAAGAAAAGAATTAGCAAGAGGACCAATTAGGCGTCAGAGTTTTCGCAACCCTTTACCCGCTTACCCTGTGCACCGCAAGGAAATTTTGTCAGACAGTTTGTTCTACAAAAACTTCAATGCTTACAGGGAACCGTGGATGGAACCGTTTTTCGCTAGTCCAGGTTTTTGAGGTACGACCATCCATGAGTTCAACCCTCAGATTCACATGGCCACTCCCAGGTAATTTTAAAAACTACAAAGATTTCTACGAGAGCTTATGTAGGTTCTCAGTTGGCGTTGTGCACAATAAAGATGATATCATTAGATTGGTCGGCCACTATGCCTACTACCTGCAGAATTGGTTACTACAACCTTGGGGCACTAAGACGAAACCCACCAAGATCCACCTTACCAAATGGTGGTACAACCCCAATGAGTCTATGGATGCGTGACAAAACTTCTAGGGAACACAAGACCCTAAATGAGATATTCTATTTTAAGTTCCCGATCCAGCCCTTGTGGATGTGGCAAAAGTGGACCCCAATTACACCGGGGAGTTGAAGAACCAACGAACAAAAATGTGCAGAAATGCACTATAACCACCCACCTCACTATTATGCATCATACACTAGACACGGTATGATGTGAGCATCTGCTGCAAGTTCAGTTTTTTATGCAAAATATTATTATTACATTTTCGCATATACTTACTTTGAGCTGCATAGGGCATTTGCTAAATGTGTGGGCGTGAATGGTTGTATAGATGCATAGTTGAGGGGGGGTTGCGAGAGAGGTGATGAGCTGAGAGTTTCAAGGTAGAATGTTGGTTGAGCATGTGAGAGTTGGTTGGTTGTTGAGAATGTTAAGATTGTTACGAGTGTCTTGTTTTGGGATATGAGGGTTATGTTTGATTGAGTGTTAGTTGAAGGGCCATGACGGTTTAATCCAAGGTTTTTATTGAGTTGAGATTTTGCATTAGTTGGATGGAATGGGGTGAATGCTTAGTTTGAGGTTTGGATTGCAAGAGAACAATGTTGATTGTTGCCTTTTATTCATGGAGTTAGTTGTCGATGCATGGTTAGTAGAAGAGGAGTGGATCCTTGGATACTTGCTTGCTGTGTTGGAAAAGGGTTGGATAAATTCATTGTATGGTGTTTTGTGTTAAAGGATGAGAGTTTTGATTTTAGGAGGATTGGTGATGTTTGTTGCTTGTTATTTTTCCCATTGCAGGCTTGCTTGTTGCTTTTGTTTTGTGTCGTTAGTTGTGATTGTTAACTTATTGTGAGTTGTAGAATTTTGCTTACATAATCGGTTGGTGTAGTGATTGTGAGTTGATTGTCAATGCCTAATAGGAGGAGGGTTGTTGATACAAGTGTATGGATTGTAGGGACATGTTGAGGTATCTGTACTGAGGATGAAGGTGAATGTAAATGTAAGAGCGTGATGGAGTGGATTGGTTGATGAAACATGAGTTGTTGCTTGGAATCTATTCAGGGGCATGTTGGTATGTGAGTTCATTCCACAGCAAACGCATTCTACTTTGTCGGCATACACCTTTACCGCAGTGAATGGTAGCAAGACATTCCTATGTATGAAGAGATAGCACAGACCTATTTGTATCTTCTAGTTGCTTCCATCTGCGGACCTATTTTTGGACACCTGCTAATCTTTCACAGCCCTGCACCTACCTCCCATTTTCTATCCTACACTCACACAGGTATGGTTTTACTTCATCTTGGTTGTTTTTTATAGACTTTATTTCGGTACTTACTTGCTTTCCATAGGAATAAGCATGCTTGAAGTCCATACTTGCATTCGTCTATTGAGTAAATGGTCTGTGTAAGATGCTAAAAAATCATTTTGTATTGTGGTTGGAATTGTTCTACAGTAACAAGAATCGTAGTTGTAGCATGCTAGTACTGGGTGAGGTGTTTGATACTTTAGAACTTTATCATTTCAGTGATTTTGCATTTACTATGTCCCTACCATGACACACAATTGTGATTCTTTTCTTGAAAGCAAGTGAATTTTGATAGTATGCATAAGTATTGTGAAACCAGGATTTTTTCACTGTTAGAGCAGTTGTGTATTGCGGCTTGGTAGCATAAGAAACCGTTTTTTTCACAGGAACTGCATTTGTTTGTTGGTCAGTCTATAAACTAATTGACATATGACATTATTGATAGCTTGTGGAAAGCGTCAAAGTTTGAAGCATTTTTCCATTTATGGAGAGTGTTAACTAGACCCGACCTTTGTGAAACACTAGAGCGGGTAGTCTACCGGAAACAGCTTAAATACGCTGTCATGGTTAAGTCGCAAAATACGCACGCCACTTCTGATACTCTCTAGCAAAATAGCTAGACCCGGAATCTGGGAAATGCTACCGTCCAGTGAGCAAGACGACACGCGTAATGTACTCACCACGTCTCACTTGAGCTACCCCACTTGAAAGTATAGTGTTTAGGGTGTCCAAGAAACAACATAGCAATCTTAATGGACGTACCCTTACCAGTCATAGGTTGGACTTTAGCGGACATGCGACCAAATCTCCAAGACTAAAGTAGGTGTCTAGAAGTGACATAACACAAAAAATGAGTTGGACCTCGTATGATGGGAGAAGAGGATCAGTTCCAACTCGCACGTAGTGATGTTTGCCAGTTAAGGCAGAGAGGACCTCCATGCTATGATTTTTTCACCCCAAAACTCTATCAATACCTATGCCCTGGAGACATTCTACATAGAACACAACATTGTGGGGAGTACAGTTACTTCAAGGCATACGTACTCACGGAAGGCAAATTTTGGCATTTGACAGAAGCCATCTCTGTAAAGTATGCCGATATAGCCCACCACTTTCTATCCAGAGAACTAGTGGTACGATCACCCAAATCAGCTAGTAGTACCAATCGAGACCAGGAATATGACTTAGGAGAAAATCCTAGGTACACAGTCGACCCATGTGATTGCACCGCCACAAATTCATAGTTAGAGATGAGAACAATTTAGAGGTCAAAAGGGAGAAATCAGGCCTAGCAGGTCTAATATACCACAAAACCTCTAGGTAGTCATATTTTTAAAGGTCCAAAATATTCTCAACAATTAGGGTCCCTGGTATTTGTGTATGGTCCAAACACCAGAATTTTAGGGATGCGCCCCAATCTCCCTCTAGGACTAACATACCATACATTGTTACTTCATATCTATAATCATTACTATCTTGCTGGAGATGAAGTGATGGAGAATGCGCAATCGTGAAACAATCGCGTAAGTGAAGCACTAGCGATTCAATGCGATTCGGATGGAGTTCAGATGCGATCGTTGGACACTGCCAGCTGAATCACTCCTACAGTCCTCCAGAATATAGTCAGGCACTGTTGATCTACATTTATAAATTAATGCAGCATTCAACAAATTCAACCAATGTGCGGAATTGAAATGAATGGGAGAATCAAACACACGAATAACAATAGACACATTTGCATTCAAGATCATATATCATAAATTGACATGTGCACAATGGCTACAAGATCATCTATTGATTTTCTCTTGATTCTTCAAGCACTGCATGCAAATCCACACAGTGCATTGGCGTGAGAGAAATACAGTTCTCTCACAAGTGGATATCTCGCTTACTAGCGGACCTATGGATCTCTATGGATCCTGATCACAGAACACGTCTCGCATGCAGATGGACTTCTTGTCTGTATTTCGTCTTGATTGCTTACTAGCATCAGACTACTTTTCTATATGTGTATGTATCAAGTATCATCCAGTAAGTATATAGTTGTTCTATGTAACTTTTAAGATTAGAGTGATTAAGCATCTACAACTAATCAAAAAATTAAAAGAGTGGTAGATTAGCCATGACCTAGAGTGTATCTGCTGATGTCATGTCATCAAATCAGATATCTGTACTTCTGGGTACTTGCATGATCTTTGCTGGTACTCTTTGGAGCGTGAGGGCAGAAAAGGTTTCGCGACGTTTTTCTATCGCGTCGTTGGTTTCGTTTCCGTCGTCTGACTTTCTCGTGTTGGACCGCAAAAGATTCTCGTTCACAAATCTTTCGTGTTTGTGTTTTTTCGTTAGGTGTTCGCGAAACTTTTGTGTTTCGTGTCTTCAGCAATCAGCTACTCACTCCTGCAAAGTATCAGAGTGTCATCCACGTATACAACCACAATGATGATCTGCCCATCTGTAACTCTGAGATATACATTGGAATCAGCCAACAGAGGCTTGAATCCCAATGATTTCAGGGCTTGATCTTTTCTTCTTGTACCATTGTCGGACTGATTGTCTCAGACCGTAGATACTTCTATGCATTCTGCATGCATAGTTATCACCAAAGCGCTTTTTCTTCTTGTTTTTCGTGTTCGTCCTCTATTCTAATTCGCAAACAATTTTCTGTCTTTGAATCTTCTTTTCGTGCGGAAGATCTTACGGGATCCCAGACACTCGACTACACATCACATAATATATTTTATTCTAGCAATCAAGAGACACAACACAAGGCCAAGAGATACACAAAATAGAGCGACTATATTGTTAGTTTGGTTTTGGAGCGAGATCGTTAGTGTCTCGCTTGTGGGCGGATTGACTCTCTGCTCTTTCACTGTGTTCTGCTCGTTGGCAGACTTTCATGCACAACTACGGTATTTTTGCTTTCTTACTCTATTCACTACGTCTCTCTCTATTTCTTACAGATCTATGTATTCACTATCACTCTTTTCTTTTTTTATTATTATGATCCAGAGAGGATTGTTTATACCTCCATTGTGTGGAGTTTACAAGATAGCTAAACGTAGAATCACAAGACTAGTTAACGCTAATCAACTAATTAGTTAGTCTTCATCGTTGCTATTCGTTTCAGCTGGGCATCAAGCCCGTTTGTCTATCATATGGCAGCGCGAAGGATTTCTCTTCGTTTGTTTCGCTCTTTTCGTTTTGTGGTCTCAATGCTGCCACCAGGAAGGACCATCATCCTTTGTCTTTTACTGATTCCATCCTAGATCAGGTTGCTGGTCAAGAGCGTTACAGTTTCTATGACGGCTTTTCTGGATATAATCAGGTGGGAGTGCGAAAGGAGGATCGCTCAAAGACCACATTCACGACGGATTAGGGCACTTATGCCTACAACAAAATGCCCTTTGGTCTTTGTAATGCTCCAACAACTTTTCAGCGAATCATGATGTTAATTTTCACTACCTTTCTGTGAACTTTTCTCGAAATATTTATTGATGATTTTTGTGTGTACAATGATATAAAGACACACCTGCAGAAGCTCAAATTAACATTGCAACGGTGTTGAGATACTGGTTTATCTCTTTATCTAGAGAAATGTTTTTTTGGTATGAAAGAAGGAATATTGCTCGGACACAGAATATCTAGCAGAGGAATAGAAGTCGACAAAGATAAAGTCGAGCTTATAAAGAACCTCCTGATACCAACCAATTTGCGTGAACTAAGAGCTTTCGTAGGACATGTTGGTTATTACAGGAGATTTATTCAAAATCATGCTTCTATTGCTGCCTCTCTTACACATCTACTGAAGAAACAAGTGGAATACTTGTGGACGAATGAACAGCAGAAAACATTTGAATATCTTGAGCAAAGGTTGATCAATGTTCCTATTCTGAGACCACCCAACTGGGCTATTTTGTTTCATAGTTATGTGGATGTTTCTGCATTTGTTATTGGCGTCTGTCTAAGCCAGAAGGACGACCAGAAGAAGGATCATCCCATCTACTATGCAAGTCAACAACTCAGTGCATCAGAGAAAAATTATTCGGCTATAGAAAGGGAAGCACTTGGCATGATTTTCACTGTTAATTTCGGCATTATTTGCTAGGATATGTATTTATTTTTCATGTGGATCATTATGCTCTTAAGTATCTTGTGAATAAACCAGATTTATCAGGATGAATTGCTCGATGGGTTCTACTTCTGCAAGAATTCACTTATCAAGTAGAGCTTCATCAAGGAAAGTATCATACAAATGCTGAATATATATCACGACTCAGCACTGGAAAAATTGAAGATCCTATCAATGATGATTTTTCAGACGAACATTTATTCGAGATTTCATCTACAAATTCATTATATTCTGATATCATTACTTATCTCAAGGATCAGATATATCCGGATGGTTAGGAGCAAAAGACAGTTTTTCAATATAAGGTAGCACCTTATACAATTATTAACAATGTTTTGTACAAGCTTGGTGCAGATCATCAGCTTCGAAGATGTCTCGAATCCGAAGACATTAAAAAGGTCGTTAAAGCCTTACACTCGGAAGATGCTGGTGGACATTTTGCTTTGAAGAACACAGTTAGTAAGTTATTGACTGCCAAGTATTGGTGGCCAACAATGTTCAAGGATGTATCAAACTTTATTTGTTCATGTGATCCATGCCAAAGATCTGGTAAGCCTACAAAATCAATGAATTGGCTTGCACCATTCGAGAAGTGGGGGATTGACTTTGTCGGTCCAATTAAACCTATTACTCGACATACGAAATGTCGATATATTCTAGTTGCAACGGATTATGCTACAAAGAACGTGGAAGCATAGGCGACAAAAAGAAATGATGCAAAAACTGTCGCGACATTCTTATTCAAAAGTATTATCACCATATATGGTTGTCCACTCGAACTAGTAAGTGACCGAGATACACATTTTTTAAATGACATTATACGGTTGCTGACAACTTATTTTCTTATCAGACACTGAAAAACTACACCGTATAATCCAAAAGCAAACGAGTTGACAGAAAGACCTAATGAAATTTTATGTAAGATCCTGACTAAAATTACTTATTGCACACACAACGAATTGGGATCAGAAACTACCATCAGTTCTTTGGGCTTATCATAATATAGAGAAAATCATGACGAAATAGACACCATATTTTCTGACATATGGTATGCATCCTATTCTGCCAATTGAATTTGAGGTCAAAACTTTTCGTATCCAAGCTCAACGAACAAATGCAGACTCTATAAACGAAAGGTTGACTAATATTGAAGAACTAGCTGAAGCTCATGAGTCTTCACAAAAATTAACGAAGGAAATCCAGGAACAAAGAAAGAAGAAATATGACAGTCATATAAAAAAATGTGATCTTAAAGCTGATGACTATGCGTTGATATATGACAGTCGCCATCAAAAGTTCCCAAGAAAACTCCATATGCAATGGCTTGGACCTTTTAAAGTCATAGAGGTGTTTGACAATGGTTTTGTGCAACTTCAATCACTTGAAGGGGAACTGCTGCCTACATGTAAAAAAAATACTACCTTTGATCAAATTTTATTTATTTATTTATTTATTTTTATTCATATTATTTTCTAGTATTTTTCTGATAATGTTCGCGACTTTTTTTTTCTTTTCTAAAAAATTTTCTAGAAATTTTCGAGAACTTTTCTACCACTGTTCAACATTTGTTCAAATTGTTTCGTGAATTTTTCGAGAATTTTTCTTGTCTTCTCTCAAATCTTTTAAGTTATTTTTCAAAGTATTTTCGAGAACTTTTCGAAAAACTTTCACGACACTCTAACTGTGAACTGAAACTTGTCATTTTTTTTTTCTTTCGAGAATTTTTCTAGCATTTTTTTCTCTCTAGTCTTTTGAGAAATTTTCTAGGATGACGCTTAACATTTTCAAGAATTTTTCATGAACTTCTGTATCATTTTCTAGAATCTCTCAAGAATGTTTCACAAAACATTCTAGAAACTTTCTAGTATCTTTCGAGAATCTATCTACCTACTTTTTACATCCCTCTATTAAAGATGATGGCCACGTGATCCTCATTATTCACACGTGTGTACACTCACATATCAAAATCGATATTGTTTCTCCTTAATTTATTTAAAACGGTCTTCCGTCATTAAAGATCGATCTTTCAAATCATAGTTTCAAACACTGACCCATGCACGTACACCATAAATGGAAGTGCCAGATGTCAAGTCACCATGACACGTCATCATCCCTTCCACACCGCTACTGCATATCAGAGGTATTTTCCATTTTTCTTCCTTACACTTTCTGCCTGCGATTTTATGCTTTCCTGCGCACATTCTCTTTGCGATCAAAGCATTCATTTGTGACCTATTGCGATCTACGAGCTTTCGTGAAAAAATTCAAACAATGGCTTCTGGATCCAGTTCAAGCTCTAACATCATCTGGAAAGCACGCGCAGGAATCCGCCTAGCATCCATCCAATCTTTTTTGGATCGATGCAGGTTGGGTAATTTGAAAATAGACCCCTCCATCATCCTCTCCGAAGTCAGTACAGATTTTGTCAACTCTATTCATTCCATTTCGGAGGTGGATTTCAAAGTCCATGTGCGAGGTAAATTCTTCACTATTTCTGAAGACTTGTTATGCACAATCCTTGGATTACCGATGGATGGGAAGATGATCTCAACAAATAAGGATTCGGTGGATGAAGCTGCCCACTTCCTTACCAATTGCTTTGTACCCACAAAGGTGTACAAGATCTCCATGATTCGTAATACCACATTTAAAATGTTTTGTAAATATGCAAATCAAGTACTCTTTTTGACGGATACTGATGCGACGATTTCAATGCAAAATTTTGGTTACATCTTAGACGCACTTGCAGAAAATCCGGTTTGTTTTGACACTATTACATATAAAGCATTTTTGCGCTAGATCAAGCACCAAAAAATTTCTGGAGTTGGAGTACATGTCTTTGGCTATGCGCCCATTTCGACATTTTGAACGAGCAAGAAAAAACATTGCTGACAAGAAGGATGTTGGCCCCCAAGCCAATTGATCTTTCCGGCCTCGTTACTCAAATTGCACCAGTCGTCAAAGTAGCAGCTACCACTACTATGGACGTTGACGCTGCACCATTCCAGTCGGAACCAGTTCCAGTCGTGGCAATGGAGACTGATGGAGCTGTTGTTGCTGATTCTTCACAACACGCATCTGCTTCCAGATCTCAGAAGCAGCCGAGGACCTCCTCCTCTGACGATGACACAACTCAGTCTGATACCTCAGACAAAAGACAAACAACTGCTAAAGGCGACACTTGGGCACCTGTGGCAGATGAAGAACAACCAGACGACTAGCCCCAGTGGTTTCGCACTATGACCGAGAAAGCCAAAAACATAGTGGCTGAAGTGTATGAGTTGGACAAGTACCATTAGCAACTTACGATGGAATTTGTCAACTCAGAAAGAAGATGCCAAGAGGATCTCAAGGCGTCTTTCGAGAATATTAATTCGCTCGAATCGGACAACACGAAGTTGATTGAACAAAATTGTTCTCTTGACACACAGCTTCAAACCTTAATAAAGAAAGCTGATTCTTTAAAACAGATCAATAAGGCGATTGAGGCCAAGTCTGATAATTATTAGACTCAGAATGATTCTTTAAAGCAACAACTGATAGCTGCAAATCAACATAATATCGCGCACTAGAAAATTTCCAAGAGGAGCGAATGAGAAGATTGAAGGCAGAAGTTGCTCTCTCGGTATGCTCCAATGTAGGGTTTGTTACAGTCGACCTCATGAAGCTAAACCAGCTCCAAGGTCAGATGCTCGACAATTTTTGAATTGAGTTCCTGCAACCACTCGAGGATTCGAAGGCTCTTGTCATGGAAGAATTGGCGGAGCTAAGGGAGTTTTTTCGAGTGAAGCTATCCCATCTTGCAGCGGACTAGATGCACACGACGAGTACCTTCAAGCCCTACTCAGAATTGATAACCTTATACAGCGAATTCCATCTACGCCTGCCTGCACCAGAGCCTCAGACCATCCCGAGTATCTGGAAACAGTCGCAAAGATTGACAAGCTCGAACAGGAGCTGTCAGATCTCCAACAACAAATGGAAGATCACAAGCTGGCTGCTGAGCTACAAACTCAGGACTTGGCAACTGCATCTACACACCAAAACGAATGCGACAGAATCAGTCGAAGGTATGTGCTGACAGATTCCGTGCATTTGCTGAACGTTTCTGGAAATGGTGTCCACCTGTTTTTAACATTGAATTACAATGGCGTATGGAATATATGATGCTACCAAGTGCAGTAGGCATCGCCTTCGACAATTGGAAGCGACCATGGGAGAAGGAAGACTTTCTCTGGTTATGGGCCCAGCTTTCTATTGAACAGAAAGGATGTCTCCACTGGGGCATAATCCAGAAAAAGTTTAAAGTCCTACCTTTCGGGTCAGTTGAGTTATACATAGGCTCTTCGACTATGTATGCTCTTGAATACATTCACATCAAAGAACTTCAATTTTTGGAGAACGAAGACAATAAGCGACATTTTTGGAAGCGAAAGTCGCAGTTTTAATTATACAAACCCAAAGCTGTTGCGGATTTAGGCGCATTCGACGACGCAGGGTTGCTGATCAACATTAATATGGCATATCCAGACTTATTCAGTCTATATGTGGATTGGGAGCGGAACCTTGCAGACTATTTTGCAGAGATTCGACATAATCTGCAGGATAGAAGGAAGTCATTCAGATAGCAATTTTGTACATATTCATTTTGGCAGTTTGGTACCTTTGTGGCAAAGACATTATTTTGTGTTCAGAATCTTTATGTTAAAAGCAATTTTATTAGATTTTCAGTTCGATACTGTGAAGAAATCACTTTACGAAGTGATTCAGATGAAGATACAAAGTTGACTCAGGAGTTGTTCAATGGAACATTACTTCCTGTTAAACTAGAAGAATTCGGCAACCTCCCAGTTGACCGATGTACAAAATCCAAAGAAGATTTGTTGTTGATCGAAGCTCAACAGAACTTGGAGCTAGCTCAGAAACTATATGAAGAATTGAATATTTCATAAATATTATTCATGTCTTTGTCATGTTGATGCCTATCTGTGCTACTGAAGCTAGATCTTTGCAGTTTGAAGATGTTTTGAAGTTTGATTCTAGTTTTCTTCAAACAATTTCAACTCAAAATCAACCTAGTCAACGCAACAACAAGATACATATTCTCTGAAGAAATATCTAAAGGACGAATCATATGAAGAAAATTTTTTTTTGCCTCAACGAAAATCTGACGACCAAGAATGTTTCTCGAATAATCCTTGAAATAACGATGATATGTTCACGAGGACGTTTCACATTTGAGGAAGGGGATATGTGATGCCATGCAAATGTCAAAAATTGTATATCAACATAATATGGCATAATATACTCGAAAATGAAGATATGAGCTGGTTAAGTATAAATCATGAAGAGGCCTAAGTCATTTTTTGAGAATATATCTCCTAGGTACTTGTCTTATAAATTAAGGGCTAGACCTTTAATAGGAAAAGACATTGCCTTGGATAACCCTTAACTAGGTCGTCCATGCGAAACGACTAGTTATGAAAAGACATGTTAAACTAGAGTAACTTTAACTCATAGTTAAGTATACCTCTTATGGTATAGTTGAAAGTATTTTCAGTTTAAATCTTAACTAGACCCTTTCGCAGGAGCGACGCACCTATTGTTTAAGAGGTGTGTTTGTTCGTCCCGAAGAACATATATTGATCTCACACTTCAGTCTCGATCATTGAGAGATAAGAGTTTATACTTTTGTAAGAGATCGAAGAAGTGAATAGAGTTCTGTGAGTTATTCTCCCTTATCTCTATTCTCCGCATGATTGAGTGTGAGTGATCTTGAGTCTGCTAACAATCTCTAACGCATTTCATGAATTACTCTCTGATCAGACAGATGCTCTAGTGCATTACAGTCGTTTGCTATGTTTCCGTAAAGCATGCTCTAAAGAATTGTCTTAAAATCATCTTATTCATCTGTCGCGAATACTTTCTTTTTGACACTCGAATAATGACTACTTTGTGCAGTCTAGCATAATCATTGAATTAAGTAGTATGTATACAAATGAGATGACAGTCCATGTCTGAAGAATTGAGTCTCTGATCTGTTTTTCTGATTGACATTGACATAAGTTTCTAATGTGCTCAAAAACCATTCGTACTCTTTAGCCATTAAGTTGGACTTTAGTTGTTGAGGACTATTGTCTAGGAACGAATAGTTCGCAAACTCAAATAATTAATTGTCTACGCAGTTGCGAATACATCGAACAATTCCCGATTCTCTGTTGACACCTTAGTCAGCCAAAGTGTAGTTTGCTGTACTGCTCTGATAATATTTCATTTGTAGAATGCACTTCCTTCAATTCGATAGAGGCCAGATTGTTGTTCTAAATTCATTAACATTATCCATTCCAAATATAAGTAATACTGGTTACTTTTTAATGTCTGTCGACAACCAGAATAACATTCAAAACCACCTGCCATAATTACTCCAAAAACATAACTTTCTAAACGTTGTCCTCTGTGGGAATGGAACTTTTCACTACAAAATCTATATTAACCCTGTTGGTATAGCGTGGCAATAAATTGACAAAACAAGAACCAAGAACTAATCTACAGCATGTTAGAAGTCCAAGAATCAAGAAACCAACCAGTCTTTTGAGTCTTGGACATCCCAAGAACATCAAGAACTGGACTATAAAGAGATATGCAAGAATTACACCACAGATCCAGCCTATTTAGTTTACCTGAATGATTGTTCCTACATTAATCCACAAACAAGAAAAGAAACTAATCCACTCTAGGGAAGCAAGAAATCTAATCCACTCTACAGTCCACAACCACACACAAAAGGAGGGAAGGGCAAGATCATAAATGCATCACTCAAGAAACAAGCATGATCAAAGAGCTCAATGAATGCACCAAACTCGTGAAGGCTCTTTTCATTTCAGCATGGAATTGATACAATTAACAAAAAGCTCCTCTACTCAAAGAGGGAGTCTCTTAAAGTCCTACAGTATCTGAAGGGTATCCAGAATATTGGATTAACCTATAGAGCTAGAAACGAGAAAAAAACGAACAAAACTGCAAGGTTCAAGAGGGAGTGTCAGAAATGGTGAACTCCTACACACGAAGGTCGAACGAGAACAATTTGCGACAGTCAACGTGTCTTTGACTCGAAGCACAAACGATTCGCGAATCGAAAATCCTGGCACATTCGTATTTTGCCAGTCTTCTTCTTCGGGACGACAACAATGGGTGAAACCCATTCACTACTTAAGACGAGATAGATTATACATGCCTTAAGGTGTTTGTTAAGTTCGTCCTTGACCATTAGAGAGTATTTAGGATTGAGACCATATTGTCTCTGTCGAAAAGGTACACCATCTTCCTTCAGATCAATTTAGTGCTCTCCGAATTCTGCAGGTATACCTTTCAAATCGTCGAGCGACCAGGCAAAAACATCTTGATACTCCTTTAATAGTTCAGTGAATTCCGCCAACTCAGATTCTCCAAGTGACTTTGAAACATGCACAAATCTGCCAGGTGCAAGTTCAATCAGTTCAGTAGAATCTGGTAAGATGATACCTTCATACTGGCCTTGGTATGGCCATGAATTTCGTGCATGGTTGACTCCATAGAGGTTTTCTTGTTGTCAACCTGGTTCTTGTTACCTGATTTGTGTTCAGATTTGTCACTCGAATCGTCAGACTCTTTCGAGTTTGTGTCTGCAACGTTAATTTCTTCATACGAAACATCAACTTCATCATTGCAGGCATCAAAGAATTCTTTGTCATCAGCATTCTCATAACATTCAAAGTAATGCACTTCAATATCAGATTTATAGGAAAAAATATTCAAGGCATACGAAGATCTTCTGATGTAAAACTGGTGCCGGACAAAGGAGTTTCACCTTCATATTTGTCACGACTCCAGATTATGATTTGTTCTGCTGGCTTACCTCGGTTATTGGTCTCACCAGTCTAAAATCTTAGCTCTCTGGATTTCCAATGTACACTAGCATTTGATTGACAAAGCCAAGGTCGTCCAATCAGCATAGAATAGGATGACAAACCAAGTGTTTTGATAACAATGAAATTCATAGTGAATGGCTTGGCTTGAATGTAGACAGTGACATCCTTCAGCTCACCAATAGGTTTTTGTCATGTCGAATTAGCTAACTTGATGTTTCATTGTGTTGGTTGAATATTAGTCAGCCCCAGAGCATGAGTTGTATCTTCTATTATTATATTTACACTGGAACTGGAGTCAATTGGCACTTTTTTGATCAGACATCCTGCAATAGTAACATCAATTTCAGGTGCACCGAGATCACCTAAATCAACGGACAAAACAACAGCATCTGGCAAAGAAATTTTCTTCTTCTTCTTAGGCACAGAAAGGCCTTTCAACTGCTTTCTGTAATAAGTGTTATCTGCCAACAACTGTTCAAAAGTAATGTTTGGTCGAAGAGATTCGATATCAGTTATGATGTCATATTCTTTTGTCTTTGATTTTGAGGTTGTTTTATCAATAACAGCACTAGACAATTTTGTCTTCGCGATTTCTTCGTCTTTTTCCTCAAAAGTGACCACCTTCTCTACAGGAGCAGTCTTTAGTTCAGCGTTGATGATTTCCTTTGCTTCTGGCCGAGATATCTTTTGCAAATAACTTCGCAGCATCACGGTCATAGTCAGGGTCATCCTTGAGATCTTCTTCAGTCGTGGATTTGTTTGTCATCTTGCTAGAAGATTTTGTCTTCGAGGATTTTCTACGCTTTGTCAAAGATTTCTGATCAGGTTTCGAGGACCTTTTGCTTCTCGTGGTGACTTTAAAAATCTTTTCCACGTCACTTGGCCAGGATTGATCTTCAGTCTTTGCCAATTTTCCTTCAATAACGTCAATTCTCTGTACAACAGCATCTGTCGCAGCTTTCGCTTTCGTGTCTGTGGCAGATGGTGTTGCTACATACTGATATTTGGATCGCGGCTTCTGTGGCTTAGGGCAGTTAGGATACTTGGGACTAGGTTCTCTACAATTTGAGCATAATGGTACATAACCAATTGGCTTCCGTGGTTGAGGATAGTCAGGAGAAAAATGTCGCGGCTCTCCACAGTTGTAGCAATTGCCCGAAACTGGTTTATTCGAGGTTTGAGACTTCGCTGATCCAACAAATTCAGGAGGATTATGTCTTTTTGGTGCAAATTTGGGTCTGTCCTGTTGGGCTGATGCTGTACTTTGGTCTTTTATCTGCAACTTCTGAGATCTGCACTTCAAGTCATTTAATTTTTTATTAAGGTCAGCCATATTACTTTTCAAAAGCTTTTCCACTTTGGAAGTTGACGACTTATCCTCGACAACTTTCGTGTCGTCCTTTCGTTTAGTTCGTCTCTCCTTTGTCAGCATCTGATTCCGATGAATCGCTACTTTCAGATTCCGAGCTTGAAGAACTACTACTGGAATCAAAATCTGAATCACCATCGCTGTCACTGGAATCAGTCTTAGACTTTCAAAATTTCTTCGTTGATCGCCGCTTTCGCGCTAATTTCGAAGTCTCAAAATTTTTTGCACTAGCTATAACAGTTGCTAAGGAGTTCATGTCCCCTTGTCTACAATATCGATCAATCTTTGGTGGTAGACTAGCCAAAAACCATTCGATTTGCATATCCACGGGATATACACCAGTTAGTTTTCCTATGAGGTTTTTAACCTTACGTGTATATTTGCGAAGAGATTCTTTACTCTTCTTCTGAACATTGTTCAGTCGTCCAAGAATTCTAGATTTGCAGGTACCAAGTTCCTACATGGTCTGGTTCTACCTGGCTATACCAGATATGCACCTGCTTTTTTAGCAGACTAGGGAAAATTTGTAGTTTGTCTACGTCAGTTCCCTCGTTATTCGCATTGGCTATTGACTCAAATTGTGAGACATAGCTATCTGCATCATTGGAGCTGGTCCCTTTAAAATAATCATATTTAATTTTAGAGATAGAAGTGAAGCGTGCAACAGGACCCTCCATACCAAAGCTAATTAGGAGTTCAAATAACTGAGCAGTGATTTTGTCTAGATTTCTACGACTAGTACTTTCACTCTGTCTTCGTAAAAACTCTCTCTAAGCTTCCGGTATCTTTCTAATCTCGATTCTCTATTTGACATACATTAGAGATGGAAATGGATCTTCGGATTTCTTATAACTTTTCTAAACTATTCCCGGCAACGGCACCAAAAATTGGTTTATGTCGCGCTATACCGACAGGGTTAATATAGATTTTGTAGTGAAAAGTATCATTTCCACAGAGGACAGCGTTAGAAAGTTATGTTTTTGGGATAATTATGGCAGGTGGTTTCGAATGTTATTGTGGTTGTCGACAGACATTAAAAAGTAACCAGTATTACTTATATTTGGAATGGGGAATGTTAATGAATTCTGAACAACAATCTGGCCTCTATCGAATTGAAGGAAGCGCGTTCTACAAATGAAATGTTATCAGAGTAGTACAGCAGACTACACTCTGGCTGACTAAGGTGTCAACAAGGAATCAGGAATTGTTCGATGTATTCGCGACTGCGCAGACAATTAATTAATCGAATTCGCGAACTATTCGTTCCTAGACAATGGTCCTCAACAACTAAAGTCCAACTTAATGGCTAAAGCATTAGGGCCCTTTTTGGAATCAAAAAGGGCCTCTTCACTAATTATAATTAGTGTTAATGACGACATGTGTACCAATAAAAGAGTGACAATTGAGATAGAATGGTCCATATGACATGGCACATCCAATGGCCTAGATGAAATCCCAAAATCTAACTCACCCACTAACCACACTATAACTACACTCCCCTAACCCCTTATTGATGACAATGTCACGCTCAAAAGCAAGGCCCAAATTCAAATTTTGAATTTGTGAAGGGTTGAAATTTTTTTGCACTTCACCCATATTTTTTTTAAGCTTGTTTTGGAGAGAAAAGAGGTTTCAAATTTTTTTACATTTCATATTGAGGTTTAGATGAAAAAAAAGGTACAAGGAGAGGTCCTTCCTTGTACCATAAAAAAAAAAAATTAAAATGTAAGGGGGGGTTTACAACCTCCAACCCCCGCTCCACGCTCCCCTCTACACGGTCAGCCTCCCGATGCCCCTCCCTGCTCGCAACCCACCCCGGGCCACTAGCCTTGTTCGTCGCCCACAGCTCCATCGCGGCCCCTACGAGCTCACAAGTACATTGGCCCTCTCAGGAGCTGGGCCTCTCGGGAGCTAGGCGGTGAACTGGGCTGGTGGCCCGGGGTGGGTTGCGAGCAAGGAGGAGATGCACGGCCGAAGGAAGAGCGACCGTGCAGAGGGAGCGAAGGGGAAGGGGGGGGGGGGGGGGGGGCTCTATTCTATTTTTATTTTTTTTCTTTATGGTAGAAGACCCCCCCCCCCCTTTTTCTTTTATCTAAACCTCAATGTGAAATGTAAAAAAATTTGAAACCTCGTTTCTCTCCAAAACAAGCCTAAAAAAATAACGGATGAAGTGCAAAAAAAATTTCAGCCCTTCACAAATTCAAAAATAAATTAATATTTTTACAAGCATTGAATTTAATTCTTTATTCATTTAATATACTAGGTTCAAGTGCAACCTATGTGACTAGGTTCTAACTCAAGCTAAACCCAAGGTGAACTGCCACATAGGACTATTAGCAAGTACATTAATCTAGATTATCAAACTGGTTTAGGCAAGGAAGAGGCCCTTTTTGAGTCCAAAAAGGGCCCTAATGAGTACGAATGGTTTTCGAGCACGTTAGAAACTTATGTCAATGCCAATCAGGAAAACAGATCAGAGACTCAATTCTTCAGACAGGGACTGTCATCTCATTTGTATAGATACTACTTAATTCAATGATTGTGCTAGACTGCACAAAGATAGTCATTATTTGAGTGTCGAAAAGAAAGTATTCGCGATAGACGAATAAGATGATTTTAAGACAGTTTTTTAGAGCATGCTTTACGGAAACACAACAAATGACTGTAATGCACTAGAGCGTCTGTCTGATCAAAGAGTAATTCATGAAATGCGTTAGGGATTGTTAGCAGACTCAAGATCACTCACACTCAGTAGTGCGGAGAACAGAAATAAGGGAGAATAACTCACAGAACTCTATTCACTTCTTCAATCTCTTACATAAGCATATACTCTTCTCTCTCGATGATCGAGACTGAAGTGTGAGATCAATATATGTTCTACGGGGCGAACAAACACACCTCTTAAACAATAGGTGTGTCGCTCCCGCGAAAGGGTCTAGTTAAGATTTAAATTAAAAATACGTTCAACTATACCATAAGAGGTATACTTAATTATGAGTTAAAGTTACTCTAGTTTAACATGTCTTTTCATAAGTAGTCGTTTCGTATGGACAACCTAGTTAAGGGTTATCCAAGACAATGTCTTTTCCTATTAAAGGTCTAGCCCTTAATTTATAAGGCAAGTACCTAGGAGATATATTCTCGAAAAATGACTTAGGCCTCTTCATGATTTATACTTAACCAGCTCATATCTTCATTTTCGAGTATATTATGCCATATTTATGTTGATATTCAATTTTGACATTTGCGTGGCATCACATTTATGCAAGTGCACCTTAGTTTAGTAATGCTTAGGATCTGATTCAGTTCATTTTTAGAGTAGGTAGCTGTAGAATCTACAGAATGTTCATTTGGGCTGTATGTTGAGCGTTCTCATCTATGTATGAATGTAAGTGCATTCAAGAGAGACGACCTTGAGTTGTCCTCTGACAGGCAGGACAAAAATATACTACAACGAGAATATGTTCCCTTATGCCTAATCTGGGTCTTTAAACAAGAAAGATAATCTCAAGAAGAACCCACCGTCTCTGCTGATAGGCAGAAGTAAGAGAAAATTAATTTTAAAAAACCAACAGATCCTCTGGATCAGAGGATTTGTCAACATCGGCTTTCTCATCAAGCTTCTTTCAAAGCTTATCAGGAATATGTGCATAAGCTGCACAACCAAAGATTATGATGTGAGACAGGTTGGGCTTTCTACCCCACCATAACTCGTGTGGTGTCCTGTGAGGGACACCAGACTTACCTGTCCTGTTCTGGATGTATGCGGTTGTAGCTACTGCTTCAGTCCACAGTACCTTTGGAGCCTTCGAGTAGGCCATTATGCATCTGGCAGCTTCCATCAGGGTCCTATTCTTTCGTTCGGCAACACTATTGTGCTGCGGTGTGTAGGCTGTAGTCCTTCTATGAATGATGTCACGATCATTGCAGAAGTCAATGAAGAGATTCGAGATGTATTCGCCATCTCGATCTGTCCTATCTGTTTAACCTTGTTGCTTGTACATCTCTCAGTCCAATTCACATATTCTATGAATTTATCAAGTGCTTCAGATTTATTCTGAATAAAATACACTCTGACAAATTTACTATAGTCATCAATGAAGGTTATATAATATTGAAAGTTCCACAGATCAGAATGCACTAACTCCAGAATCTTAGTCATTCTGTAGGAGTCTTTGATGAATGGAGTGCACGACATCTTACCCTTCAAACCTGCATCACAGGTGGTCGAATTGGTTGCATTCAAGATGCTGAACCCTATTATTGCTCCATGATAGCTTGCTTGATAAAGTGTCCACAATCTTTTGTGCCACAGAGTGTCGGGCGAGTCATCACGAGTCTGATGCACCTAATTTGTAGGTAGGCATACCTTCAGATAATATAGGTTTTCTTTTCTTCTGCCTTGAGCGATCAATGTACTGGTACTGGCGTCAATCACATTGCATGCTTTGTCAGAAAACATCACACGCATCCCTGCATCTGCTGTTCTTGCTACAGAGAGCAAATCTTGTTGTAGAGTAGGCACGAACAGAATGTCTTCGAGTCGTCTGTCTCTACTGTTGGTGTTGAGCCATAGTGAACCAATATCGTTCACTTGATGTCTAGATCCATCTTCAAGAACTATGAATCTTGAAGGACCTGTACTTTTGAAATCAGACATTATTCGTCTTGATGTCATGAAGTGTGAGGTGGCTCTTGAATCTAGGATCACCTCATGTGTGTCAGATGTCGATGTTGCACACACGTCTTCACAAATGTAGGCAGTCGAACAGTTTTTGTTGTTCTTTCTTCGCCCATTTTCGAGCTCTCGGGCTCCTCGACATAGGATGAACTGTTGCTATTCTCCTGTTTGTTCTGCGCTGATTTGTTTCTCGGGTTCTGGCAGCAATCCACGGCTGCATGACCCTTCTTGTGGAAATGGATACACTCAATTTTGGGATTGAGCCAGCATGTATCAACTGGATGCCCGTCTCTTCTGCATCTCACGCAAGTCTTCTTGTCTGCACCTTGTTGTTTGGACCTCCCTTTGCTCTTCCAGTTGCCCTTGTTGTCCCCTTTGCTTTCTGATCACAATTCTGCCTTTGATTCGACTCCCTCTTAGGCTTTCTTGGATTTTTCTTTCTTGTCGTAGAGGGCCTAGTTAGAACCATCCTTGTGATCAAGGTGTTCTCTGGCCTCAACTTCCTTTCAAATCTCGACAATCGCCTTTTCGAGGTTCATGGTAGGATCTTTCGCGAGCAGGGTTCTCGTCATTTGGAATGATCTGGGAAAGGCTCTCAATAGGTATGTGAGCTGCTTCTCAACCGACACAACGTCCTCTGTTCCAAAATTGTGTAGTGATAGAAACAGATTCTTCATCTTTCTTACGAAAGAGGCAAGGTCTTTTCCATCCCACTGTAGATTCGTCACCTGATCTTCCAGCATCATGATTTGACTTCTTGATTTCGTTTGAAATTTGGTGAGCAATGCATCTCACATCTCCTTATCTTTGGAGAGTGTAGCCATGTCAAGTGTGAGACTATCTTCGATGGAAGATGATAGCAAGGCTATTGCCTTGTCAGTTTTCTCCCTCCACTCGCGTACCTTATTGCCTGATGTCGTTGTCATCTCCTCTGTGCCATCCACCTAGGGGAAGAGTCCTTGGCCCTTGAGTATGAGTGATGTCTTAACTTTATAGGCTAAAAAGTTAGATCCCAAAGAATCAAGAATTGTGTAGATCTTGCTCTGCATGCTGCTGATTGAAGCTATTGCTTCTGAAGTCTGTTCCCTTGTTGATGGTCGTTCATTTGAATGCTAGGCCTCCTGGATCTAATAGCTTCTTGACTACGTCATATTATGACAATAAATAGGTAGGCTCTGATACCACTGATGGAGAATGTGCAGTCGCAAAACAGTCGCGTAAGCGAAGCACCCGTGATTCAATGCGATTCGGATAGAATTTAGATGCGATCGTTGGACACTGCCAGCTGAATCACTCCTACAGTCCTCCAGAATGTAGTCAGGCATTGCTGATCTACGTTTATAAATTAATGCAGCATTTAACAAATTCAACCAATGTGCGGAATTGAAATGAATGGGAGAATCAAACACACGAATATTGCATTCAAAATCATACATCATAAATTGACATGTGCACAATGGCTACAAAATCATCTATTGATTTTCTCTTGATTCTTCAATCACTGCATGTAAATCCACGCAGTGCATTGGCATGAGAGAAATATAGTTCTCTCACGAGTGGATGTCTCGCTTACTAGCGAACCTGCGGATCTCTATGGATCTTAATCACAGAACACGTCTCACACGCAGACGGACTTCTTGTTTGTATTTCGTCTTGATTGCTTACTAGCATCAGACTACTTTTCTCTATGTGTATGTGTCAAGTATCATCCAATAAGTATATACTCATTCTATGTAACTTTTAAGATCAGAGTGATTAAGCATCTACAACTAATTAGGAAATTACAAGAGTGGCAGATTAGCCACGACCTAGAGTGTATCTGCTGACATCATGCCATCAGATCATATATCTGTATTTCTGGGTACTTGCATGATCTTTGCTGGTACTCTTTGGAGCGTGAGGGTAGAAAAGGTTTCGCGCCGTTTTTCGTGTCACGTCGTTGGTTTCGTTTTCGTCGTCTGACTTTCTCGTGTTGGACCACAAAGGATTCTCGATCGCGAATCTTTCGTGTTTGTGTCTTTTTCTCAGGTATTCGTGAAACTTTCATGCTTGGTGTCTCTTGACTTTCGTGTTCGCGAACATCTTCATCAGGTAGAGGGCTGAAAGCTAGCAAGGCTTTATAAACATAAACATCTGGTTTCTTCATGAAGATACACCACCGCCAACGGAACACTGAGCTGGAGCTATAGGTCTTTTGGATGTCATGTGTCAATGTCTTATTGGTGCGCGGTGACTCGTTTATATGGACCTGTGTCAGTGTGCACAACTGTCGCTGTATCGTTGGTCATGCGTGACTCCTATGGGCGGAGATGACCCACCTGGACTATGTATATAGAGGTGGATCTCCATGAGCTTGGCATTCATTCTCTCCTGAAGAATGAAGAACTCTTCCACTGGTGGTCAGGTCAGAATGAGTATCTAGGTCTCAGGATGCAGGTAGGTGATGGTCGAGGGTAAGACATGGTGGTATGAGACACCATGGCTTACATGAGATCCGAACTTGCTTGATGGTGGTCTGTAACTCCAATGCACGGGGGTGAGGTGGCAGTACCTCTATGGTTGGGTGCTAACGTAGCGTTCGTCACCTATTTCTGCTTTAGAAATGACCGGCATGATAATGGTGATTCTAACAGTTGGTATCAGAGCACCGTGAATAAGGTGCAATCGCTCTAACTTATGTTTTTGATTGGTTTAAACTTTTAGTTGTGGCAGGTGTCCTAAAATTGGCCTACCACCTGTCAAACTAAGGTCGGGCCCAATATGGCCAAATTCAACCAACAAACTTGGGCCATGCCCCCAAGTATAGCAAGTACTGTAAATAACTATGTACAGGCTAATTTTTCCTATGTGTCGCTACCCGGCTAACCCAAGTAGTCGTCTACGGGATCAGTGCCCGATCAATATATCCTAACGGGTCACATTTCGATCACAACTATATACACTAAACCAAATACTGTACACTAATTACATCATCACATTTAGAGCTTATACTAATGAATCAGATCAAAACTGATTTCTAACTCTCTCCCTTAAGTTCAAATGTGATAAGAGTGAAAAACAATAATTTGTAGCAATGTCTAGAGTGTCCAAAAGATGTTATGCATGTTGTGCTACTCTATACTTGACTCACACTCAAGCACACCAACAAACCACCAGGTTTGACTCACAAAGTATCATGTAGACACAATGTCCTTACAAAGAGTCTACCATACTCTCGACCAACTGACTCGTCCCCAATCCGACTTGAACACAAGTGGACCACATGAGCGACATGGCTCAAATTGAATAAACCCCACTGCCACCACATCCTCCATCTAGCTAGGCTGACATCCTATCAGACACTTACAAGCACAAACCTGTAAAGCTGACATAAATGAGCGACTGAGGCTCAACCTGAGGAAATCTTATTGCCACCATAAGATTGCACCCTCACCAGATAGACAACTAGTAGACAATGACAAGTCAATGAGCATAAAATGACTACTTTGTTTTACTGTAGCAAATGCACAACCACATACGACTTTGACTCAGATCTAGACTCCCGTGACAAGGCAACATGCAAGCCCACACACACTCAAATTCCTGGCGAAACAAGACAAGGAAAAACCAAAGCATGTAGGTAACCTTGTCGATGAGGGTGAGATTGAAGACTCTAGCATCTTCATATCTGCATTGTCATCTAATCAAGATGATCAAGTGTGGTATATTGACTCGGGAGCCACAAGACACATGACAGGTAACAAGAATTGGTTCAATAGCATGAAACTGTTGCATAATGGAACGTCCGTTTCACAAGCAAATGGCGAGGTGTGCAAGATCAAGGGGATAGGCACCATTTCAATCCAACTACCTGATGGCAAAAGCAAGATGATCAAGGAGGTACTTTACGTACCAAGTTTGAAGAAAAATCTACTTTTTGTTGGAGTCATTACTGATCAAAAATTTAAAGTAGAATTCGCCCATGATAAAGCCTTCTATTTTATGACCTTTATTGATGATATGTCACGAAAGACGTGGATATACTTCTTGAAGAAGAAATCAAATGCATTTGATAACTTCAAGAGCTTCAAAGCATTGGTCAAAAATCAGACAAGTAGGAAGATCAAAGTCCTAAGATCAGATAGTTGAGGTGAGTACAAGTTTAATGACTTCAATGATCTTTGTGATCAATGTGGGATTAAAAGACAATTTACGCAAGCTCATACTCCTGCTCTCAATGGTGTAGTTGAGCACAAGAATCATACGATTGTGGAAAGTGCCAGATCTATGCTAGCTGAGATGAAACTACCAAAAGATTTTTGGTCAGAAGCATGCAGTACGGCAATATATCTTCAAAATAGAAGTCCTACCATTGCCATACCAAAGATAACACCTGAGGAAGCATTTACGAAGAAGAAGCCAAAGGTGAACCACTTGCGAATCTTTGGATGTAAGGCCTTTGTACACGTTCCTAATGAAGAGAGACGTGAACTTGATGCAAAAGCTATCAAGTGTATATTCCTAGGATATGATGATCATGTGAAGGGCTATAGATGTTTTGATCCAGTGGAAAACAAAGTCCATATAAGTCGTGATGTTATCTTTGATGAGTCTAAGATGTATGAAGACGAGGATGTTGAGAAGATAGAGACATCCAGTGGGAAAGATGGTATAGGATACCACCTGATGATGATCCATTCATTGACCTTCCAAGTGATGAACATGAGGATACATCTCAAGATACTACTACTCAACCTCAAGAGACAGGTTGGAGAGGTAGGGACAAACCTTTTGGTGCAAGAAAGATTGAAGTTGCAGGTGATAAACGCAAGGAGAAGGATGTACCATGGGATACATTTTCACCAGGAAGCCGATCACCTGATAGGAAGCTCCCTAAGTGGTTTGAGAGATTATTGGGGAGTCGCGACATGGATGACTTTCCAGGATCATCTAGCCAGAGAGAGCTACAAAGATCAACAAGAGAGAAGACACAACCTGAAAGGTATGAAGCAAATTATGCTCTCTTATCTAGTATTATTCAAAGAAAAGAACCTTCGACTTATGTTGAAGCGAAGGATGATGACATTTGGGTCAAGGCCATGGGAGAGGAGATGGAGTCAATTGCTAAGCATAGCACATGGGACTTAGTAGAACCACCAGTTGGCAAGAAACCCATTGGTTGCAAATGGGTATATAGGACTAAGTACCATGCAGATGGAAGTATAGCAAAGCACAAGGCAAGATTGGTGATCAAAGGGTATGAACAAAGCAAAGGCATCGACTATGAGCTGACCTTTGCGTCGGTATGTAAGTGGAATACTCTCATCTACTTGTTGCTTTAGCTTCACATTTTGGTTGGCCTTTGCATCAAATGGATGTGAAATCTGCTTTTCTGAATGGCGAGTTAGAAGAAGAGGTGTTCATGGATCAACCTGAAGGCTTTGTAGCGAAGGGACAGATAAAGTATGTCACTTGAAGAAAGCACTTTGTGGTCTTAAACAGGCACCACGTGCGTGGTATAGCATGATTGATGCTTACTTTCATTCAAAGGGGATGGTGAGAACACACTCTGATCCAAATCTATATGTCTTATGCTTTGATGGTATGGTTGCTTTGATTGATGACTTGATTATTACGGGAAATAATCAAGAGACAACCTGGGTCATGCATGGGTTGTCTGAGTGAACAAATGTGCCCTCTAGCCAAAGTTATCCCTTTCCAAAGGGTGGCTTGCAAATTTGAACTATTTCTTCATGATGAAGATTTTTATTGAAGAAAAAGGCTTTCAAGCCCTTCGGGTCTCTTCAGCCATTTCATTATGAAGATTTTTAATGAAAAGCCCTCAAAAATGGCTTTCAAATCTTTGTGAGCCCTTTCACCATAAATCTAATGGTGTGTCACCATCCGATGATCAGGATTGCTCCCTGAGCTATCTATCTCGACCGTTCATCGACCTCTTTCATAATCTGATGGTGATCCATTCTTATGCCCATTGAAGCTTCTTCATGTGGCCGCTACGCACCTCAAAACGCTATTGCCTCTCTCTCATTGGACGCGCGCGAGGTCTACGCCTCCTCCTTCCAAAGACGAGTTATGGTTTTTTTTTCTTTGCTATGGCTGCATCTGATTAGAGCATCCAGGCTCCAGTCTAGACCACGGCCTGTCACGGCCTCTTGGAGGCTGCTGCGCCCTGCCAAAATGCCCACTTGTAGATTGTTATAGCATAAAAAATGGTTGTCTGTGGATAAAGATCCACCACTTACCATTCCCAAACCCTAGCTGGCATAGAAGAGAGTGATTTATTGGGCTTCACTCAGGCTTTCCCTAAGATTCCTCTTGCAGCTCCCTGCCTAGATGAGGTTGCCCTACCTCAAGGCATCTGATGCAATTTACGGCTCTCTGATTGGTGTGATATTGACTGCAAACAAGCCGATTTTCTCTTAAATCCGTCAACACCCCACGAAACTGGAAATTTTCAGAAAAAATTTGGTTTTCCACCCAATTTGGCCCTATAAATTGCTATGGCTCTCTGTCACTGCTCTTTGCAAATCCTCTGCAAGCCCCGTTGCGCCAAACAGCTGTCCACACAGTGAACCATGAAGCCAACACCGATGATTTCCCCGAAACCACCGAAACTGCAAGATTTTTCGTGAATTCTCCCCGGAATCCACCTACGATGATCGTTCTGATCTTTCCCGAAGCTCCGATCGAAGGAACTTTGTTGTCTCCTGCCATCCGTTGCCTATACTCTATATGGAGTCCTCTCTCCTAAGATGCTTTGAGTGCTATTTCTTCTGGTGAAAGATGCTATCCCATAGCTCCACCGGATCATGCATACCTGCGACACCCTGACGCTCTGATACCAAGCTGAAATTCTGTTAGGATCTAGTGCAGTATGCAGATCACATCACACAATCACCATAGCCACTCCTCACAAGCTCTCAAAGATGGCACAACAAAAGTTAATAGATTACAAAGAAACACTGTACATATAGAGTATTCACAAACTGCATGAAAAGGCAGGTGTCCTAAAATTGGCCTACCACCTGTCAAACTAAGGTCAGGCCCAATATGGCCAAATTCAACCGACAAACTTGGGACATGCCCCCAAGTATAGCAAGTACTGTAAATAACTATGTACATGCTAATTTTTCCTATGTGTGGCTATCCGGCTAACCCAAATAGTCGTCTACGAGATCAGTGCCCGATCAATATATCCTAACGGGTCACGTCCCGATCACAACCATATACAGTAAATCAAATAAACTGTACACTAATTACATCATCACATTTAGAGCTTATACTAATGAATCAGATCAAAACTGATTTCTAACTCTAGCATCAAAGAGTAGAAGTTAGTCGTCACATGGAGGTTCGTTCCCATGAGAGCGATAGCATATCTCAGAATTCAATGAATGGAAGATCCAGACTTAACTCTAACATCCATTAACCCTAAGCATTAACACTACATACATAATGAAGAAAACTTACTCTTTCTCTCTCTCTCTTTCTCTCTCACAAACAAGAAAAGAAACTAATCCACTCTAGGAAAGTAGCAAATCTAATCCACTCTACAGTCCACAACCACACACAAAAGGAGGGAAGGGCAAGATCATAAATGCATCACTCAAGAAACAAGCATGATCAAGGAGCTCAATGGATGCACCACACTTGTGAAGGCTCTTCTCATTTCAGCATGGAGTTGATACAATTCACAAAAAGCTCCTCTTCACAAAGAGGGAGTCTCTTAAATAAGCAAGAGAGCTCCTTAGGTGGCATCCTAGTGGAATTTCCACATTTCACAAATTACAAGTGGAATAATGCTCTCCACTAGAGGTCACCATCAAAAGGTGGCTCACTCTACTTTCTTTAAGAGGGGTCTACTTGCATTTATTACATTTGCCTAGAAATACTAGTTCCTACATGGTCATTCCATCTTCCGGGATTCACCATGAGGCTTACACAATCCTTGCTTGTCATTCCTAACTAGCATTTCTCGGCTCTCAGTCTTCATTCATCTCATCTTCTCAGAGACCTCCTCGGTCTAAGGTGAGAGGTGCTCTTGCGTTGCTCTGTCCGAGCATCTTGGGAATTCATCATAATCAGCCAACATCATCCCACCCCTAATGTGTTGCAGGACCCACTGCAACTCATATTGGACGATGTCGTTCCGCTTTCGCATTGGCGTCTTTGATCGTCACTTGGAAAAGCGTAGATCCTCGGTCGCTTAGTGTTTATTGTCGCCAGTCTTTATACAAAAACTGTTTTTCACAAATTGCCACGATTGGATTAGAATGTCTTATACTATAGGTGGTTGGCATTCTCAAAATTGGAGAGCTCTCAGCAACTTCACAACTTGCATGCTCGAGTGCTTTCCATGTGTCTCTTTGTTTTGTCACTTGTATCTGCCATTGACGGTTTCATCTTTGGTTTTTTGGCAAATTCTATCTTCTAAAAGGCCTGTATCCTCCAATTGCTTCTGGGTGTTTCCCCAGTTCCTCGCACAGCCGAAGTCCCAGTCTCACGAAAAACCTTTGATTTGCAAGTTGCACAAACTTTGATTATCAGTCTCATGGGGATGGACTCATCATCTCAAATTTGGTGGTAGAAACAGTTTTGGATGGACGGTTTGTAACGGTAAGGAAACATGATGAAGGCTTGGTGAAAGGGTGAAGGAACTGATAGTTCTACAATTGGAGCCTTGTACCCTTGCAATGTCGAGCTTTGACCACCACTTTCTAAGTGAGGAGTTCACTTTATTTGCAGGTTCACGTTGTCTTCATCTTTCTTTTTCTGCAGCTCTTTCTTTTGATCCGTTACTTTTGAATATCTTTGGGCTTCATAAGAGGGGATTCAACTATCATTGCTCCAGAGAGTTTCTTTTGATCAAGATCGATCTGACTCAACTGTCACTTAAGTTTTTTTGTCCTTTCCTCCTCAGCTTCTTTGCTCAATTTCTTATGTCTTCTAGCTGCTTCACCTGCTTCTTAGATCTTTTTGGCTGATCACTCATTGTAGGTGGCAGTTGGTCTCCGCAAGACACTTGCAATGATTTATCAACTGCTTCGGTAAGACTATAAAAAATTGGAGATTTCTCAGAAGAACAATAGACTAATGATAAACAAACAGATGGAAGGAAGGGTGGTGGTGACAACGGTAGATGGTGTGGACGATAGGCATGATAATGGGCGTAGAATTCAAAGTATGGCAAGAGGCCGGTTGAAGAAAGAGACTGATTTTCCAATGTTTGTGTCTCTCTTTCTGAAGGATCTTCGTCGTGACTAGGGTACTTCTTCTAATTCAGTCTCTTTGGACTACCCATCTGTCTTCTTAGCCTTGTCATTTTCATATTTGACTTGTGACCTTGGCCGTCGATCTTGCTGGCAGCGTAACTGCTCCAGTGGATTCAAGTAGATCCACTCTTTCCCCCCCCCCCCAAGTCTATTGGTGGGGATGCTAGTACTGGTAACTGTTCATGATTGGATCGGCGTGTGGAACACGTAGTTGAAACTCATTGAACATGCGACTGGACTAAAGATTGAACAAATTTTAACTAAATTTGTTTCGATCTTGCTGTAGTTGACTCAAAAATTAATATGGCAATGAGATGCAAGAATCAACTCTGATATGATCTGTACTGCGTAGATTTGGAATATGCTCAAAAAATCCGAAACTCTGTATAAGGTGACTGGAAAATTGATAGATGAATGACAAGTTATTCTTGAGATACGCTACATGATGTCTCCTGTGCAATGGCTATCTTTGATGAACTAAAAAAAAAATCTAAAAAAATATGCATTTAGAAGAAATTACCCAAATTAAACAGTGACAAAAAATAAACAAGGGAGATACCAATGTTATAGAGAGTGAAGGCCGTAGAGCACTTGTCAAACAAAAAGTCATTCATCAACATGCATAATTCACCTAGACAATTTCATGTTGCATTGATCTTGTAGAGTAATAAAAAACTCTCAAAAGCCCTTGTCCAAAAACAAGGCAGGTAGCGATAGTTGAATCTACCATCGTTGATAGTAGATGTTGTAAGATATAGCTTGAGAAGCAGTGATGATTGAGGTACCATGTCCTGAGGACCTCTTTGAGTAAGAGATTCAGAACCGAATCTGTAATTGGATTTCCAAATTGTAGTTTTATTGTGGATTGGCACATTGGAAGCCCGATCAGCATGTGTAAAGACAAATAGATTTGAGGTCGTAGAAGGGGAGAAAAACTGTCAATTCCCTATGGAGGTTGCTCTTGGTTGGACATTGTAACAGATGACGGAATATTGGTTTCACTTTCTTTCGAAGGACTCATTTCATATTGTCTTTGTGAATGATGGAGCTGGTGTATTGTGCGATAGTGTAGAAGTTTGCTAGAAACTTCTCAATTGAGCAGCAGGTTTAACTGCTGGTTGCTATGGTGCTCATGTGGTTGTCGGGAAGATCCTGTGATTCATAACTAATGTGACGGGAAGGTAGGATCTTAATTGGTTGCTTTGGACAGTGTTTGAAACTGTGTTTTCTGATACAGTCGGGACACTCAGCATGGTACTGGGTCTTAACTGGACAATCAACCATGAAGTGGCCAGTTTCACCACAGATGAAACATCTGGTGTGCAATGGCCCTTGTATAACGGCATGGCCATCTTGTATGGCTAATGGGTCTGGACTTTCAGATGGATATACATGATAAGGCAAGGCATTTCCAGACTGTGATGGTTGTTCTTCATATTGTTGAATTGTATGTGCTTGGATAGGTCGATATGAAGGACAAGCATCAATAGGATGTGTAGCCCTGCAGTGTGGACACCATATTGTTTTTCGTCTATAAGGTACATGTGCAGGGTTTGGCTAACTAGGCATACTACTTTGGATAGACTTCAAGGTAGTTTGAAACTCATTGGTGAGTTTCTCCATCTATAGCTGATGTTGCTTATTAAGCAACTCCAACTGGGATTTCCAAAGCTGATCTCGGGTGTCCTCGATCAGCTTCGACTCATGGATAGGAGCACGTGGTGCTCGCCTTTCCCTGGATTCGTCAACATCTGATCCCTCGTCTTCTTTGTTGATGGCATCAGACATAGCTAATTTGAAGCTTATATATTCGTCATTTGATTTACGACTAAGAACCAGATGATGAGCATCTGTTCGGAGGACTGTTCTTGTACTTGACTTTTGAGGCATTTGAATCGCTCGATATAGTCTCGTACGCACTCATTCTTTGCCATCTTGATGTTACTCAATTTGACAAAAGGGCTTTTGATCAAGCGAAAGGGCTTAAAACGCTTGACAAATGACTCTTTTAGAATTGACCAGTTTGTTTTATCTTCACGATCAAGGTTGAAAAACCAATCACGTGGTTTAGCGATCATGGTCATTGAAAACAGTTGGACCATAGCATCGAGAGATGTTTCGCCATACACATCACATGCATTCTCAAAGATTTGCAAAAATCTTTGAGGGTCCGAGCTACCGTCAAACTTGGGTAGATCGAGCTTGGGTGTACGTCTCTCAAGATGAGCATTGTGGGTAGCATAAGGTCTAGTAGTGTTGGATCTGGCCTGTGAGGGCTCAGCACCATAAAAATGGGGTGGTGCGTGTGAGGACTCGGCTCTATCCGCTTCTAGTCCCTCGAATGGGTTTGTGGATGGCTCTTGGAGTTCGGACCTCATTCGGTAGAACCTATGATGTCTGATCTGTTCCGTTGTAGGGGACCTTACCGTGTATTAATCATTGTCTGGAATTTGAGAATCTGTATGTTGGTCCATTGGGTACTGGTGTTCTTGAAAAAAAAAAAATTGGTTTTCTATTTTTGCGGTCCCTACGGTTTACGGTGGGGTGCGAGTGATTGCGATCTAATGCGGTTGACGTTAGTTGTGGTTTGTTACATTCATCTGCTGTTTATTGCGGTTGCGGTAGATTGTGGTTGATTAGGGAGGGATACTGACTGGTGCAGTCAGTGGCGGTGTCAGCGGTTGATTACGATTGTAGCGGACGAGTGTGGTTGTAGCGGACAATTGCGGCTGGAGCGTGTCTGTTTGTGGTGGGTTTGTTGTGGTCTGTGGTTCAAAGACGGATTTGGTGGGAGTGTAGTCGTAATGGGGAAAGTGTGGGCTGTGACGATGCAAAGTGGATGCGATGAGATGCAAGCTAAGTATAGTTCAGTGTGGGCGAGGGCGGTTGAAATGCAGGCGCTATGGTTCACTGGCAGATGGAGGTGGAAAGTGGTTTGTTGCGGTTGAGAGAGAGTGAGGTCTATCGGGGAGGAATACAGTGTTTCGGGTTTGTGGTGGGAATGTAGTTGTTGATGATTGCAAGCGGTGGGATATGATTGAAAGCTGTGGTGGATGGCGGTTGCTACGATGGACGAGGGGAATGCGATGGGTGCAAAGTAATGCAATGGTAGGGCAAGGTGATCATTCCAAGGCAGATACATTTGAATGCGGTGTCCATGTGTTGCAGTGAAGGTGGCCAATGGTAGTCATAGTGCGGATGAATGCGGTCTGTATGCGGCTGCGACGAGCGAATGCGGTTGGGTGGAGAGCTGTTGTGATGGTATGTGATGGACTGCTATGGTGGTGAAGTTAGATGGTGGGAGGGCGGCTGTTGCGATGTAGTGTGGAAGGTGGTTTGTTTGCGAGTGTATGCGGGTTTGGTGATGGAGTGAGGTTGCAACGGTGGAATGCGGGTATTGCGCTATGTGGATGCTTGTGGTGTTTGCGATTTGTGGAGGTTACGATGGAATGGGGATGAAGGGCGATGTCGTAAGGTGGAAGGTGACTGTTTGCGATGGTAGCAATTAGTGTGATGAAACGTGAAAGTGACTATGGAATACGGTCGTGGCTGTTGGGGATGGTAGGTGGTCGATTGCGGGAGGATGCGGCTGTGACGGGCGAGTGTAGAGGAATGTGAGACGATTGTTCCAGGTCAAATTGTGGTGGAACACGACCGAAGGCGGTGTGGTGCTGTTGCGATGAGAGGCGGGCAGGTCGAAGGTGGGTTGTGTGTGGAGAAATGCGAATATTTGCGACTACGGAAGCCGGTCTTGATGGGTGAATGTGGCTGGTTACGTCTATGGACGAATGGGTGTTGGTTGCGGTTCCATGCGGAGGTAGTGAGGTGAGTTATGTGTGGTGGGTTATGGTGGATGTGGTAATGACGATAGACGGGGAGCGTTTGTGGCGCTTGCTATGGCTCAAGGCGATTGTTACAGCTGGATGCAGTCGTTACGGCCCAATGCATATGCAGGCTCGTGTAGTTGTTCTCATGTATTCATTATAGCGTTGCAGATAGATAGATAGATTGTCAGAGAAATTGTCGATGCAAGCTGTGAATTTGACGTACATCGTGCTCGTCAGTCCGGATCGTTGTTGGAAAGGTCTATCGTCTAGCGTGGATCTAGGCTGGTTGAAGCAGGCCGTCGGTTGAGATCTGACGGAATGGCCGTCGATTGAAATCAAACATATAGGTGTCGGTTGAGATTTGATATTGTCCGTCGGTTGAGATTTGACAGTGTCCAGAGGTCGAGATCTGATACTATCCATCGGTTGAGATTTGACAATGGCCATCGGTCGAGATCTGATACTATCCATCGGTTGAGATTTGACAGTGGTCGTCGGTCGAGATCTGATACTATCCGTCAGTTGAGATTTAACTGAAGGCCGTTGGTCGAGATGTCACAGGGCACCGTCGGTCAAGATTTGATAGCAGACCGTCAGTTGAGATCGGACTGTGGCTTCCAGTTGAGATGTCACAGAGCTCTGTCAGTTGAGATCGGAGAGATGGGCTCTGGTTCCGGTTGAGATATGAAGGATTGGCTCGGGCTCCGGTTGAGATTTGAAGCGTGATAGGAGTGAAGGTGTGTGAAGGGCTGTCTTGGAGGAAGACATAAGGACGGCCAAATGTGGTTTGATGGAATGGAATGTGGTCGCAACGGCCCAGAGCGGTCATGATGGTTCAAGGTGAATTGCGGGTGAAAACGGGGTGACCGTTCAAGGGCGAGTTGTGGTGAATTGCGGTTTCTACGGTGAATGAGTGGGATGCGGCTGTTGCGGTGGGAATACAATCAGCTACGGTGGTAATGTGGTTGCGACGACGGAATTCAGCCAGGACAATGGAATGCGGGTGTTTTGGTGTTAATGCGGTAGGGTAGATGGAGATGGTTGCGGAGGTGGGCTGTTTGTTCGTTTGCGGTTGAATTGGATGGTTGTAATGTGGTGTTGTGGGATTGTAGCTGTTGCGATGGTATGCGATTGGTGGAAGGGGGTGTTGTCAGGTGCGGTTGTGAGGAACTCCTTCTGTTTGTCCAAAACGGATAGAATTATCGGTTGAGATTGGAAGCGGATCCCGTCGATTGAAATCTGAGTGACTTCCGTTGGTTGAGATCTGACTGATGGACGTCGGTCGAGGTTCTAGAAAAAGACTTCGGTCGAGATTTCAGCGTTGGGCTCTGGTTGAGATTTGATGCAGTGCATCGGTAGAGATCTGACAGATTGGCTCCGGTTGAGATGGGAGGTAGTGCATTGGTTGAGATCTTACAAATTGGCTCCGGTTGAGATGGGAGGCGGTGTGTGTTGGTTGAGATTTAATAGCGCACTCAAGTTGAGATTTAGGCTGGGCTATGGTTGAGATCTGAAGCGTGAGAAAACTGGAGGAGCGGGAGCTTGGATATAAGGGAATCCAGGTCTGTGAGTGTGTTTGTGAACAACGGATTGGCGATTCTAACAGCTTGTGGATGTGGGATTTATACATTTATTTTGTCAAAAAATAATTTGGGTGTTCATTTTGTCCCATTTTGTTCCATGTTTGATGATGTTTCAATTAGATCTCATGGTTTTTTTTTTTTTTTGTTTCACTTCAATTTGGCAAATTGGAATTTGGGAGGCATCACTAGATCATTGCGAATTTTAGCTCTGCCATGATTGAATATATTGTTTTCTAGTTGCTTGCAACTTGTTCGTGTTTCATTTCTATTTTCATTTGGAGTTGTAGGTTTGTTGCCTTTACTCACAATTTCATAAAACTCTAGTGCATATTTTACGTTTTGAAAATATCGTGACCAGGTTGTGTGCTGTGCTATTTTCAATCAAGCTTTGCTAGTGTTCTCTTGCACGTTGTCTGTAGATCCTCATTGGCAAGACATGAAGATCCTCATTTTTCATGCAGTCACCATGTGTGCATTCGTGCTAGCTTCATTCACGCTGACTTCCACTTTGAAACAATTTGATATTGTTTGGTTGTCTAAATCAAATCTACTCCATAACTCCTCATGGATGAGATGGAAGAGGAAGAAGGTGGGTCTTCTTGGTGTATAACGCGCGAGAGTCGACAATAGAGGAACTGGAGGGTTCGTCCTTCTTGTCTCTTCCTGTAAAGACATCGTAATGACTCATGATAGAGTCAGCTTTGGGTGTGTGGTGATCATCATCACCCAGTTATCATAGAAGGTGCTCAAGATGTCCTAGACTTTCTTGGAGGTCTGAGCTTCAGACACATAGCCGATTTGTGTGTCTGATATGTTGAGGATGATCAACGCTAAGGCCTTGCCATCCTTTAGCTTCCGTTGGGAGATTGCAACGTCGTTTGCTTTGGGTTTTGCACCTGTGACAACATCATACAAATATTCCTCAGCCAATAGCATAATTTTCATCTTCAAAAAGCAATGGTTGACTGATTCCCTCGATGCGTGCACTACTACAATAGTAGGCGAAGACAATTGCGTTTATGCGGAAGCAAAAGAGAAGATAGTCAGACAAAGCAATAAGAGAGTCAGACAGATAGCGAAAAGCATGCAACATTGACAAAATTTGAACGCAAAACCAAGATAGTAATTGATTCAGATTAATGTATAGAAATACAAGTCAGATGATGTTGGTGAGCACAAGACAATAGTGGACGTAACCGTGTGCTCAAAAAACTAACTACGATCTATAATAGCTATGAGCTTATTCTGACAATCAGTCTGAAAGAAAGAATCAATGCTTGAAAGCATCTATTGTGTCTATCTCTGCTAACCTGTATCGGTGTCTATGAGCACTCGAGCGTATATGAAATCAGCCGATCTAGTATGGTTGTAATCTTCTTGCTTATTGATTGATTGATTATACCGATCAACTATATACAATTCACAATTGTCCAAATGTATGTACAAGAAAGTGGCATGGAGCCGTTGCGCCCTTTAGAGTAGATCATGGCTACTGATGTCATTGTCCAAGTAGCTGCACAGTATAGGAAGGCTTCGAATGTGTTACTATCGATAGTCAATAAGGTTGGGATAGTTGTTGGAGTCGACAAGTCGGACTCTCATGATAGTTCGGCCTGTCTGATAACTCGGCCAACTTCGACAAGTCAGACTGCCACTCTCTTGCGTATCTTCGATAATAGAGTATTTTTGCAAACACTGCGACAATGCATGTAAAGCTATAGCAATATGAATGGCTAGATTAACATGGGATTTAGGAGAGTAGAGGAATAGATCCAACACAAGGCACTAGTTTTTATTTGAATTTGCACTCCTTTGCAACCAAATTTGCATCCTTTCTTCACAAATTGGAAGATCTTCAAAGATCTTGATCCATCATGAACAATCTCTCTTGGAAGTAGTGGGAAACACACTTTGAACCAATGAATGAAACATCTGCTAGCATAGCTCATGTCTAATCAGATTCTAAAAACAATCGATCCTCCTAGGTCAAATCATCACTCTATTTTTCATTTTCAACTAGAAAGTATCAATGGATAGGGCCTCAAAGAGACGGGGATAGTTTTCAAAAAATAAGGGCAAAAAGTTGGGTCCCTTCAAAATAAAGATTTTTAATGAAGTTGAAATTTTTTAGCTAATTTGAGGGCCAGGACCCTCTTCATGCAATAAACTGAGCTTTTGTATATGTGTGTATGCACCTTTATGCCACACCACGTCCAAGCACAAATTGGCCATGAAGAACTTCACAACTACGAGAGAGAGAGAGAGAGAGAGAGAGAGAGAGAGAGAGAGAGAGAGAGAGAGAGAGAGAGAGAGAGAGAGAGAGAGAGAGTCATGCCCATGACTGGTCTCGGGTACCGTGTCCACGCTAGGGACTGGTAGACCAACAACCCATAAGTTAATTGTGACTATAAGGGAATTGGGGCCCTTATGTGTACATGGTCATGATTAATGGTTGTAGGCCTAAACACATGGTGGTGGAGTTGGTATGGGTCTATCAGTGAGTCATTAGGGAACTGGATGACGTGGCCCAGATAGGCTGCAGAGGTGTCCGATGAGGTGTCACAGTGCACTACTAGTGGTGCATGGGCCTTGGAGGGTATAAGTATACCTATTGGGCTCTCACTAGTGTATGCTTAATAGCATGACCGGTGGCAGGATGCTGCTGGTGTAATGCCTCATTCCTCTCTGAGTGATTGATCCATAGCTTGGGGGCTAGATCCATTCGATCTAGGTTTGGTTGGGTTGGTTTGTCCACCATCAAGTTCCCTTGTATTGCTTGTGTTTGGCATGCTTAGAATAGGATCCTTGGATTGAGGACTTTATATTGGTATCAGAGCCAATTCTAAGCACGTTTTGCCATTGATTTGTGTTCAAGTGGAAATCTCAAATTGTGTGGGAGTTCTCCGTTGTCTGATTTGGAATCTCGACATTCTTTGAGAAGATTAGTGGAGCAAGTAACAAGTGGGGAAAATTCGAGTGCCTCTTCTCGAAAATCACTTTTTTGAGGTACAACCGGTTGGTGGTATGTGTACTACCGGGTATTGAATCGATTTGGCTTTCAAGCACTTCAAATCTGTGGTTAGTGAAGTAAGGTTCGATTTTTTGGATCCACATATGTTACCGTTTGCTTCATTGGGCACACTTTTTTGTTAGCAATTGGATAAATATGAGTGAATGCTGGTTTTTACGGCTTTTTGTTCATTACACAATGATGTAGGTGGTTTTGTTGGCTGTCTTTTGCTTTTTAATGAGCCAATTTTGGCTTGAATCAGAGAAAAGCAGTAAAAGAGGCACAAAAAAGACTAATCACTGGTTGTGAGTGTGGTGGTTTCTTACAAGATTTGCACGGCGGTTTCTTGGTGATTCACAGGTTTATGCTGGATTTTTTGGCAAACTAACAGTGTTTGCAGGCTTATGTGAATCAGTAAAGCCATTTGTTATGGTATGAATTACAAGAAAGCCTATCCTGTGGTGCAGGGAAGGGCAACTTGTAACTCTGTGGTCTGGAAAAATTTTGGCAGCATATACCCTGCAAAAAACAGCAGATGAAATGCAAGAAATGCTTTAAGCATTAAAGAAAAACTAATTAAACTCTGGTTCTGGAAAAAGCCAGCAGTTTAGGCCTTCCAATCGCGCTCCTCATGCACCATTCTGTGCGCCCTCCTGTTGGTTTCCTGTTGGAAATGATTGCAAGAAAAACGAGGGAGGGATGGCGCGCTTGCAGTCCTCATCACTCGCTCTCTCTCTCTCTCTCTCTCTCTCTCTCTCTCTCTCGGGCTACTGCTGTCGCGCACAGGCCCTGTCTTTTGGTTTCTTGTGCAACCGTGGAGGGAAATGCGTGGTGAGAGAAAGGGGGGGGGGGGGTTAGGTAAACTTGAGTTTACTTTCAGTTTTTTTTAGGTAGTTGCATGGCTGGAGGGGGTGCTTGATCGGCTAGTTTTGTAATGGTTTTTCGTTGTCATTTTCCTCCTTCCATGGGCTTTTTTGTAGTTATCTTGGGCTATGTTTTTTTGAATGCAGTTTTTAAGTAAAAGCTTCATAAGGTGTCTTACCTTCCACGGATTTTGTAGGACACCGATATAGGATGTGCGTAGCTGTGCTACAAGCTTCTACCCAAAAGGTGTTTGGCAGACCCTTGCTTTTGAGCATCGCTCTGGCCATCTCAACAATAGATTTGTTCTTTTGTTCCGCAACTCCCTTTTGTTATGGTGAATAAGGTATTGTAGTCTGTCTCTTGATCCCTTGATCTTTGTAGAAATCAATAAATTATGTCGAAAAGTACTCACCACCTCCATCGAATCTCAAAGTCTTGATGCAACATCCTGTTTTCTTTTCAACTAATGCCTTGAGATCCATGAACTTAGCAAAAGCATTTGATTTCTTGCTTATGAAATAAATCCAAATGCATTTGCTATAATCATCAATGAAGGTAATAAAGTAATAGTAGCCACTAAGAGATCTAGTCTGAATAGGTCCACATAGATCACTGTGGACAAGGTCTAGGATGCCACTAGCTCTCCTTGCTCCACTTTTGGAAAATCTCTCTCTGTGTTGTTTTCCCAAAATGCAACCTTTACAGATTTTTCTTTCAAAAGAAATATCAGGCAATCCAATAACTAGATTACCTCTTTTGAGAATCTGTAAAATTTGAGCACTAATATGACCAAATCGTTGATGCCAAAGATCACTTTGACTATCAACAGTGCTTACCATAGCCTGAGCAAAAGACCTCGCATTCAATTTGTAGAGTCGATTCCCGTTGACTCTAGCTCCTGTAGCAATCACTTTGTAGTGATTCTTGATGTCTTTGACAAGACATTTATCACTGTCAAACTCAACCTTGAGTTGTTAATTAGCCATTGTCCCAACATATAGTAGATTGTTAGCTAAGCCAGGTACATATTGCACATTGGTTATCCGCTTTATCATCCCACTGGCTAACTTCACTGGTACCACTCCAAATCCTTTAACAGATAGCAATTGGCCATCGGCTTGCCCAACTTCATCACCATTGTGAGTTTCCTTGAGTTCTAAAAACCACTCTTTCCTTGAAGTCATGTGCTTGGACGCACCATTATCAATGTACCAGGTATCCTTGGCTTCATCACTTGTCATTAATGTTGTAATGAACAAGTTTGAACTTTCACATATATCATCTTCATATTGATCATCATTGTATTGATGTTGATTAACATAGTTGTCTTCATAATAATCATCATTAAATTGATGTTGATCAGCATAATTTATGGCTTGCCATTTGCCTTTTCTTTGTTCTATTTCCTTTTGTTTCTTGAAGCATTCACGCTCCCAATGGCCAGGTTTGTTGCAGTACCTACAATTTCTAGGTTTATTTTGCTTAGAATAGCCATGTCCTTGACCTCGGCCTTGATTTCAATTGCCTCAATTTGGGCCATCATTGGATTGTTCTTGAAATTGTTGGAACGATCCACGATTTGAGTTTCCACCTCTTGATTGGTGTCTTCCATGACCAAATCTGCCACCACGTCCTCTGACTGCAAGAGCTTGATCAAATCCCCTGTTGCGATGACTCAAGTTCTCTTGACGTTGTTCTTCCTGCAAAAGCAATCCACCTAACTCTTCATAGGTTGGAAGATTTTCGCGTGTGGCTATACTTGTCACAAACATCTAATGTGATTCACTCAAACATTTAATGTTCATTGCACGATCTCACGATCCCAAACTCGCTCTCCAATGGCGACTAATTGATCATGGATCTCCTTTACCTTCAAAAGGTGATCGACAATGGTTGCACCATCATCCATTGATAATGTGTGCAGCTTCGTCTTCAAGAATAGCACTCGAGATCTATTTGTGGTCTCAAACAATGCCTTCAACATATCCCATGCTTCTTTTGGTCCTTCTGAATTTGAAATGTAGGGAATCATTGGATCTCTAACTGATAAGTTGATGACATTTTGTGCTTTCTGTTTTCTCCTGTCAAATGCCCGCTGATCTTCTTCAATCACTGGCCTTGTCTCTTCACCTGTCACGATCTCCCATAGCTCCTTTTCCATCAAAACGTCTTCAGCTTGAATTTTCAAACTGCATAGTTGTCGGCTCCTTCCAATTTGCTTGACTTATTAAGGACACTCTCGCTTAGAGTATGGTTTCAAATTATGGTGCCGAGTAGGTTTCATTTTCCAAGTATGTGAGAGATCCATCAAAAGCCTCGTCCCCTCTCCCATTTCACGTTAGCATGCACATTAATCCCTCCCACACATGAAGCTCTCTCTCTCTCTCTCTCTCTCTCTCTCTCTCTCTCTCTCTCTCTCTCTCTCTCTCTCTCAATTCCTTGAGCGAAACAATTATTATAGAATTTTGCGTATAAGAAAGAATTTTTTAGATAAAAAAGTTTCAAACATGGCATTACGTAGGTGAAGGCCAAATGCCCTTCGGAACTTTCGTGCAATTACGTCTAGAATTTTGAGCATAAGAAAGAATTTTTGAGATGAAAAAGTTTGAGACATGGCATTACGCAGATGAAGGCCCAATGCCCTCGGGCTCCCACCCTTGAGCAAGGACCCTTGAGCCTCACCCCCTGCTCCCCAACGAAATGTGGCTAGAGATGCTCTAAGGATTCTTACATGGTTTACCATGCTTTCACATGAGTCACGAGATGTGAGGAGTGCTCAGGAAAACCGGCAAACTGTAGGAATGACATCGACAAGTTTTCTCAAAAATCAATCTCATAAAATTTTTGATAATTTTTTATACAAGCATATTTTATGGGTAAAAGTCTTTAAGATTTTGAGAAGTTCCATACAATGTAAGTTTTTTTGAGTATAACTTCAAAAAGGTTTCCCGAGCACTAGATGTTTGTGTACCAATATCCAAATATTTATTATATATAAAGAGACTTCCTAACTAACTACTCAACAACGAGTCTTTGGTTCGGTTTGGTTGCATGAGAAAGAATCCTACAGCCCAATTCCCGATGCCACGGATGGGTCCTCACTTATAGAAAGATGGATCATGTGGGCGGTGAGCGTTGCAATCACCGTCGCACCATTCAGCTGTCGCACCATTCAGCTATGGCAATAGCATCACGGCAGTTGCAGGACCAATGCAGGTCGTAATAGGTACGATCTGGATTCTGTATGATCTGATGATTTCTGATCCCCATTAAAGGAAAAATTTCCTGCTACATAGTACAGATCATCAATAAAACGTTGGGACCCAGAAAGTTAGAAACCTCTCTTGAGTTATCCTAAGAAAAGAACCTGCATTTATTAGAACTTCAGAGTCTTTTTTTAGACTTTTACTTATAAAATGGTATATGCTATTGTATAAAAAATCGTGATACATTTTATGATGCGGATTTTTGAAAAAAAACTTGCTGATTTCATTCTTGTTGCCGATTTTCTGAGCACTGCGTCGAAGGGTACACTATCGGAAGGTGATGATGAAGCGCGTCGGCATAAGCAACCCAATTAACCAACGGTTGGATGAAGGTAGTCGGTGCCTTTGTGTAACAGGCTGGTAATAAGTAATTCCTCATCAATCAAAGTTGCAGTGGGAACCGGGTGGTCGACAGTGGACACTCGAAATAAATAACTTAAAAGCCCACCAGTGCTCGCGAAAAATCACAAATACAAACCGCCCAATTATTACAATTCATTTTTTTTATAGTTTATAGATTTTTTATATGACTTAATATGAGCTGGATTTTTATATGACTTAATATCAGATAGTTTTACTTATATAATATAAATCCTAGGTTTTAAGATTATATTATACTTATATAATATAAATCTTAGGTATTAAGGTTTTATTTTAACCTTTTATCTGTTCATAATAAATTTTTGATTTATGTTGTAGGTCACTTTTTATCATTTCGTTGTCAGCTTTTGCTTAACGCTAGTAGCTACCTGTTTCTTCCTCAATCCTTGCTCAGCAAATGCCAAAACCTCTCACCTGGCCATCGTCCCTGGAGGCTGGGCCATTGGTTGCCTTGCAGAGCTGTAAAATGTATGTGGGCTGCATGTGAGTTGACTGCACAGTCTTCCCAAAGTCCACATTTTGCATGTCGAATTGATGAGCTCTACTGTCTTGTTTCTTCTCCTCTGAAGCAGGAAAGGATTAAACCTCCGGTCTTGGGAGGGTGATATCATGTATGAGGTGAGGCTGTCAAGCTTGGCAAAGCTTCCTTATTGGTTGGTGTTATAATCATTGCAAATCTTTTGATGGTCTGGAAATGCTGATCAATTGGAGGTGGGAAGAAATACTCTCAAGGAGTTTTTTCTGTTTCTGTTTGAGGATGGATTGAGCTTTGCAGAAACTGGATCCTGCATGAAATTGGGAGCTTTGGGTGGAGCCTAAAAAAGGCAAGGCGCAAGCAGTGGATTCAAACCAGATGGGCCAAGTGCAGGATTCTACCAGAGATGATCACTCCAAGGAGGGCACCCATGAAAGCTTGGAGCTAACCACTCCTGCAGTGGATCAGAACTCGGAAGAGCAATCACCCATTGAGCAAGTGGCTCTCACAGTCAGTACAGCAGATGATCCCAGCATGCCAGTTTGGACATTTAGAATGTGGACTCTTGGCCTGACATCATGTGTTCTCCTCTCTTTCATCAATCAATTTTTTTCCTATCGAACCGCACCCCTTATTGTAACGCCCATCTCTGTGCAAATAGTAGCTCTCCCACTGGGAAGATTCATGGCTGCTGTCCTTCCCAGCAAGAAGGTCCAAGTTCCTTTTACCCATTTCTCATTTTCCCTCAACCCTGGTCCATTTAACATAAAGGAGCATGTTCTCATCACTATATTTGCTAACGCTGGGAGTGCCTTTGGAAACGGAGGGGCTTACGCAGTTGGGATTGTCAATATAACCAAAGCCTTTTACAAGAGACAGATGGATTTTACTGCGGGGCTTCTAGTTGTGCTTACAACTCAGGTATGTATGTAGCTCAGGAGGAGTCCTTAATTTGTGCTTCGTGATCGCCTTCATGCGAGAGTTTCTCACGCCTTCATGCGAGAGTTTCTCATGCCTGATGCTTTTGAAAACAACTTCAGCCAAGTTTGGGTTTTTTTTTCCGTTTACAGATTTGGGTTTTTGATTTGAATCATTTTTTGCCAATTCTGACTCACAAAACAGGCATCCAGAGACCAAGCATTCAGTGTTTTGAACGATTCATGATATGTCAAGGCCAAATAAGTATAGAATTTTCGGTCAACCCAAGATCATCAATAGAAGATGCCATGTATTCATATAAGCAATTTCTAAATGCCTTTATTACTCTAGTGTTCCTACGTTATTTGGAGCTAACGGGGATCTTCTGCGTAGTTGCGTTGGCGTCCATAGAAAAGGAACTCATCCTACTAGCTGGGGATGTTTCTCCTACACTGGATGATCACAGGCTCATCCCTTAACTCAGGCTAGCTGGGGATGGTCCTTCTAGACTGGAAGATCACAGGCTCATCCCTTAACTCAGGCTAGCTGGGGATGGTCCTTCTAGACTGGAGGATCACAGGCTCATCCCTTAATCAGGCATTACTGAATAGAATGTTTTGACTACCAAGCACTTCTTTAGATAGCATCAGCTCCTCCATATTCATTGGAGTGGTTATGGTATCAATGACCCCATTGCATGTTATGTCACCCAACGAGGTTAGCTCAACTGGTTATCTTGGCATCCAAAGTTTCTTTCGTCCCAGGTTAGAGCCTCCCCTTGGAAAACCAAAAAACATTGCATGTTGTGTCTAGTAATTCTATAACTATTTCTAGTCTTTGATTTAAGTTATATTTTTTTACCTTAACCCAAGGTCAAGTTCCTACAGTTCCTACTAACTCTTGGTCTCTTCAGCTAATTAACCATTGATAGCCGTATGCAAACTGTCCATAGTTAAGAATTGTATTTATTACGAACTACCAGAATCAAACAGACAAGAAACGTTTTGCTTCAACATTTTTGTGCATTTATGTGGTGCAAGTCTTTAAGTAGAAGTGTGCTAGACGTTGAAAATAGAGATCTTTGGAGGTAAGAGACTGAGGTGAGGAATCGACTGAGCAGGTTTTAGGATATGGTTGGGCTGGACTTCTACGCAAGTACCTCGTCGAGCCAGCGCATATGTGGTGGCCTGGAAACTTGGTGCAAGTTTCGCTTTTTAGGTGGATACCTTTCTCATTATTTGGCCCTACATTGTCAAGGAATCTGTAGTGTACTTGATGTTTGTCATGGTAACTGTTGAAAGATCAGATTCATAGTACGAGAGCACACTAATCATCAGGACATTAGACTCCTTCCCAACTGTAGAGCGCAATGATCAATCTAGGATCCACGGTGGGGAGGTGAGTCTAATGTCCTGATCACTAGTGTTGCTCAGTCAAGTCTTACATTAGGTTCTGGGAGGCCCTTGTATCGGAGGGTTTGTAGTGGCTATATTTAACTCCGAGGACTTGACAGTTGACCAAAGTATTTTTATGTGTGTCACTTTTTGGCAGGACACTGCATGAGGAAGAGAAAACGAAGGGCTTATCCAGGATCAAATTCTTCACAATCATGATGATTGTGAGCTTTTCTTATTATGTGATACCTGGATATTTCTTTTTGATGATAACATCGATGTCATGGGTATGCTGGGCTTGGCCCCTTTCTGTGACTGCCCAGCAATTAGGTTCTGGTCAGAAGGGCCTTGGTCTTGGTGCCTTCAGCATCGATTGGGCAACTACAGCTTCCTACCTTTTGAGTCCACTTGTTGCACCATGGTTTGCAATTGTGAATGTAATGGTGGGCTATGCGCTTGTCATGTACATTTTCACACCAGCCACATATTGGACCGACATTTACCATGCCAAAACTTTTCCAATATTTTCAAGCAATCTCTTCACAACAAGTGGGCAGCTGTATGATATAACTGCTGTAGTGAACAAGAATTTTGAACTGGATTTGGAGGCTTACAAACGGAACGGGCCAATACATCTGAGCACTTTTTTTGCAATTACATATGGGTTTGGCTTTGCTGCTGTTGCTGCAACTCTGACACATGTTGCTGCTTTCCATGGAAAGTGAGTTTGGTACAATTCTTTTGCAAATGTAGCAAAAGAAGAAATAGGAGGTGTTCTTTTCTGAATTCTTTATATGAATGTGAAACATCCAGTTGATAATATTTTTGCCCTTTTTTCCAGAGAGATATGGCAACGTTATAAGGCATCCTTGAAAGAAAGGCCTGATGTACATACCCGCTTAATGCGTAGCTATCCCGAAATCCCTCAATGGTGGTTCTTTGTACTGTTGGTCGTGACCATAGGCATAACAGTTGCAGTCTGCGAAGGTTACAAGCATCAGTTACAGTTACCATGGTGGGGCGTCTTACTCGCTTGTGCACTTGCATCATTCTTCACACTACCTATAGGTGTCATAACAGCCACAACAAATCAGGTGTAGTATAAGTGTATGTCTTTATTATATACTCTTTATCTTGTAGACTCAGAATGTGATTGCTCAGTCCACCTATTTATGTGATCTCTATGATCTAGATTTGTTTTCAAATGGGTACAAGTTTTGACCTGATAAACCTGATCAAAGTGCTAAAGACATTACATTTACGTGTTTTTGAGCAGACGCCAGGCTTGAACATCATAACTGAATACATTATGGGGTATATGCTTCCTGGAAAGCCAATAGCAAACGTCTGCTTCAAAACCTATGGCTATATGAGCATGAGCCAGGCGATTGCTTTTTTGCAAGATTTCAAGCTAGGTCACTACATGAAGGTCCCTCCACGCCCCATGTTCACAGTGCAGGTGCTTTCTCAACATGGTTCTTCAAATATTTTACACCTCTCTATTATGCCATGAATTAAGTACTTAATACACTCAAGATGACACCTCTCTCATTTGCAATGCGTCAGATACTTAATACTCAAATCGAGGATCATCATTTTGTGGGTTTTGTAGGTTGTGGGCACCATTGTTGCAGGGACTGTGAACATGGGTGTTGCATGGTGGTTACTTACCACCATAAAAAACATTTGTGACAAAACCCAGCTTCCACCAGGTAGTCCATGGACATGCCCCAGTGACAGAGTATTTTTTGACGCCTCGGTCATATGGGGGCTAGTAGGTCCCAAGAGAATTTTTGGCTCCCTGGGTGAATATTCAAAGCTGAGCTGGTTCTTCTTGGGTGGAGCACTCGGACCAATTCTTGTTTGGATTATCTCTAGAATATTTCCGAAAGTGTCCTGGCTTCCCCTCATTAACTTGCCAGTTCTCCTTGGAGCTTCTGCAAATCTACTTCCTGCCACAGCTGTGAATTATCAATCTTGGATCATTGTGGGAACTATATTCAATTACTTTGTGTTTCGATACCACAAGAATTGGTGGCGACGTTACAATTATGTACTTTCTGCTGCATTGGATGCTGGGTTGGCATTCATGGCAGTTTTCCTGTATTTTACTCTTGGTCTAGACAACAAATCTGTAACGTGGTGGGGAAATAACGTGGATAATTGCCCTCTTGCAGCATGCCCAACTGCACCTGGAATCAAGGTAGATGGTTGCCCTGTCTTTTGATTTGCACACAGAAATTTGGATCAACTGTATAGAAAATGATGGTACTAAACAGCATCGACTTCATATTTATGAAGCTGAGATAATGGCTGTGATTGATTTTGAGTAGGCAATCATGAGCATAGCAGCAACCAAACAGGGTTCCAACCACATTTCAAACCCATTCCAGACCCTTATTTTCAGATATTTTCTCTAAATCATTAACATTTTGAAGTTTGAGGTCAAGTGCTTCAAACAAATAGCCCAAAACAACTCATTGCAGCTTGCATAGTCTCAAGCATGCTATTCTGAAAATTACCAATAGATAATTTTCTAAGCTCTCCTTCAAACTTGCTCGGAATGATTGCATTACTGGTCATGCTCACATTCAGTCCCTCAAAGCTATAGTGATTTATTATTGTTTACATCAAAATACGATAGTCAAAAGTATTTTTCATGTGCCTTTGGACATATTTTTTCAAATCATGTTGTAAATTTGCATATTCAAGTACTTCAAAAAATGTGAAAAAATTTCATATGTTTGTAGTTTCAAAATTTTCATTTGTTTGGTTGCTTCCTTGATATCATGTATTGGCATTCTGGACAACTATGTAGTAGATGAAGTGTGCTAGCTAATCAAGATTGGAAAGCATGGTATTGGCTTGGGGGTTATAAGGATCTATCCACCTTTATTGATAAAAAGGGAGTTCCTCTTATGTAATGGAAAATTGTCTTTCTAGTGACCGTTATTGTTGGTAAGGGCCATCCAAGAAGTTACAGCAAGCCTGCATTGGTTGGGTACAGATATAACTTCAAATATTGCATGAACCACGAGAGAGAGAGAGAGAGAGAGAGAGAGAGAGAGAGAGAGAGAGAGAGAGAGAGAGAGAGAGAGAGTCTTTAAAAGACCATTCCCATACATACGAGTTTAGTTAAAAAGCCGTGCTTACTCCAATGATTGTAAGCTATGCCATAAAAAGTGTTCATGCATCATTTTATGAGAAAAATTGATTTACTAATTCAATCAAAATTCCTTATTTGCTATAGGGCCCAATAACTTAATGTAAATTTTTTTGTTGTTGATTATTACAACTTGTTGGGCAAGTCCGTTGTGGAATGGATTAGTATTTATGCAAATAATTTTCACATCATTCTCTATGATACACTAATTTGTCAAATCTTTAGAAATTTTATTGTTATGGACTTTCATTGCTTTTTAAATAGCTCTAGTTTTTGAAGTGACTTTCCACCCTATAATGTATATGCATGTTAGTTCAAATTTTTTACGAAAACTCTTGCACTCTTTTAAGTATCATCTAGAGAGTAAGTGGAATGAGCCATCTAAAGAGACTGGGCCCAACAGGAATTTAGCCTTAAGAGTGAAGGCGGTTTTTTTTTTAGACTCTTCAAAGTGTCTTAAAATAAGGTCTACTAGTTAAATTGGGCCTAAAGTAATCTTAATGAGGGCTAGGAAGGCCTAATTAGATTTCAAGATAGTTGTGTTTAGCTAAGACATGGGCTTGTTTATAAATGCAATTAAGAGAACATGGAGCTCCGTCTCCTCTTCCTAATTTGTGAATGTGAGTCCCTCAGCCTAAAAATCAGTGTGCAATATTTCAGCATTATAGTGACCTTCTTTGCGTGAATGGTTGTGATTACACAATCTAAAAAGAATTAATCTGGAAGTCTTCAAATGTAGTGTGTACAGCCTCCACTATTGTAACAGTCCACCTCACATCTTTTGACAATGCCCATGGAGCGAGTATCAATGAGTGAGCGTGATGATCGCCTAGTGAACATCTGACTAGATCTTGTTGCACCTGTAGAGCAAAACCACCCAACCAACATGAAAGGGCTAGTCAATACCCTAACCACTTCACCCCCATGCCATGGTGAATGAATGCAAGAGAGAAGGGGCTCCAGGCTTCAAGGATCAGAAAATCCAATAGGTAGATGGGCGAGTTTCCACTAGTGTAAATTCTCTCCCATGAGGAGAGAATATTCCTCTTAGGATCCCCATGCAACCTGGAATACCAATTGACCTCCTATTTTTGCATTATAACAGTCACCATACAAGTGCTCCTATGTCCGATTATAGATTCGGGCCTTCATATGATTATTAATTACTTTATCGGCCAAGCCTGGAATGACAAGGCATCTAATAACCACATACACTGGAGTGACCGGCTATCCATGTCAGGAAGTATTCTGAATCCCACATACTGGACATGGACGTAACATTCTTCTCCCCTTAATCAAGTTCTATCCTCGAAACGAGCAACTAGGGAAGATCCACATTTGTATGCTTTTAACTCTTTGTTGCAGTCTTCACCTCAAATGTGCTTTCCAATCCACACAAGCATGCATATACAATCCAAAACTCTCATACACATTGTGTGAGGACACTTGATTAAAAAAAACTAAGTAAAAACACTTGTTGCTCCCAAGTAGAGAGAGAAATTCAAAGGCTTGCTCTCAAGTAGAGAGAGAACATGAAATAGTTTCTAAGTGTTGGAGCTACTCTCTCACTCTCATCAAAAAACTAAGTGTCAATACAAGCTCTCTCACACTCTCATAGAGTGGCTCGAGATCCAAGAGAGGTGGAAACAAAGCTCAATGATTGGACCACTCTCAAGTCACCTCTTACAATGATTGGACCATTTCGGTACACCTCTTGCTCCTATTGGTCCACATGGCAAAATAACATGATGAGGTGCAATTCTTACTCTCTCTACCATCATGCCAAGTGTAAGCAACCTACACTAATTCAAGCTAATCTAGATCATAATTCGCCCAACTCACATATTTACAAGTGTACATGGAAGTGTGTGTAGCCTAGCACCCCCAAAACTCAAGATTCTAGATAGATAACTTTTACAATTCTTCACACTTCTCCGTAATAGATATCTATCTATTTTTACATAGATTTTGAAATCAAGCCGAAAACTCATTTCAAATGTAAAGAAACTTACACAACTATAACTAGATTTGGATGATTTATATTGTGACCTACAATCAAAGAAGATTCATATGTAAAATCCATTAGAGATGGACGAGGAAAATCTAGTTGACCTTGAAAGGCAACAAATGTCTCTTTAGTAGACACACTTCGTCCATGCTCACAAATATTTGATAAAGCCCTTCTCAAACACTCTTCACCTATAAGAAGGCCTTCATCATCATTGTAATCAATGCCTGACACCAAGTCTTCAATTTCAAAATCTATTATATCAGAGAACTCAAAAATGGTGCCTAACAATAGACAAAGAACTTCATTCTCCCAGCCTCCCAGTAGTGAAAAGAATTACACAGATCTGCGGCAGTTATGTACACATTCTCGTTAATGTAATGTTTCGACAAATCAAAAAAAGATTTAGACTATACATCATAAGCCTCCTCCTCTAAAGAGGAATTGGATCCAGCAAAGCTTGTCCGAATCTACATCGAGAAAATCATTATCCTTATCAGGGGTGTCGATCACGAAGCGACTGATATTTGTAGTGGAGGGTTCAAGAATGGAGGTGGAAGGATTCACAAATTTAGAGGTTGATGTCTCAACTTCTTTTGAGATCTGAACTGTAAAGAAAAACACAAAACCAGGCTGATAGTCAAGATATCTACGTTTTTTGCTCACATATACTACAAGATGTGAAATATTTGACCTGCTTAAAAAGATGAGTATACATCATGTCTATGAGAAAGATATATATGATGCCATCGATACTATTGACATGCCCTTTTTTTTTTAGAATAGATGTTGGTATAAATTTTGATATAAGTGACATTGAGGATATGAAGAACATGAAGTTCTCAATCATTGATCCTGTCATTGAAGCAAAATTACAACTCCTATAGTTTGAAATTGCTAAGGACTCAAGAAGAGAACTTTTTGTTCTTAGAAATTTCTTCTTGCAGTGCATGAAGGGAGACAAAGAGACCTTTGCACATAATTTTGGCTTGTCATACAAAGTAAGTCCTTTAAACTTCTTGCTTTTTGTTAATATTTTGTTATGCTACATCATTGGATGCTTTGAGTATGTTAGACTATTGCTTTGATTTTGTAGTAACCATTGGATCCTGAATGTAATCTCACTGGACAGAAATGTAGATAATATATTAAATATTTTTTGTATAAAGTTGAATTCGGCCAATAACATGCATAAGGACATTGATGATATATCATCAATCTGTAAATATTTCCCATTAGACAATGCCACAGTTGGAGAATGTAAAGTTGTGACCCTGGAGGTAATTATTTGTTGGATTTATCTCCTCTACTCTCCTAAATCCCATGTTAATCTAGTTCCATTCATTGCTGCATATTTACTTGCATTGTCGCACAACTCAACTACTGAGAGAAGAGGCTGACATATCGGGTTTGTCTGACTTATCGAGAAGACCCAACTTGGCCAACACATTGGAGAAACCTTACTTATCCGACATATTGGGGAAGTCCAACTTATCGAAGCTCCTCACGCTCACCTTCTATAATGTGCAATTAACTTGACAATGATAGTAGCCACGATCTTCTTCCTGACGACACAACAACTCCACGTCATCTTTTACACACCCATCTGCACAAATGTGAATTGTATATAGATCATTGTAATCTATTCAGTAGTAAGAGAAAAAAAAACAAGATAACAAGACAGGAATTGTAGGTGCTTTCATGCATCGATTATTTCTTCAAACGTACATCTAATCTGAATAAACTATTGTTTGGTTTTACGTTCAAATTCTTTGTCAGGATTGCATGCTTTCCACTTCCTGTTTGACTTTTTGATTGCTTTGTCTGATTGTGTACTTTTGGCTTCCGCAAGTGCAACTCTTTATTGTGTTTGCTTACTTAGTTATCAGTAGTGCATGCACCGAGGGAATTCATGCTTCCTAACCTGCATTCACATTTCCCAGACATTATTTAATATTTCAAAATAATCAATGGTTGATTTAATCAATGCCTCATTTTTTGACATATTGATTTAATTGAAGACTCCTCAGAAAAATGACTCATATAGTTGCGGTTTTCCTGCTCTACAAAACATCATTCATCTCAAGAAGTGATTCCATCCTCACTTTTCACGATGATTAGTTACTTGAGGTAAGCCTATCATTGGCTTCCAACATGACTCCACTTGATGTAGCCACGTAGCAATGACCTGATCCTCTCTTTCAACTTGTTTCAATGCATAAAGCACTGCTTTAAACAACAACAAATGTTTTCAAAATGAAATCACAAAGATATGAAACTACTCAATTCTCTTCTAGCACTTATACCAAGCAAATCAACATATAGAACAGTGAAATCTTGATCAACCTATTATCTATCCTCAATCTAATGAATCTTGCCACTTCCTAAGATTGAAACACACTTAAATGAAGTTCAGTAACCTCACAATCTAGAGATCCAATCAATATTAGGGTTTTGACAAAATCACAAAGATTGATTATTTCAAAATCTACATGCAATTGCCTAAAACTTGATATTCAATCTTGTAGCCACCACTTAGGATTTTGCAAATGCTCTAATAATCGACCATTTGAAGTAAGTAATGTGTGAAATCAGAATTGATAAAGAATATAACCCTAAATAGAGTTTTGATCTACAAAAGATCCAATCTACATATGCAAGAAACTCGATTTTAATGTAGAATCCAATCTAGCATGCTCTAGCATTGATATCTTCTCCAAATCATTGATAGATGTGGTTGCTTCCTTCATAACCTGAAACACAAGCTCTGATATCATGTGAAATATTTTAGACCAATTAAGATCTAAATTCATGAAAAAATCTTGGGTTAGAAAGACAACAACTCACCAATCTTGCCAATGTAGAAAAATTAGTATCTAGTCTAAGAATTGTGAGAAATTGGCAAAAATCTAGCTTGGTATTTTGTATGATAGAAGTTTGTAAGTGAATCTCACATGTGTGGAGGATGTTCCCACGTGTGGAGAATTGTAAAGTAAATAAAAAATGTTTGATATAGGGGTCTCATATAATTTCATAGTCAAGTATTTATTTGTAGGAAGTTGATAGGGTCAGATTCGGCATAGATGGCAAATTATCCATTTCCACTTGTAATGCCACTATTGAGCCAAAATAGAGTAGGAGGCCAAACTCGTGCCAATTAGAGTGTAGACAAGTGTAATGCTTTTGTTTGATGAAGTTTAAGAGGTCCAATAGGATTTAGAGGTGGAACCATGAGTGGTCCAATAGAATTGGAGGTTTGCTCGAAAATGGTCCAATAGAATCTAGAGGTGCATGGATCAATGGTCCAATAGGATTAAGAGGTGGCAAAGTGTGGTCCAATCATAGTTAATCATAGTGGTAGCTCGTGGATCTACTAGTATCATTGTACTCCTCATTTGGATCTAATTGATTTGGTGATTGTGTGGATTTTGAGTGTCATTGGATTTCTAGCTCTCTCTCTCTACCGGAGAGCTCATGATGGTTTTTCTCTCTCTATCCGAGGAGAGCATCTTGTTTTTACTTAGAATAATTTTTTAATACTTTCCACACGTGTGAGTGAGAGTTGGAAGTGATTGAATGCATGTAGTGGTGTGTTTTTGCCATAGAATCAAAGATAGATTTTGAATCTCAATCTAGTCTTGATCTTGGTGCATCTCCACACCTTAGGAGATCACAAGTACATGTTGTGGACAATCCACACGTGTGAAATCAACATGGTATCAGAGCCTACCGAAGGTTACCATGCATTTTGATCCATTTAAGTGAAAACTACTCATCAATCTTGAGCTAGAAATTGTCAAGGTCCATTTTCCTAGTTATCTTGTTCAATTTTGGATCAAAAGAGATCAAAAGGACATTGATTGGGTCTGACCTGGTACTATAGGAAATCAGGTGTTCAGACACGTGTGAGGAACATCCAATTTCAGTTTGGAAGTTCTCTCTCATGCTTGATCCATTTATCTTGCTTGATAGCTTGTTTTGAAGCTATTTTTGTCTAGTTTCTGATGCAATAGTTTCATTCCATTTGGTTGTTCCAATCTAAAGTTATAAGCTTTTTGAAGAGGGTTAGGTAGGGCACAGATGGTAGCACACCATTATTGGATCCTATTAGTAGGTGTAATGTGAGTCAATCCAAGTTCATGGGCAATCTCCTTCGTGATAATATTCAAGGCTAGATCCCGAATCAACTGGTATGTTTGAGATAATAACATTTTTTGTTCATCGCTTCTATTTATCTCCACTTTACATGACTTCAATGAGTTCATACTTGTTGCAACCAAGTGAGAGATTGTCTACTTCCAATTATTCAATACAGAAGTTGAGGATGGAGTCCATCTTGATACTCCAAGATGTGATGGACATTGTACTTGGGATTGAGGAGGAGCCTCAAGTCCTTCAAGAAGTACAAAAATACAAGAAGAGAGCTAGGATGGCTCTCCACTACATTAAGATGAATGTCTCTAATGAGATATTGAGGGAGATTGGTGATTGTTCTACATTCAAGGAAGCTTGGGATTGTCTCAAGTCCATCTATGAGGCTAAGAACACCTCTAGGCTCCTCACTCTTAGAAATCAAATCTTTCAAAGTAGTCAAAAGAGTGATGAGAGTGCATCTAATTATGTTTTGAGAGTCAAGGATATTCATAGGGAGCTTGCATGTATTGGTGACTCAATCAATCAAAGTGAGCTAGTCCAAGTCATTCTCAATGGCTTGAGAGATGAATATGACAACCTTTTCCAATCCTATGCCATTAAGGAGGAGCTACCAAGTTTGGACGCCCTTCAAAGTGTGCTTATTTCTAAAGAATCAAGACAAGAGTACAAACTCTTGAGGATGGACAAGCTATCACTCAATCATGATGATGGCAAAGTTCTATTTGCCAAGCACAAAGAGAGGAGTAAGAAGCAACACCATCAATTCTCTAATGACAAAGCTAAAGACCCAGATGGAGAGGAGGAGGAGGATACCTCTCATGCTTCTACTTCAAATCTCAAGAAGAAGAAGATCAAGTGCTTTTATTGTGGCAAGAAAGGCCATTATGCCACCAATTGCTTCAAGAAGAAGAATCAAGTCAATCAAGCCAACATCACCAATGAGAAATAAGATTGTATTGCAAGTGATGGAGAAGGCTCTCTTATGGCATCGAGCTTTTCCTCTTCCACCTTCAACAAGGATGACTCATGGTATATTGATAGTGGAGCATCTTCACATATGTGTGGCTCCAAGCACTCTTTTTCATCTATTATGCCTTATGATGGAGTCAAGAAGACCATATACATTGCAAGTAAGCATGAGTGCAATATTGAAGGAGTAGGGGTTAATCCCTTGAAGCTTGCATCTTCCAAAGATCTCTTTCTCAACAATGTTCTTTTTGTCCCAAAGTTTACAAAGAACACCTTAAGTGTTGGCCAACTTCTTAATAGTGGCTTTGATGTGAATTTCAATATTGACAATTGTGTGATCAAGAAGGATGGTGAGATCTGTAAAGGATTTCAGATCATTCAAGATCCAATCCAAGTCCCAAATCTTTGGTTACAATAAGGAGCAAACCAACAATCCTGCCAATGTAGAAAAATCAGCATCTACATACAAAATGAGATGCAAACTCTAAGAGATATTGATCAAACATGAACCAAAACATAAAATATGTTTGTTGTCCATACAATTACAGTACTCTACTGTATTTCACACGTGTGAAACCAAAAATAGCAATAAATGATCATTCTACACATAGAATTGCAAGATAACACCAAGATAGTGCACCAATGAGTAGTAGAACCCAAAGAGAACAATGTATAATGATGAAATGAGAGATAGAAGAGAGTAGATGTGTCTCTCCACGAGTTACATCCTTTTATAGAGTTTTCAAACCCTATTTGGCCACTTGGCTTTCCCTCCAAAATATAAACCCTACTATTTTTGGGTCTAGATTCAAGGTACCCAAAGTTCATCTCTCTCAAACTCGACTACCAACTTTTCCACACTTTCCAAAAGTGTTTATTGAATGTATTTTAAACTAATATAACTTCAAAAAGTTTATCTCTAAGTCTAAAATGAGTTTTGGCCTCTTATTGACAATTTACCAAAATGTGACTAAACTAGACTAAACTAGTTGAAATCTCTCAACTCCAACAATAAGATATTGCAAGACAATGTAGCTAGTTTGTCCATATCTTGACAATTTGCACACATCCACATGAAATAGCTCAAACATGAGATAGAACAAGTAAAGTAAACTTGAACAACACTTCCTTGCTGCTCCTTTTACCTTACTTGAGTCTTCAATAAGTTGCAAAAACAGATCCATAACATCTTTGCCAATTACCTCTCCTTTGATGCTCTTGACTAGCTCCAAATTGCCACCTTTCCTTTTGTGTTGTTGAAGCCCTTTGAGACCAACCTCTTGATCTTCCTCTTGACCATCAAAGTCATTGAAAAAACTTTTTTTTTCAGATCCATTACTTGCTTTTCCAGTATGAAAACCATGAGAACCAATATCCACTTGCATAGCATCATCTACACAAGAAAATTCTCCAAAACATGTGAGTAAAGCAAAGTGTGTTGCTTCCACTTGCTTACCTTTCTCTTGATCATCAAAGATATCAAAGATATGAATATCTTCAGACCTTAACCTCTGGAAATACTCTCTCTCAAACATATGATCTAGATCCAACAAGATCTCATCAATGCTTGATCTCGAATTTTCACAAAGGTTAGTGAAAACAATGTCACCATCATAAATCAAAAGATAGATTCCAAACTTTCCATCCAACATGAAGTAGAGTAGGTGAAGATGAGTATCAAACCTAAGAAATCCAGCCCTCTTGAGTCCATAACAAACCTCAATAAGCTCACCAATGAGATCTCCCTTGCCTTGAAGAAATTGCCTCTCGATTTGCTCCATGTAGTCTTCTCCAACCAACCTTTTGTCATCTCGATCATGAGTGATCAATTCACAATCATAGAATCCTTTGAGTTGATGAAGAGATGTGAGATCCATGCCTTGGATCTTCCCAAGAACCAATCTTCCATTGCTCTTTCCTTCATAAGACTCCCTCTTAATGATTGCATCATAAGAAGTAGAAACCTCAAAAACATTAGAAGCCATGAAAAAAATGTTTAGTACCTTCAACATAAGGATGATTGAAATACTCTCTTTTTTCAAATAAGAACTTCTATTCAATGTTTTAGGCAATGACTCATTTAATAATGATTCTCCCTCACTATCATTCACAATGACATCATTCAAAGTACATCCTACTTTGAACTCTTCACATACTTCTCTTCTTCTTGACTTGTGACTATCTTCCTCACCAAGTCTCTTGATAGAACCATTTGATCTACTCTCTTTATGAAGACATGTGACTCCACTTGCTGGAAAAATGACTTTCTTGGAATCATAACAAAAGAATGTAGAAGAACCACCTCCTTCATGCATGCACCTAGCAACATCCTTTTCCATATGATCAAAGAAATCATTAACAACAATCTTTTCCTAGGAAGAACCTTCACCTCCATTGATGAAGTTAGCTCTTTCCTTACCTTTTGCATGCTTGCACTTGCCATGAAGAACCATTGAAACACCATCATTATCCTCAAGACTAGCCAAATTAGCACAAAGATGAACATCTCCAAGAAGCATATTAGATCTTGACCTAGATCTAGCATAAGGAAGCTTGTTAGACTTTGCATAAGATCCACCAATCTTATTGATGCTAAAAGGTAACTTTGAAAAGTTGAGACCAATCTCCTTTTTCATTCCATCCTTTTTGTTAGCCATAACAAAAGCATCAAGCTTGAAAAGTCTACCTTGTCTATTGCCCCTAGCAACCAAGATTTCTTCCTTTGTAATGAAACAAGCATCACCCCCAAACTTTACCATGTATCCTTTCTCTATCATTTGACCAACACTTAGCAAATTCTTTGAAAGTGAAGGAATGTAAAGAACACCATCAAGTCTTGCTTTCCTATTAATAGAGAGACAAATAGGAATTGAACCAATACCTTCAATAACACACTCAACACCATTGGCCATGTGAATTGCTTTCTTGGCTCCATCATAATGACCAAAGAAGTAAAGAGCTCCTTGTGACTAGTCATGTGTGAACTAGCTCCACTATCAATCCACCATGAATCTTTGTCACCTTCACTTGATATTGGACTTGAAAAACACATCAAAAGAGAATCACTACCACCTAGATCCTCATCATTAGTAGTAAAGTTCATTTGCTTGCTACCTTCATCTCTTTGCTTCTTCAAATATTCATTAGCAAAATGCCCTTTGATTCCACAATAAAAGCATTTCAACTTAGACTTATCTTTCTTTTTGCCAAAAGAAGAAGTCTCATCTTGATCTTGCCCTTTAGACCACTTTCCTTTTCCTTTGCCCTTGAACTTGCCTTTGATGTACATAGCATCCTCTTCATAATGAGATGTCGATGTAGATCCACCTCCTCTTGATTGAAACCTATAATCCTCATTCACCAAGATCTCTTGCAAATCCACAATACTTGGCAAAGTCTTTTGAATAGCAAAACTTTGAACAAGATTTGCATGATCATCCAACAAGCCATTAAGTATAACTTGAACAAGCTCTACCTCCTTAATGCTTTCATCAATACATGCTAACTCATCATTGAATGCTTTAACCCTCAAAACAAAAGCATGAGTACTCTCTTCCTTCTTTTGCAAACTTTGAAATATTTGCCTCCTAAGAGTAAGCACTCTTGATGTAGAATTGGATTCATAAAGCTTTTTCAAAGCTTCCCAAGCCTCCAAAGATGATGTGCACTTACCAACTTCCTTGAGAAGTTCATTGGTAACATTCATCTTAATCATGTATAGAGATTTCTTTGCTCTCTTGTCATACCTCACTTGATCTTGAGGTGCTTGAGGTCTATCCTCCACACCTGCAACAATCTCCATCAACTCATTCATCTCCAATAAGGACTCCATCCCCACCTTTCAAGTAGAATAGTTGATTAAGGTAAGCCTATCATTGATCTCCAACATAAATCCACCACTTGTAGCCATGTTGAAGTGACCTGATCTTCTCTTGAATGTCAAAAAATGAACTCAAGAAGAAATCACAAAGATATGGAACCTCTCAAATCTCTTCTAGCACTTCTAACTAGAAAATCAACACATAGAATAGTGAAATCTTGATCAACCTATGATCTATCCTCAATCTAATGATTCTTGCCACTTCCTAAGATTGAAACACACTCAAATGAAGTTCAGTAAATCAGCATCTACATACAAAATGAGATGCAAACTCTAAGAGATATTGATCAAACATGAACCAAAACATAAAATATGTTTGTTGTTCGTACAATTATAGTACCCTACTGTATTTCACACATGTGAAACCGAAAATAGCAATAAATGATCACTCTACACATAGAATTGCAAGATAACAACAAGATAGTGCACCAATGAGTAGTAGAACCCAAAGAGAACCATGTATAATGATGAAATGAGAGATAGAAGAGAGAAGATGTGTCTCTCCACGAGTTACATCCTTTTATAGAGTTTTCAAACCTTATTTGGCCACTTGGCTTTCCCTCCAGAATGTAAACCCTACTATTTTTGGGTCTAGATTCAATGTACCCAAAGTTCAAATTTGAATCTCTCTCAAACTCGACTACCAACTTTTCCACACTTTTCAAAAGTGTTTATTAAATGTATTTCAAACTAATATAACTTCAAAAAGTTTATCTCTAAGTCTAAAATGAGTTTTGGCCTCTTATTGACAATTTACCAAAATGTGACTAAACTATACTAAACTAGTTGAAATCTCTCACAAGATCCTTGCATATGGATCAAGATTTGAAGGCTCTACAAATTGGATCCAAGTGAGAGTGCAAACTCTCTTGATGTTTCTTATATGTCCAATATTTCAAAGGAGGATGATCACACAAGATGCACATATCTTCTCTCTTCAAGTATTATGGTGTATGATTATTCCTTATTATTCAAAGCTTTGAGGAGTATTGGAGCTCTTGAAGGATAGCACCATACGAAGTTTTATTCAAGATGAAGCCTAAGTTTGATCACCTTAGTGAGCTTGGTAGTGCTTGCTTTGCACATATTCCCTTGGAAACAAGGAGGAAGGATGATCCAAGCTCATGGATCATGATTGGATACCCATCCATCAAGGAGGCCTTTAGTGTCTTTACACTCTCTATTTCAAAAGTGATTGTGAATAGAGATGTCATGTTTCATGAAGATTCAATCTTGGAAGTGGCCGAGATCAAGGCTTCTCAAGAGGCATCACAAGTTATCTTTTTTGAAGGTATTCAAGTTATGATGGGTCCAAGGTGTGAGGAGGAGTTTCTTCTTCATATGATTTCAAGAAGATCTTCAAGATGCATGGCCTAGTCCTTATGGCTCACCTTACATGGCAAAGAGGGGCATCTTTCATGTTGTATCTACTACAACACATTCATATATGCTTCTCTTTCTTTGCTTGAAATGCTATCTTGCTTCATTGAATTTTTTGGATCTCAAAATTCAAGAAAAGCTATACTAGTTTTGTATGATGCTTATGGTATGGACATGTTTCTTGTCATTATTGACATAGATATGTTTCCAATACTTTTTGAAAGCAAGAAATTGTATTGTCAAAAGTATGCTCTTGGTTCTAGTAAGAACAAGATTGAGCTTGGTACCCACTTTTTTGAAAATCATATTTTCACATGTTTTGAGGCAAATTGTAAACTCCTCTTGAGATTAAGTGAAGCATCCAAAGTGGACACTTACATCCTTGAGAGAGTAACTAGCCTAAAAATGATCAAGGTAGTCTTTGATATCAATATTAGATCCATCATGGATATAGTTCATTGTATGTGGACTAGTCAAGTTAGAAAGCATAATCTTGATAATCATCATTGTTTCACATCTTATGATCTTGATCTCCATGATCCTTATGAGGCTTGGAAGCCTCAGATTTCTCTATTTATGGTACATCCATCATGCAAGTGGAACTTTCAAAGCAAAGATCATCATCAAGCATGGAGGAAGCCCATGATCATAGTGGCATATTGGTGGAGCACTCTTCAAAGGCATTGGCAAGATATCTCTGACAAAGAGATCTTATTATGGATATGGTGAGGGTGCTGCTATGATGGATCCCTTGGCTGATCTTCACTTCTTGTGCATACCAAAGGATCCACTCAAAAAGATTTACAAACTTCTCAAGTCATCTAGTACCTTTCCAAGCTATTTTTTGAGGAGTGTGAGAAATTGGCAAAAATCTAGCTTGGTATTTTGTATGATAGAAGTTTGTAAGTGAATCTCACATGTGTGGAGGATGTTCCCACGTGTGAAGAATTGTAAAGTAAATAAAAAATGTTTGATATAGGGGTCTCATAGAATTTCATAGTCAAACATTTAGGTGTAGGATGTTGATAGGGTCAAATTTGGCATAGATGGCAAATTATCCATTTCCACTTGTAATGCCACTATTGAGCCAAAATAGAGTAGGAGGCCAAACTCGTGCCAATCAGAGTGTAGACAAGTGTAATGCTTTTGTTTGATGAAGTTTAAGAGGTCCAATAGGATTTAGAGGTGGAACCATGAGTGGTCCAATAGAATTTGAGGTTTTCTTGAAAATGGTCCAATAGAATTTAGAGGTGCATGGATCAATGGTCCAATAGGATTAAGAGGTGGCAGAGTGTGGTCCAATCATAGTTAAGCATAGTGGTAGCTCGTGGATCTATTAGTATCATTGTACTCTTCATTTGGATCTAATTGATTTGGTGATTGTGTGGATTTTGAGTGTCATTGGATTTCTAGCTCTCGCTCTCTACCAGAGAGCTCATGATGGTTTTTCTCTCTCTACCCGAGGAGAGCATCTTGTTTTTACTTAGAATAATTTTTTAATACTTCCCACAATTCTATGTGTAGAATGCTTATTAATTGTTATTTTCAGATCCACATGTGTGAAATACAATATCTTACTGTTATTGTACAGACAAAAATATTATTTTATGTTTTGATTCATATTTGATCAATATCTATTAGAGTTTGCATCTCATTCTTGTTGATTTCACATGTGTGGATTGTCCACAACATGTACTTGTGATCTCCTAAGGTGTGTAGATGCACCAAGATCAAGACTAGATTGAGATTCAAAATCTATCTTTGATTCTATGGCAAAAACACACTACTACAAGCATTCAATCACTTCCAACTCTCACTCACAGTAGCAAGTTTATCTTGGCTGTTGAGAGACAAGATAGTTCATTGTAAGTATTGTCAGAGCAATCATTTGGCCTTGTGAAATATGATGTATTGTCTAAGTTGAAACCTGGTTTATAGTGCAAAGATCTTGTTCTCGGCCCTGTTTGTGATCTTAATACTGAGTTGCTGGTTAGTTTCTCCAAGACACTGTTCTCCAGAATCTGAACTTTATGGTTGAACATTCTGAATATTTTCTCTGTTGATTGTTTTGCCCTGTACAATTTCCTTGCTAGTACTGGCTGCCATTCATAAATGTCCTATGACAACCAGAGTATTCTTCCATTTCACTGAACTTCATTGCTAAATCCTAAACTCCTCCAGTAATGACAGAATATCCCTACTTTGTGCCCTCTTCATGGGGAACGACACTCATTATACTACATTATATTGCATTTCTTTGTAAGCATGTCATGACAATTATTTTTTTATGTATTTTCTCCACACGTGTGAAAGTAATTAATTATTGATTGTTAGCATGCTAGATTGTGATTTAGCCATAGAATCTAAAGATAGATCTTGATTTTCAAGCTACAATTGATCTATGTGCAAGCACAAAGCTTAGGAACATCATTCAAACTTTTTCCCACACGTGTGAACTTCTGGAAATTTCGCACGGTATCAGAGCCGAACTAAGCTTACCACGCTATAATCATTTCATATATGAGAAATATTGAATTCTATTCAAGCTAGAAAGCAGTTTTCCACAATTTTCTATCATTTCTTGAGAAGTTTGTGAATCAAAGAGACCAAAATAGAAATTTTCATGACTGTACGGATTTCACATGTATGGAAATCAGCTTCATTCCTCTTGCTCTCTTTGATGCTTAATCCAAAGATAGTGACTAGATAGCTTGTTGGAAAGCTAGAAAAGTCATGTTCCCATTGCAATTTGTTTCAAATCAATTTGATGAGAAAATCAAAAGTCATAAGCTTTTGATTATGGGTAGGTAGGGTGCCTAGACCTGTGTGGACACTTTTTTATTTGACCAAAAATTGCTTGTTTGATCCAAAATTCCATATCTGTGCATACCAATAACACAAACTCGAGATCTAGACATTGTTCTAAGTTGTTTGTCACATTGTTTCATATAAAGCCATTGTAAGTTGAGTCAATTGTGATTTCTTTGAGCATCCTACACTTGTCAAAGAAAGATTGAACCAAACCATGTCTAAATTCCATTGCAAGTAGTGTAATTTGTTTGAACAGACGAGATGAAAATTGTAAAAATTTACAATTTACAAATAAGTTCTGAACGAAAAATGATGTCTTTGCTACAAATATTCCGAACTGCCAATATGTATAAGTACAGGAATGATTTATATTTGTGAGACTTGCTTCGATCCTGTAAATTGTGCTTGATTTCTACAAAGTAGTGAGAAAAGTTGCACTCCTAGTCGATATATAAATCATACAACTCTAGAGATGCCACAAAAGATTTGCATTGTCAAATTCTTCCATATATGCACAAGTTGTAGGTAAATAAAATTTGAATTGTGCATGCCTCCTCCAAAACTTTCGCTTCGTATAGTCGTGCTTTAAAAATTGATATTCTTTTTTTCTAATGTATTCTAAAGCATACATGGAGGTTGAACCTATGTATAACTCAATTGACCCGAATGGCAAAACTTTAAACTTACCCTAGATTATGGCCCAACATAGACAACCCTTCCATAACCAGAGAAAATCGTCCTTTTTTCAAACGGCTTTCCAATTGTCAAAAGCAATGCCTACTGCACCTAGTAGCATCAAATAATCCACATGCCATTGCAGTTCGACATTAAGATGATGTGGCATCCACTTCCAGAATCATTTCAAAAAAACTTTAAAACGTTTAGCACATCCTTCGACTGATTTCTTATTGTTCATTTCGTCTCTTAGGCAGCGCCTCAACAACATCTTGTGAGTGAATATTTGCAGCGAGCTTTTGGTCTTCTAGCTGCTGCTTTAGGTCGACGACCTCCTTTTGAAGATCAGAGATCTTTATCACTGCCTGAGCATATTCTAAGTGATCAACAGCTCCCGAACAAACTTGTGTTGATTGGAGCTGCTTCGACGGGTTCTCAATCTTTTTCAGAGCCTTCAGATATTCATCATGAGCATCTGGCCCTGTACAGGTTTGAACTGTGTCGGCAAATAACTCCTTCAACTCAACAAGTTCTTCTTCGACTAAAGCTTTGTAGAAATCTACAAAATTGGACCAAGAATGGATCCTAAAATGATCCACAAGAGTGATTGGATGTTAGATACAATTGATCTATCAATCTACACAAGATTTAGATCAATCTGGATCAAATTTAGATGAGAAAATCTAACAAGAACAATCATAAATGAAAGGGAATTGTACTTGTTGGTTTCACACATGTGAAAACCTGTCAGAGTACGGACTCCAGCTTGAAATCAAAGTACAATATGATAGGAACTCAAAACTATCAAGAAAAATCAAGACAAATGATGAAATTGACAAGAATTGCCTCCAAAACCAAGATTGGTGTTGCTTGTTGATTATGGCCAAATGTGGCTCTATATATACAAAAAGTGAGAGCTCGTGGTACTGATCATCCCTCTAATCTCACATGTGTGAGGGTGTTTTGTCATGTGATGATTCATCATGCAAAATTGACACTTGGACAAAACCTTCTATTTTGAGCACTTTTGGTCCATTTTTCTTCTATGTAGAGAACTAGGAAAAACTCTTCTAGAAGTGCAAATTTGACTTCCTCAGTTTATTCCACGCATGTGAGCAGACCTCTACACATGGGTTTTGACACCTAATCTCATGGTGTGGCTTCATGTAATCTCTAGATTGATGTCATGTGGCATATGACTAAAAAACATGATTTAGGCCTTTTTAGCCAATAGAACTTGATTTAAACTATATGTACAAGCTATATGATTGTACTACATGAAAAGTACATCTATTCACATGTGGGAACACACTCCACACATGTGTAATCATCCTATATACATAGATTTGGCCTTGACCAAGCATAATTTTTGCATTTTTCACAGCTTTGTCGTTTTCGAGAAAAAACTCAACTCAAAAGTTTTTGAGCATCTAGTCTTGAAAAGTCTGTAACTTGAGGGAATCAATTTGAATACACTCCCTTGAAGAAACATGTTGAAGTTGACTTGTTCTCTCACAAAATGATAAGCCACTTCAATACGCTTGCGCTTTGCATGAAAAATAGGATTGCTTGCAATCTTTGGGCTGAAAGGTTATCACAAACGATGATTGGACTCTCTGAAAAATCTAGCAAGTGAAAATCTATTACCATCCTTTTAATCCATAGCATCTACTTTGTGCATGAAGTCAAGGCTTTGTACTCAGCCTCACTAGAAGATAATGAGATTGTTGCTTGTTTTTTTGACATCCATGAGATAGCACTTAGAATTTGCTTTGCATAGGAACACAGATCTCAGTAACACAAACAGAAAATCACTCTCCTCAGCAAGCTCACATAGCAACTGTATTTCTCAAAATGAAATTACACTATACATATAGTTGTTCACTCAGGCAACCCATGCATGACCCAGGTTGCCATTGGCGGGATGCGTGTCCCGTCGACTTGCCTCGTGGCGAGGCCAACTGATCCTTATCCACTGATAGGACCCACAGTACAGTAACACAATAATTCTAACTTTAATTCTAACTCTCTCCCTTAAAGTAGAGTCACTTTTTATACAGTCATATACACAGCTTTAAAGTCAACAAACTTTAAATACAGAAAGTTTTGATCTAAATTTATCAAACTTTTCTCCAGTAAGTGGCTTAGTGAAAATATCAGCTAGTTGTTCTTCTATGCTACAATGAACAATATGAATTTCACAACTCAGCAGCCTCTCACGTATGAAGTGATATTGAATCTCAATGTGTTTATTTCTCGCATGGAACACTGGATTCTTTGCTAGCTGAATGCCACTCTGACTGTCGCTATGTAAAGTTGTGGGATTTTTCTGCATTATGCCAATTTCTTCCAAGGTTTGTCTCAACCATATAGCTTCTTGTGCAGCACTACACATTGCCTTATACTCTGCTTCTGTGGTGGAAAGAGCAATTGTACTTTGCTTCTTACTAGACCAGGAAAAGCAATTATCACAAAACTGGAATATATATCCTATGGTAGATCTACGATCATCATAGTCACCTCCCCAATCCGCATCCACATAGCCACACAACTCAGGTAAACCATCATGCTTCCTGTAAATCAAGCCATACTCTGAAGTGCCTTTCACATAATGCAAAATGCGTTTAGTTGCTTTCCAATGCGTTTCCGTAGGTGCTGCCATAAACTGACTTACAATGCCAACAACATAGCATATATCTGGTCTAGCTGTGGTAAGGTAAATCAAGCTCCCTACTAACTGTCTATATAGCGTAGCATCAAATGACTGTGATTCATCAAGCTTAGAAAGCATTTTACCTGGTTCAATAGGAGTGTTTATTGGTTTGCAATCCTACAACCTAAACCTGTGCAACAACTCTTTGACATACTTCACCTGTGTTAAACCCACTTCATGTCCTTTTTGCCACACTTCTACTCCAAGGCAGTAATGCATCAGGCTGAGATCCGTCATCTCAAATTGTTCCATGAGGTCTTTCTTGATCATGTCTATCATCTCTTGATTATTTCCCGTAATAATCAAGTCATCAACACAAAGAGCAATCAAAGCAACCATACCATCAAAGCATAAGACATATAGATTTGGATCAGAATGTGTTCTCACCATCCCCTTTGAACGAAAGTAGGCATCAATCCTGCTATACCACGCACGTGGTGCTTGTTTAAGACCATAAAGCGCTTTCTTCAAGTGACATACTTTATTTTCCTGTCCTTTCGTTACAAAGCCTTCAGGTTGATCCATGAACACTTCTTCTTCTAACTCACCATTTAGAAAAGCAGATTTCACATCCATCTGATGCAAAGGCCAACCAAAATGTGAAGCTAAAGCAATAAGTAGACGTAGAGTATTCCACTTACACATCGGCGCAAAGGTCTCCTCATAGTCAATGCCTTTATTTTGTGCGTACCCTTTGATTACCAATCTTGCTTTGTGCTTTGCTATGCTTCCATCTGCATGGTACTTAGTTCTGTATACCCATTTGCAACCAATGGGTTTCTTGCCAACTGGTGGTTCTACTAAGTCCCATGTGCTATGCTTAGCAATTGACTCCATCTCCTCTCCCATGGCCTTGATCCAGATGTCATCATCAATCGCTTCACCATAAGTCGAAGGTTCTTTACTTTGAATAATGCTGGATAACAGAGCATAATTTGCTTCATACCTTTCAGGTAGTATCTTCTCTCTTGTTGATCTTCGTAGCTCTCCCTGGTTAGATGATCCTGGAAAGTCATCTATATCACGGCCCCCATCAATCTCTCAAACCACTTAGGGAGCTTTCTGTCAGGTGATCGGCTTCCTGGTGAAAATGTATCCCACGGTACATCCTTCTCCTTGCGTTTGTCACCTGCAATTTCAATCCTTCTTGCACCAAAAGGTTTGTCCCTACCTCTCCAACCTGTTTCTTGAGGTTGAGTAGTAGTATCTTGAGATGTATCCTCATGTTCATCACTCGGAAGGTCAATGAATGGATCATCATCAGGTGGTATCCTCACTATACCATTTTTCCTACTGGATGTGTCTATCTTCTCAGCATCTTCATCTTCATACATCTTGGATTCATCAAAGATAACATCTCGGCTTATATGGATTTTGTTTTCGACTGGATCAAAACATCTATAGCCCTTCACGCGATCATCATATCCTAGGAATATGCACTTGATAGCCTTTACATCAAGTTTGCGTCTTTCTTCCTTAGGAATATGTACAAAGGCCTTACATCCAAAGATTCGCAAGTGGTTCACCTTTGGCTTCTTCTTTGTGAATGCTTCCTCATGTGTTATTTTTGGTATGGCAATGGTAGGACTTCTATTTTGAAAATAGACTGTCAAGCTACATGCTTCAGACCAAACATCTTTTGGTAATTTCATCTCAGCTAGCATAGATCTGGCACTTTCCACAATCGTACAATTTTTGCGATCAGCTACACCATTGAGAGCAGGAGTATGAGCTTGCGTAAATTGTCTTTTAATCCCACATTGATCACAAAGATCATTGAAGTCATTAGACTTATACTCACCTCCACTATCTGATTTTAGGACTTTGATCTTCTTACCTGTCTGATTTTCGACCAAGTTTTTGAAGTTCTTGAAATTTTCAAAAGCATCTGATTTCTTCTTCAAGAAGTAGATCCACGTCTTATGTGACATATCATCATTAAAGGTCATGAAATAGAAGGCTTTTCCTAAGGACATGGTCCTCATGGGCCCGCATAAATCTGTGTGGATTAAATCCAGGATGTTCTTTGCTCTTGCAACACCCCCTTTATTGAACTTCTCTCGATGTTGCTTCCCATATATACAAGATTCGCACATCGACTTCAAGTGATCTTCTATGGTAGGCAGTCCTGTTACCATCTCCAATTTTCTCATCAAATTGAGGCTTCCCAAGTTCAAGTGACCAAGCCTCTTGTGCCACAACTCAGTTTGCGAAGGAACGGATGATAAAGTCCATGTTGCCCCTTGATTGTAGCATTCAACCTGTACAATTTTGTATTGGGCTCTCTTACTCCATTCACAATAACTTTGAACTTTTGGTTCGCATCCTTCACAAAGCAACGATCATGGGCGAATTAGACTTTCAACTTTTGATCAGTAATGACTCCAACAGAAAGTAGATTTTTCTTCAAACCTGGTACGTAAAGTACCTCCCTGATCATCTTGCTTTTGACATCAGGCAGTTGGATTAAAACTGTGCCTATCCCCTTGATCATGCACACTTCACCATTTGCTTGTGAAACAGATGTCCCATTATCCAACGCCTTCAAACTACTGAACCAGTTCTTGTTACCTGTCATGTGTCTTGTGGCTCCTGAGTCAATATACCATGTCTGATCATCTTGATTAGATGAAAATGCAGATATGAAGATGCTAGAGTCTTCAATCTCACCTTCATTGACAAGGTTACCTGTTTGTTTTGGTTTTCACTCTTCCAGTGGCCCTTTTTACCACAATGGAAGTACTTGTCTTTCTTCTTAGTTTTGCTGGAAGATCCCTCATCCTCCTGAGACTTGGCAAATTGCTGCTTAGTCTTCTTCTTGCCCTTGCCCTTGCCTTGTTTTTGGCGTGTCGCAAGTGCCTGATCATCAGTATTTTGACGTCTAGCTTTCACTATTTCTCGTCGTTGCTCTTCCTGCATCAAGATTCCCGTGAGCTCGTCAAAGGTTGGCAATATTTCTCTTGATGCTATTCCGCTCACAAACATCTGATAGGGTTCTGCAATGCCGCATAATGCATTATGCACCATCTCCACATCACGTATGCGCTCTCCAATAGAATGCAGTTCATCTCTCATTGTCTTGATTCTGGTCATGTACGTCCGAATGTGCTCTCCTTGTTCCATGTAGTCACTATTCAACTTTGACTTCAGAAACATGATTCTTGATGGATTTGACGTCTAACTGCTCCTTTAGCACATCCCATGTCTGTCTGGGTGTAATAGCATCACAAATGTGGGTAATGATGTGATCCTTCACTGACAAATCAATGAAGGTCAAAGCTTTCCTCATCTTTTTGTCGAACACTTTGATGTCTGCTTCATTTGGCAGCCTTCTCTCATCACCTGTGATGACTTCCCACACATCTTTCTCCATCAGTATGTTTTTCATTTTGAATTTCCACACTGCATAGTTGAAAATCCCGTCCAATTTGCAACTTTCACTCAAAATGGACTCTCCCATGTTTGCCATCGCAAAACTGCTTGAAACTTCTGCCTTAGGCTAAGAACAGTATGTCGAGGCCAACAGTGATGTCAGAAGCTGAAAATAATGACCTGCACTTTTTTTTCTTACCAGGCCACTCGCCGCTTTTCCACCAATTTGAAAGCCAAATCGGCGTCGCCTTCCGAAATGCACTCGGTCGTCAACTCCCAACAACGTGCCCAGTGGAATGGTGAAACTACTTCTGGCGTACTCCAAACACTTTCTCTGCTGCAACTGCTCTGTTTTGATGTACTGTACTTGTAGGTACAGTCTGGGTGCCCTTCGTTTGGAGGTTATAGCCTTTCGTTTGGGTCAAAACGGGCAAAGGACCCAAAAATAGGGACTTTTCTAGCTTTTGAACTGTTTCTTCACTTTGAAGAAACTTCACTCTTCACTTGTGACGGGACCCAGCTCAAATTTCAGGATGAAAATTTTTAATGAAGTTGAAGGCCAGAATGCACTTCAATTCTTCAGGACCCTGTTTAAAGCTCATCCAATGGCTGAACCAAATCTTGTGGTTCACATTTCTCTCCCATCACAGATTCTGGACCGTTGATTCATTTGACACCTCATCTAAAGGTTCAGAGTACATCTGGGCATCGAACCAAACTCTTGCAGACGCTATGATCTTCGGTACACTGAGTTCTTCATTGCGTTGGGCGCGCGAACTGTCTGCGACTTCCCTGCTTGCGGCCGCGTCTCCCTTCTCTGAAAAACATCAGATCAAGCTCTCATGTGGATCATTTTGAGCACGATCTGAGGCCTGGAGCAGGGTCGCCCTACTAAATCCATGACTATAGAGTGTTCAGTCAGGATATTCCGTGGAGAAACGGTGATTTTAGCTCAACTTGACAAAGTGGCTTTTTCACCTTTTTACCGCAATTCTGCTAGGTTAACTGTCTGGAGACAAATCTCTGACATAAACCTCAGAATCTCTCCATGGTTGATTGAAATTGTGATTAGCTTCCTTCCTGTCCTTACGTCATCTAAAACGGTGCACAAACAGCAAAGAAATCACCAGTTATGTATAAAAATCGTAACCCCAAGTCCGGTTTTAATTTTCAGCTAGCTTCAAAATTGTCAATTTTTCACCAAATTTTTCCCTGTCTGATGCTATGCACAGGCTAATAATCCCTCTGCTGAGCTTAGCAAGCCTCTATAAATTAGAAACCGTGCACCAGTGCTTCTCTTTCCATCTTCAACCCGCCGTAAAACCCCGAACTCTCAGAAGACAGTTCTCCCAAAGCTCTCTTCAACGGTGACACTGTATTGTGTACACTCCCTGTACGGCTCTGATACCAACTTAGAATTTGCTTTGCACAGGATCACAGATCATGCTACACAGTAACACAGACAGAAAATCACTTTCCTCAGCAAGCTTACATAGCAACTGTATTTCTCAAAATGAAATTACACTGTACATATAGTTGTTCACTCAGGCAACCCATGCATGACCCAGGTTGCCGTTGGCGGGATGCGTGTCCCGTCGACTTGCCTCGTGGCGAGGCCAACTGATCCTTATCCACTGATAGGACCCACAGTACAGTAACACGGTGATTCTAACTTTAATTCTAACTATAGCTCCATCACCTATGAAAATAGCATGTGCACTTATGGATTTCCTATCCATTTGATCTCCAGAAAAGTACAAATCTGAAAATCCATATAAGTTAGGTGATGATCCTCCGTAAATAATTCCAAAATCTCTAGAACCTGAGACGTACATCAATACTCTCTTGCCTAGCTTCCAATGCTCCACACTAGGATCATGCATAAATTGACTTCATATACCCACCCAATAGCTAAGGTTTTGTGATAGTTAGATATATGAGTGAACCAACTAGCTTCCTATAGAGAGCAATGTCCTCGAAGGATCTTTCATTACCTCTTATAGTGAGCTTTACATTTGACTCCATTGGTGTATCACAAGATTTAGCATCTACTATGTGAAATCTTTCTAGAATAGAATTGACATACTTCTCTTGAAAAATGAAAGTAGATTGAGAAGTTCTAAATACCTCCATTCCCAAGATATAATGCAAAAGACCAAGATCATGCACATCAAACTCTTTTTTTAGTGGAATCTTGATATCATCAATATCTTGATTGTTGTCTCCACTCAAAATAATATCATCCACATAAATTACAAGAATGTTAACATCATTTCCAACAAATCTATAGTAGAGTGAATGATCATGCTCACTCATCTTGAAATTTTGAGAAAGTAGAAAGATTTTAAGCTTAGCATACCAACTCCTTGGTGCTTGCTTAAGTCCATACAAGATCTTCACATTTAGTAGGTTGTGATGCTCCTTTGTTAGAGCCTTGGTGAAGTAATCTACTACCTATAACGTTGTCCTACAGTAAACCAAATTTATTTCCTTGCTTTGTACTTTCTCTCTAAGATAGTGATATCAGATTTCGATATGCTTATTTTTGGAGTGGAATCTCGGATTCAGAGATAGTGCAATGGCACTTTGGTTGTCACAGTAGAGGGTCATTGGATGTGACTGGATAATTTCAATATCTGCAAGCAGATTCCTTAGCCAAATTGCCTCATTGTGTAGAAAACACACATAATTAGGCTTGCCATTTGAAATGTAGCCCTTGGGTTGCTCTATAGACAACTCTTCCTCAAGATCACCATTCAAGAATGCATTTGTGATATCCAATTGCCATAGATCCCATCCAAAAAGTGTTGCAAGAGATATGATGACCCGAATGCTTACCATCTTTGCCACGGGTCTCATCATAGTCAATTCCATACTCTTGTGCATGTCCTTTTGCTACCAACATTGTATTTTACTTGTTGATTGATCCATCTTGGTTTGTCTTCACTTTGAAGATCCACTTGCATCCAATAGCCTTCTTGTCCTTTGGAAGTTCCACCAATCTCCATGTGTCATTCTTCATAAGAGCTTGATACTCAAGAGCCATTGCTTGGACCCACACCTCTTTTTGTCTTGCTTCATCTACACATGTAGGTTCATCAAAAGAGGTTAGGAAAGCATAGTTTGTACCACCAACAACTTGCTTACTTTTTTCATTATAAGTGAGCCTCAAAGGTTGTTGCCTTTGCCTTGATGTCCTCCTTGGCTTTTGATTTGAAGTAGGCTCTTCAACATCAACATCCAAAGTATCATCAATGTCATCAACATCAAGAAGTTTAGATCCAACATCCACACCACCACTTGAAAAAACTTTTGAAAAGTTTTTCTCATAAAAAATGACATCTCTTCCAATGACCACTTTCTTAGTTGAAGGAATAAAAAAAATTTAAGCCTTGCTCACCTCACTATGACCAACAAATATACCTTTCTTTGAAGATGGATCCTCCTTTGTCCTATCATCAAGAGTGATGTTGATATAGCAAATGAATCCAAAAGTTTTGAAAAACTTGACACTCGGGATGACAAAGACATCAAACATCTCATCTTTTCTCTGTAGTAGATACACCCAACAAAATCTACTAAAATATCAATAAAAGTCACATACATATTAGCACCTCCATTGATAATTGTAGTAATACCATGAATATCCAAATCCACAAGTTGAAAAGGCTCACTTGACCTTGAACTAGATCTCTTGTAAGGTAGCCTATGTGATTTTGATAGCACATTGCTCACAAACATGCTTCAAGCTTGTTAAAGAGTTGGGAGGACAAAAAACAACTTGCCTCTTTGCCATCACCTCCAATGACTTGTAGCTGAGATACCCCAATCTCTTGTGCCATACCTCTTGCATTGACAATTGCTCCTTTTCCATACATCCAACTTGGTTAACAAGTTTGAACAACTTACCTTGCCTCTTACCTTTTGCAATCAATTCATCCTCCTTCTTGATCAAACAAGCATAACCATCAAACTCCACTTTGAATCCCTTGTCAAGCATTTGATTCACACTAAGAAGATTTTTAGTGATAGATGGAATGAAAACATCCTTCAAATTCACATTCCTATTAATAGATAGGAAAATAGGAATTGTGCCAATCCCTTTGATTGCACACTCACCATCATTGGCCATGTAGATCACCTTCTTGTCACCTTCAAATGCCATCAATGATGAATAATACTCCTCATGAAATGTCATATGTGATGTAGCTCCACTATCAATCCACCAAGGTGTTGGAAAGAGGGAGGTGAAGTGAGTCGGTTCGACAAGTTGAAGACTATAAGTGACTTATCGAGCACAGCGGGAGTTAGCCTTTTTTCCTAGTGCATGACTAAGCCTGTTAATATTGAACAAGCATAACAATAGAAGTCACGTTCAATCTTTTAGAAACCAACTTTGAAATTGTTAGCACTAAAGTGATTTTGTAGCCAAACAATGATGTATTGAATATTCAGACAAACAGTAAGAGATTTGTAAGTCACAAATAATCATAGAGAAGCATGCAATCTGACATAATATTGAAGGTAATAAGAAATATATTGATTCAGTAAGTAGCATGTACAAATCAGATGATGAGAGCACAAAACAATAATGAATGAAACCACGTACTCTTCTGTTGGAGGGTTTGCGGATCCCAAGGCAACCCTAACCCTAGTTAATAAGTGAGAGGGATTTGACACCCTGCATGAGTAAGTCCAACCCGATGATCACATAGTTATTTGATTAGTTACAAGTTAATAAAAGGACTTTAGGCCTTTGTGAGACTTTTAATGTCGCAGGGCCTAAATGTCAAGTTAGTGAATAAAGTTGGGTTTCCCTCCAATTTGGATGGTTCCCACTCTTTTTTAAATTTGAATAATTAGGGAGGTAGAAATGGACCCATAGGATTCAGAGGCTAGGGTCCTCCTCTCTACTATAAGAAGGGACCAACTCGAGTTCCTACACATGTTCATTTTCTCATTTCAATAAAGCAGATTGGTTCTCTTCTGAATGGATTGATGAATGTCCTTGCTCTCTATCACTTTTCCTCCATCTCTCATGCTTTATTTGTGCTTTGCTAATTGTTGGATCTGAATGTTATTGGGATTGCATGTTGTTATACTTTTTATGAGAGAGAAAGAGTAAACATGCCTATTAACGGCAACAGGTTGTGTCGCTACTCCCCACCGATGCTGACCTCAAGGATGTGCCTGAAGCACAATTCTCATCATATTTGTCTGCTCATGATGAGCCATCCACTCCCCATTAGCTAGCCTAGGTAGAAATAACTAGTTAATTTTTGCCTAGTCTATTTACTTCCATAAGTTACATAGTTATTAACTATCATTTAGATCTAGATTATTAGAAGTCAGATCCGTAGTGACCCAATTAGATCTAGAATAGCTACCCTTAAGATATGATAAATTAGGCTACATTAGATCTCCTTAGCTAGTTAGTCTTAGTTTAGATAGTTCTGCTAGATAAGCTAGTTAGCTCTAGTTAGCCTAGGAAGATAACATTCAGATTCCAGACCTGTACCCAATTAGAGATAGATAATTAGTTAGGTACTCTCTCTCACCCTCCAAGTTGGTTCGATTGTGGTACATTGGAGTGCCTGTGACAACTTTATGAACTGTCTGTGATACAATTGCTGGATTGAATGAAGTCTTCGATGAGCTTCTTTCAAGTGAATTCTTCAAGCTTGGTCCAGCACCCAAATGTTTTCCTGTAATATATGCATGTTGTTTTGCACTTTGCAAAAGAGCGTTTGCCATATCAGATACAGCTGCATCATACAAGGAATCTTATCCTTTTGCCCCTCTCCAACAAGCCAGCTACCATGTTTGGATTCAGATAAATTGGTTCGCGGAGTATTCGTAGTAGCATTGCTATCCAACACCTTAAGAATGCAAAAAACAAACATCTCAGTATCTAATAACAAAAACAGTTAAAAATGCTAAAAGAAAATCATATTTGCTATTTTAGGGTGTGGAAAAAACTTACTGCCACTATGAAATCATCCCAATGAGCTATTCTGACATTCCACCAGCTCAACCAACTATCCAAAGTTGGGATATCGGACTCCTTCACTTTTGTTGTCCTCCACCACTGCCTAATTAACCTGTAATGTTCCAATGCTTCTTCCCTAATTGCGGCAGCCCTCCAATTTTCGCATAATATCTTGTGTTAATTCATTTGTTCCTTGGGAACATATGCATTGGTGTGTCTCACGAGGCTTTGTTCCCAATGGAATAGGCATGACCTCTCACGACCACTCATGACATTGTCTGCACCCCCATTGTACACTGTTCTAACCGCCCTCCAGTTTGCCTGGGCCTCATCTGCCATGAACCCACAAAAGTCGGCATTGTTATGGCTAGAACGCTCCATGACTGCATTGAGCATCTCCCAAAATAGAATTTGTGCCCCAATATCCTCTTCCTTCATGTCACATGTAGCTATGCTCAATAGCTCTTGCACACTGAACAGGATAAAATAATAAGTTTATATTAAAAGAGAAAAGTTGTCTCATATGGTTCGAAAAGAAAACAAAAGTACCTTGGATCGTAGACATGACATGCCATTGTTGACCACCCAACTACTCTTCTCGTGTGATCAAATTGGACCCAAACATTTTTTAGATCGCCATTGCCTGTTCGTCGCATTCGATTTCACTCCTGAAGCAGGTCCCTTCGTTGACATTTTGAAAACAAAGCATCGTTCCTCCAAAGAATCTTGTCCAAATAATCTACTACCATGAAAGAAGTCATACATTGAATTCTTTTTTAGGTGTAGAAGACTGTCCAAACCATCTCCCAAAGGCATCACTGTGTTTTTTGCCTTGGAGACCATCCGACGTAACCTAGATAGGTAGATGCAACATGAATTGGAAGTATTTCAAGGGTTCAAAAAAAGAAATCTCAAAACAGATATTTATTTATAAATAAATGATGTACCTCCTGTTTTGGACAAGAGGAATCAACTCATCCAAAAAGTTTCCAAGCTCCAAATCTCCAACAACCTCATCTGGTAGGCGATCAGGCTTGGTTAGAGTTGATGAGATCAAATCCCTTGCAATCATCATTTGTACTTTTCTAGGTCCATCATTCTTGTCAGCCCTTACCACCCTTTCAACCAAGAGTCAAGTGTCCGTAATGGCCTTTCTTGCCACAATAAAAGCACTTGATCTTCTTCTTCTTGAGCTTGGATGATGAAGCATTAGAGGAATCATCTTCCTCCTCATCTTTGTCTTTGGATTTGACTTTGTCCTTGCTTGAGGATTGTTGATGTTGGTTCTTGCTCCTCCCTTTGTGCTTATCCTTGGCAAAGAGAGCTTTGCCATCATTATGAGTGAGAGAGAGCTTGTCCATCCTCAAGAGCTTGTACTCTTGTCTTGATTCTTCTAAAATTAGCACACTTTGGAGAGCCATTACAAGTGGAAATTATGCCCACTTTAGAAAGCTAGAAATCCAATGACACTCAAAATCCACACAATCACCAAATCAATTAGATCCAAAATGAGGAGTACAATGATACTAGTAGATCCACGAGCTACCACTATGCTTAACTATGATTGGACTAGACTTTGTCACCTCTTAATCCTATTGGACCATTGATCCATGCACCTCTAAATTCTATTGGACTATATTCAAGCAAACCTCAAATTCCTATTGGACCTCACATGGTTCCACCTCTAAATCCTATTGGACCTCTTAGAATTCATCAAACAAAAGCATTACACTTGTCTACACTCTGATTGGCACGAGTTTAGCCTCTTACTCTATTTTGGCTCAATAGTGGCATTACAAGTGGAAATGCATAGTTTGCCATCTATGCCAAATTTGTTCCTATCAACATCCTACACCTAGATGCTTGATATAAAAAACATAAGACCCCTATATCTAACATAGATAATCTTTTTCAATTCTTCACACATATTGCTTTTGATCTTTGTATTTTGAATCAAAACAATTGGCAAGGAACCTCAAATATCTAGCATGTCCTCAGATAGTAATGTTAGCACCCGATAGCAATCCGTTCATGTTAGTCTACGAGTTGCAATCTCATTTGCTACTTAATCCACATTTACATCATTTATTTACTATCAATGTCAAACATGACAAATAAAAATGGCTCCAACATGAAATGTACTCCATGAGGTGCTGGTTGAGCTGCTTGAATGCTATACTCAAACATTGTGAATATTACTTTGGAATATCTCAATGGTGGCGTTGGATGCATAAATCTTGCTCAAGGTAAGTTTTACAATAACTAAAACTTATGTTTTGATCCTGTAAGATCATGAGAATTGCATGTGGTGTTATACTAACAATAAAAAGATATTCTAAATACAAGTCGCAATAAAGATTTTTTTGAATTTGAACTCAAATGGAAAAAACAAGTCTGACATTCTCGAAAAAGTGGACACTAAGTGGATCGTCACACAACAAAAATGAAAGGTGGGTCAAGGATGTACTATGTCTGCCCCGAGCAGTAGATTCCTTCACGTCCTCTCATCAAAAGCAGAAAACGCTAGATCAAAGAGTCCAAACAATATCTTGTACACCCAGTCCCAAGACTTGTGAAAGACTTGTGCACCAAGTCCCAAGGCTTGTAGGTCCCAAGGCTTGTACAGGCAATATATGCATACAAAATACCAAAATGGCCGGAAACCTATTACCTACAGCCTGGGCCCTATCTGTAACGGCTCTTAAAAAAAATGCCTTACATCCTTTTGCTTGCCTGCGACCATCGACCTCCATCACTTCCGATCAACGACCTCCATGCCCTCCGATCAGCGACCTCCCTCGTTTTTGTTCAACACTGAGGGATGGAGAACCATTTCGTCTCTGCTTACCGAAAAATAGGTCTCAAAGGAGAGCAAGGGAACCATCTGCGCCAGCGCAGATGGTTTCCCATCGCAAAAAACTATTTCAAAAACGAGCTAGAGGACCATTTGCGCCGGCGCAGATGGTCCCCAGTCTTTTTTTTTAGAATACAATGGTCCAAAAAAATCTGATGCCTGAACCATTGAATTGAAAACAACGGTTTTCTGTCTGTGATCGTCCATTGAATTAAAAACAACAATTTTTTGTCTGTGATCATCCATTGAATTAAAAGCAATGGTTTTCTGTTTGTGATCGTCCATTGAATTGAAAATAACGATTTTTTGTCTGTGATCGTACAACCTGTAATCATTCTTTCAAAAAATAGGTCTCAAAAGAGAGCAAGGAAACCATCTGCGCGGGCGCAGATGGTTTCCCGTCTTTACCTACAACAAAAAAGTGTTTCAAAAACGGGCTAGGGGACCATCTGGCGCAGATGGTCCCCAGTCTTCTTTTCTGAAAACAACGGTTCCCAACATGAATACCATCGACTTGAAATCGCTTGACGCTTCTAACTTCTAAGCGAGATCATTGAATCTGTCTGTGATCGTCCATATACGATGACGGTGATGAAGAAACTAGTGGCTAAAGTGAGCAGGGTGTTGAAAGGAACTTTTGCATGTGTGCTATTATTCTCACAAACAAACTCATTAATTTCCTGTGATCGTCATTCATTACAACATCTTGTTAATGGATACCATGTAAATGTCCACCTCTCCTAGCCAAAAAAATTTAAGACAAACTGCAGCAACATAGCTCCAGGAAAAGTATACACAAATGTTCATCTGCCAGGAGATCAACCCAGACTTACACAACCTTTCAAACAGAATGTTGTGAAGCTAGTTGAGGTTCACATATGACATGAGTTTAGGGTTTGTAGGAAAAAAAAATGTGTCGAACGAATAAAAGAACGTTCATTCACCAGATTTAAGAATATCGTAAGAAATGCAAAGCCTCCATCAAAGGGAATATGGCAAGACTCTAAGAGCAACTTCCCTCAATCTCCAAATTCATTTTTCATTACAAATCTACATTTCTTGACGTTGATTCTTGATAATCCCATGTGCCTTCTCTCCTGCTTATGCCTAAACTCCATCTCCCTTATTTGCAATCTAAACTTGATAATGTATCCCAGCACTATGGACTCTGTTTGAGGGGAAATTGCTTCCATCCTGATCTTGTAGTGGAAATTAAAATTTAGTGAGCAACAAGAGCCATACGGATTAGAAAGGAGATACTGCAGCTTGTGCAATGTGGATGCTTTATGTCCAAAGTTCTTCCTCCTAGGAACACAAGTAATGGCTAGCATGCAATCATCATGAGCTAAAATCAAGCCCAGTAATGCTTGTCCTCCTAGGAACACAAGTAATAGCTAGCATGCAATCATTATGAGCTAAAATCAAGCCCAGCAATGCTCAGTAAACTTTGAAAAAGTAGCCCAGTCCTTAAATAAAGAGCAAGCCAAAAGATTTTAAGCGCTAAACCTAGAATCTGCCATGGTAGCACAAGTTCCGAGCAGTAAGCACTTATGGACTTAAGGTCTATTACTTAATGACTTTGATATTGCCAAATCTACAGATCCTTATTTAACTTGTCCCCACAAAGACCCATAGTAATATTACTAGTCCAAGCACCACTAAGATTGCTATCTGCATTTAAAAATAGCACTAGATACTATTTTTAACTGGGACGTATGTGAAAGATGTTACAATCACACACTGCTTCACAGATTATCATGTTTTATGGTCCCCTTTCTATCATCCCTGCACTTGATGAGCAGTTATTGTAATAAAAATAAGCGCATATGCCACAACGCCAATGATCCTTTCTTCTTTGAAAATAAACTGTCGAGAATTCTAACATCACAGGTTAGACTAACTACAATGTGACAGAGAGATCTATTAGCTATCAGATTAGAGATCTATTCCGATGTCATGTCTTTAGATTAAGAATAAATTAGGAGTTGTAATGCTCCGTATGCATTATAGATACTTTTAAGTGCTTATTTGATCAAAGTTTAATGACGAACATTTGATATAAACCACATTGTGGTTGCAAATGATTTGTTTGATTGATTTAATTGGTTTGTTTGCATTTGATTGGCCAGCGTTTGATTGTCAGGTCATACAATTGGAAGCTCATTTGGTTTGCAAGTCATGTCAACATCAAGATACAATTTGCGATTGACCTGCTTTGAGCCTTGCCCATCTTTGCAAGTAAGCGAGGAAACGGTGGATGATGGGCATGTCATGCAACCCTAATCCAGCCTACCAAAATAGTTAACAGACTTCCTGTCATCAACGAGTTTGATCCTTCTTTGCACGATGCAAGTGAGGTAGAAAGGGTTGCTAGTGGATTGGACAAGGATGTGGGTGAAACGAACAGAAGTGCAAGTGAATCTGGGCTGGATAAGGCATGTTGTGCGTGCCTATGGCAAGGTGATACACATGGACATCTTACAAGATGTTTTACATTCTTTTCGTGTTTGCAACAACACTCCTTCGCCATCGGTCCCACTTTGTCGTCTTGTTCTGAATTAGGCTATTCGAACAGTACGAAAAAATGTGTCAGATTTGGAAGCAAAATTTGAAACCATGGGCTACATCAAGGAACTTGGTTCATTTCTGGTGTCAGCAAAGAAATTAGGGGAGCCCGAAATGGTTGTCTCCACTTTAGATATCCAAGAGTGGGGTCCAGTGTGGCAAGAGGTCAATAATGAGTTCGAGGAGGAGGTTTTGAGATGCAGTGACTGGCAACACCCGTCGAACAAAAAGTTTTTGGTCTGGGATGGCAACCATTGTGTCAAGGCATGGATGAGTAAAATCAAAGAAGACAAGTATCCATTTAAATTCGATTTTTGCTTACATATTGCTTTGGTTGGAATTCCTTGAACTTAATGACATGCTTTTATGTAGTTTTTCCTACTGTGAGGGCTAAACACGTGCAAGTTGAATGCTCATTCTTGGATGTTGGAAGAGCGCATGAGGGGGATCTTATTCTGGCCCTTCACTCCATTAACAAGTTTGTATTGTACAATAAGAATGGTAGAATTATTGCATATTGTGAGACGACTAACTTGTCTTTTTTCTCAGATTAACCAGAGTCCAGCGTGCCCCACACCCCATCCCACGACATCTTCATGATGCAGAAGTTCGGTATTTCCAACAAAGAAACATTGTCAAAGCATGTGCCTTTTGAAGACAAAAGCTGGATGGAAACTGAAATGAAGAAAGAAATACAAGTGCGCACAAGCCATGGTACAACGTTCCGATGGTTGTCCTTGCGACTTGTTTATAAGGTATTGTATTGATTTTTTCCTTTTGTCATTGTACATTTTGCTTGGTTCCAGAATTTTATTATTGCTCATATTGCAAGAAGATTTCAACATGATGGTCAATGATGCCACATCCAAGTTAGATAAGCACTCCCTCACAAAGTTGGAATGAAGATAAGATGATGTGAAATCTAGTTACAATCAAATCTTGCCAATTTTGGCTATTTTTGGACAAAAAAATGACTTAATCTCTTTCACACTTTTTGATGTACTTTCAAGACCTGTAAAACAAGTTTAGAGGACCTGATTTCAGCCTAGATTAATTACATCTCATGACCCTAGTCAAATCTAATCAAAGGCACTCAATCTTGGTAGCTTATCCTAAGATTTCCACTAAAAATTACATCAAAAGCTCACATATTGAATTTCTTTGGAACAAATGAATACCATGCATTAAATGCAGGTTCAGAGGTGCCCACACATGTGGACAGTACGTATTTGGACCCCTACCAAGTTTGGGATCAAATCTCCTCACCAAAATCAAGATTCTAGCTTGCCCTCTCAATACTAGTTTTTAGCACCAAAACTTGCTAAAAATGGATTTGCATTAGATCAATGGCTTATGCTCTTGTACTTGGCTCTGATACCATGTGAAAGTACTGTACTTTAGGACCATAAATGGATCTACAAAAGATCCACAAGAGTGATTGGATGCTTGCTTAACAATCTATCGAAAAACTAGACACAAAAAAGTTGATCTAGATTGGCAATTTGACAAACAACAAGCAGTAACAATCAAAAGCATTGATCAACATTGAAATCCATGCCCACACGTGTGTAATACAGGCTGTAGTATGGCCTTCAACCTGAGAAACAATTAGAAATTGATCTGGTTTCATGTGGATCACAAAAACTCAATGTACATAGCGAACTAGCTTGAGATTGCCAATGAGCTCCAAAAATTTTCTTTTTTTTTTTTCATTGTGGGAGCTTGGAATACATAGCAAATTTGACTTCCTTCTTGAAATTAGGTGGATTTCCAGCATGTAATAAGGAAGTTAACTCACCCTTCTTGCCCTAAAATGAAACCCTAGCCTAGATCCTAGAGTTATGCTTGGTAGGTAGCTAGTTGGTCAAATTTTCACCTTAAACTTAGGTGTAGGTCCTATAAAGTAGGGATGACCACCAAATAGACATGACCAACTCTCTTGACTTGACCTAACCTACATTAGGAGTGGGTTTGCAATGTGGCATTTTGGCCATACATGTGTGGAACCCAATTATGTACAAAATTTACACTATTCTTCATGGTTTTTGATCAAGCTAGATTTGCCAATTTTTGGCAATTCTTTACAAGAAACCTATAAAGGGTGATTTCCTTGAAGGATCTTTCATCCCCTTTCATAGGATCTTTTACAACATGCTCGATTGGAGTATCTATACTCTTGAAAATTTCTATTTGAAACTTTTAAAAAATAGAAAGAGCATATCTAGTTTGACGAATAAATGCTTGATCTTGCCACATATCTATCTCTAGGCCTAAGATGTAGTGAAGCTCACCTAGATCTTGTATCTTAAATTCACTACCTAGTGCACTTTTTGTCTCATCAACAAGCTTCATGCAACTTCCACTCAAGATTATATCATCTACATAAATGATGAGAATGACAAGATTGCTATTTACAAACTTTATGTACAAAGAGGGATTATAGTCACTTAGATTGAATCCGACTAGGATAAGATATGTGTTCAACCTTGCATACCAAGACCTTGGGGCTTGTTTAAGCCCATAAAAGCTTTTGAATAAGAGACATACTTTGGATTCTTCACCTTCCTTGATAAAGCCTTCGGGTTGCTCCATATAAATTTCTTCCTCAAGATAACCATTGAAGAAGGCATTAGAAATATCATGTTGGAAGTACATCCTCCACTTGAAATAGCCTGCAATGGAGATAATGAGTCTTATAGTCACCATCTTGGCCACGGGTGCAAAAGTGTCTTCATAGTCAAGACCTTGGATTTGAGCATATCCTTTGGCACATAGTCTTGCTTTGAATTTGTTGCTAGATCCATCATTGGTGTACTTTACTCAAAACTCCGAATTGCATCCAATAACATGCTTGTTGATAGGTGGATCCACAAACTCCCAAGTGTTGTTAGAAATCAAGGCATCATACTCTTTAGACATGGCTTCAAACCACTCCTTAGATTGGAGTGCATCTTGGACATCTCTTGGCTCATCATGAGAAATGAAAAATGCATGATATGAAGTGCCTTTCTCCACATATGAAGAGCCTCCTTGGTTCGGATCTCTCTCTCATAGATTTTCTTGGTGTAATTGCTTGAAGATCCTCCTCCTCAAGCCTCGACGTCCTCACCACATCTTGATTGGCATCAAGATTGATAATTGGTGAATCTCCATGAGGTAGTTTGATCTCGGCCCCATCCAAGTTGAGCTTTTGATCTTCATGAAAGATCACATCTCTACTTACAACAATCTTGTTTGTAGAGGGAACAAAGATTCTATATGATTTCTTGGTTGATGAATATCCAATCATCACTCCTTTGATAGAACTAGGATCATCTTTTTTTCTAGTCTCTAAAGACTTAGAAAACTAATCCATCTAGTAGATTGCAACAAGTTGAAAAAGAAGAAGTGCACAAATAAGCTCAAGAGCTTCTTACATAGGAATTCATTGTCCAAGGTACATCACCTTTTGCCTCTCCAGTATTACTTGCCTAAGAGGAATGGTATGTTCAAAATGTGCATTAACTATTCTTCCCTTAAAAAAATAACCATAAAACATACTCTATTTATATAACATCATTATGATATATTAAATGCATTGAAACAAGCGAGGGTTTCACTTTAAAAAAATCTTTATTCAAGAAATCATCAAAAGTCAAAGTAAAAAATGATTATATCAACACAAAACAATGTTCAAAACTCATAAGATTGTTAATTTTCAATTGTGCCTTTTTGGGTGAAGTTATAATCTTGCAACATTCTTGATGAATCGAATAGGTGAGTCATATCTATATGTACTTGTGTTTGTATTATTGAACCGTATTTTGAATTAAATTATAAATATGGAGCATGTTAAGCATTTGGACTTAGATGTGAGCATTTCACATGCCACAATAACTATTTGTGACTTTGATCATAATGGTCTGGAGCATTTGGGACATTTTGTCATAGAAGAAGATATCTAGGTAGATCATAAGAAAATTGAAGCATTCAAAAAATGAATATTATTTGAAATGTACATCAGTTGAGAGGTTTATTGGTCTAGCACCATATCACAAAAGTTTCATCTAGAACTTCTATAAATATGAAGAGCCTTTCATGTTTATTTTAAAAAGATAAATTTGAATGGAGTTGAAACCTAGCTTTATCCAGCTTGGAGATATTGAAAGAAACCTTAATCTCATTTCCTCGAATTGTTCAACCTAGCTTCAATTACCCTTTCAAGGTAGCCGTGGACACTAGTGGGAATGGAATTTGGGTTTTACAAAGTTGAAGGTTGATAGGTCTACTCTTGACAAATAGATCTTGGTGCTTATATCCGCACTCAACAACTATGTTATTATTTGAATGAATCTCTCACATCTCATTAGAGAACACTCACATCATTGATACTTGCCTACACCAGACTTAATGAACCATGATATACATATTAATCTAATAATAAATTGTAACAAATTGATGAATTGTATTTTCCTTCTTCATTTTTGCATAGCGATCTTTGTGGTCCAATGCCAACTCCATCCTTAGGAGATGCAATTTATTTTATCACTTTTATAGATGATTATTCTAGATGGTCTACAGGCGTGTTTATTAAGCACAAATCAGAAGCCTTTGAATGCTTCAAAAGATTCAAGGCCATGGCTGAGACACAAACGTCTACAAAAGTGAAAGCTCTCCGAACTGATGGTGGTGGCGAATACCTCTCTAACGAGATGTTCGACTACCTGGCTGAACATGGCATTCAAAGATAGTTCATAACTTCCTATTCTCCTTGACAGACAATGGCCCACTTATTCTATTGGTAGCTCTGGGAGGCATTTTTCAAGTTACAGAAAGAGGAAGATTTAAAAATGTCTATTGATTGAATTATTAGGCAAGGTAACCAATCTGAAATAATATGTGATTAAAGACTTCAATGCAATTTGTAAAAATGGTGAAAAACTAAATAAATTGTGTTCAAAATAACTTCCAAAAATAATAAAATAAATACAAAAAAACATTACACTTAATAATGCTCTCTTTCAAAGTTGTTTTGAAGCACAATTTGAATCACAAAATAACTCAGCTAAGCTTTCAAACCCACTACACAAGCTTTGCATTGAAGGGGAAGTACGTAGGCAGTACAAGCGAATCGTTTTGCTTTTGTGGGCAAGTTGTGAACAATGTTGCTTTGCCTTTTTCCTTGTTGCTCTTTCCGATGCCAAGATGTTATCAATGTGCAAATATATATTTCATGACACCTTCCAATGTTAGCAATAACCAATGTTTTATAAAAAGCTTACCAATATAAATCTTGACATATATTGCTGAACATGTTTGGATGGTCATAATTTCTCAGTTTTTTGCACAAGAGACTACTGTGCGAGGAAAACAGCAAATGCCATTTTTTCATGTACCACACCTTCATTTCAAATGAGCGCTGTGATTGTGTTGCAGTTGTCAAATTTGTGTACTTATAATGTTACTTTTAATACACCCTTGATAGCTTTTGTATCCACCAAGATCACTACCAATCTTTAAATCTAACGGCATCAATTGAATTTGAGAAGCCTTTTTTTTTTTCTTTATGCACCACAATTGTACATCTTTAAGATGCTTCAACACTTTTTTCCAAGGTGATGATCAACATTATTATGTCCATTACAGGCTTCTCTTGGATCTAGTGTGAAAAGCATCTGCAAGTTTCAGCTTTGAAGGTAGTAGACTTTGATCATGAAAACAAGAATGAAATACTTATTTGATTTTGTCAATCTTTTATTTGAGAGACTCAAATTCTTCAAAAATTAAAATCTCATCTCAAGTCAACAGAATTTTCAAATTAAAAACCCAGCCTGATGGCCTGTTTCACTAGTATCACAATTACAAGATAGTCTAGGCCAAAAAGTGAAGGACCCAACATATATGCAGTGGCCAACTAGGCCATAATTCAGGCATCAAAAAGTCATTATATAGTGTTTTGAAGAACATTGACATAAAAACTAGAAATATCATTATCCAAGTTGGTAGCAACCTTTTTAAATAAATCATAATATGCAAGTTCACAGATTTAGAATCAAAGCAAACTACCTTAGCTGAAGAACGGATCTCTGTGATTGTTTGTTAGCCACTTGCTTAAAGATTGATCTAGGTAATTTTTTATAAAGAAATGTAAAAAGTCAAGATACATTTGATATATGAATGGATTCAATTGTGTTTTGAAATTATTCAAGTTGTACGGCAAGTTTTCAACTGTCTATATGCAAATACCCGGATTTCTTAAAGCTACAACTGGCTATGCCTTATGTACAGAAAAGTAGAGTAAAGAAAGCCCCACCCAATGATACTTGGAAAGTAAAAATTGTAGATCACATACTTATTCAACTGGCTATTCTGAGAATATATACAAAGTTCTACCTTGCTGGAAAGCTGGAATACTGATGTCATTAAAGCAGAGTTAGAGACTAAATCAAACATTCACGGACTTGAAAACTAAATTGGACGTCTTACTAGTTGGTGTAGTCTTCAATCCTCCATTATTGTGACAAAACTCATGTAGTTAACACATTTGCAGGAAAATCACATGGATAAACCTCCTTCACATTGACAACATACTAAGGCTGCCATATAAAGTTCAAGATCTCATTCCTAATAGGGTAATGTGCACTTCAAGAAAGAAGCAAGAACAGAGCTAGTCTATAGAAAAGTGATTTTGAGATTGATTTCAGCTTGAATCTTATCACAGGTGAAGAAGGCTCACCAAATGGATAACATCCCAAAATGATTCGCATGTGTACAGGAACTTCAATTTAGGAACAAAGTTTCAGGAAAATAACTGCAATAGACCTGCAATTGCTGATAAAAACATTCAACAATATAGGAAAGGAAACTTGGATAGAATTAAAACACATGGACAACCAGATACTAAACTTGAAATCGCAGAAAAATACAAAAAATCACAGCATACAAGGTCAGAAGATGCTTATTATGTCCACTAAATAAAATTCAGTAGTTCTGATGAGCCAGAGCTTCCGCCTTAATAAGCTAATACACATTCTGAAACAGGTCAAGTGACCAGAGCTTTGGCTGTTGGAAACCTAAACAGGAGTAACAAGCTACATATGATATTTAGTCAATGCATAATATAAACTCATATGGCGCCAGTATCTAGAACCATGATAAAGTGCCTAAAGGTAGCAAATCATACAAGATGCCAAACACTGTAGCAATTGGACAAATGTATTGTCATGGTAACTAAAGAATGGTCATCTAAAGGAGAGAATATGGGGACCTCTCAAAGCATATATCAGCATAGGTTGGTCTAGGCCTTTTATCACCAGAAGAGAACAGACATGAACACCCTATCCGCAATAAAATGTGCGGGTCAGTCCAGCATCAAAACTTGCTGAACTGACGGTGCACCGCTCATGTTGATGCTTTTGCCACTATAATTTGCAAGTTTTGTCGCACGGCATGGACTCCTAAATTTGATATGCAGTACTTAGATAAAATAGCACTTTCTTTCCAGCTAATTTTCATAGCAGGCTTCCAATAGTCAATCCAAATCAAGGAACTCCATACGTTTTCTCATGGTTCCTTTTAGTTCTGTTGCATCCTGCTCTGCCTTCTGAGCCTGCAACAGTTGAAGCGCAAGAAGGTTCAGATCAAAACAAGAAAAGAACTTGTCCTGTGATAGTTTACATTATGTAATCACAAATATAGAGCATACTGTGTTCTCATTGTGGTTGACAAATTATCTATTCGTTGGGAAAATCTCAAACAAAATCCTTGTCAAACTTTATACAACTTATACACTGCAGGAAACAATATCAAAGCCATCCTTGAGCAAAGTATATTAACTTTTTGTATCCAAATAGCCACTTTCAGAAGACTCAGCCTTACCTGCTTAATTTCTGCAGCTTTTACACGTACCATACTGAGCGGCAACTCCTCTTTTAATGGATCCTGTTAAGATGGAAAAGTTGACAATTAGGTAGACTGCAAGAGATTAAAAAACATGCACCATCAAATACACATTCTATTTAAGCCCCTTATTAAATCCTCAAGCTTATGGCATGCAACTGGCATACCTGATAAACCAGTCCACCTACTATACCTAACTCACGAACTCCGGCTGTTCTTAGGCTTTGCTACTCGTTTCCAAACATCTATCCCTCAATTTGCTATAGTAGAGTTGTAAAGCGACTCGGATGGCCAACCCTCCCAAAGTCCCATTTTAGGTAATCATTAGTGAGCCTTCAAACTGTGGTGAGCCAATCACATAGTCATGAATCATGCACTATATCTAGAGCTCAAGTCCGGCATTCAAACTGTGGTGAGCCAATCACATAGTCATGAATGATGCGCTATATCTAGAGCTCAAGTCCGGGTCTAGGCAGCTCTCGGGATTCCACAGGAGCTGAGCTGATTCTACCAAGCCTTACTGCCCCAAAAATTATCTAAGTTCAAAAAAGCATGCAATTCCATACGTGTTCCGAAAAAGAGGGGGACTGCGTTAAAATTATGGAAAGTTTTGGACTATATTTATTAACTTCTTTAACCTTTCAGTTTTGATCTCCATCAATAGGTAATAATTCATCCAGTGTTTCATGTAAACTGATTTACATGAAGATGATGTTACGAATTTATAGAGAATCACACTAGAACCATAGGGGAAGTCCGGCAAACAGTTCCCACTCCTTATTGAACAATAAGGGCAGGCAATTTATAATTCACCACCAACTTAATAATGATAAATCCCAACTACATATCTTCGCCGATGGGCAAAATGCACCACTAGAGATAGAAATCACCAGCACAAACTAATCAATTGCGATTCAAACATTAATCTTAGACCAAACCTACTCGTCCACTAATACAGTAGAATAATATACATGCTAAGTCCAAGATTGTACAACTAATTATATGGAGTCCATCCACAAACTCTAGGATCATCAACTCATGTCATGCATAGCATGGATGAAATGCTACAAGATTCCTATTCAGTTCATCTTTGCCCCAAAATAGGTGCAACTCACATGCATAAACGTATGCCCACATTAGGTTTCATAAAGACCAACACATAGTTTCTATCACTTCTCTAGAGGTGAAGAGTTGACTTAGTATGAAGATCTTAAATAATACTACATTTCTACTAATACAGCTGAAATACCCATTACTAATATTCAGTCTTGGATAGTACTCCATAACAGAGGACGCGTCTGATCTTTAACTTCATGAAGTTCACCCACAGAGTTTTAGACCATCAACTCCACCATGCATAGCGTGGACCAAATGCTACAACATTCCTACTTACTTCATCATTGACTATCACACAAAAAACTAAAACAAAACACAAGAAGATGAAAATCTTTCATTTTACTGATCTGTTTGAAAGTAAATCACAAAAACATAGGACACTCTCATGCTAGTCTTCACCCAACCATCTTTTGCAACAATACAAAAAAACTTCGAAAATAATAAGGCTTCTTTTTCTAACAAACATCACATTCCATTTCTAAGGATCCCATATGTTCTTTTTGCAAAAAGTGCTTTCAAAAATCAAATTCATACAAGCAATTTTAGAAAAATAAAAAGTGAGATAAATCATGCATATGAAAATAAAACGTGAGAAAAACCTCGCTCTAATTGAGATCATGTACCATGTCAAATTGCTAGGCTCTAGCATTGAACTTCAGTATGAAACCAAAATAATTATTATCGTTATATTAATTATTTTTTTGATAATAGTGCTTGGAAGGAAAATTCCAATTCATGTGCTAGTCCTAGAAGCAAATGCAATAAATGAAAGCTGCCAATTTTCTGCCCATCTTGAAAAAACTAAACTAAAGGCCCAAAGGTATGGCATGGTAGCAAAAAGCGATAATTTTAAAAAATTGGTTTGATGTGCACCATGGACGATAGACACAAACATGACTACTAAATAGCATTGAAAATCCTTTTGTAACTAAAAAGCACAAAAAAATTAATCAACTACATGTTTTACCAAGTACAACAAATGTGTACCTTTTGCAACCATTTTGAAATAGGCATGAAATTGGAGTTAATACATCTTTGGCCAAATGCTACGGAAACATTCTTCACAAGCAAGTTCAAGCTTTTGTACAAGATTCTCTTTCCATGTGATGAACCATAAGAAGAACATGTGATTCAATTAAGAGAAGTGTGATGAGAATTGAAAGAGCATAATAACTTGCTTTCTAGAACATCTCATTAAAACATCTCACATGAAAATCACCTTCATTGGAGAGCATCTAAGATCAAATACAATGCCTCATCAGTTACATGTACCAACTATCCAAGTTGTTGAATATGATCAAGTACTCAGTAAGACATTTCTGCATGAAAACAATTATGGCACTTAAAGAAAATTATTTTCATTAGAATGCTCCCAAGATGCTTCATTTTGCCTCCTTCCATGACCTTGTTGGACTTACATAACTAGTCAAATGCAAGCATGACTACCAATTGCAATTATACAATGTCAAAAAGGACAAGTATTTTTTTATCCATATGCCACTCTAGCATAACTAAAAGATGGAACAACTACAAGAAGACAAGTTTCAAAGAACACGATATGTGGCTCATGCATTGAGAAGTTCGAAAATGAATACGAAAAACATTCGACCTCTTTGCTAGTAGCAACTTAACTTTATTGCTAGAGCTGATTTGGTGTTTAACACTCGGCAAACTAGACTTCGGGCATACAATGTTCTTGTCAACATTTGGAAAGCAAGGAGCAAGTTTATTGATCTCGATCAAAGAGTACCGTTTACCTCTTGAAAGAAATCTTAGAAGCAAAAGGAAAGTTTTACCCACCAAAATCCAATCCCATGTTAGCTTCTCAATACAAAAAATTGTCTCAACTTCATGTCACACTTTATAAGTTCTATAGTTAAGCTTATCCTAGAGGATGAAACTTGAAAACTACAATCCAATGCGCTAATTTGTACTAGCAACAAAATACTTGAGCAAACTTTCTGTTCATGATAAAGAAACTTTACTTCTTACAATAATGTGATCAAGTTGGCTAGTGATTATACCCCTAAAACAATATGCAAATTTAACAAAAAGCATTATTCATGTACTTATGATAGCCAACATAGCTTTCAACTGGTCTACACAAATAAGGCATAAGAAAGTACCAGTTCGCCAAGAAGAACGACATTCTCTCCACGAATAATGTATAGACCAAGAGGAAGATCACAAAAAAGATCACCAACAATTATTCGCTCGCTAGCATTTTGCAATACAAGATTAGCTACAAGAAAGAGGCAAGTGTCAATTGGCATACTACTTGATGGTCATAAGTGAGTTGGAGAATTTGTATGGGCAATGCTTCAAAATACATTATGTGAGTAAATGACCACAAAGTCCAACATGACATCTTCCAATGTACATTGGATGTATAAAGGGTCCTTTTGGAGTTAAGATTGACACCGAAGCCTTCTCCCATGTAATCTCCTCTAAAAAAAACCTTAATAGGCTAAAATGTTAGACAATGATTAACAATAAGTGCAAGATAAAGCTTTCTAGATATAACATGATATAGGGATAAAACTTTTACTTGAGCCTTTAGAAGGTTCAATGACTCATGGAACAAGAGAAAAAGGAGGGAACTTAAGCCTACCAAATTGATCAAAAGACCTCAAAACGCCTATGAGCTTTCGTCCATCACGAAGTACCACAAGTAGTTTCTCTGTTGTTGCAAGACAAGAACCTGCTAATTAGCCACAATTTTCAAAATGTAAAAATGCATGGTGTAAAAGAGATTAACTAATAATGTTCAAGCTAATTCATTGCTAACTATTTCTAGAACAAAACTCCTCAACATCAGCCTAAAAATAGCCTCAACCTAGAGTGGTATGACTGCAAACTCAACAAGGATGATCTGGTGTGCAACCAAGAGCTTCGCCCGGATAATACGTGCAAGCATAGTGATCTGTACATGAGAAATATTGGCCCATTCTTATTTCTAACACTAGAATCCCCGTGCACCAAACCTATGCAACATACATAGCAATATGACCTTTCCATAACCTAGCTAGACCAGTGAAGAGTGCACCCAAATATGTATAAGGGGATACAACCTCCAATGGTTGACCACCCAAAGTAAACAAATGTCGTTGCATATAAGTCATGGAAGTATTTAAGATCACAGTTTGGGTTTTCTGAGGATGTATGTTCAAGCCCCATTTGTCCCTTAGTAATTGTAGTGTGTCTACGTGTTGTAAGTGATAACTTTCTCAAGCTCATCAATATAAAGCGTGTAGAGGGTACAATACATGGTGCAGGGGACAGGTGCAACAGCACATGGGCACTGTGGGTGAGCACACCATGGGGCCAATGGGAGAGCAGCACAGGGGGGAAGCAACACATGGGGGCAGGTACAGAGGCACATGGAGGGATGATGGGAATGCACATGGCCGATCAAGCTGTGGGGATAAATAAGGCACTCACAATGCCATTGTGAGAGGCATTTTCAGAAGCTGTGAGAGAGCCAATGATAGCCAGTGAGAGAGCCAGTGACAGGCTGTGAGAGGTTGTTTGAGAACCAGGGTGCTGTGAGAGGCTGTTCGAGGACCGGGGTGCTGTGAGGAGAAAGTCGCCACCGAAGCCCGAGGGCGAAGCTAGGAGGAAGCTCGAAGAAGATATCCGAAGGCACAACGAAAGACATCGAAAGCAAGAGGCAGACATTGCAGAGATGCTACGACAGACTTGGCAGAGACACCCAGAGCTGCAGATCTCCGCCCCCACTGTGGCCCCTGCCCCCACTGTCAAGCTAGATTTGGATGAGCAGATCGGAATGAACTTCACACAACAGCAACTCATCATGGTCAGGGAAAGGGTGGCCAGAAGTCGGGCTAACCAGGAGGCAGAGCGAGAGCGACAAAACAACGCACATGACGAGGGCGAGGAGTCGGTGGAGGATCCGTAGGAATGTTAAGAATAAATAAGGTCCAGCCGTATGTGGCGGACTGTTGCTATGTAATTTTCGGCAGTTTAGGGTGCAACAAATAACTAGATAGTTGTATAAAAAAAAAGCCCCAGCCATATATGGCGGGATATGTATTGTTATTTTGATACAACGGCTGAATCAATATATAGTGTGTTTTTTGTGCAACGCGAGCTTGGTGCTGTGAAATGCAATCTCTGTATTTTTTTAAATGCAATGAAATATGTGTTTATGAAATGCCATCACGGGTTTAGGGTTTAGGGGTAATTGCTCTGCTCAAGATCGTTTGGAGTGCATCTGCTATCAATTTGTTGTGGCAATAATGATCGATTTGTATTTGCATTTCTGTGAAGCTATCATTCTCTTCAATCGAAATTAATTGAAAATACGATTCACACACGCACATAGAATTTGACATAAAATTGAAAATACAGCATCACATGTACATAGCGACACACGCACAATGTGCAGCAAATAAAGTACGCCAAACACTGAATATAATGTGAAAAATGGTCTGAATACAATGGTCAACCGTCTGCTAGAAACAAACTACTGAAACTAAAATAACAGTCCCACGATCAATGCTTTGGCTCTAACTCAGACGAATGCTCTAGAGACAACTCAGGGCCCCGAGCTGACTCTCGCAGCCAATATCTGTGCCTGTTTGGAACTGGCATGGGCTGTGTATTCGAGGAGAACTCGTCACTAGCATCATCCCAATCTGCCTCCGCATCAGCCCCCAAGCAAGCCAAACCAACAACACCTGCTCCAGCTGGCTGTAATACTGCACCTCTAGCTGTACTTGGAGCCCTGTGAGGTCGTCCTCTCCTCCCTGGCTGCCTCATCACCCCCATGAAAATCACCTGGCTGGCTGGGCTGGGCCCAAGTTGAGGCCGGCTGGGATAGGGAAGCCAAAGAGGGAACTCCCTGTGCAGCTGAGCGAGGAGGATGAGCCCGTGGAGTGTGCCCGTGGGGCTGCTACAAGTGGAGGAACTGGCTGTGCAGAGGCAAGTACAGTGACGATATGTACTGAAAGGGGCGCTATGGTGGCCGGAACTGGTACATCCTGGGTGCTGCCAAAGGGGGAGCCAATGGAGTGGGTGCTGCCAAAGGAAGAGGATGTGAAGTGGGTGCTGCCACTCGAGGAGCCACTGTGGATGTGGGCGCTGCAAGAGAAAACCTAGCACAGATGGTGGCCTGCCATGGAGACCTGGTGCTATAGAAGTGGATGGCGATGGAGGGGCTGCAGGCCTCAATGGCATCGGTGGCACTGGAGCTGTGCGGCGCACATATACCCTCTGAGGAACTGGAGGAACTGGAGGCACATCATGTAGCTGCTCTGGCTGAGACTCTATGTATGGCATGCTAGCAAGAGATGATGGGGGTGCCCTGACGCTCGGCATCTGCCACCGTGGCAATCAAGTCGTCTAGCTGGGCATCTGAATACAAATGCTCTGGGCTCTGTGCCTCATCCCCTGAATCAACCCGTGCCTCATCATGTGCACCCTGTAGACCATGCATGGCCTCCCAATCGGTGCAATCAAAGTCATCTGGTGTGTTGTCGTAGTAACGGCCATGACTCTGTACTGCACGCATCCAAGCAGCTGCGGGACCGGCATCTAAATCACTCTGCCCTCTATCAAGAGCCTTCTCCATCATATCGACATAGGTAGGTATGCCACTGGCCCCCCGTGTGGTGGATACTCCCGTGAAAGTAGTTCCACCGCGTCTCCCAGATGAACTTCAGCTCCGTCATCCTGCACGAAGTCGAAGCAAATTACGGAAAAAACGTAACATCGACAGAAAAACAAACTAGCAACCACTGAAAAGATAAAGACCAATTACATTACTATACTACTTACCTCTCCGGCTGCAAGATGGGCAGCTGCAGGAACTGTCCGATCCGAACCATGAGCTCATACACCAGTCCAAGTGTGGACCCCTCGCTGTCAGCCATGCGGAGCACAATGTAGAGTGGTCGAAGGAGTCCTAACAATGTCTGCGCATCCCTCCAAAACTGGTCTCCCCTCATCGTAGAAGAAAAGTGCTCCCCATCCTCAGTGTGCTGAAACGTACTGGCACGCCAAAGATCACTGGCAACCATCTCTAGAAGTTGTGCCCTGCACCTAATCAGACGGTCGATCACCACCAAGTCGAAAGCAAAGCATGTGGGGGCTGGCTTCCGAAGGTCCAAATGGCTGAACACCCGGAACATGGCAAGAACACGCCTCTTTCTGGTGACAAAAGTCACCAAGAAGAGGGCCTCGCAGACGATGGCTCTAACCCAGGGAAGTGCACCTATGTCCCCCATGAGAAGGTCTATGCCGTGCGCTGCACAGAGGGTATGGACGATGTGAGGGAACTCGGCCTCCTACCCCCATCTGAACGCAGTTGGTGGCATTGTCCGTCACCACCGTAACGACATGCTGGGGGCCTGTGGACAAGATGGAAGACCCATACATGAACTCTGCAAATATGACTCTCCCCCCTCTACTGCAATCCACGGCTCTCAAAAACTGTGTACCCATGCAGCTGGAGACCAAGATGTTGAGGATCGGCCTCCTCCTGACATCAGTCCAGCCATCGGACATGATGCTACATCCATATGTGGCCCAGTGGCAGCGTAGAGGCTCCATCTCTCTAGACAAGGACTCGACCCTATCTCTCCGCATGTGTGTGCGGACAACCTCTGAACTAGGGACTCTCCAGCTAGGGCTGACAGACTGTGCAAGGCGGAATGCCCTTCTAAAGGACTCAGAATCGATGATGGCAATAGGAGGTTCAGCTCATAAATCAAACTGGCCACGGCCTGTGTGGCCTCTCTGTCCATGTGCGGCTGATGCAAATGGAAGTGCGTGTGGCGGAACTGTCTGAGGGGGATGAGGGGCAATGGGACGGGACAAGGATGCACTCCCTCTCCTCGTGCGTGCCAACCAAGCAGGCAGCAACTCTGGGTCAGCCACACAAGGAGCGGTGCAAAACCGGAGAACGCCGGTGCCACCATTTTTGGCACGTGCACCGAGCAGGTGGCCTATAAGGCGAGTGAGGGACGCAGCAAATTGACTAGGCAGTATCGGCAACGCACGACCTTCAAACCGGTCTTGTTGGTCTTGTCGGCAACCCGCCTGACAACGTCCACCTCGTCCCACAGACTGGAAAGGTCGGACTACACCATTGCGATGGAGAAAACTAGGGAAAAAATGCAGATGAAGCTAAAACTGGAAGGATGGAATGCTGGAAAAAAAACAACAGGGTTCACTGTTGGAGAGACGCTGAAAATGGGCGAAGGCAGGGCGAAGCAAATCATATGCAAGGCAGGGTGTTGCGTGGGCGAAGGGCGACACAAGGCAGCGAAGGCAGGCAGGCAAAAACAACAGCGAAGGCAGGGCGGAGAGGGGGCAAAAAAATTTCAGAGAAGATGCGAGGGGGGCGGGAAGATTTAGGTGTAAAAAAAAAAATTTAAAATATTAAATATCAAAAATATTATTATATTGTGGTACCGCGGTACCAGTACGGTCCTGCAGTACCGGGATCTACAGTACCCAGTACCGCGGGACCTATGATACATATATATATATATATATATATATATATATATATATATATATATATATATATAGAGAGAGAGAGAGAGAGAGAGACTTTCAATATGGTTTCCTATGGACATTAGTTAATTCACTTACCTGCCCAAAACTAGACAACATTGTTCTTGAAACTCCTAGGCTCTAGCAAGCTAGGTAAGCTCATGGCTCTAAAATAAACCCTTTAACTTGAACAAATGTTGCCCACCCAAAAAAAAATTACGAATCAAAAAACCCTAATGGGAATTTTTAGATTCTGGGCTTGCATGCTATTATGGTATATGCAAATATGGTATCTACCATAGTTGGAATGTTAGCTATCCGAGAGAAGTGGCTTGACAAGTGGAATTTCTTCCACAAGCCCATATACGTAGTTGCTCATTTGCTTCAACCTGACTATCCAAAATATGCATTTCGAATCATTTTTGCAACTGATCATGATTCGTTGCAACTATGATATATACATATCATGGATGACACATTCCGGAACACAATTTTTTTCTTCTCTTTGTTGTTGGAAAAACAATTATTTGTTGCACAGAAAATTTGTTAGAACTACTAAAGATGCTTAGAAACATCATAATCAAAAGATCCACTAAAATGAGTGGCCTACAAACTCAACTTTGATTCCTTTTTGCAAAAGAAAGCTCATCGATCGTGTTTAGAAGAAAGCTTTGGAAATTGAAACGAGTGTTGAATTGCAAACATCGAAGGACCGGTCCACAAACACATTTTTGAGAATTTCACAAAAAAGAAAGAGGTCATTTCAAGGTCCCGCACCAATTCACAAGACACTAGTTTACAAACTAATTAGTGGTGCAATCCAAAGCAAGATTGGGATGACCAGACTCTCTCTCTCTCTCTCTCTCTCTCTCTCTCTCTCTCTCTCTCTCTCTCTCTCTCTCTCTCTCTCTCTCTCTCTCTCTCTCTCTCTCTCCACGAAGATCCAGGAGAACAAGATCGAGAAACACAAGGAAGAGACTATCATGGGCAGCAGTCCTAAAAAATGACTCCTAATAAGCCATCTACTCACGTCCTTTATTTTTGCCACCTTGTCGGAGGAAAGACTAGGTGAACAAAGAATACACAACATCTGGATTAGAGGCATTCCGAACATGTAAAATGCTGAGAAAAAAGCCAAGCAACTTCTGGAAACTACTCTTAGTCACCATAGTATTGGTTTAGAAATGGCTTGGAGACCAAAAACAGATAATGCCACCTTTGGAAGAAAGGGAATCAGTGCTACGTCAAAGAGCCAAACTACATGGGACTAAAACATTTATGATGAGGATCTAACCTATATACAAGTGAAGAACGACAAAGTAAATATTCTACTCTTCACAGAGATGCATGAGGGCCAGTATTACAACATTTCCAGAGATTTATTTGGGACTCAGTTTTTCGCCCAAAGGTTAGATGAGTTGGTGGTAGAGGATCGGGAGGTATTGCTTGTCTTTATAGAGAGTCACTACAGTCCCTCATGGAGGTTGTTAGGCATGATGAGCAAGCACACTAGCTTTGGATCCAATTATTGGGTAGAGATATTGGATTGGCTCGAGATGTTTATAATGTTGCTTGCTATTTTCCTCCTAAAACTTCGATCATCTCTGATAGCATGGGCTCTCTTTCTCTTTATATTGATCTGTCTTCAGATGTTCTCGTATTTTCAAAGCGTGGTCATGTTCTTCTAGTTGGGAACTTCAATGCTAGAACATCTTCCAGACAAACTAAGTTTCATGATGTTGTTGGGACCCTTTACAGACACATATTCTGAACAGTGATGATATTGGTATTACCAGGATATTTGCAAATGCTGATGGCCTTATCACTAAATATTGTGAGTACTTTCTTCATATGGGAGAGGCACATAAGTTAGCATTTTTTAAAGCTTATCACAATGGCCACATTATGGTGATGTCACTTGTCATCTCCACAATGGTGGACATAGTGTCGTGGATTCCTTTATGCGGTCAACATCTCTTAGAACTATCATTTCTAATTTCATTGTTTCCCCGTCAACCTTGTCAAACCATTCCTTTCTCACCCTCTCCACAATGGTGGACATAGGGTCGTGGATTACTTTATGCGGTCAACATCTCTTAGACCTGTCATTTCTAATTTCATTGTTTCCCAGTCAACCTTGTCAAACCATTCCTTTCTCACCCTCTCCCTTGGTACCTTGCAACGTCAATCTCCATCCACTCCTTCCATAGGTATACTTTCGATCTTGAATATATACCTCTTTATCAGGCTTCTCTTTCTTCTCTACTGCAATATTTCCCTTGTGACAGTTCCCTTCAAACCCAAGCTACATGCCTCATAGCTGCACTCCATACATCCGCATCCATGGCTTTTCCATCTAAGATCATAAACCATCTCCCACTTCCACACTCGCTCTCGCCACCCACATAAATCTGGTATGATGACATTTTTAAACATCTTCATCTCCAAGTCCACCATGCCTGATTGCACACTCCACATCTCCTTCATAACCTCAAATGGTTATACAGTCGCACTTGTCATCAGAAAAAACAATCTTATGAGAATAATGATGGGAAGCGAATTATCAAACTTCTCTTCAATTCATCCTCTAGATCCTTTTGGAGAGAATCCCTTCCTCGTGCCCCCACTCCACCATCGAGTGATCTATATCTTTGGGAGGAATACGCTACTATGCTCTACACTACCCCTACGGACACTCCCATCACCATCTCCCCTCGTCCATCTACTTTCTCCTTTTTTACTATTGATATGGTTACTACAATCGCTGAGAACTTGAGATCCCATCGCGCACGGGGTATCGATGACTTGGGGGCCGAACTTCTAACTCATGCGACAGATATTCTTGCACCCATCTTGACCAGGTTATTTAACCAAGTAGTCGTTTCTGGTTTCCCTCTGACGTGGTGTACCAACATCATCCATCCCACCCAAAAGAGTGGTCACCCTATGAATCCTGAAAATTACCGCACCATCATGATAGGATATAATGTGGCAAAACTCTATGGTACCATCTTTTTTCTATTTCAAGTATGCACTCCACCATCTTGTCCAAACCCCTGCCTCATACACATTGCCAATGCAATGTAAATAATTGGAGAGACAATAGCAAGCAAATGTACAATCAACTCCCAAAAATAGTCATAACGACATGTGGTTGCACACCCTTTACCTAGAATTTAGAAATAGCAAATATCATGAGTGACAAGTCATGGCAACAAACACATAGCTCAATGTTGAATGCTCATTTGGCTCTTGCAAAATAAGTAAAATGCGTAGTAACTACTTGTCTACACTTTAAAAGAATGTAAAAAGCACGTACTTGCAAAACTGCAAGATTGTGCCCAACTAGTCCACTCATCAATAACTACAAGAAAGCTGAATTTTTCCTCCTCTTGAAGATACTAGACATTATGCATTTGACTCGCTAGCACCACCATATGTCCATTTGTGTCGTACTCTTGTACATCAATGCAAGTAACCTAAGTACGCCAAAGTTCGTCATACCCATACAGCACAAAATATATGGTTTACAAAATATCACTTACAATATTTACTATGTGTATTGTAAAGTATTCAGCACACCATAACCTGCAAAAGATAGGCCATGATGTCCACCTTACTTCCAAGATCAACTAACATAATGGTAATTCAAACATTCAAGCTCAAACATAATCTTTATCGCAGATATACACAATCTGTGCCTAACAAATTGCCTTGACTAGGAGGTGTAGCTCAACAAAAACTTTTGGTAAGGGGTTCAAACTTCAGCCTTGTTGTACGTCTGTAGCCAACTATCGTGACAACCTAACGTACTACTAGATATCATGAATAGACTATTAAAAACTTTCTAATATTTTTTTATAGTATACTATAAATTGTATTCTCTCTTGCCATATGCATACGCACCGACATACAAAGCATTAATCTTGGGGTCTGTATGCACCATTGCTAGCTAGTATCCTCATCACTTGACTTGACATCACCACCACATTAACCCTATGCAGTACCTTTGTTGAGTCTTAAGTGTTTAATTATATATACAAAAAGGATGAATTTGAACATGTTCATCTCAACTCATGGTTAAACATATATATATATACACCCGTAACCATATGGGTAACCATACAATGATCTACACGGGTAACGGAGAGGTGTGTAATCTATAATGGATCATATACTAACAAATGGAGTTGGACTAGTGCCTGTTTTCTTGCTCTATATGCTTCCTATGACTACAAATGTGTTTGAAGTATTCCAAAGTTTGTCATACACCACATAGTATTTGGTTTGATTAAAAAACATATCCGATCTTGACCTAGTAGTTTTTTGAGATGCTTGTAGATACTTACTTGCAATTTACCTTCCTTTATTCAAAATTTGAATTCAGCTGCTTATTGAAAATACCGTAAAATACTCTAAGGTATGTATGATGGTTCTTTGCCTATAGTCTCCTGACAACTTAACTCAAAAATAAATGGAAGATAATCTTATTCAGCACACTGTGGGAACAGCTTCATCGAAACAATATAAAACGTACATCAGCATGAAATACTTTCAAAGGGGGCATGATTGAAGGATAGCTGACAAAATAACTCTCATCGTAGTGAGTGCAAGAAGACTCTCAGAAGTTCCACTTCCTGATTATGTACAAATATGATGGAGCTTTGATACACACGTTCTTGCAAGATAATATTAATGCTGTGAAGAAATGAGAGAACAGCGGTTACTTTAGCTAAAACAAACTTCCATTAGAATAGTCTTAAGTTGTGCAGGACATGTAACAACGATTCAAAAGAGAAAGTCAGTTCCAAAGTAAAAAAAGAAGGTGCAGAAAATAACTGTCCAGATTGTCGGCAAGAGACGTTGAAGGGAAATTATCGGGACCAGCCCAAGACATCCCCTTTTTCCCCTTCAACGAAGGGCTTCTATCCTCCTTCACTGACTGGCGCACAGATAACCATATGAATGCATGCTCCTCGTCCCAGACAGGTTGTTCAATGAACACGATATATATACACAAGACAATATATCGCTTTCCTTTTCTACCAAAAACTAAATAACTTGCAAAACACCTTCAAAATCTACGGAACTCGGAAGAATATATTAAATAGTAGATGAGACTATGAAAGCACTCCCACCTAAATTCCTAGTACTACGACACGAAGACTCAGCCACTGCGCTGTGACGATAAACCCTAATCGGAACAAGGAAATCTGAATAGTCGCAGTAGTAGTAATAATAATACTGATTCCTGCTTTGCTCTGTGTACTTCAGTCTCCCTACTTTCTTTCTAGATTAAAGTAAAGCAAATGCGTGCACGAGAGCCTGTCTCCTTTCTAATATTTGGCATCTACACAAAAAATTTCATTCATTCAACATACAGCGCAGAGCTGAAACGAGAAAAACTCAAAACCAAACAAGCAGCATGATGAATTCTTCCAGAAAGACTGACAAATTCCTTCCCCCTTCCATCCCCGTCCCCTTCGCCATCCCTTTCGCCATCGCCATCGCCATCCCCTTCGCCATCCTCACACCCTCCTCCTCTCACACTCGCACATTGTCTCCTCAGGCTCTTCACATTTTTTGAGCGCGCTCCATCTCCCTCCTCCCTCTCAAGGCACGGATGATAGGGAGCCTGCTACCGTTGGATCTCATCAACGGACGTTGAAAATTGGCCACGTTTCTAGGACGAATGAGATCAGTCCACGTGTCATAGTATGACACGTGGCGATCATCCAGGTGGTCGTGCTCGACATGTTCCGTGCCGTGAAGCACCCATTGCTTCCTCCTCGCCACGCTATGCCGCCGGAAGCGATCTGGAAGCGCCTCCTCCTCCTCAGGGCCATTTGTCAAAGTATGGCCTCTCCAACAAGCACTTAATGTTATACACCCACCCACTTGGATTCCAGCCACGTGTACAAGCTGCCACTTGTAGCCTTAAGCAATGGTGGATCCATGAAACGTGGCAGAGCCTGGATGATCGCGATAATATCGAGTGGTTCACCCATTGGCGCGCTCAAATTTAAACCGTGCCATACGGATTAAGATACTTTGTTTGGAATGTAAAGCCCACCGTGGGATGAGACGTGGCACAATCTTAGTTGTGGTTCTGGGTCCATGTCCAAGCTGGCATCAACGGACACCATGTCGGCACACAAGGAAGATGTGTCATGCTGGTTTTTCAAGCAACATGACACATCAACGGACACCATGTCGTCACGTAAGGAAGATGTGTCATGCTGGTTTTTCAAGCAACATAGGGGTGGCCCGTTATTAAACTAGTTGTTAATTATTCACCCAATTGAGGCCAAGCACACTCAACCTCAGCTTATAGGTGTAGTGTTTGAAGCTCTAATCTTAACGGATCCTTCACCTACTCCAAGCCGTGCTTTTCCTTTTGTGGAATGATTCTAATATAACATCTACCTTGGTTCATTGGTTAGGATTTTGTTATTTTTTGTACTCCTTTTCTTGGAAGTGTGGTTTTCCTTTTGTGGAATGATTGTGATATAACATCTGCCTTGGTTTATTTGGTTAGGAGTTTGTTATCTTTTGTACTCCTTTTACTCCGAGGTGTGGTTTTCCTTTTGTAGAATGATTGTGATATAACAACATCTACCTTAATTCATTGGTAGGAGTTTGTTATAATTGGTACTAAGATTGCATATATCTTATCTCGAGATAAGAATGTTTGTAAAGAATGTCCTAGATGCAATGTTTGAAAGAAGTGGCTTTCCCAATATCAATAGTGAGCTTTTACTTTATATTTGTTTGACAAAGCTTGATGATTTAGTTGTTTTTTACCTGCATGCACATCAACGATTAGACTTATACTTACACTTACAATTAGATTTATATTCACACTTGGACTTATACTTACTTACGCCACTTAGACTTATATTCACACACTTGACCTTATATACATAAACCCACACTAACAATTACACTTATACACTAGCACTTACACACTTATAAACTCATGCTAACACTTACGCTTACACTTATACACTAGCACTTACACACTTACATAAACTCATGCTAACACTTACGCTTACACTTATACACTAGCACTTACACACTTACATAAATCCACGCTAACACTTACACTTACTTGCACACCCACACTAACACTTACCCACTTACACTACTTACACTTATCATCTTACACTTCTACTTACACACTAACACTAACACGTACACACTTACACTTACACTTACTTGCACTTACACTTAGACTTATATTTACACACTCATACTTATACTTATTGACACTTACATTTACAATTACTTGCACACCCACATTAACACTTACCCACTTACACTTACACTTACCATCTTACACTTCTACTTACACACTAACACTAACACTTACACACTTACACTTACACTTATATTCACACACTCATACTTTACTTATTGACACTTACACTTAGACTTATACAAACACTAAAACTTATGCGTACTTACACTTACACACTTAAACTTATGCCTACTTACACTTACAATTACACTTACGCCTACTTACACCTACACTTAGACTTATATTCACACATTTAGACCTATATACATAAACCCGCACTAACACTTACACCTACTTACACACTTTAACTTATGCCTACTTACACTTTACGTACACTTACAGTTACACTTATTTGCACTTACACTTACACTTACTTACCCTTACACTTACACTTACTTACACTAACAATTACAATTATGTACACTTAGGCACTAATACTTATACACTTACACCTACACTTATGCCTACTTATACATACAATAACACTAGCAAACACTAGCAACCACACTTACTTACACTTACAATTACTTACATTTTAGGCACTAACACTTACACACTTACACTTACGCTTACCTTACAGTTACACTTATACTTATTTTCACACACTTAGACTTATGTTCACACACCCACACTTACCTTACACATTAACACTTACACTTACACAATAACACTTACACACTTACACTTATGCCTACTTATACTTACGCCTACTTAAACTTACACTTGCGCCTACTTACACTTATATTCACACACTTACACCTACACCCACACTTACACACCCCACCTAAATCCACACTTACACAAACTCGCTCTGAAGTTATTACTATAATTGTGCTAGAGAAAAAAACTCGCAAAACTCGCAGACCGTTTACTCGCAGGTTGTCCGAACTCTTGTTGTTGCAGCTTGGCAGGACACCGTACCATGTACAGATCAGATAGATCTAAAGTAGTGAATAAGTGTGAGGGAATTGGCACCCTATGTGTGTAAGTGCAACCCAATGATCACATTGTTATTTCTTTGTTAGAAGATTTGTGAGGCAGATTTAATGAATTCTTTTTGTTCACTTGTCAATAAGAAGTTCTTGCAACATTCAAAGTCAAATGAAATACCCAGTATGTATTTTGTATCAATTGAGAGGTTTATTGCTATTTGGTTGTTCGGATCCAATTTGAAGTAATGATTTGCTATTTGGTTGTTCGGATCCAATTTGAAGTAATGATTAATGGGAAAATGACCTATGTTAAAATACAACACTCACTATCTATTGTCATTGCTCATCATGCAACAATTGTTTTATTCATAAGTCTTCAATGTATCATGAATGTCATTCTCATTTCAAATCAAAACACAAAGTATACACTATGTACAATAGGACTTCAATGTATCGTGAATGTCCTTTTCATTTTGAATCAAATCACAAAGTATACACTATGTTATAGGGCTAACTTGTGTTTACGATGCCCAAAAGTTCTTTCTTTTTTAAACTCACATTTTTCCAACAATAGATTGAAAAAGAATTATTCAGTTTAATATGCTAGTTAATAACTTGATTGTTTTTGTATACATAGTGTCCTAACTTATCAATGTGTGTTTCTATTTAGGTTTTTTCTTCTTGGTCATAGTGAAATGTCGCCAATAGTCACAAAAAGTAATGTTTTCGAGTGCTTTAGGCTAGATGTGGACATACCAATCAAGTACAACAATATTGTATTGTGAAAGTTGACAAATTTTTGTGCAAATATGGTGGAGAGCTATCTACATACTGAATGTCTTTGCTTCTCTTCATAATAAGGATTTACAAGCATGTAAAAGTAATCTTTACTAAAAATAGACATAACTAGATATCAATTTCAACACATTTTCATCCTCTTGGTGTAACCCACTATTTTTTGCATCTTTTGGGTTCAAATCCAAAAGCCCTATTGGTTATGACTTTAGCATACTTCAAAACATACATAATATCACTAGCCTCTATTAGTGCACATTGTGTAGTTATGAATAGTAGCATCGTGGTTATCAACATATATTTGATCAACCGACAACCAATACTAACTTAATGTAGTATACAGATTACAAAATTTAACATCAAATAGAGTCTCAAAAAAACTCTTAGTGAAATTGTCAGATTCCACAAATACAACAGAAGTCTAATGCTACAATTCCATTGACAACCGAATACATCTCTATATAAACTAATCGACCAGGATTAAGACAAAGGTATGTTCTCTAATTCAAAACAATATGTTCCCACATTCAGATCCATGAACTGTCAAAGCATTGCTCAAACCAACAATCATAGTTATCAGTGAACAATAACATGGACATTCTAGATGGAGTTCTACGATAAAAATCAGTTTACTCTTCGAAACAGGTATTGTGACTTGTTGTAGAGTTGAAGACTCGGAACTTAATCTCATTCGATATGACCAACAAATGAAATTAGATTCTGCTCACACTAGGTTTATCCATCTGATAGTTCACAATAGTAACATATGACTGTAAGAAATTACACCATCGACAATGCGTTAATGTTCATTCTTAGCAGCGGGCATTGTTTGGTTCTTTAGCAATCCAATCTTATACGACAATTTAGAAGGGATCAAAAGGGCAATCCACCGATTCCTCTACTATGTACGATAGAACACTAAAAGCTCAGAGTTACATACACTCTCAACGATAGAACAAGGAAGATGCAAACTCTCAATCCTTAATTATAATGAAAATCAGATACATATTGGACATACCAGACCCTAGGAGCTTGTTTAAGGCCATAAAGTGCCTTCTGCAATTTACATACCATATGCTCTTGACCTTGAAGGAGAATATCTTCTTGTATATATCCATGAAGGAATGTTGTCTGGATGTCCATCTGATGAATGTCCAGATCTTCTACAGCAGCTATAGCCAGCAAACTTCGAATAGATTGATGTTTTACCACTAGACTGAAGATGTCATTGTAATCTATTCCACATACTTGCTCATATCCTTTAACCACTAATTGAGCTTTCCATTTGGATATTGATCCATCTGGCTTGAGCTTTAGTTTGAAGATCCACTTAGTGTCAATGAGTTTCGTACCTGTAGGAGGACTAACAAGACTCTAGGTCTTGTTCTTCATCAATGAGTTGTACTCAACTTCCATGGCAAATTTTCATTTGTCTGCATCTAATATTGATAATGCTTTTGCAACAATGGCATGTTCATCATGACTGATGACGAAACGATCAGGTTGTTGTCGTTGTCATGTAGATCTTTGAACTGCAGGTTCTTGAGCAGATGTCTCTCCTGGGTGAATGACTGGGATGTCTTCAGTTTGTGGTTGAACAACCATAGGTGTGGGCTTATCGACAGTAAATGGAATTGTTGGAACAAACTCTTGCATTGCTGATTTTGCTTAAAATCATAAAATTTGTCTTCAATGTAGACAACATCTCGGCTAACTGATATCTGACCTGCTTCATCATCATAAATGCAGTATGTTTTATGTGATGTTGAATAGCCAATAAAAATATACTTACAGCTGACTGGGTCTAGCTTTTTCCTCAGATCAAATGGGTATTTGTGCATAATAGAGACATCTAAACTTACGTAGGTGTTTAAGGCTTGGTTTGTAACCGTGAAATAGTAGGCTTCAAATGGAGTTTTGGAGTCGACTATCTTTGTGCTGGAATAAGTTTGCAGATCGGCCCAAAATTTCTTGGGTAACTGAGCATTGGACGTCATGGTTCATGCAGATTCCAACAGTGTTCGATTCTTTTGTTCAGCTACATCGTTCTGTTGTGGAGTGTAGCTGGTAGTAAACTGATGGTGCACGCCACATGAAGATAAGTAGTCTGCCATTTCATCAAACAAGGATATTCTCTCCCTGAATCAGACCGTAGGGTCTTGATCTTCTGACTAGTTTGAGTCTCAGCAAACTGTTTATATTCTATGAAACGGTTGAATGCTTCAGACTTGTTCTTAATGAGCATAGTTTTGGTATATCGAGAGAAGTCATCAATAAAGATGATGAAATACAAAGCATTACCCAAAGAGGGCACACTCATGGGACCACATAAATCATGGTTCCCTCTTTAGACCCCTCAAAGTACTTTGATATAATAGGCCAACAAGGGCCAAAGTAGAATATAAGATCAAACAAGGGCTGATTGGAGTTAAACATAGTTAAGTCGAGTTGAAGGATGGGCTTTGTCTATAAGTAGACAATGGACACCAATTTCAAGATCTTTTGGCTCATTTGCATTTATGGGCTTTGTCTATAAGTAGGCAATGGACACCAATTTCAAGATCTTTTGGCTCATTTGCATTTGAGTAAAATTGGAGTTCTATCGTGAATGAGAGCCAATGGAATCTTCTATTCCTAGGTATCATATGCACAATCCACATAAATACATGCCCTCTTTGAGGTCTAATCGATTATTACAATGATCTATCGACTCAATACTAATGTGATTTCATGGAGGTTCTTGTGTATCATGTTTCTAGTTGCTATATCAATATGAATGTCGTGGCTCACTGAATTAGATTATTAGATATTTAACGTAGTATTTTAGATGTTGTTCCCCAGATAGAGAAATGCGGAGATATTATAATCATGAAACTTACTATTCTGTGTAAAAGGTAAATAAACTGGTTATCAAATGATATTTGATACAGGCGTCCAATACAGCCTTTTATGTTTCAAATAACAATTTTCCCATTTGCTAATAGTTCTTTGATACTACTTCTCTCCCGTACATTAGCCATGTATGATGAGTGATTAAACAATCCACTTCACACACATCATGATTAATAATTTGGAGGTTTCCCAATATGAAAGTTGCAGCCATGACTCGACAGTTAAGCAACCTACAAAATGACTCAGAGAATCACACATCTCCTCTCATTCTATCTCGCACAATCTGACAAAATTCATAGTGATAATAGTATAATTTAATCACATGTATGCTTCAGCATGGTTTGGACTCGAACAGTCTCAAATTATTATCAATTGACTTTGTATAACATTCATCATTAGTTGGTGCAGAGTTTACAAACAATGTAATCTCTGGAAAAATAATTAACAACATATATACTCATTCATTCATAGAGCAAGCATCAACAATTCACTCCACAATATAAGCCCAAGAGTATCTGCTCATCAAATTATTCTTATAGAAAATTGTGAATTACATGGGCATTTTATAGTCTCGTGACTGTAACTGTCATAACTGTAATTATCGGATTCGATTTATTTTTTGACCTTGGATCGATAGTGAAAATCCGATCCAGTGGAAATCCGATACATACAAAATCCGATCCAGTAAAAATCCAATCCGGATCGATTCTACACTTGAACTCTAAAATACTAAAATATTATAAAACTATAGAAAATCAGCTGTATAAAACTAAAAGTTTAAAAGAATAAAAATCAAAAAGCTATCATGTGACTAAAACAAGTTGTCACATGTCCTCGCCCTCAGCTTCATCAGGTCCCTCTAATGACAATTCCGACAAATAGGTTTGGCCAGCCAGCATTGATAGGTACTTTTCTTCAGAATAAGCAAGATTTCTCCAATGCTTACAACATCGTTTGTGCATCTTGTACATAAATTCATATTCAATGTTAAAAAAGAGGCTCCAATTTCTTGTATCACACCTATCTTGGACAATAAGCTCTGCATACATTCTAGCTTTTCGAGACCCTAACACCTTCAGTTTATGCGTAAACAAAGTTCCCTATTGTAGTTGTTCCAATTGTAATCTTCTGATTGGCTTCCCCCCCTTTTTTTTAGGTAAATGCAGAGTTGTGATTTCTGTAGATAATCCATCCTAGCATATACTAGTTGGATACTCAAAAAGGTTTTGGCCACAAACCCTGCTAGATCAAGTGAGTAATAAGTCATCCACAATGTGTGTGTTGGATATTTCTCCCGTTTGTTTATACATTATGTCATCTCTTTAGGAGATTTAACATATTTATCTTCCCATTTTATATACAATGTCCACATTTCCGGATAATAGAAGTCTATCAACTGGTCGATTCTAGGCTTCTTCAACATGGATTGAATATCTATAATCTACTCATTCTGTGTACTTGTAAACCAGATAAATTCTTTAAATTGAACATTTGATGCTGATATAAACATGAATTCCTTAGATTTCAGATATTCCAAGGCATATAAAGAAGAACAGTCTATTAATATTTCTGATAGCCCGGGCCTTTCAATTATAAACAAGCCCTGCAGGATAGCCCATGATAGGCATTCTTTTTCTTCAATATTTAGAGTTGTCCAAAATATCATAATTTATTCGGCCCCCCAAACATCATTCCATTCCTTATTACAATAGCCTTTTAGACCCGGAAGAAATGCGTATTCAATCATTGACAACTGCTCAACATTTCGGAATTGAGACATGTAACTAAATAACTCAGCATGCATGGTAGTAAGCCAGTTGTTTGCATTTGAACTCGACAATGCTTATGCTATTGAGGTAGGTTCATCATAATTGATGAATGCCTGAGGGATATAACGATCAGGCTCATTTGTGGTGGAGGGCGGGGCCAGTTTTAATCCCATAAGTAATTTTGCAAGGGAGCTGGGAGGGGATATATAAAGAAACCCACCCAATTCCTTGCATGTGTGTGCTTGTGAGCCTGGTGCCGGCTACCAGGTGCCACCCCGCTCCCGGGACTCCTTGCCAGGCGCCACCCCGCTGACCGCAGCCCGGCGCCACCCTGCTGCCTGGGATCGCGCCCCGGGCGCTGCCCACCAAAATTCGCCCACGCCCTAATTTTGACCGGGCACCCGAGCACGGCCACGCGTCATGCGGTGCGGGGCACTGGGGCCAAACCCCTCCCACGCCCGTTCTCTAAAGCCCCAACCGGGGGAGGGGGCAGGGGGGGGGGAGGCTAGGGCCTATCTTGTTTTAAGGGAGGCTTTAGCTTCTTCTTCTTCTTCTTCTTCTTCTTCCATCTCTGTCCTTCCCTTGCCTTCTACTGCGTATTGGGCAGGCTGCCGCTCTCTACCAGGAACGCTGTTTTGACTAAACGCGCATCGGCGTTGGGATCCACCCCTTTGAATTGCTGCAGCGCTGCCGCAGAAAAATTGTTTTCTTCTGTAGACACTGTTCTGATTATTCCGTCGGGGTTTGTTTGTGTGCCTGCACATTTGCCCCTTGTTTTAATCCTGCCTAATTCTTGCTGCTGATGCTGAAGAACAATGCTGAGCATCTTTAGATTGTGCTGCATCAAGTGAAGGATGGTGGTGCCATGGTGAGGAGCGATCTGTTTTCAAAGAGCAGCTGAACATGTGTCTGCCTAGGGTATGCTTTCGCAAGGTATGCGTCTTTTCAAACCCTAACATGCAATTACCTACTCAAACCTTATGAGACATGCGAATTGTATTTACGGAGAAGCTTTTTTTTATGGCTTCTCAGTTGGATTCCATGTTAGTTTTTCTCAGCCTTGACACTGTCTGCCGATTTGCGATCCAGATGGGTAAGGGTGGCCATTCCAACCCTCCCAATCAAGCTTCTGCAGATACTGGAAAAGGAAAAAACCAATCTAATCGTGTAGCCCATGGCTACTCTTTAGTAAAAGGTGCAGCCAATCATCCATTGGAGGATTTTCACGTTGCTGAATACCGTTCTGTAGGGAATCATGAGCTAGGGTTGTTTGCAATCTTCGATGGCCATCTTGGCGACAGCGTGCCGGCCTATCTTCAAAACCATCTTTTCAACAACATTTTAAATGAGGTTAAATATCGCCTTTTCCTGCACACACAAAAATCTTTACTGATATTTGTGATGCATGTGTATTTCAAGGGTTTGCCTTGAAATTAGGGTGCGATTGTATCTAAGACGTGATTACGGTTGCAGCCAGGATTTTTTAAAGACCCAGTGAACGCAATAAAAAAGGCGTACAGCAGCACAGATCAGATGATTTTGGATAAAGCTGCTGTGCTGGGGCCTGGTGGATCAACCGCGGTTACTGCGATTCTCATTGACGTGAAGCACCTCTTGGTGGCTAACATTGGAGACTCGAGGGCTGTGCTAAGCAGAGCTGGGACAGCAGTGCAGCTATCAGTCGATCATGAACCGGGCAAGCCATCAGAACGAGCCAGTATTCAGAATAAGGGAGGCTTTGTCTTGAATATGCCAGGTGATTCGATTTGCTAAATCGTCTGCCCGTTTTTTGAGCCTTTTATGAATATGTATGGAGCTTTGTATGAGTTATGTTGCTTAGTTATAAAGAAAATAAAGTCTGTTCGTGAAGAACAATGTACTAATCTGTTGTGTCCTTTGTGCTTGATCTAAAGGAGATGTTCCTCGAGTGGATGGGCAGCTTGCTGTAGCACGAGCCTTTGGAGATAAGAACTTGAAGGAACATTTGAGTGCAGATCCAGATATTAAGGTGGAACCTATTGATTTATCAACCGAGTTTCTTATTCTTGCCAGTGATGGCCTGTGGAAGGTTTGTTTTTTATGCTGGCCCATCTTAGTTTTTGAGTTAACAAAGTCAGTCGCTGGAGCTTTTCATTTGTAGAAACCTTACTTGTTAAAGGATTTTTGCTTCGTGATTGAAAAGCCTGTATGCATGTGCTATATTTTATTATATATCCATGATGAGATAGATATTTTATGGGAGAGTTGTGTTTGAAACATGCTTGCTTCCCTACAATTGAAGGTGGTCCAAAATCAGGAGGCTGTGGACTTGGTTAGGAAGATTCGTGATCCCAAAGCTGCAGCCAAACGCCTGACTGATGAAGCTCTTACTCGGAAAAGCAAAGATGATATTTCTTGCATCGTCGTCCGTTTCCGATAAACAGAGGATGATGAGTTTTGTCCTTTTAATTTTTATGAAAGGCACGTATTGTTGACCTAACTTTGCTTTGAAAGTTTTGCTCAGTTTGACTGTCTGCAATCGGTTTGTGTACATAACACTAAGACTGCCCGTGATGAAGTTTTGTGGGTTGTTTGCATTGGAGACGTGCCAATTCATTTTCATTTACTTCACGAGTCAAATATCAAGATGAGTATTTCTATTTGAAATTAGGTTCTTGAGTCCAAACAACCTAAAGCATGTAAGTTGGAGGAACTCTTTGCACTGCAGGTTTGAGGAGTATTCTTTCTGATTGCTGCAGACTAATGTACAAAATTGATGACCATAAAGAAATCCAGATGAAATATGTGCCCATTTTACATTTGCATATGGCTGTATGAATGTGAAATTCTTTCGAAGTTTTTATGAAGGGGATCCACTCCCTGGCAGTTTGCTGTAGGAGGGAGACAATTACTTTCTTATTAGCATTTTCAAACAGGTGAAGTCGCAACGCTTTAGACTCCCAAGTCATTTCATCATGTGAAGGAGATGGCTTTTTAAGGAGAACCCTATTGTTGACAACTCTGCTATATCTATTTGACATGATTTGTAGGTTGGTAGCTTCCCACTTGCCCTTTTGTATAGCAAAGGTTAGTGCAAGTGTGGGATGCCATGTGCTTTTGAGTTGTTTTGTAGCTGGACATCATTTGGTAATGATAGGTATAGGCCTACAGTGTTATGCTTTTCAGTTCAATGCTGTATTTAGCAGTTCTGTTTGCAAGAGCAAAAGTATTTGATTTGATGAAGCTGGGCAATCATCCGTAAATGAGATGAATTGCGTAATAAATTCTGTGCTCATGTTTTAGCTTGATGAATCATAATTTGCAAGCATAATATGATTTCTAGAGACTGTTATGGTCATCATTTCTTTTATTTTGTTACACATAGTAGATGCTATGCAAAACAACTATCAAGAATGTTGAACAAACACTTAGGAGATGAAAATCTATAATATAGATTGTAAGTAAGCTGGTAGCTACAGTGAAATTTTTGGAGGCAGCTACAACATCACAACGTGAGATAATGCTATGCAATTTGTTAGAAACTGTAGTTTTGTAAGGGGTTATTTTAACTTTTCTCGTTGATGTGGCATGTACAATCTTTGAAATAGGAGTTAATTTCGCCTATTTGACATGGGCCCTATTTCTGTTGGCGTCTAAGCAGCAGCCGTTCAGTCACTGATTTTCATTCAGCTAGGTGCTTTTCCATTCAGATATGTAACTGGCTGATTAAGTATAGTTATGTTTAGTGTTTCGAAAGAGGTACTTCATGTTTTTGTTCTGCTTTGGCTAGGAAGCACTGTTGGTTCCACACAAGAGTTGTTAATATTAGACTTTAGCCTAAAAAACTTGTTTTCAGTAGGTTTTCATCACGGGCTGCTGCAGAATCCGGAAAATGAATATCTCGGAGCCTCGTGCTCCAATTTTGGGAAGGCCTAGTACATAGAATGATATGTGGTACCTATTGTGCATAATGAAAGCTAGTGCTATTGAATACCGTTGCAATATAAAAAGGATTTGTATGATTTGAAAACTTGCAAGGCAAGAAGGTTGGTTTTGTTTTTTAACGTGTTGCTGTTTTATTAAGGACTTTTTCTAATGTATCATGGATTCCTGATTTTTGTAATAAGACTGAACAAGGCCTTACTCTCAAATCTCCTTAGAAGGTTTATTTTGAGGTTGGATGCTATATTATAGTTCTGTTTTTGAGCTGAATCTGGTCATAATCAATTGGAGTTGGGGTAAGTTTGAAGTGTCATTATGTTTTGACACTATGAAGCTGTGTTGTAATATGTAGTTAAAGACTATAATATTATGAGACTAAAAGACTGTGAGTGTTGAGTATCAAGTATCGATTGTAGCTTTGGAACTTGTGTGCTCGAGAGAATGTTTTGGTATGACATGTGAGTGTGCCAGTCAAGAGAAGCTCGAGATTGGTGTTACACGATTCATTATTCTTAACATTGGATAGGGACTAGCCTCTAAGATAGACTTCAATCAAGATTTGTAATCAACTCTTGACTTGTATCAGTCTCTTTCTTGTGAGTGCTGTATGCTCAGCTTGCAAGTAAATTGTATATTTATAAAAGCAACATGTATGATTAGGTGTGGAATGCAACCTTGACCGTTTTGTATCAGCCTTAATTTGTCTTTGTTTGCTCCCCTTTGATGGCAATTGCATTTTAATTTCGTTTGTGTTTATTAGTAGCTTTGTTTTGTTATTACAGTGGTGTTGCAGCACTTTCTTCTGTTGAGTGGTTATTTGGTTTTGATGCACAAACAATGATCGAAGTCTCAACATAAATTTTTTCACCTGATATGCATTCTTGTTGAAACCTTGATTGTTCCCTCTACTTCTTCCTTGCATCCTTTGTGCAAATTGCTTGATCTGCATTGGGGGATATTACATGCCCAGATTTCTCATAAAGGAAACATCCAATCTGCCCTTGACTTTCCACGGCTACCGATTTACATTGGTCTTTCCTCAGCCTCTCTCCCTAAATGAGTCATCCTTGTCGCTAATACCTGATCCACAATTCTAAGCCGTTCAAGGTAATTCTTACCATATCCATGTGATTGACGAATTCCCAACTTCTGGCAATTGGTCTTGAACTTCCTTGATCTAGGTAAGGTATTCGGTCATGGACTCACTATGCAACATTTTCATTGCATGAAATTTCTGCTTCAAACATAGAGGCCTTGTGGATGATGTCGCCTTGAATATGCTCCGAAGTGTACTCCTAGCTGAAGTCGTCAATGAGCTCACATGAGAAATCAAATTGTTATCAATTACGAAATAACTCCAGAGATGCATACACTTTGACATAATATTGAACACAATAAAGGATAGATTGATTCAACATAAAATTAGATGATGAGGAACACAAGACAATTGTAGATAGAAACCGCGTACTCTAAGCTATTTCTGAGTAATTGATAACTCAGTCTGAATTGCACTTATGCTGATAAGCAATAAGCGCTAATAGCAAAATTCTAGGTGAACTCTAAAGAACTAAACTAGAATGCTCAAGAGTGTTCAAGCTTGAAAGCTTGAGAGAGTTACTACAATACTTGATTCAATAACCTAAATGATTGTTTGAATTGTAATAGAAGTATGATCAGCTATTTATACTAAGTAGAATGCAACACGTCTAGTAGTAGGACAACTAATTAGGTCATAGATCATAATGGCCAGTTGGCCATAGTGAGTTGACATCCATCCAATTAGTACTTCCTGGAAATTTACTTGCTAAACGATTAGGGCAAGCATGTAACTTCATTTCAAGTGGAACAATAAACTGTCTTTTATTTAATAAGATTCGTCGATAAAGATTATCAGATGATGTTCGATATGTTGGAGCCACCTGTGAGTGATTCCTGAGTATTCATGCAGATTGTGTAAAAACACGAAGGAAATTGCAGAACTGGATAATAAGTGAATGAAGATTAAAGATCGATTGTTCAGTCAGTAGGAGAATTATCTAATACTCCCCCTTAATCTAAATCCATGAATGCTTTGACCTTCAAACTTAGTTTTGCACAAAATTTTCTATGTGCATCCAAGGTTAATGCTCTAGTAAAGATATCTGCCATCATATCTTGCGTTCGACAATACTGCAAGTCAACCTCTTTGTCGGGAACCTTGCTTCTGACATAGTGATACTAAAGCAATGGCGCTTTGATTATCACAAAATAGAATTGTCGGAGCATATTTAGACTGATATGTGAACGTAAGTTTCTCAACCATATTGCTTCCTTTGTAGTTTGAGAGGCTACGATATACTTTAATTCAGTGGAAGATAGAGTTATCGAAGTTTGCATGTGATTGTTCCATGAAATAGGATCATTGTTGAGGAAGAATGTAAATCAGGAAGTGTACTTACGAGTGTCTACATCTCTTGTCCAACTTGCATCTTAATAAACACTGAGAAAATTGAGTTTGTCGTTGTCGACTGTTTCATAACAAATGCAAAAGTCCATAGTAGCCCAAAGACATCTCTGACTATAATAAGAGCCTTCCAATGTGTTACACCATGATTGGTCATAAACTGACTTAAGGAACTCACTACAAAAGCTATGTTTGGTTTGGTATAGATAATCGCGTACATAAGAGATCCCATTATTGAATGATAAGGAGGTTCACGCATCTGCTCTTTCTATTCGATTGTTTGGGGACATTGGTCCTTCGACATCTTGAGTCCTAGATCCATTGGTGGGAGAGCTAATTTGCAATTCATCAAATTATATCTGATTAGGACATTTTGAATGTATTAATGTAAATCAACTTCTGCTTTCTATCTCTTTGGAGTTGAATACCTAGATAGTAATGAGCTTCAATAAGAGATGAATACCCTTTATCCATAGCTTCTTTCTATCGGGCTGTCTAAGTGCCTCTTCAACAGTCGTCTACTCTTGAACAAGATAGGCTGCAGACTCGTCAATATACCTGATAGGTGGTCTGTTGACTCTTGTCAATCTTCTGGGTAATGTTCAAAATTGATAATCTTCATCATGCTGTAGTTGTTGAACTGCAACATCATCATCTTTTGATTCACTATTGATAAGCTGTTCGTCAGGAGTAGACGAGCTTGGACCTTCAATAGGAATAGTCGACTTTGGAACTTGAAAGTTCGATGTTTCGGAAGAGTCCGGGAGTTCGACTATATGAGCTATGCCTTCACCTTTGAGGTTGATAAACTGATCTTTGATGAAGATGACATCCCGGCTAGTGAATATCTTCAAATCGACAGGATCATACAACTTATAAGCTTGATCTAAAGTAGTGTCACTGATGAAAATACTCTGGAAGTCGAGTTTCTTCTTGAGATTATGCAGAATTTGCGCATAAGCGATATATCCAAAAACTCGTAAGTTCGATAAAAAAAGTTTGGAGCCTGTCCAAATTTCATAAGGCGTTTTTTTTTATAGACCTTTAGTAGGATATCGGTTCTGAATATAAGTTGCAGTTGAAACTGCTTTAGCCCAGAAGGACTCCAGAAGTGTCGCATGTGCTAGCATGCACTTTGCCGATTCGACTAAGGTTCCGTTCTTTCTCTCAACAAGACCATTCGATTGAGGCGAATAGGAGGTAATGTATTGTTGCTCAATGTCGTTGCTAAGGCAATACTCCTTGAATTCGGTAGAGATATATTCTCCCCCGTTGTTGGACCTCAGTGCTTTAATTCTTTTACCAGTTTGATTTTTTACATGCTCTTTGAATTGTCGAAACTTGTTGAAAGCCTCCGATTTCTGCTTAATGAAATAAACAGCTGTTCTTCTCGAATATTCATCAATAAAGGTAATAAAATACTTTGCATCAAGCAACGATGGAGTTTGCATTGGACCACATATATCTGAATGAACATGTCTAAAAAATCTTTTGCTGCATGCATATGACTTGATCTAAAGGGAATCCTAGTATGCTTTCTAAGGATGCATCTATGACAGACAGGGAGGTCGACTTTGTCGGATGGATAGTCGAGATCAAGTGCTAGGGATTGCTTAGACATGTATGAAACAAATGTATGATTCAAGTGTCCTAAACGATGATGCTATGGTAATGCTTTTTTTTGACAAGAACAGAGGTTTTCAAGGCTTGACTAGTATTAAAAAAACAATGTGCCAATCTATATAAGCATCCATGCCTCTTGCCGAGTGCAAGCTTCAAGCCATTGCACTCACTGTTGATATTAATCAGAGTGCAATTTTTGTCTCTCTACTGTATTGTTCATTTGCGCAATTCTGTATGAATCATTCTTCTTGAATATTTCTGCTGCTAACTGTTGCGTTTCCGTTCCTACACGCCTATGCTCAAAGCTTTGAGCTTCCGCTGCCGGTCATCCTCACGTTTTACGACAAGTGCACCAAACAAAGTCAAAGAAATTTCTCATAGTGTGTGGGAATTGGTCATGTAAAGCCTGATATAGGTAGTTGTTCGCTTATCATTCATTTTTCACTTAGGCAATTGGATTGGATAGTAGTAATTCAATGCCACTAAATATTCTCCAAAGGCCTTTTTCAGTAATTAAAAGCATCATCTTGACTTGTCGGTTGTGAAAATCTTCACCTTCAAACCTGTCTATATGGAACAAAAATGGATTTTTTAAGTAACCGTTTTAATGCATTGCTTTGGAAGTAGCTCTCTTGTTCTAAAGAAAACTTAGGCTAGTGAGTAGAGTATGTGATATTCTCTAAAGATTTGAAGTACATTCGCTTAAGAGCCTAACAAACATTTTCAATACTATTTTTTTCATTTTCTAATGTGAAATAAATCTGAGCTTAACAAAAACAGGTGAGTAATTTGGACAATGCTACACAACATAGCCACCTAACCTGAATAAACATGGTTAAAAAGTGAAAATAATTTGAAAAAAAAAGAAGTTGGCAAGGCAATAGTAATTATTTTACTCAAGTAGACATAGGACCATAACAGGTATTATTGAACTTTTTTAAAAGGCCTCAACTTTACTTTCTATCATACACATAATTTACATAGTGCAACAAAAGCTTGGAATGGACTTGTGTGAGGAGACTTGATAGTACTATTTGTCAAGTCATAAAACATGAATCTATTGAAATACTAAATCAAAAGAGACTAGAATATGTCAAGTCAAAAAGCTAGTTATAGACCAAATATTGTGTGGATATTGAAGAATGAATTTTTTTTAATAAATGAAATGAAATTATATGTGATGAAAATCGATTGATTTCATGGCTAATGCACATGGTTAGTCAAGCTTGAATAACATTCAACCCAATAGAAACAAATTTCAATGTCTAGAAAACAAAATGAAATTATACGTGATGAAGATTGCATTGATTTTATGGATTATGCATACAATTAGTGAAGCTTGGGTAATAGTCAACCCAAAGATATACAAGATATCTACTTTGAATGCACACAAAATCAACTCAAGTTTTATGGATGTTTAATAGTTTCACTTTATTGGACTTGTAAAAGGGTATTAAAAGGACAAACAACCAACTATATAATGGTCATTATAAAATCTTGAATTTTTTTATACACTAGTGAGTTATCAAGTAGCCCAATTGAAAAGAATTTTGAAAAGACAACCAACCAAATAATCATCTAAGGTTCACTAAAACATCTCACATGCTTACAAAAACTAGTAAATTATCATTATCCTTTTAAGACCACTTGTATATGAAACTAATTTTTGTTCTAGATTCAGTATAACACCCAAAAAAACTAGTTGTGTAAGTAGAACTCAAACTTCACAATATAAAATATAGTGAAATCTATATTCATCTAAAGGAAAAGAAGAAAGTTAGTAAATAAATGTAGTCTGAATATTTCTTTATATAAGACCTATGAAAATACCCTTTACATATAGATACAAAATATGTGAAATGTGTTGTGGTCCCTTGTAACGGAATGATATATTTTGATTGTGATCTTATAAAGAATGAACTTCACTTTTCACATGTCTTGAAAAAAGGAGAAAGGCATTGCCATTCCATTAGTGAGTTGCTCTTATAATTATGAATTTGGTATCAACTAATTAGATCAAGTTTTGCTAGTAATAAGCAAATTTGTATCTCCACAACAATGCCAAGTAATGTGTAAAAGTAACAAACACATCAATATGAAATCTAATTGACACACACATATTGTAGGGTGAGATTTTATTGATCGTTCAAAATTATAGTTTAGTGTAAATGTCTACTTTAGTCATACTTATAATTTTGTAACTTTGAGTAAAGCTGAAACAATGTTCGACTTTTTACTCATGATATGGACAAAATTAGAGTCACCTAACTTGGCAATGACTACTTGTTGTGACATAAATAACAACTGAGAGTATGTGTAGACACCTGTAGTTCCCACAATAATATCCATGTTCTAACACGGTTGTTGTTGTAGATGGATGCAGGTGAGCATATTCTCCTCAACTCGGAGCTTTTGTTGGTTGTTAGGTTTGGTCAATATGATATGTTTGATTGTGATGACTCTATACGAATTTGATTTACTTTAATATTCATATGTTTGGTATTGTGGTGATAATGTGCAGCTTTGTTTAGATTTGTTAGGTTCAAAAACACACACACCACTCATGTGTTGGAGAGGATTCCCCTCAAAAATCCAACCATACTTGGCTAGATTTGCCTTGTAACATTTCACCAACAGTATTGGGTCTTTAGTGTTTCAAAGTTACTATTGACATTACTATCTTACATGGGTTTGTACTTTGTCTTTCATTATCGTATCCCTTACTACACTATTGTGTGTATTGGACAAGGTAATTTCATTGACAAGTTTCAAATATGTGATTTTCTAACCATACAGCCTCCTACATTATGGTTGTATGCCTTGAGAAATGCTTCTCAGGCAGTTATGTCACTGCTAGACTGGGGTAAAGTTCGGCTAGTATTATGAACTAGTTCGGAATTTGGCTGGGAAAAACTATTATTATATCTTGAGTGTTTATCTCGGTTCTACAATGCTATTGAAAAATCTTAATACATGTTTGATGGCATCATCTTTGAGAAAACATGGTTGTCTTTTGACTATGATGACACGACACTATACGAATTTGATTGACTATAAGATTTGTATGTGTTGTATTGTGGCAATTATGTTCAGTTTTGTTTAGATTTGTTAGGTACACACACACACACACACACACACACACACACACACACACACACACACACACACACACACACACACACACACACACACACACACACACACCACTCTTGTGCTGGAGAAGATTCCTCTTAAATATCCAACCATACTTGGCTAGATTGGCCTAGTAACATTTCACCATCAATACTGGTTTGTCAATGTGTCAAATTTACACAGGACATTACTATCCTACACTGGTATGCACTTTATCTTTTATTGTTTTGTCCCTTACTACATGAGGCATTGTAATCGGTATTGGACAAATTAAGGTCATTGACAAGTTTCAATTACTTGGTTTTATAACCATACGACTTGCTTACATTATGATTATACGACTTTTCCTTCTCATGCAGTTATGTTACTTCTAGACTGGTGTAAAATTTGGCATGTATTGCGGACTAGTTCAAAAGTAGGCTTGGATAAACTATTTTCATGTCCTGATTGTTTATCTCAATTCTAGGATGCTGTTTAGAAATCTCAAGATATACTTGACATTATGTTCTTGAGAAAATGTAAGTATTTGTTGACATTCCTGAATGGAAATACGGACTCCTTTCTTAAAAGTGCTTAGATGTGCATCATTCTTTGAAAGTCACCACAAATAAAGACAATCCACCAAGCAATAGTAGTAGCATTGCTAGTTTGACAAACATCACAAGCAACGATGTTCTATTTAAACGTTTGCCTAGAAATTTTCTTCTACAACTAGTGGTGGTGAAAATAAAAACAGATACATTTTTGCTTTCCTCTCTTTGCTCACGGCAGTAGGAGTATTCGAGATGGTGCAGCTGGGATTTTTTATGGTGGGTCACACTCATGAAGATGTGGACGACATGTTTGGAAATTTTTCTGTGTAAGAACAAAATGTGTTTTCACATTGCCACATTTAATGGAGTGCTTTCAAAATTGCACAAAAAAACATCCAGTGCCTTATTTGGTGCAAGAAGTGTTAAAATTGAAAAACAATCCATATTGATTTCTTGGCTTGCTACAAATGTTGTACCATGCAATTACGTAGCTCATTAATGCAAAATGCCAAGTTTGGCCTACATAGAATTCGAGCTACATGGTTATGTATTGTCTAGTTTTATAAATGCAACTTGCATATAGTTTGTAGACATAGAATTAGCATGATTATGCTTGTAGAAACTCGTGGCAACTCACATGCATTAATTGTAAGTGATCCATAGTGACATGCAAGGCATGCACAAAGTTTATTGGACACATGCATGATGATTTGGACATTTCTAGTTAGAACTAGTACACTTGTAAAAAGCTGGTAGAATTTCATGCATGACAAGTGACAAATGTCACATAGACTCTAGATGTCATTTTAGATGTCATTTTGGAATGGATAGATATGGTTCTACCTCGAGCTACCTCAATCTCCATAAATATGTGTAGCTCTCCACACAATCAATGATGAAGAACCAAAGTTTTGTAGCTATCTCATGCCATTTTGGATCTAAACAAATATTGCTTGTTATCTCTCTAGCTCTCTCTCTCTCTCTCTCTAACTCGTGTTGAGGCTAATGAATATACATTGAAATCTTGTATTTTTTCATTCTTTGATCATTGCTATTATATTCTGTTGATTAGCATGCTAGATTGTGGATTAGCCATTTCTTCTGAACTAGATTTTGTTGATCAATCTAGAATCAGGTTATAGTGCCAATCACAAAGCTTAATTAAGATCAGTCACTCTTGTGGACATTCCCCACACGTGTGAATTCTGGAAATTTTGTCATGGTATCAAAGCCACATTAAGCTTTGCATGCTAACAACTCTGATTGTACAAAAAACTGAGAGCTAAATTGAGCAAAAAAGCAGTTTTGCACTTTTTCTAACCTTTCTCTGAAGTGTATTTGGATCAAATCGGACTGAACTGAATTTTTAGACCTGAATTGAGGAAGTATGGAATTCTGGAATTCCGCACGTGTGAAAATCAGAGTTTTTCAGTCCTTTGTACTCCTTACTTATAGATCCAAAGATAGCAGTGTTATAGCTTGAAAGCATTTGATCTGTACTTTTCATAGAAATTGAAACCAAATCAATCTGATGTGTCTAGCAAGAGTTATAAGCTCTTAAAGAGGATAGGTCCAAAATCTGAGTGACAACATTTTGATTTGATTCAATTATACTTTGTTCTGAATCCATTGTTTTGAGTATCCAACACAAGAAACTGTAGATCAAGACTGAGTTTGAAGTATTTGAACACCCTTTGAGCCTTCTGAGTGTCAATAGTGTTTTCTTTTGGATCATTTCACACGTGCCAAAAGTAGGATTCAAACCAGCCAAAGTGTCACAAACCACTTTTTGTGTCTGATCTATATAACTTGTCTTGTTGAATATTTGAGATTCATCTCATATATAGTTGCAAGTGCTTCACATAGGAAGGTAGTTTAACCTTGAAATTACCTATAGTGAAAGAGAGCAGCAACTCTAAGTCTGATAGGAACAAGCTCAAACATATTTCAATCCAATAACTAAGAAGTCTTCATTATAATGGCATCTCAGGGAGGATATCTTCTAGAAGCCAGTGAAAGACTAAACACTTCTAATTACTCAATTTGGAAGTTAAGAATGGAGTCTGTTTTGATTCTCCAGGATGTTATGGATATTGTGCTTGGTGTTGAGGATGAGCCTCAAGCACAAGTTGAAATTCCTAAATATAAGAAGAGAGCTAGAATGGCTCTACATTTCATTAAGATGAATGTATCTAATGAAATTTTGAGAGAGATAGGATCTTGCACTACAGCCAAAGAAGTTTGGGATGCACTAAATACCATCTATGAAACAAAGAATACTTCTAGAATACTCACTCTTAGGGATCAGATTTTCCAAAGTTTCCAAAGAAGTGAAGAGAGTGCATCTAACTATGTTCTGAGAGTTAAAGATTTACATAGAGAGCTTTCCTGTGTTGGTGTTACCATTAACCAAGTTGAGCTAGTTCAAGTCATACTGAATGTCTTGAGAGATGACTATGATAATCTTGTTTAGTCTTTTGCTATTAAGGAGGAGTTACCTAATCTAGAAACTCTCCAAGGAATTCTTATTTCTGAAAAATCTAGACAAAGCTATAAACTCTCCAGGATGAACAAACTTGAACATGGTGGAAGTGACAAAACCCTCTTTGTCAAAGGCAAGCAGAAAGGAAGGAGTAAGAACCAATTCTCTCAAGCATACAACAAAGACAAAGCAAAAGATCGAGATCAAGATGGTGAAGAGGATGATACATCTCATCCCTCTAACTCAAAAACCAAGAAGAAGAAAGTGAAGTGCTTCTTCTGTGGCAAAAAGGGGCACTATGTCTCTAATTGCTTTAAGAAGACAAACCAACTCAAGCAAGCTAATCTCTCCAAAGAGATTGAAGAAAATTCTGTTGCAAGTGATGGAGAAGGATCACTTATGGTGTCCAGTTTTTCTTCATCACCTTTCAAGAAAGATGGAGCTTGGTACATAGACAGTGGAGCCTCTTCACATATGTGATGTTCAAAGGAGTCATTTGACTCAATCTTATCTTTCAAAGGACTCAAGAGATCTATTTACACAACTAATGATCATGAGTGTCCAATAGAAGGAATTGGCAACATTCCATTGAAACTTGCTTCTTCAAAAGTTCTTGCACTTTTTAATGTCCTTTTCATTCCAAAACTTACAAAGAACTTAATTAGTGTGGGAAAGTTTCTTGATAATGGTTTTGATGTAAAGTTCAATTCCAATACTTGTTTTATCAAGAGAAAAGATGGAACTAGATGTGGTGGAATTTTTAAGTTGAATTCTTATGAGAATGCAAACCTTTGTGAAGTTGTTTTGTTATCTAAGGAGGAGTTGTTGTAAAAATTACAGCAAATAAGGATCCTAAAACACTTGAAATGATGAGGGAAACAATAGATTATGATTTCATAAGATTAGCACAAGTTGAACCATCAAAATCCATCAAAAATCTATGCTTGAACCTCACTAAATGGCCCAAATCCTTGAAGAAGGATTCACACGTGTGAAAGTACGGCCTCCCACAGTCTGAGTACTGTACACCAGACCTACATTCAATCCTATAATCATTAGTAATCACAAGTACTCAAACAATTATGAACATAGAGAGCAATTGCACCATTATGAGAGAAAAAACATGAAATTGCTTGATTGATTTTGGTGAGATATCATCACCTATATATACACGATCCATCACGGTTTTGGGCAGGTATGAGTAGCCCTAAACCTATCCCTAATGCTAATTTTGGTGGATCTTTCATCCCTACCAAGTTAGGGTTGGAATCTTGGAGATCCCTCAACAATGCAAAAATTACCAAAAATAGCTCCTATTTTTTCTCCCTTGTATCTAAGCATAATTTGGACTCATTCCAAAGGTTCTAACACTTAGGTCTGCTTGAGAACATCCTTATGAATGGAATCCTATGCTATTTGGCACGTGTGACAAGCCACATCATGACCATCTAACTATTTACAAGTCATATGACCAAAACTAGTCAAGCTAGAATTGTGAATTTTTAACACTCCTCCTCACTATCTAGCTTGGTTCAATAATTGCTTTACTAATCACTCCAAGTGATGATCTGAACTTCATAAAAGGTGTCCTTTGAAGTGGTTTAGTAAGTAGATCAGCTACACATTCATTGCTTGGAACATGCTCCAAAGCAATCTCCTTGGCTTGCACCATTTCTCTCACAAAGTGATGGCATATCTCAATGTGCTTAGATCTTGCATGGAAGATTGGGTTAGATGCAAGGTGTTGGGCTGATATATTGTCATTGTAGATGATTGGTGCCTCCTCTGAATCCATGATCTTTAGTTCCACCAATAATCTCTTGATCCAAAGTACCTCCTTTGTAGTGGTTGTCAAAGCTTTGTACTCGGCCTCGGTTGAAGATAGAGATATAGTTTCTTGCTTTTTTGAAAGCCATGAAACCACACCTTCTCCTATGAAAGTTGAATAGGCACTTGTTGATTTCCTATCCCTCTTGTCCCTGCAAAATCTGAATCACTAAATGCATGAAGGTTAATCACATCTCCTCTATATAGAATCCCAAAATCCAATGTACCCGAGATGTATCTTAGAATCCTCCTAGCCTTTTTCCAATGGATATTCAATGGCTTTTGCATGGATTGGCTCAACCTACATACACTAAAGCTAAGATCTGGTCTAGTTATAGTGATCCACATTAAGGAACCTATAAGTTGCCTAAACAAAGTGATGTCCATGAAGGATCTTTCATCATCTTCATTTGCTACTTTTACATCTTGCTCCATTGGTGTGTCAACACTTTTGCATACTTCCATCTTAAACTTTTTCAAAAGACTTTGAGCATAGTTTACTTGACTTATAAAGATAAAATCAGACCCTCTAAGTACTTCTATGCCTAATATGAAGTGAAGACACCCTAGATCTACCATCTTGAACTCTAAGGATAGATCTATCTTGATTTTTTCAATACCATCAACACTATTCCCACTAATGATGATGTCATCTACATAAATGAGTAAAAGTACAATACCAACATCATCAAACTTAATGTAAAGAGTAGGATCATATTCACTTTGAACAAAAGAAAGTGAAATAAGATAGCAATGTAGTCTTGAATTCCAAGATCTCGAGGCTTGCTTCAAGCCATAGATGCTTCTTTGGAGATGGCATACTTTGTTCTCCATTCCATGCTTGATGAACCCTTGTGGCTGCTCCATATAGATATCCTCTTCCAAAAAACCATTCAAGAAATCATTAGAGACATCCATTTGACATAGAATCCATCCAAAATGTGATGCAAGTGCAATGATTAGTCTTATTGTGACTATCTTGGCCACGGGTGCAAAAGTTTCCTCATAGTCTATCCCTCTCTCTTGAGCATAACCTTTTGCAACTAATCTTGCTTTATGTTTGTTAACACTCCCATTTGCATTCAACTTAAGCTTGAAGACCCACTTGCATCCTATAACATTCCTTTGAGGTCTCTCAACAAGCAACCAAGTTTCATTCTCAATCAAGGCATCATACTCATCCAACATAGCTTTATACCATTCTTTGGAGTTCAATGCATCTTCAACATTAGAAGGTTCTTCAAAAATAGATAAAGCATAAGAAGTGGATGAGATACCCTCAACTTGCTGTCCTTTGCCTTGATATGTGAGCCTTGATGGCTCCACTTTTGCCCTTGAAGATCTCCTTGGTGTGATAGGTGGGTTTGGTGCTTGCTCCTCCATGAGCTCCTCCTCAAAACCAAGATCTTGCTCCTCGGCCATCTTCTTCTTGATTGTTGGAGCACTTGAGCATTCTTCAAGCATATGCATATGATGTTCATCAAAGATGACATCCCTTGAAACAACAAATTTGTTCAAGGATGGGAGATAGACTTTGTAGACCTTGCTTGAGCTTGCATATCCAAGCATGATCCCTCTTGTGGAAGATGGATCCTCCTTGGTTCTTGTTTCCAATGGCACATGCACATAACATATACATCCAAAAACTTTCAAGTGATTAAGATTGGGTTTCTTTCCATACAACATCTCATAAGGAGTTTTGCCTTCAATTGCTTTGCAAGACACCCTATTCATCAAGTAGTTTGCACATACAAGAGACTCACCCCAAAAGGATTTGGGCAAACAAGCATCTAATCTTAAAGCCATAGAACATTCACATAATGTTCTATTCCTTCTTTCAGCAACTCCATTTTGTTGAGGAGTGTAAGGACAAGAAGTCTCTTTCTTGATCCCTTCCTCCTCACAAAAGGCCTTGAACTCATTGGAGATGAATTCTCCACCATTGTCACTTCTAAGAATCTTGATGCTATGATTATGATGCTTTTTCACAAACAACTTGAACTTTACAAAAGTATCAAATACTTGAGACTTGAAGGAAAGTAAGAACACCCAACAATATCTTGAGTAGTCAATGAAGGTTAAAAACATGGATGAACCTCCATTAGATTTTGTGCTAGCAATGTGCACATCCGAGTGTATGAGTTCAAGAGGATGAGATGACTTTGTGATGGAGTTAGGAAACACCTTCTTATGTGCCTTGGATAAGGCACAAGCTCTTCAAACCTTGTCTTCCTTCCCAATAGACCTTGGTAGGCCTAAAGCATACTCCTCCTTGATCATAGCCTCCATGGAACCCGAGTTGACATGTCCAAGTCTTTTGTGCCATAAAGTAAAGGTAGATATCTTGCTCTTCTCGGCCAACATGACAACATTAGTATCCACAAATGCATCCAGCTTATAAAGTTTGCCACGTCTAGTGCCCTTAGCCACTATCTTACCCTTCTTCTTGATGAAACATTCATTTGAAGCAAAGTCAACATTGAAACCATTGTCTACCATTTGGCCAACACTTAGTAGATTCTTTGTTATTGTAGGAATGTACAAAACACCTTCTATGTTGATCTTTTTGGAAGATCCTAAGCAAAGGGGAATGCTACCAACTCCTTCAATCTTACAAGCTTCATCATTTGCTGTATAGATAGACTTTATAGGTCCATCATAAGATAAGAGAGAAGAGAAAAACTCCCTTTTACTAGTCATGTGTGAACTAGCACCCGAGTCAATCCACCAAGGATCTTCTCCTTTGAAGCTTGTTGAAGAAAATATGGAAATCATGAGAGAGTCCTCATGTGAACTCTCCTCCTCCTCCTCTTTGCTCATGTTGGCTTGGCTTTGATCTTGCTTCCTCTTGAAGCATTCCGAGGCATAATGCCCCATCTTGCTACAGTAGTAGCACTTCACCTTTGATTTGTCCTTCTTGACTTTGGTGGTTGATGGACCCTATATTGAGTTTTGACCTACAAAAAATCAATTCTACATATGCAAAAATGCTGATTTTTGAGTAGAAATCAATCTAGCATGCTCTAGCATCGGTAACTCCTCCAAATCCTTGATAAATGTGGTTGATCCCTTCATACTCTGAAACAAAAGATCTCTGATACCATGTGAAGGATTTTAGATCATTCAAGATCCAATCCATGTCCCTGATCTTTGGTTACAATAAAGGAGCAAACCAACGATCCTGCCAATGTAGAAAAATCAGCATCTGCATACAAAATGAGATGCAAACTCTAAGAGATACTGATCAAACATGAGCCAAAACATAAAATATAGTTGGACTCCATACAATTACAGTACCCTACTGTATTTTAGACGTGTGGAACCAAAAATAACAAAATATGAGCATTCTACACAGAAGATTGCAAGATATCATCAAGATAGTGCACCAATGAGTAGTAGAACCCAAAGAGAACTATGTATAATGATGAAATGAGAGAGAGAAGAGAGAAGATCCCTTTCTCCACGAGTTACAACAATATATAACAGTTTCAAACCCTATTTGGCCCCTTGGCTTTCCCTCCAAAATGTAAAACCCTACTATTTTGGGTCTAGATTCAATGTACCCAAAGTTCAAATTTGAATCTCTCTCAAACTCGATTACCGAATTTTCCACACTTTCAAAAAGTATTTATTGATTGTGTTTTAAACTAATATAACTTCAAAAAGTTTATCTCTAAGTCTAAAATGAGTTTTGGCCTCATATTGACAATTTACCAAAATATGACTAAACTAGACTAAACTAGTTGAAATCTCTCACAATAAGTGCATTATATGAGAAAGATTCGGGGGGCCACTATGCTCTTAAAAATGTTGCAAGAAAGATCCTTAACGTTAAGTATTGGTGACCTACCGTCTATAGAGATGTTAAATTATTCATTCAAAAATGTGAGGCATGCCAGAGGATGGGGAAACCTAGCTTCGCAACACACTGGCCACTTACACCGATTATTCCCTTAGCACCTTTCGAGAAGTGGGTGTTGGAAAGAGAGGTAAAGGAAAGATAACTCGAAAAGAAACGAACATGAAAAGAAAATGAACTTGAAAAGAAATTAACTCGAATTGAAAATGTTCATGCGCAGCAGAATAAGCTATCTCCCTCTTTCCTCAAGCATGACTACGTCTATCAATCTCAAACAGGATATTAGTGATAGAAATCATGTTCAATCTGATTACGTAGCCAAACATTAAGTATCAAAACATCAGAGAAATAATTTGTCGCGAACAACTAGACAAATTATTAGTCACAAATTAGTCGCGAAGAGCTAGAGTAATAATCAATCGTGAATTAGTCACGAAAAGCAGACAACCAGAGTAAACAATTAGAAAGCTAGACAGAACGTAGAAAAACATGGCAGTATTGGGCTTCACGAAATTATCGTTGATAAAAATGCAAAAAATGTGACACTCTGACAAATGCCTTCAAAATTGATTTACAAGGTACCTTCTCTTTTCTATAAGGGCATTTTTGGCATTTGTAGGACACCTTCAACATTTGTAGGGCAGTGTCATGTTTTTTGCCTGTCATAAATTATGTGTAAAAACACAGTGTCATATTTTTTGTCTTTTTTTCGCCTATGGAAATTTACTTGTATTTATGTAGACACAATCAGTTCAAATATGCAGACTGTGCGACAACATGAGTGAAAATGCAACAACATGAATGGAGGCAGAATAACATAGGATTTAGGAGAGTAGAGGAGATAAATCCAACACCCTCTTTTAATCTGGATCCGTGAATGTCGTGATCTTCAGACTAAGCAATGAACAAAACTTGTTGTGTGCATTAACGCTTAATGTCTTCGTGAATATATTTGTAACCATGTTCTGCGTTCTACAGTACGTTAAGCTTACCTCCTTGTTGAGAACCTTGCCTCTAATATGGTGATATCAGATTTCAATGTGCTTACTCCTAGAGTGAAATGTAGGGTTGGCCGATAAGTCAATAGCACTATGATTATCATAGAATATTATTGTAGGGTTGTATTGATACAAACTAATGTCTGACAATAAATTTCTCAACCATGTAGGAATTTGGTGGGCCTTCAACGGATACAACTTAACCTTTCTGGTTTAGAGGTTGCACCAAAATCATGAAGCCTTTTGCCCCTTCTGTGAGCCGCATTCCGGGATCCCGTCCCCGGACGCCTAGCCGCCCACGATCCAAGTGCTCGTCCTAGGACATTAAATACTTAGACAATTACCACTTATATCCAATTTAAACAAAGTCCCACTTCTACTTATGAAATTTCTTTGAGCGTGGGCTGTGGCACCAATTTGTCATTCCAACACTCCCCCTCAAAGTGGGGCACATGTCATGTTGCCTGCTCTGATACCATGTAGGAATCCGGTGGGCCTTCAACAGATACAACTTAATCTTTCTGGTTTAGAGGTTGCACCAAAATCATGGAGCCTTTTGCCCCTTCCATGAGCCATGTTCTGGGATCCCATCCTCAAACGCCTAGCCGCCCACGAATCCAAGTGCTCTCCCTTGCTCGCAAAAGGGATGGTACTAGGGGACATTAAACACTTAGACATTTACCACTTATATTCACTTTGAACAAAGTCCCACTTCTACTTATGGGATTTCTTTGAGTGTGGGACACCACTTTGCCATTCCAACACTCCCCCTCAAAGTGGGGCACAGGTCACGTTACCTGCTCTGATACCATGTAGGAATTCAGTGGCCCTTCAATGGAAACAACTTAACCTTTCTAGTTCAGAGGTTGCACCAAAATCATGGAGCCTTTTGCCCTTTCTGTGAGCTGCGTTATGGGATCCCGTCCCCGGATGCCTAGCCGCCCATGAATCCAAGTGCTCCCCCTTGCCCGCAAAGGGGCTGGTACTAGGGGACATTAAACACTTAGACATTTACCACTTATATTCACTTTGAACAAAGTCCCGCTTCTACTTATGAGATTTCTTTGAGCATGGGCTGTGGCACCACTTTGCCATTCCAATAGTGGGGGATAGACTTTGTAGGGCCAATCAAACCAACCACTCGTAAAACTTGTCGACGTTACATTCTTGTTGCAACGGACTATGCTACCAAAATGGTAAAGCCAAAGCCACAGTTGAACGATGCTAAGACTGTAGCAAAGTTTTTTATTTCAAAACATTCTCACACAATATGGATGTCTCTTAGAACTCGTTAGCGATAGGAGAACCCACTTCCTTAACCAAACCATTGAGGCTATGTTGTCATATTTTTTCATCACACATCGTCAAACCACTCCATATAATCCTAAGGCGAATAAACTTACTGAGCAAGCAAATGGAATTTTGTGCAAAATTTTAAAGAAAGTGACAAAAACACATTTTTTTGATTGGGATCAGAAGTTACCATCTGTTTTATGGGCATATAGAACTACCGAGAAGATCACATCTAGGCAGACTCCATATTATCTTGTGTATGGAATGCATCCCATATTACCAATAGAATTCGAAGTTTTGACATTCTGCATTAGCAATGAGGAACGAATGGACGAACACGATAGTCTTCGGAAGCAGATGAGAGCTTTGACGCAACTGGAGGAGAATCATCATCTTTCATTAATTGAGACTGAACAAGTGCAGAATAAAAGAAAATAAATTTTTGATCAAACTATTAAAAAGATAAAAATTAAACAAGGAGACTACGTGCTTCTGTATGACAACAGACACATGTTGTTTTCTGGAAAGTTGCACACAAGATGGATGGGACCTTATAAGGTCATTGAAGTCTTGAACAATGGATCATTACACAATTAGTCGATCTCGAAGGACATTTATTTGATACTCGAGTAAATGGATCAAGAGTGAAGCGCTATTATGACTAATTTTCGATGATTATGATGAAGTTCAGTTTTTGCAAAAATTACAAATGTGGCGACATTGTTCAGATTTCATCCAACTTGTTATTTCTAGTTTTGAAACTACAAAAAAACTGACACTTTTGGTCAATCCTTCACTTTCAGAAAATGTGCAAAAAAAGAGACATTTTCGCCACACTGATACTTCCTACTGTATTTTTGCGAAAATGCCGACATTGTGTGTATGTATTTTCACCATGATTTCACGAGGTTTCTAGTATATGAGAAATACTTGAAAAATCTGACACCTTCGCTTCATCAATAAGTCACTATATTCCTTGCAAAAAATGTGACACCATTCCGGAACATGCTATGTTAGTAAATCCACCATTTCTGGAAAAGCGAAAATTGCGATACTTCAATTTTTGCATTTTTCGGGATTTTCTTTTGGCACTTTACTTGCTTACAAATTCATTTGTCTTCTATATTTGCCGATTTTATTTTGCAAAAATGCCAAAATTTTAGCCTTCGCAAATTTCGCTCATATATTTTGATGGAAAAGAAGCGACAATCTTTGTTGTTTATATCATATACATTGTTTCATAGATTGTGTATATTATTTATTTTCGCAATTCAAAACTCATGAATACCGAGCTGAACTTTTGCGAACTTAGCGAAGCGTTTGTGTATTTTATTTATTTTATTTAACTTTATTTTGTTTTAGGACTAGACATTTAATTTCGGAGCCTGTACCTTCAAAATGAGGACACACTTTCATTAAATGTCAGTCTAGTACCATCAATATGCCGAACACTTTAAACATGTCTATTTTTTCGTTCATTCTCACTCTGTTTTATTTGCGATCGTTAAGCTCTTATTTTCCTTATGATCCAACACACTCATGACTACCATTGCTGATTGCATGCTACAATCGTCATGGCGATTGTATTCAAAACACAACCAAAACCAATCTTACCGGTTTTGTGGCCATTAGCATACGAGCTTGAATTGAAGGACTTCTTCAATTCGATCCATCAGTAATCCTCACAGATTTGTATCATGAGCTAATTCAGAATCTGAACGTAACAAAGGATGGACATATCTTCACCATTGTCTGTAATCAAGAGATTGTCATCACAGAGCGATTCTATTGTTGCGCCTTAGGCTTGCCTATGGATGATAGTATCCCTGTCACTAAGCCCGACTTCATCACTAGGAGCAGAGTCTTCTAAGAGGAAGCCTATCTTGAGAAGAGGGGATATAAGCTCTCGTATATCAGAGACCCCAATCTCAAGAGCTTCGTGCATTTTGCTCTTGCCTCCATTGTCTTACTGGAGCAAGAATACACCATTTCCAATAAAAATATGGGATACCTGCTGAGAGTCTTGAATGGAGAACCTATTGCCTTCGGACATATTGCTTTTAAGCAATTCTGTAAATCAGTAAATACAACAGGACAGACTACTACGACATCAACGAATGCCAATGCTACTACAGAAATGATGCTCAATGAGTTCGAGAAACTTGGGAAGACCTAGCAGAAACAGATAGAAAAATTGCAGTTGCAATTTGATGAGAAGATCAAAGCATTGGAAAATTTTCACGGAGAAGCGAACAAGGAACCTGAGAAGTTTGCAAAGACTTTTTCTACCAGGAAAATATCAAGTGTTCTATTTATATAGGAAATCACACAGTGAACGAGTGTCCTCAATTGAAAAAACGAATGGAAATCAGTGTTTGCCATCTGTGTAATTCACCTGACCATGAGACTGCTTTTTGCAACTTCAACCCTCGGATAATTCAGCAACGGTATGCCCAGATGGGATATCAAGAGCCACAATATGGAGGAAATCCAGCAACAAGACTGCGACAATCTACTCTTGGATACCCGAAACGTCTAGCTTTGCTTGCCCCACCAAAACACTCCACTCCTCCTGCCAATTTGATGGAACCAGAACCTTACGAAAGTGCTAAGCAATGGAGCTATGGTAATGATCAGGAAGGTGGATTTTCAGAACAGTATGCCATTTATGTTGTCGCTCAACAACAAGCCTCGAGAAATTGGACCAGAGCACCACTTGGATGCTTTGCATGTGGAGAAAATCATAGAGCTGTAGAATGCCCAAATAAAATTTTTTTTGTACCATTTGGTCGTGATTGTGGATATGGGCATTGCTATAAAGACTATCCAGCAAGACCGAAACCACCACCAGCTGTAGCACCTGTAAATTTGATGACCATCAAGCAAGGATCAATAGCTCTAAATAAACCAAGTGCACCCTTGATGGTGGTCACCAGAGCACAAAAGCAAAAAGAACCAGTAGTGGATCCAGTAACTGCTGATTCTAGTCCATTGAACGAAACACCAACAACATCGGGAGTCTATCCAAATCTTAATGCAGAAAAACGAAGATATCAGGATATGAGACAATGGATTAAACATCTGCAAGAAGAAGAGAAACTTGAAGATGCTAAAGTAACAGCTGAAGTTCGGTCTTCACCATTGCAGCCTCCAAGAAATTTATGTATGGATATGAATGATCAATTACATCATGAATCACACTTGTGATCGACCAGAGAAAAAATTGGGAGTTCACTACGATTCTCAAACGAATACTGTCAATTGGAATGAAGCTCTTGCAACAATTGATTGTACATCAGGATATATGTGTCAACAAGATATTCCATCAGAGTTGAGCGCTCGGAGAGGGGTGCGTGCAGTGTGTCTACGGTGTAGGAAATAACACAAGCAACAAAAGTAACTTATAAGAAAGCCTTATTAGATCGAACTTTTGATACACCAATCTTGTTTCCACTAAATGTGCTGAATGTAACCTGAATAAAAAACAGAACCTATACCAGATCCAATTGAGGATGATCTCATACTAGTGAGCCATGCCTTAACTTATGATGGCAATGCAAAACTTACGTATGAAAAATTCTACATCACATGGATCCGACCAGATTTGGAGTGCCTAATGTTCCTGATAAACCAACAATCAAACTGCCCAAAGCAGTTATATTGAAGGGAGGCAGGATCACAGGTTCAATAACCAAGAAACAAACTAAGCAACACTATAATACGGTCCTGAAATGGGAAAATCCCCCTCAAAAGATCGATTCAAAGGAAGTGCCACCTCTATTGGATAAAGGCAAAGGAAAAGTCAAGAATGATTCTTCAAGCCATATTTCCAGCAAGATATCATCGTCTAGGAAGTCTTCACCTATGAAGAAAGATTTATCATCCCGAGAGTCATCACCTCTACGATCAATTCCTGCTAAGAAGGCTAAACGAAGATCCAAGACAAGTCCTTTTGAAAAAGAACAGGCAAATGTAGTCCAACATGATATGCTAGAGAATTTTAAACGTTATACACTGGATGATGTGGTTATTATGTTACCTAAAGCACATCGTGAACCTGAAGAACACATGCCGGAATCTAGAGAGGTTTATGATGGCCCAGCTAGGACGCAGCCAATGAATATTGCTAAACCAGGAGAACAAAAAAGGATTGTACAAGTGGGATCACAACTTGCTCCTGAACAGTATCAAGCACTCTGTTTGCTACTTATTAAGTATCAAGATTGCTTTGCATGGACTTATCAAGATTTGAAGGGTATTCCGACATTAGTGATTGAACCCATACCTTTAGTACCTGATGCAATACCAAAGATTACAAAGTTCTATCGCTGTAATCCTAATGTGACAAACAGAGATTACTTGACGCCGATTTCATTTATGAGATCAAGCATACATAATGGATTTCACCGATTGTCATTGTTCCTAAGAAAAATGGGAAATTGCGAATCTGTGTGAATCTCAAAGCATTGAATAAAGTGACACAGAAGGATCACTTTCCGTTACCTTTTACTGAAAGCATTTTGGATCGCCTTGCTAGAGTGGAAGCTACTTATTAAGTATCAAGATTGCTTTGCATGGACTTATCAAGATTTGAAGGGTATTCCGACATCAGTGATTGAACCCATACCTTTAGTACCTGATGCAATACCAAAGGTTACAAAGTTCTATCGCTGTAATCCTAATGTGACAAACAGAGATTACTTGACGCCGATTTCATTTATGAGATCAAGCATACATAATGGATTTCACCGATTGTCATTGTTCCTAAGAAAAATGGGAAATTGCGAATCTGTGTGAATCTCAAAGCATTGAATAAAGTGACACAGAAGGATCACTTTTCCGTTACCTTTTACTGAAAGCATTTTGGATCGCCTTGCTAGAGGGGAAGCTTATAGTTTCTTGGATGGATTTAGTGGTTACAACCAGGTTAAGATTGCATCTGCCGATTGCCACAAAACTGCTTTTGCAACAGAATGGGACACCTATGCCTACAAAGTAATGCCGTTTGGACTCTGTAATGCACCAAGTTCATTCCAAAGAGTAATGCAATTTGCGTTTGAACATTATCTGCAGAAATTCTTTGAGATTTACTTGGACGACTTGGGAGTTCATAGTACAGATACAGGCCACCTGGATTGATTGGAGAAAGTATTTGAAAGATGCCGCAAATATCAGATTTTTCTAGATCCAAAAAAATGCCAAATATGGGTTTCGCACGGAGTTATGTCTGGACATGTGATATCAAGACATGGTATTGCCACCAATTATTCTAAGATCAAAGTTATTGTGGAATTGCCACCGCCAGCAACAATTCGAGGAGTTTATGTGTTTATGGGTCATGCAAACTACTATTGAATTTTTATTATCTTCTTTGCGGATTTAGCACGACCTATATACAAACTAACTATTGTTCCTATTTGGACAGTAGAGGCATTAGAAGCCTTTAAAAAGTTAAAAAAAGCATTATCTTTAGCACCAATACTGCATTCTTCAGATTGGACATTAGAGTTTCATGTTCATACGGATGCCTCAAAATACGCCATTGGATCAGTTTTGACATAGCCAGGTGACTATAAGAAGGATTATCCCATACGATTTGCAAGCAGACAACTTACAGATCCAGAGAAGAATTATTCAACAATAGAACGTGAAGCGCTAGCCATGATTTTTTCTGCTCGAAAATTTCGTCACTACCTCATGGAAACGCACTTTGCATTTTATACGGATCATCAACCGTTACTTTACTTGGTAAACAAGACGTGTAATACTGGACGTACTGCAAGATGGTTATTATTATTGACTGAATTTGACTATCGAATTGTGGTTAGAAAGGAAAAGCAACATTATCTAGCCAATCACGTTCTGCGAATTGAATTCGCACCAGTTAATACTGAAGTGGATGATGAACTGCCAGATGCTGCGTTGTTCTATGTTGAAGCAGTACCTGAGTGGGCGACAGATATTGTTGAGTACCTGATGCTAGGACAACCGAATGACTCTTTGACAAAAGTACAGAAGAGACAATTGATTCATAAGGCTCAACCTTATCAATTAATTGCAGGACAATTATACCATCATGGATCAGATAATATTTTACAAAGATGTGTTTTTAAGGGTTGATTCGATACATACATAAAGGTCGATTTAATAATTAAAGAAGGAATCAAAGATCTAGGCATGTATGCCTGCACATCCTCCTGCTTTGAAATGAAGCCGCAGGCATCTGATTGAGGTGACCAAACTGAACACAGATTGAACAATTTGACAATCAGTGACAAATTTCTTCCAAGGTAGAGAGTGTCCAATACTGACCAAGAATATGTTACAATACAAAATTGCATGGGCGCATGTGTTGCTGAGTATCGTTAAAACATGCAAAGATTAAGTGTACTGGAGCCAGCAGAAACACATGATTATGACAGTCGCGTGATGGAAGACATGAAAAAATGTAAGCTATTTTTTGTGCAAAACGACAATCACAGTATCAAACAACTGATAGAATTTAGACAGATAGTATATGTAAGACCAGAAGAAGACCCTGCCTGCAGGCCTGGTGCCAAGAGGGAAGTAGAGTAGCCAAGTTAAACCTTTCTTGGAGCTTCGCCATAGCCAGCGGCTCTCTTCTATCTCCACCATAGCGGCTTGCCAATAGCCGATGACGATTGTGAGGGAGCTTAGGAGCAGAATGAGGTTGTGAATGGTGGGGATAGGACCTAGAGGGATGGGCTTTTTCCTCCAACTAAACAACAACTTTATGGAGAAGATGAGTAATAGATATAGAGGAACGGAGAACACCAGAAATGTCCAGGATCCACCCCAAGTGTTCTGATCTTACCAGAACCTCACCACAAAAGGATGATCAGCTGCCTAGTATCTGAGGCTGTATTTTCACCTTTGTAGTGGATGTGGCCTCACTGCCATTCTGAAAACCATGGAAAACAATCAGCTCTTTTCAGCTGAAGGTTTGGACAGGGGATTTCTGAGATTGATGTAGCTGTTTCAAAAAATTTTGAGACTTTGGTCTTTGGTTCGCCAAAAAAATTAGACTCGCATTACTTTGCAGATCTACTCTTCGATAAAGACATGACGTTATTTCAATAGTATCATGGAAAACTCCTAGCGCAGATTGGCCAATACAAACGCAATCTGTGTCTACAGGCTTTCATAACTATCATCCGAACAACTGCAAAATATCCTCCTTGGAAGTTGGTGTGAAAGGCCTGTGTGTCTAAGATCAAAGTGGTATTTGCTGACATCAAGATCCATCCATCGAGATTATGAAGCAAACCTGTCCCTCACAATCTGGCTCTAAATGTCAGAAAGGATCGTATCTGAGTGGGGTTGATGCCATTACCATGGAAATCGGCCTCAAAGGTCATGCTGTGGAGATCGCTCAAACCTGACCTGATTGACGTCCTTGCTATGGAGATGCCTTTGGTCGCTAGATCATCCTCTGCCATCGAGAGAGAGAGCGAGGGGAGCTGGGCACTGGTAGGGGAATTACAGAAAAAAAGAGAGAAAGGGGGAAATATACGAACAGAGAAAAAAGGGCCAACATTCAAATTCATTGAAGGGGCCATTAGATGCATGCATGGGAGGAGGGCCATGCATGCTTTTTTCCATGCACGCAACCTCCTCCCCAAGTTTTTAAGTTAGAAAAAGCTCATGCATGGGTGAGGGGAGGATCATGCATGGTGCACCCATAAACATGCGCAAAACTGTACATAAGCACATCTCGAATATCAAATATTTGAGTCTTTGGAAAGATTAGCGTCCTTGGATTAATTTGAGCCTTCAAAAAAATTCTAGTCTTCGGGAAAATAAAATTGAGTCTTTAAAAAAATTCGAGTAATCGAAAAAATTTGAGTCTTTTGAAAAATTCGACTTGACAATACAAAGGTCTTTCAATCCTTTGGAAAAATTCGATCCTTTGGAGTTAAAAATAGTGAGTTTGGGCTTGTGGTTAAACATTCATGAAAATGGTGGGCCATGAAGAATTGAAAAAAAAAAGAAACAGTTTTAGGTTGTCAATTTTTTTTTTTTTGTTCATGATTTATGGGTAAAACTTTGGTAATTCAAAATAAATAAGAAAGCCATGTAATAAAGATTATTGGCTAAAGTTTAAAGCACATTGAAATGTGTGAAGAAAATAAAACCTTAACTTCAAACTTCAAATATTTGAATTTAGAGAAAGATATTTGAATTTAGTGATTGAGAGGGAGGGGTGGGGAATCTTTTTGGGGCCCACTCCCCAATGCACACAATGTGCAAATGTATGGGGATATGCACTTTCCCCATACATGCATCCTCCTCCCTAAGTTTTTTAGTTAAAAAAAGCTCATGCATGAGTGAGGGGAGGAGGATGCATGGGTGCACCCATACACATGCGCAAAAGTGTACATAAGTTTAAATATATATATAGATAGATATATATATATCCTTGAATATTTGAAAACATTTGAAAACACAATTTCTCCTACTCTGGATGAGTATGTGGATAAATTGGAACTAATTAACATTTTTGATGTTCATGAAATTGTATCTAGTTCCTTATCCGTTTCCCACAGATATGCCAGTCACCATAAGTGCAAGAAGAGAATTGAGAGATTCCATATCTTTGTGATTTCTTTTCGGAAACATTTGTTTTATTTCAAAAGAGTGCTTTGTGCATTGGAACAAGTTGAAGGAGAAAGATCAGGTCATTGCAACATGGCTACAATGAGTGGATTAATGTTGGAAGGCAATGACAAGCTTACCTCATCCAACTATTCTACATGGAAGGTGAGGATGGAATCACTTCTTGAAATGCATGAGTTGACGGATATTGTTGTAGGGTTGGAGGAGAGACCCTTGGTTCACCAAGATCAATTGAGATATGACAAGAGACCTAAGAAAGCTCTACACATGATCAAGATGAATGTTACCAATGAGCTACTCAAGGAGATTGGTAAGTCCAATTCATCTTGAGAGGCTTGGGAAACTTTGAAGAAGCTTTATGAATCCAAGTCTATTTCTAGAGTGTTGACTCTAAGAAGACAAATCTTTCAAAGCATTAAAAGAAAGAGGAGATTCCTAATACCTTTCTTTTGAGAGTGAAGGCTTTAAGTGATGAGTTAGCTTGCATTGATGAGAGAATTAAGGAGGGAGAGATTGTTTAAGTTATTCTTAATGGTTTGTTGGATGCTCATGCTAACATTGTATAAGGTCTTACTGTTCAAAAAACTTTGCGAAGTTTGGTTGATCTTCAAGAGATCTTGATCAATGAAGAATATAGGCTTCAAGCAAGAGGCGGATCTACATCGATATCTCAAGATGAGGAGGCCATGTTCATCAAGCTTGGAAAATGAGGAGATCACTCAAGAGGAGATCTTGGCAAAGTGTGATCTTGCTTGCATTGAGGAGGAGCATCAAAAGGAGGAAGATCTTGAGGATCAGCCTCAAAGCATGAGAGTTCCAAGGGGTTTCCCAATGACAATGGCTGAGTCATCAAATTGCATGCAAATTGTTCATTCAAGTGTGCATCTTGCAAGGGTGGTGAGCATTGGAGAGTCTACTATCTTTGAATACTTTTTGGAAAGTATTAGTAGACATGAGGTTACTTGTTTTTTATCTTTAAGATCTATGGTGTTTAGTACTCGTTATGCCAAGACAATGAAATTAGATGCTTTCAAATCTTCATTTGTTGTTGATAAAGCAATTTCATTGGATAACTATTTTTGTATTAGTTTGAATAGTGTCATAAAAGATGAAACATCACTTTTATTGCAAATCTTTGGGTCCACATGCTTTGAGCATGATCATTCCAATGTAAGGACCAAAGATTATCCTATTTCAATGATAGGAATAATGTCAGTGTTTTGCTCTTCAAGTAGAGATTGTAGAATCTACTTGTTTTCCATCAAAGAAGTTGTCAATGGTGGAAATGTGATCTTTCAAAAGTGGAAGATCTGTAAACTTGAAGAAGCACCTTTGGATCAACACCTTATTCAATTCATTGATGGTTTGGAGTCAAGTCAAGTGGAGGAGCAAGCTCAAGACCCGAGGACTCCAAGAAGAACCATGAGTATCAAGATGGAGCCATCTAGGCACAAGGCAAGTTGTCTTTGGCAACATTATGTATGCACTTAGTAATTTTATTGATGTATCTTCAAGTGCACAAAATGCCTTGGAATCCATGGCTTGGCATGATGTATAGTTTTTGAAGTGTGCTACATGTATATAGACACATTTGTGGAACATCTTGTAAGGGATTCTTTATGAGGTGGTGAAAGATCCTTCATGGACATCATTCTCTATTCGAGTCTCAAAAGTTTCTTGTTTGTAGCTGGATTTTTTAGACACTTCTAAAAGCATTCATTAAGTTAGAATTAAAGTAGAATCACTGTGTTACTATACTGTGGGTCCTATCAGTGGATAAGGATCAGTTGGCCTCACCACGAGGCAAGTCAACGGGACACGCGTCCCGTCAACGACAACCTGGGTCATGCATGTGTTGTCTGAGTAAACAACTATATGTACAATGTAATTTCATTTTGAGAGATATAGTTGCTATGTGAGCTTGTTTTGGAGAGTGTTTTTTGTCTGTGTTACTGTGTAGCATAATCTGTGTTTCTGTGCAAAGCAAATTCTAAGTTGGTATCAGAGCCGTACAGGGAGTGTACACAGTGCAGCATCACCGTTGAAGAGAGCTTCGGGAGAACTGTCTTCTGAGAGTTCGGGGTTTATGGTGGGTTGAAGACGGAAAGAGAAGCACTGGTGCACGGTTTCTAGTTTATAGAGGCTTGATAAGCCCAACAGAGGGATTATTAGCCTATGCATAGCATCAGATAGGAAAAAATTTGGTGAAAAATTGACAATTTTGAAGCCAGCTGAGAATTGAAACCGGGTTTGGGGTTACGGTTTTTTATACATAACTGGTGATTTCTTTGCTGTTTGTGTACCGTTTTGGATGCCGTAAGGACATGAAGGAAGCTAATCACATTGTCAACCAGCCACGGAGAGATTCTGAGGTTTATGTCAAAGATTTGTCTCCAGACAGTTAACCTAGCAGATTTGCAGTAAAAGGTGAAAAAAGCCACTTTGTCAAGTTGAGCTAAAATCACCGTTTCTCCACGAAATTTCTTGAGTGAACACTCTACAGACTTGGTATCAGTAGGGCGACCCTGCTCCAGGCCTCAAACTGTGCTCAAATCGATCCATAGACGAGTTAGATCAAGCAAAAACGAGTGGGGGGGGGAGGTGCGGCCATAGATAGGGAGGTCGCGGACTGTTTGCGCGTGGAACCAACGTGAAACCATAGTGTTTCGAAGTGGACAGTGTCTACAAGACTTTCCATTGGTGCACAAAAGTGCTCAGATCCATTGGATAGAGAAGTTACAAGATCGACGGCTCAGATTGTGCTACCCACAAGGGATATCCACAGTTGGATCAGATTCAACCATTGGATGGAGTCTGAAGGGTTGTTGAAGAGGGCCTTGAAGAAGTGAAGTGCATTTTGGCCTTTAACTTCATTAAAAATTTTCATATTGAAATTGGAGTTGGGTCCCTTCACAAATGAAGAGTGAAGGTTTTTCAAGGTGAAGAAACAGTTCAAAAACTAGAAAAGTCCCTATTTTTGGGTCCTTTGCCCGTTTTGACCCAAACGAAAGGCTATAACCTCCAAATGAAGGGCACCCAGACTGTACCTGCAAGTACGGTACAACAAAACGGAGTTATTGCAGTGGAGAAAGTGTTTGGAGTACGCCAAAAGTGATTTCATCATTCCATTGGGCACGTTGTTGGGAGTTGACGACTGAGTGCATTTCGGAAGGCGACGCTGATTTGGCTTTCAAATTGGTGGAAAAACGTCGAGTGGCCTGGTAAGAAAAAAAGTGCAGGTCATTATTTACAACTTCTGACATCATTGTTGGCCTCGGCATACTGTTTTTAGCCTACGACAGAAGTTTCAAGCAGTTTTGCGATGGCAAACATGGGAGAGTCCATTTTGAGTGAAAGTAGCAAATTGGATGAGATTTCTATCTATGTAGTGTGGAAATTCAAAATGAAAAACATACTGATGGAGAAAGACGTGTGGGAAGTCGTCACAGGTGATGAGAGAAGGCCGTCAAATGAAGCGGATATCAAAGTGTTCGACAAAAAGATGAGAAAAGCTTTGACTTTATTAACTTGTCAGTGAAGGATCACATCATTACCCACATTTGTGATGCTGTTACACCCAGACAGGCATGGGATGTGCTAAAGGAGCAATTCGAGACGTCAAATCCGTCAAGAATCATGTTTCTAAAGTCAAAGTTGAATAGTGCCCGCATGGAACAAGGAGAGCACATTCAGACGTACATGACCAGAATCAAGACAATGAGAGACGAACTGCATTCTATTGGTGAGCACATACGTGACGTGGAGCTGGTGCATAATGCATTGTGCGGCATTGCAGAACCCTATCAGATGTTTGTGAGCAGAATAGCATCAAGAGAAAGATTGCCAACCTCTGATGAGCTCACAGGAATCTTGATGCAGGAAGAGCGACGACGAGAAATGGTGAAAGCTAGACGTCAAAATACTGACAATCAGGCACTTGCGACACGCCAAAAACAAGGCAAGGACAAGGGCAAGAAGAAGTCTAAACAACAATTTGCCAAGTCTCAGAAGGACGAGGGATCTTCCAGTAAAACTAAGAAGAAAGGCAAGTGCTTCCATTTTGGTAAAAAGGGCCATTGGAAGAGTGAATGTCGCAAATTCCTGGCGGAACAAGACAAGGGGAAACCAAAACAAGCAGGTAACCTTGTCGATGAGGGTGAGATTGAAGACTCTAGCATCTTCATATCTGCATTGTCATCTAATCAAGATGATCAAGCATGGTATATTGACTTGGGAGCCACAAGACACATGACAGGTAACAAGAATTGGTTCAGTAGCTTGAAAGTATTGGATAATGGAACATCTGTTTCACAAGCAAATGGTGAGGTGTGCAAAATCAAGGGGATAGGCACCGTTTCAATCCAACTACCTGATGGCAAAAGTAGGATGATCAGGGAGGTACTTTACGTACCAGGTTTGAGGAAAAATCTACTTTCTGTTGGAGTCATTACTGATCAAAAGTTGAAAGTAAAATTCGTCCATGATCGTTGCTTTGTGAAGGATGTGAACCAAAAGTTCAAAGTTATTGCGGATGGAGTAAGAGAGCCCAATACAAAATTGTACAGGTTGAATGCTACAATTAAGGGGCAACATGGACTTGTATCGTCCATTCCATTGCAAACTAAGATGTGGCATAAGAGGCTTGGTCACTTGAACTTGGGAAGCCTCAATTTGATGAGAAAATTGGAGACGGTAACATGATTTCCTACCATTGAGAGAAGTTCAATAAAGGGGGTGTTGCAAGAGCAAAGAACATCCTGGATTTAATCCACACAGATTTATGCGGGAGGGACGTAAACTTGATGTAAAAGCTATCAAGTGCATAATCCTAGGATATGATGATCATGTGAAGGGCTATAGATGTTTTGATCCAGTGGAAAACAAAATCCATATAAGCCGTGATGTTATCTTTGATGAATCCAAGATGTATGAAGACGAGGATGCTGAGAAGATAGACACATCCAGTGGGAAAGATGGTATAAAGAGGATACCACCTGATGATGATCCATTCATTGACCTTCCAAGTGATGAACATGAGGATACATCTCAAGATACTACTACTCAACCTCAAGAAACAGGTTGGAGAGGTAGGGACAAACCTTTTGGTGCAAGAAGGATTGAAATTGCAGGTGACAAACGCAAGGAGAAGGATGTACCGTGGGATACATTTTCACCAGGAAGCCGATCACCTAACAGGAAGCTCCCTAAGTGGTTTGAGAGATTGTTGGAGAGCCGCGACATGAATGACTTTCTAGGATCATCTAGACAAGGAGAGCTACGAAGATCAACAAGAGAGAAGACACAACCTGAAAGGTATGAAGCAAATTATGCTCTCTTATCTAGCATTATTCAAAGCAAAGAACCTTCAACTTATGGTGAAGCGAAGGATGATGACATTTGGGTCAAGGCCATGGGAGAGGAGATGGAGTCAATTGCTAAGCATAGCACATGGGACTTAGTAGAACTACCAGTTGGCAAGAAACCCATTGGTTGCAATGGGTATACAAGACTAAGTACCATGCAGATGGAAGTATAGCAAAGCACAAGGCAAGATTGGTGATCAAAGGGTACGCACAAAGTAAAGGCATCAACTATGAGGAGTCCTTTGCGCCGGTTTGTAAGTGGAATACTCTCCATCTACTTGTTGCTTTAGCTTCACATTTTGGTTGGCCTTTGCATCAGATGGATGTGAAATCTGCTTTTCTAAATGGTGAGTTAGAAGAAGTATTCATGGATCAATTTGAAGGCTTTGTAGCGAAGGGACAGGAAAATAAAGTATGTAGCTTGAAGAAAGCGCTTTATGGTCTTAAACAAGCACCACGTGTGTGGTATAGCAGGATTGATGCCTACTTTCATTCAAAGGGGATGGTGAGAACACATTCTGATCCTAACCTATATGTCTTATGCTTTGATGGTAAGGTTGTCTTGATTGCTCTTTATGTTGATGACTTGATTATTACGGGAAATAATCAAGAGATGATAGACATGATCAAGAAAGACCTCATGGAACAATTCAAGATGACAGATCTCAGCCTGATGCATTACTGCCTTGGAGTAGAAGTGTGGCAAAAAGGACATGAAGTGGGTTTAACACAGGTGAAGTATGTCAAAGAGTTGCTGCATAGGTTTAGGTTGCAAGATTACAAACCAGTAAACACTCTTATTGAACCAGGTAAAAAGCTTTCTGAGCTTGATGAGTCACAGTCATTTGATGCTACGCTGTATAGACAGTTAGTAGGGAGCTTGATTTACCTTACTACGACTAGACCAGATATATGCTATGCTGTTGGCATTGTAAGTCAGTTCATGGTAGCACCTACGGAAATGAATTGGAAGGCAGCTAAACGCATTTTGTGTTATGTGAAAGGCACTTCAAAGTATGGCTTGATTTACAGGAAGCATGATGGTTTACCTGAGTTGTGTGGCTATGTGGATGCGGATTGGGGAGGTGACTATGATGATCGTAGATCCACCACAGGGTATGTATTCCAGTTTTGTGGTAGTTGCTTTTCCTAGTCTAGTATGAGACAAAGTACAATTGCTCTTTCCACCATAGAAGCAGAGTATAAGGCAATGTGTAGTGTAGCACATGAAACTATATGATTGAGACAAATCTTGGAAGAAATTGGCATGAAGCAGAAAAATCCCACGACTTTACATAGCGACAGTCAGAGTGGCATTCAACTAGCAAAGAATCTAGTGTTCCATGCGACAACTAAACACATTGAGATTCAGTATCACTTTATACGTGAGAGGCTGCTGAGTTGTGAAATTCATGTTGTTCATTGTAGCACAGAAGAACAACTAGTTGATATTTTCACTAAGCCACTTATTGGAGAAAAGTTTGATAAGTTTAGATCAAAGCTTTCTGTACTTAAAGTTTGTTGACTTTAAAACTATGTATATGACTGTATAAAAAGTAGACTCTACTTTAAGGGAGAGAGTTAGAATTAAAGTAGAATCACTGTGTTACTGTACTGTGGGTCCTATCAGTGGATAAGGATCAATTGGCCTCGCCACGAGGCAAGTTAACGGGACACGCGTCCTGCCAACGACAACCTGGGTCATGCATGGGTTGCTTGAGTGAACAACTATATGTACAATGTAATTTCATTTTGAGAAATATAGTTGCTATGTGAGCTTGTTGTGGAGAGTGTTTTATGTCTGTGTTACTGTGTAGCATAATCTGTGTTCCTGTGCAAAGCAAATTCTAAGTCATTCATCTAGAAAGAGAGTTGTAAATAGATCAAGCTAAATTTGAGGAGCAGTGTGAAGAGTTGCCAAAAATTGACAAATCTCGATTAAAAACTATGTAGTATAATGTAAATTTTGTACATAAGTGGATTCCACACATGTGAGGCCAAGATGCCACATGGAAAACCACTCCTAATGTAGGTTAGGTCAATTCAAGAGAGTTGGTCATGTCTATTTAGTGGTCAGCCCTACTTTTAGGTTTGACCAACTAGCTACCTACCAAGCACAAGTCTAGGATCCAGGCTAGGGTTTCATTTTAGGGCAAGAAAGGTGAGTTAACTTCCTTATTACATGCTGGAAATCCACCTAACTTCAAGAAGGAAGTCGAATTTGCTATGTATTTCAAGCTCCCATAGTGAGAAGATAGAAAATTTTTGGAGCTCATTGGCAATCTTACACTATGTACATCGAGTTTTTGTGATCCAAATGCAACCAAATCAATTTCTACTTGTTTCTCAGGTTGAAGGCCGTACTACATCCTGTAGTACACATGTGTGGGCTCGGATTTCAATTTTGATCAATGTTTTTGATTGTTAATGCTTGTTGTTTGTCAAATTGCCAATCTAGATCAATTTTTTGATGACTAGTTTTTTCATAGATTGTTAAGCAAGCATCCAATCACTCTTGTGGATCTTTTGTAGATCCATTTATGGTCCTAAAGTACAGTTCTTTCACATGCAAAAGGTAAAAGTCAAGGGAAGTTATTCAAACAAGATTCTTGTGTTATTGCTAACCAAGTTGGATGTGTGGCAAGTGAGCAAATACCTATTCAAGAGGTTTGGATGATAAGAGGATGGGGCATCTCAACTACAAGTCATTGGAGGTAATGGCTAGAAAGCAATTTGTGATTGGTCTTCCATGTTCTTTAACATCCATCATGTTTGTGAGTCTTGTGCTTTGTCAAAATCACATAGACTACCTTATAAAAAATTAAAAATTTATGAAACTAGAATGAAATTGTAAAACAGATAAATAAAAATAAAATAAAAATTAGTATAGGTGTCGTAGACAACCAGCAGGAGAAGAACGATTAGGCATCGGAGACAGCCGTTCACTTCTCTATTACTGATATTTTGATATAAAGAAATGTGAATCAATTAGGCATCTATGACATCCATACATTTATTCGTTTGTCGAGTTATTGATAGTAGAAAGAGTGAGAGTTAATCAAACACTTAGCATGAATGCAATTGATAGAACAATAGCAATTTTGTATAATAAATGTTGTAGTAACAACTATCAAATCACAAGACAATTGCGCAAAGTGCGTGATCTTACTTAAAGCAACAATTAACTACATTGTTCTGAATACGTTTACTCTCTCTATAAGATCTCTAACTCTGAGGAGTCAGATACTAGAGAAACAATCTTGGTTGTTTGATCTCTATCTAATTTTGATTGATACGATTGATACTAATCTATCTTGTCTCTACTCGCTCAGTTTTTTATATAGCTGTTGGATGATCTCATGTTATGCAGTTTAAAAGTTCATTAACAGTTCTAGTAGTAGATCCGTAGATCGATTATTGGTAGAGCGTGATGACATAAACAAGTTTTATAAAATCTCTTCGCATGTGTGCAAGAGCGTGATATTGCGGTGCAGTTGCAGCCGCATGTTGACCGCAATCTTTGACTTGCGGTGTTCCTTCGGTCAACAATCCTCTTTGTAAGCTGCAGTTCATTCACTTTGCATGATGACCTCAAGTAATGACTTGTGGTATTCTTTTGGTCCTCTTCACATTGTGACTGCAAACTAGACTCAGGCAGTTCCTTGCGGTATCTTGCAATGCCTTGCATGTTTGAGCTTTGCGTGTATTTCTGCAGACTGTGGGAGAAATAACTCATTTCTGCAGCCTCCCTTTTTTTTTTTTTTGTTTTTTCCCTAATCTCCTTGAGTGAAGTGGAGGGTAGAGCATTAGTATGAATAACATCAGTATGAATAGGATGAACCAGTAGCAACATCAATGATAGTAACAAGATTTGTTAAAAAAGCATCATCAAGAGGAGTAGGCCCAAATACATCAACAATAGGTAAATCCATAGGTTTCTTATGTATAGTATGTAGAGAAGAGGTGGGACATAGAGGAGTGAGATGTTTGAAATCTTAAATCTCACAGACGGTAATGTTAAGTTTTTAGAAGTGATGAAAGATATATTAAGAAGTTTAACATTTGTTTTATTTTTTTTTAGAAATCCTTAATTTATCCATTTCATGAGATGTATTATAAAGAAATAATTACTTTTGTTTTCTATAGCATGACAATCCGAGTTCATATGCAAAAGTTATTAGAGTTTAACGATCTTTTGAGAAATACCATAATTTCCCTCTATAAAACATTTCTAGCATCTTTATTCTGACATAAATTCCTTGATACTGATCCAAATTAAGTAGCCCATATTCTCAAATTGATCATCATAAAAAGTTCTATATGATTCTAGTTCTGCTCAAAATGACCTAAGGTCATTTTTATCAACTTTTTAGAGGTTCCATGTTTTCCTTGTCCATATTTTTTTCTCTCTAGCGTTTCTGTCAAAATTTTCTAATTTTTGATTGTAGTTTTCTTAAAATAATGTGGCCACTCACATGGCTCCTTACATAGAAACTATTGGATGTATTGGAGACTACGTGCAAGTCTTGGATCCAACCGTACAATGGCCTACATGCGCGAAGCATTCAAATTCTAATAAAACCCTAGGTATGAGCCCTTATATCATGTTCCGGGCTCTAGATCCATGAGCACAAAATGCTAAGTCTTAGACGTAGGTGCTTCTGGGATTTATGCCATCCTCATCACACACAACCTCCCAGAACTTGATTTAGAACTGGTTGGGTGAAACCTAATAATTACAACTTTGAACTACAACTGTAACAATTAGTGTGAAAGCTAGACTCACGGGAGTGTCAAGAATAGAAATTACCCAAGACAGAAGGCACCCAAGGCTCAACTATCCATGAAGGACACTCTTTCTAGCTTGGCTCTTTGATCCTCATTCAAATCTTCATGAAGAGTTCGATTCTTCTTTTCTGCAATCCTATTTTGTTGAGGTGAATAGGAAGTGGTGAACTGTCTTCTAATACCATGTTCAACCATGTAGTCGGACATCTCGTTAGAGAGGTATTCGCCACTAGCATCACTTCAGAGTGCTTTCACTTTTGTAGACATTTGTGTCACAGCCATGGCCCTGAATCTCTTGAAGCATTCAAAGGCTTCAGATTTGTGCTTACTGAATATGACTGTAGCCCATCTAGAATAATCATTTATAAAAGTAATAAAATAGATTGCATCTCCTAAGGACGAAGCTGGCATTGGACCACAGAGATCGCTATGTACAAGATACAATACATGCTTTGTTTTGATGGAATGTGATTTGGGAAACTTGCTTCTAGAGTGTTTGCAATAGAGATTCACAAAAGAAAAATTTCCTATCTAATGAAGAAGGGAAATACAATCCATCAATTAAGTTATTATAACGCATATAGGAAAGTGATCTTGTATTCACGTGTCCAAATCAACTATGCCACATAATAGCATTATCGTTTACATTTTCATGAGAGAAGCTAGCTAATGCAATTGAATTAGAGAGTACATAAAGATTTCCGACTCTAGTGCATGTAGTCAGAGTAGTATCTTCCTTGAATATTGTACACTGCTCAGACGAGAAAGTAACAATGTAGCCCTCATCAGTTATCTTAGAGACTGATAATAGGTTCTTTGATGGCTGAAGAATGTGAAAGATGTTGGGAACACAAATACAAAGATCTTTGTTGAAAGTGATCTGGTTCTAAAATAGATGGAAAGAGCAGTATGATATCTTGAGTTCCTCAGGCATCAAAGACAGCCATCGTCTGATCAGAATCTGAGAAGTCGTAGACGTCCGTGTTATGATAAGAGTGAGTAAACAAGCGCGATCAAACGGCGATAAAGTGCATTCAATCACAACAGGCATTCACCTACGTTATACACAGATAGAAAAGCATGCTGCTGCTATATTACACTGAAGCACAATCAAATAGAAATTACAACCAAAATGATGGCGTAACTAGGAGGCTCAAAATCTGTGTTGGGATGATCCATTTATAGATTGCATCCATGATTAACTACATTAAATGTTTGCCACTTAATTAGGTAAGCCGTTGTACTTAGAAGTATATGGCTTTTGTGACAATTATACATAATACCGTATACTGTCAACCCGTAGGAAATGTTGACGTGGACAAGGACGTTGCAAATTCTCTCACTTTGCAATTTAGGGAAGTGGCTGGGAACGTTCCTTGTTCAAAATAGACGACCTTTGGGATTTTGCGAAAAAGTCGAAGGTGTCTTTAAAAAGACAAATGTGTCTGTAAAATAGTTTAACTCATGAAAATAGATGACCTTAGGGAATTTTTTTCTCTCTTTGCATTTTTCTTAAAAATGTGAAAAAGTCGAAGGTGTTAAAAACCATTAAACCTTTGAACTGTGCCAAAATAGTTTAAACTGTTGAACTATGCTAGTTTCGCATTTCGCAAAAATGTGAAAAAGACGACACAGTGGCTAACATAGTTCATTTTTGCAGACTGTCGTGACACTTACAGTAATTTTGCAGACTGTTGTGACACTTAGTGTATTTCTACAGACTGTTGAGAAAGTGATGTAAATATGCAGAATTGTTCTAAATGCTAGTTCTTGGAAGTCCTTGAAGATGGCCAAGTCTTCAATGACTTTAAGTAATTGAACTTAAAATCTGAACTTGAAATTATGACAGGATTGGTTACCCTTTGTTGGAGATCAACCGGAAGCCTGTTGTAGGCATTCTTCAAATAAATTGGCTGTTTAAGTTTGTGATTCTTGCAGGTATCAGATGAGCAGATGTAGAACCAAAGTTGGTTTCACCTGACTCTAGATCAATGATCAATAAACATGCAGGAAGAATCATGAAATAGAAATTAGTCATTCACCAAGGAGACAACTATGAGCTTAATTTCCAACACTTCTGATTCATTGTATGGAAAGTTGTTTGGCGTAATGGGACTTGGATGGGTATGCAAAGAGCAGTGATGGAGAGCTAGGAAAATTTACAGGTCCAAGGGCACGTCAACAAAATGGAGTGGCCGAAAGGAAGAATAGGACCTTGCGTGAAGGTGCCAAATCTATGAGGTTAAGTGCCAATCTTCCTAAACGATTTTGGGATCAAGCCTTGTTATGTGCTAACTTTCTATGCAATTGTAGTTTTTAGGATGCATCTCTGAAAAGTTGATCAATTCTTTATCTAGTATATGGAAGACATTTGGTATACATCATGCAAAAGAAGACACTATTAGAAACAATAAAAATATATAGTCAAATAAATCACCAAAATATATTGTCACTTCTCATAATTCTTACTTCAAGCATGTGAGAGCACAACAGGAAGAAGAAACTAGAACATTGTGAAATTAAACATGCATCAACATTTAGATATCTTACTCATTTAGATATCTTACTCAGATATGTGATTCTTATAATCTCCATCTTCACAATTAAGCATGCACTAGCCAAATAAATTGGTTTGCTTTTTTTCCCCTATGCTTGCAAGCTATGCAAGTCATTTTTTGGCCATTCATCAAATGTTGTTTGCTATTTTCCATGCACACATAATCACTTACATGTGGGGTAGTTGGGCCTATAGCCAAGGTCCAAACTTAACAAGAACATCAATTAACTATGTACTAATGTATTATGCTGGGGATGCTCGAGTTTAGCATGAAAATCGAAAAATTAACTCAAAGCCTGAAGTCATACATGCAACCGCACCTTGAGGGATAAAATGTATATGTCAATAAATAATTTATATTGAAATCTCTCACCTTCCACGAATATTAGAGTGGAAAGAAAATGCCACCAAATGATGTCCAAGATGTTCTTCATGATGTACATGATGTTCTTCTTCTTTCTCCACCCTCATAGTTGCCATATTCAAGTTCACATCAAATTCAATCTTGTTAGCCATATGATGTACTTCCCCCAAGAATTTTGAATTCAAGGTAGTCTCTCTGCCGCATCATGATTGATGATACTAGAGCCTGGAAGGGCATAGATTTGCAGATTCAATTTAGAAAAACAAATCCTAAAAGCAGCACCTAGAAGATGGGAGCGCAAGCATGGCATTGACCCCCAGTCTTCCTGATCGAGAATGAAATGCTTGTTTTTTATCCATGACATACACAGCTCTCTTTGATCCTTGCTCCAAAAGAGTCTAGCCATTTGTTCTTATGCCTAACCACCCGCAACTTTTTATTATGTGTTGAAAGCGACCAATATCCATGTATCCTTTGTTATTAACCTCACAATGAGAAGAGGTAGGCAAAAGACTTCTTTTTTTTACAGCAGATTCATGTCCTTTTCAGCAGTACAACCCGATTTTGCTTCTGCTCTCGGCTCCAATATGGTTGTTTCAGTCAGACTAGCAATTGAAGTTCTGAGCTTGGGGTGGGAAATACCTGTGATGCTCTTAGGAAGGGCATGATACTTTCTTCAGTACCTGGTCTTGCAGGAGTGAAGAATCTCAGATAAAAAAGAAAGTTGAATCATCTCCTAATCGACTTGTGGAGTTTGCTAGTTCAAATCTAGTGTCATTTTTCAGCTGCCTATGTGCCAAATTTGCTTTTTCTATTTTCTCGAGCAGTTAAAAAAGTCGCTGAAAAAAGCCTGTAGGAAATCGCTGAGTAGCCAAAAATTGCCAGAGATCACAATTGTTACATAGCTATTGACGTTCTACTAGACGCCTTGCTCTCATTAACATCGGAAAGCAAACTCACCAAAAACTCCTATCGTAGTATTCAGTTTTACATCCCCAAGTTACAAAGCAAACCTAGCGCCCCACAATCCAGTGAATGCTCTCTCTTTTCAAAAAGCTAACTTTGCTTACTACAGACCCTTAGTAAGAGTAACCTGAAACAAAATTATGCTCTATCGACTACGAGATCAACAAACCATCAAAGACTTATTGGCTTGGAAACAAAAAAATTAGGACATAGCAGGAGGCGGAGTGAGGACTCACGAAGGAGAAGCCTAATTGTCTTCTATCCATTCACGCATATTAAAGCACTACTCTTCGCTGCTTTATTTTGGTAGATAGAGACAAGCACACAAGCAAACATACAACATGGAAGCAAAAAAAAACAAAAAAAAAAAAAGGAGAAGAAGCTAGGGAAAAAATACTTAAAAATCGGCAACGACACCAATGTTGGAAGTATTTCTAGTTCGTGCGGTGGCTAGATCTACTTATGGGTGTAGTATAGGGATGTAGAGATTCGTCCACTTTTTAAGTTTCTACAACAAGCTTCAACGGAAATACGAAAATAATCAACAAGGATGAGAGCACTAAGGCTTACCCAACTAGTGCTCAAAACAGAAATAAAGCTAATTAGAAACAGCAATAAAAATCCTTGCTAAGGCAAACCCAACTAGCAAGGTTGCTAAACTAAGACCTAAATTAACACCCAGAGGGTTTGAAAGATAAGTTGCGGCTAACTAAATAAACCAATAAAAACATGCCACAATAAGCCAATGAAAGGAGGCAAGAGGAGGCCCGAGCACCTTCCCTCAAGCTATGCACCTTCCAATGGGAACACAAAGAAATAGAATGATAATCTCAATAGAGAGCAATTTAGCATAATCTCAGAGTGTTGTTTACAATGCAAATACCTCTCCTTTTATGGCAAGGAGGGTCTTCCATAAGTGTCTACTAACTTATGGGACTAATCTATTTCTAGCCTTTCAAGAATTTTTAACTTAGGATTTAGAACTTCAAATCTCTTAACTTAGGAAAACTTAAGATAAAATATTTCTAATATTAAGTTTCCTAAGTCTAAGTTCTAAATCTAAGTTTAAGCTATTTCATTATCATTTAAGCTTCTACTCATGGACTTACAAAACACATGCCAACGGCTTGAAGTTTATTTATAGATACTCATATGTGGTCTTACAAAACACATGCCACAAAGTTTTATTTTTTTCTTTTCTCTGTGTTAGCACAGTTCCTAACAATTGTCTTGCTCTCGTCGAATTTGACATCCCTCACTATTTTCATAGTGTTCGTGTCTGGCATGTAGATTCTGTAGTATGACGAATTATTGTCATAACCTACCAGAAATCCTTGCTCGGCTTTCTCATCAAGCTTCTTGCAAAGCTTATCAAGAATATGTGCATATACTGCACAGCCGAATATTCTGACGTGAGACTGGTTGGGTTTTCTACCCCACCATAGCTCATGTGGTGTCATGTGAAGAACACCAGATTTACTTGTCCTGTTCTGGATGTATGCGGCTATAGCTACTGCTTCAGCCCATAGTGCCCTTGGAGCCTTCGAGTATGTCATCATGCATTTGGTTGCTTCCATCAGGGTCCTGTTCTTTCGTTCAACAACACCATTGTGTTGCGGTGTGTAGGCTGCAGTTCTTCTGTGAATGATGCCACGATCATTGCAGAAGTCAATGAAGCGATTCAAAATATATTCGACACCTTGATCTGTTCTGATCTACTTCACCTTGCTGCATGTGCATCTCTCAATCCAATTCACATATTCTGTGAATTTATCGAGTGCTTCAAATTTATACTGAATAAAATACACTCTGACAAGCTTGTTATAATTATCAATGAAGGTTATGTAATATTATAAACCTCCTACTGTGATCACATTGAATGGACCGCAGAGGTCAGAGTGCACCTGCTCCAGAATCTTCGTCGTTCTGTAGGAGTCTTTGACGAATGGTGTGCTTGACATCTTGTCTTTTAAACATGCATCACAGGTGGTCGAACTGGTTGCATTCAAGATGTTGACCCTTGTTATTGTTCTATGATGACTTGTCTGCTAGAGTGCCAATGAATTCAGGTGACAGAGTCTTCTGTGCCACAGAGTGTCTGTCGAGTCATCATGGGTCTGATGCAATTGATCTTCAGGTAGACACACCTTTAGATGATATAGGTTTCCCTTCCTTCTGCCTTGAGCAATGAGAGTGCTGGTATTGGCATCAATCACGTTGCATGCTTCGTTAGAAAATGTCACACGCATCCCTGCATCTACTATTCTTGCTATAGAGATCAAGTCTTGCTGCAGAGTTGGCACGAACAGAACATCTTTGAGTCATATGTCTCTGCCGTTGGTGTTGAGTCAGAGTGAACCAATACCGTTCACTTGATGTCTAGATCCACCTCCAAGAACTATGAATCTTGAGGGATCTATACTTTTGAAATCAGACATGATTCGTCTTGATGTCACGAAGTGCGAGGTGGCTCTTGAGTCCAGGATCACCTCGTGTGTGTCAAACGTTGATGTTGCACACACGTCTTCACAGATGTAGACGGTTGAACAATTCTTGTTCGTTCTTTCTTCACCCATCTTCGAGCTCTCGGACTCCTCGACATAGGATAAACTATTATTGTTCTCCTGTCTGTTCTATGCTGATCTGTTTCTTGGGTTTTGGCGGCAATCCATGGCTGCATGACCCTTCTTATGGCAATGGATACACTCAATCTTGGATTGAGCCAGCATGTATCTAATGTATGTCTGTCTCTTCTGCATTTCGTGCTGGTCTTCTTGTCTGTATCTTGTCGTTTCGACCTCTCTTTGGTCTTCCAATTGTTTTTGTTGGTCCCCTCTGTTTGTTGGTCACGCCCCTGCCTCTGATTCGACTCCCTCTTAGGCTTGAACTATTTCTTTGATTTATCTTTGTTGTCGTAGAGTGTCTGGTCAGAACCATCTTTGTGATCAAGATGCTCTCTGGCCTCGACTTCCCCTCGAATCTCGACAATCGCCTTTTCGAGGTTCATGGTAGGATCTTTCACGAGCAGGGTCCGTGTCATCTGGAAAGATCTGGGTAAGGCTCTCAACAGATATGTGAGCTGCTTCTCAGTTGATACTGCATTCTCTACTCCTGAGTTGTGTAGTGATAGAAACAGATCCTTCATCTTTCTCATGAAAGATGTGAGGTCTTTTCCATCCCACTACAGATTCGTCAGTTGATCTTCCAGCATCATAATCTGACTTCTTGATTTCATCTGAAATCTTGTGAGAAGTGCATCCCACATCTCCTTAGCTTTGGAGAGTGTAGCCAGGTCAAGTGTAAGGCTATCTTCGATGGAAGATGATAGCAAGACTACTGCCTTGTCATTTTTCTCCCTCCATTCGCGTAGCTCCTTGCCTATTGTCGTAGGTATTTCTTTTGTGCCATCCACCCAGGGAAAGAGTCCTTCGCCCTTGAGTATCAAAGATGTCTTAACTTTCCAAGCTAGAAAGTTAGATCCTGAAGAATTAAGTATAGTGCAGATATTGCTCTGCATGCTGCTGATTGAAGCCATTGCTTCTTGAAGTCTGTTTTCTTGTTGATGGTTGATTGTCTGAATGCTTGGCCTCCTGGATCTGCTAGCTTCTTGGCTATGTCAGAATATGGCAGGGTGGCTCTGATACCACTGATGAGAATCATGAGATGTTCTAATCTAGGGGAGAAAAATTCACGAAATAGTCGTGACTCTCTTTCAAGATTTGGATGGAGTTCAGATGCGTTTGCTGGGCACTGCCAGCTGAAACACTCCTACAATCCTCCAGAGAGTAGTCAGTTACTACTGATCTACGTTCATAAAATTAATACAGCATTCGACTTAATTTCAACCAAGGTGCAGAATTCAAAGGGAACAAGAAAACTCAGACATATGAAATAAATAGCATAAGCATTCAATATCCAAGGTCAGACACAACTAGAAAATAATCTATATTGATTTTCTCTAATTTCTTCAGGGCACTACATGCGAATCCACGCAGTGCGTTGGCGTGAGAGAAACACGATTCTCTCACGAGTAGTAGTCTCTCTTCACTAGCGGACAATTGGATCTTCTGATCCTAGACAAAATTATCTTCTCGCACGTAGACGGACCTTTTGTTTGTGTTCTTCTTGATTGCTTACTAGCATCAAACTTCTTCAGGGTCTCTTCTCTTTTGTTACACTCTATGTATGCATGTTCAACGTTTCACATGGAGCAATTTCAAAACATCCATGCCTCTATTGAATAAAAACTACACATGACATGTCGAAGAGCACGAGAGTTTCAAGGGATATAGAAGATCCGACTTGGAAACCAGTATTACCGATTCCGCTTAAAAATGTTCACATTTGTACACTACATGGAGAGGTTAGAATTATCGAAAAAATGATATATCTTCATATTTGGTTTGCTTGGAATACTAAGCCGGAGTCATTAGCCAAAAAGGCAATAGCTCGATTAAAGAAGTTTTATCAAAAGCGGGACTTCATAAAGGACACATTAAAATACAAAAGGATGAGAAGCTTTCAGGGAAAACGAGAAACATCCCATGCAAGCCAAATATAGGAGGATCCAAAGCTCGTTGTTTCTTATCAAATCATTCCGGAAAACCAACTAAAATCTAGTACTTAATTTGGATAGATGTACTCAATGCCACAAAGGATTTTGAAGATAAAGGAACAATGAGGATTAAAAAAGTTGAATTCTAGACAAAGCTTGACAACATGGTCAAATTGCTCAGAAAAGATAAATTGTCTGATATTGATGTCCTACTAATTGAGAAATCAACAGTTGAGTTTGTGGATGCAGTTAAAGAAGGAGTGAAAATCCAAAACTTAGCAAAAGGTTTTAACTGATCAAACAAATCTATACAGCTAAAACCAATAAAATCCAAGTCATACACACATTGATCTAACAATGGATCAGATCTATGGTGCGTAATATTACCGTCCACATGTGCGAGACCACACGTGCTACAATACGCGTCAATCTGCCATTCAACTGCGTGCCCACACGTGCGAGCTAACATGTGCTAGAACACACGTCACCAAATCATTTGACCACATGGCCACATGTGCAAGTTTCACATGTGTGGATACAGATGTGTGGTCCCACACGTCAGGTACTGAGTGGGCCACGTGACCACACGTGCGCGCTTATACGTGCGAGAACACATGTCGCTGATCCATTCGGCTACTATCCTCATGTGGGATTGTTGATGGGAGAAATAAGAAGAATAATTTGCAAAACAGTTGCAAAGAAATCGCAATTTCCTCTTAATATTCGAATGGAGTTCATATGCATTCACTGGACACTACCAGCTGAATCACTCCTACAGTCCTCCAGAATGTAGTCAGGTAGGGCTGATCTACATTTATAAATTTAATGTAGCATTCAACCTAGTTTTCAACCAAGGTGCGGAATTCAAAATGAACAAGAAAGAACTCAGACATATGATTAACATCAGAAGCATTTGCATTCGAGATCAAACACAACACAAATTGATATGTGCGCAAAGGCTACGATATCATCTATTGATTTTCTTCTCTGATTCTTCAAGCACTGCATGTATATCCACGCAGTGTGTTGGCATGGGAGAACCATGGTTCTCTCACGAGTAATCGTCTCGCTTTACTAGCGGACAGTTGGATCTTTATGGATCCTGATCACAGAGCTCATCTCACACGCAGGCGGACACGTTGTTTGTATTTCGTCTTGATTGCTTACTAGCATCAGACTATTGTGTTTTCTTTTTACACTGTGTGTGTATCCTGTTGATCTATATGTCAAGTATCATTCCGTAAGTATAGTCGCTCTATGTAAATCTAAGATTAGAGTGATTAAGTATCTACAACTAATCAAGGAATTACAAGAGTGGCAGATTAGCCACGACCTAGGAAGTATTTGCTGACGTCATGCCATCAAATCAAATTTTTGTACTTCTGGGTACTTGCGTGATCCTTATTGGCACTCTTCGGAGCGTAAGGGCAAAACGGGTTTTGTGACATTTTTTGTGTCACTTCGTTGGTTTCGTTTCCGTCATTGGTTTCGTTTTCACCATTGGTTTCGTTTTGCTTGTCTGCCTTTCTCTCATACTGGACCACAAAGGAATCTTGTGCTAAACCGCAAAAGATTCTCGTTCGTGAATCTTTCATGTTCGCGAACCGTTCGTCTTCATCTCCTTTGACTTTTGTATTCGCGAAACTTTTCGTGCTTCGTGTCTCCAGATTTTTGTGTTCGTGAACATCTTCGTCTGGTTGAGGGCTGAAAACTAGCAAGGGTTTGTAGTTAGAAACATTTTGTTTCTTCAGCTCCCTCTCAAAGCATGATAGCTTTACGATCCCGAGACTGCTCCTTTGTCTCTCAAAGAGTCCTCTGTCGAGGGCTTTAGTGAGGATGTCAGCAACCATGTCTTTCGTTCCGATGAAGGTGGTTATAGCATCTTCGTTTCAATTAGATCCCTGATCAAGTGGTACTTGATCGCAATGTGTTTCGTTTTGGAATGGAACACTGGATCTTTCGTCAGATGTATTACAAAGGTATTGTCCATCTGCAAGACCAGGGGCTCATTCCTTGTTTTGCCCAATTCATCCAGGAACTGCCTTAGCCATATTATCTCGTTGGCCATCTTTGCTGCTGCTACGTACTCTGCTTCACAAGATGATTGGGCTACAAAGGTCTGCTTCTTGCTGACCCAGAGAACTGCTGCTCCTGATGCAATGGTGCATCCTCCTGAGATGCTTTTACAGTCATCCTTGAGAGATACTCAGCTAGCGTCGCTGTAGGAAAGTATCCTGAAACCTTCACCACAACAATAACACAAGCCATAATCCCTCGTTAATCGAAGATATTGCAAAATTTGTATCGCAATCTTCCAATGTGTCGAACCTGGATTCATGCATAATTGGCTCATCTTGAATACTTCATAAGCAATATCAGGACATGTGTTGTCTGCAAGGTACATCAATGATCCTATCAGCTTCGTATAAGGTGTGAGCTGTATTTGTGCTCCTTCTTTCTTAGTCTTTGGACAGTCATCATTCGTCACCACCATCCTTGCGAGCATTGAGTGCTCGCTCCTTTGCAGTTCAGCATCCCAAAGTCCTCTAGGACCTTCTGGGTGTATCTGGACTGGTGAAGTATAATTTACCTCCCTCATAGTCCCTTTCAACTTGCAAGCCTAGGTAACACCTGGCTTCTCCCAAATCCACGATCTCGAAATGTTTCGAGATGTCTACCTTGACTTCAGCAATTAGCTGCTCACTCCTGCAAAGTATCAGAGTGTCGTCCACATATACAGCCACAATGATGATCTATCCATTTGTAACTCTGACATATACATTGGAATCAGCCAACAGAGGCTTGAATCCTAATGATTTCAGGGCTTGATCTTTCTTCTTGTACCATTGTCGGGTTGATTGTTTCAGATCATAGATGCTTCTATGCATTTTGCATGCATAGTCAGGAAGTGAATTCGAGACATATTCTGGGGGTTGATCCATGTAGACCTCTTCGTCTAGTTTGCCATGCAAAAAGGCTGTCTTTTCATCTGCAATGTGGATTCTGAGGTCATAAGCTGCTGCATATGCAAATAACAAACGTAGAGACGAATGTTTGATTACAAGAGAGAAGGTTTCAGAGTAGCCAATACCATATTTCTGAGAGAAATCTTTTGCTACCAGTCTTGCCTTGTATGTCGTGATGTTTCCATCTGGTCCATATTTGAGCTTGAAGACCCATTTGCATTTGACAGTCTTGCGCTTATGTGGTAATGGATCCAACGTCCATACTTGGTTCTTCCTCATGGACTCCATCTCTTCGTTCATGGCTTGGATCCATTTGTCCTTCTCTGGACTTTCAATCGCCTCCTCAAATGTCTGTGGTTCACCACTGAATCTACATAATTCTTTTGATGTGAAAGCTATGCTGTCTGGCACATATCTTGCTAGTGCTCTTCGTGGTCTTGTTGAACTTCTGGGAGATCTTCCTGAAATAGTTATGCCTTTGCCCTTGTCTGCTCTGCTCGGTCCAGAACCATCTTGGTTTACAGGAACTACGGCAGCAGGTTGTCTCTCGAATCTTTCTTCGTCGAATTCGTCGCTTGAATGGGAGGCGACTCAAAAATCTTCGTTTTCGTGTTCGTCCTCTACTCCCTCTGTCGTTGGCAGCAGGTCATAGTATTGTCTATCCACAACTTCGTAGCTGACAGGATCTTCATTGGCCATTGTCTTGGTCTCATCGAATCTGACATCTCTCACTATTTTCATAGTGTTCGTGTCTAGCATGTAGACTCTGTAGTATGAAGAATTGTTGTCATAACCTACCAGAAATCCCTGCTTAGCTTTGTCATCAAGCTTCTTTTGAAGCTTATCAGGAATATGTGCATAAGCTGCACAACCAAAGATTCTGACGTGAGATAGGTTGGGCTTTCTACCCCAACATAGCTCACGTGGTGTCATGTGAGGAACTCCAGACTTGCCTATCCTGTTCTGGATGTATGCGGCTGTAGCTACTCTTCATCCCACATTTCCCTTGGAGCTTTCGAGTAGGCCATCATGCATCTGGCTGCTTCCATTAGGGTCCTGTTCTTTCGTTCAGCAACACCATTGTGCTGCGGTGTGTAGGCTGCAATTCTTCTGTGAATGATCCCACGATCATTGCAGAAGTCAGTGAAGCGATTCGAGATGTATTTGCCACCTCGATCTATCCTAATCTACTTCACTTTACTGCTCGTACATCTTTCAGTCCAATTCACATATTCTGTGAATCTATCAAGTGCTTTAGATTTATTCTGAATGAAATACACTCTAACAAATTTGCTATAATCATCAATGAAGATTATGTAATACTTTGAACCTCCTATTGAGATCACGTTGAATGGTTCGAAGATGTCAGAGTGCACTGGCTCCAGAATCTTTGTCGTTTTGTAGGAGTCTTTGACGAATGGTGTGCGTGACATCTTGCCTTCAAACATGCATCACAGGTGGTCGAATTGGTTGCATTCAAGATGTTGACCCCTGTTATCGCTCCATGATGGCTTGCTTGGTAAAGTGCCATTGAGTTCATGTGGCAGAGTCTTCTATGCCACAGAGTATCTGGCGAGTCGTCATGAGTCTGATGCATCTGATCTGCAAGTAGGCGTACCTTCAAATGATATAGATTTCCTTTCCTTCTGTCTTGAGTGATGAGAGTATTAGTACTGGCAATCGTTGCATGCTTTGTCAGAAAACGTTACACACATCCCTGCATCTGCTATTCTTGCTACAGAGAACAAGTCTTGTTGCATAGTAGGCACAAACAGAACGTCTTCGAGTCGTCTGTCCCTGTCATTGGTGTTGAGCCATAGTGAACCAATACCATTTACTTGATGTCTAGATCCATCTCCAAGAACTATGAATCTTGAGAGATTTGCACTTCTAAAATTAGACATTATTCGTCTTGATGTCATGAAGTGTGAGGTGTCTCCTGAGTCTAGAATCACCTCATATGTGTTAGATGTTGATGCTGCACACATGTCTTTACAAATGTAGGCGGTAGAACAATTTATGTTCGTTCTTTCTTCGCCCATCTTCGAGCTCTCGGGCTCCTTGACATAGAATGAACTGTTGCTGTTCTCTTGTCTGTTCTGTGCTAACTTGTTTCTCGGGTTCTGGCAGAAATCCACGACTACGTGACCTTTCTTATGGCAATGGATACACTCAATCTTGGGATTGAGCCAGCAGGTGTCCACTGTATGTCCGTCTCTTCTGCATCTCACACAAGTCTTCTTGTCTACACCTTGTTGTTTCGACCTCTCTTTGGTCTTCTAGTTGCCTTTGCTTGTTCCCTCTACTTGTTGGTCACGATCCTGCCTTTGATTGGACTCCCTCTTAGGCTTAAATTGCTTCTTTGATTTTTCTTTGTTGTCATAGAGGGTCTGGTCAGAACCATCTTTGTGATCAAGATGTTCTCTAGCCTCGACTTCCTCTCGAATCTCAACAGTCGCCTTTTTGAGATTCATGACGGGAGGGCTTTTGTCATCTGGAATGATCTGGGTAAGGCTCTCAACAGGTACGTGAGCTGCTTCTCAGCTGACATAGCGTTCTCTGCTCCAGAGTTATGTAGTGATAGAAACAGATCCTTCATCTTTCTTAAGAAAGAAGTGAGGTCTTTTCCATTCCACTGCAAATTCGTCAGCTGATCTTCCAGCATCATGATTTGACTTCTTGATTTCGACTGAGATCTGGTGAGTAATGCATCCCACATCTCTTTAGATTTGGAGAGTGTAGCCAGGTCAAGTGTGAGACTATCTTCGATGGAAGATGATAACAAGGCTACTACCTTGTCATTTTTCTCCCTCCATTCGTGTAGCTCCTTGCCTGTTGTCGTAGGCATTCCTTCTATGCCATCCACCCAAGGGAAGAGTCCTTCACCCTTGAGTATCAGTGATGTCTTAACTTTTCAGGCTAGAAAGTTAGATTCTAAAGAATCAAGTATTGTGCAGATCTTACTCAGCATGCTACTGATTAAAGCCATTGCTTCTAAAGTCTGTTCCCTTGTTGATGGTTGTTTGTCTGCATGTTGAGCCTCTTGGATCTGCTAGCTTCTTGGCTATGTCAGAATATGACAGGATAACCAGCTCTGATACCACTGATGGGAGAAATGAGAAGAATAATTTGCGAAACAGTCGCGAAGAATCCGCAATTCTCTTAAGATTCGGATGGACTTCAGATGTGTTCGCTGGACACTGCCAACTGAATCACTCCTACAATCCTCCAGAATGTAGTCAGGCACTGCTGATCTATGTTTATAAATTTAATACAGCATTCAATCTAGTTTCCAACCAAGGTGCGGAATTCAAAATGAACAAGAAAGAGCTCAGACATACGATTAACAGCATAAGCATTTGTATTTGAGATCAGACACAACACAAATTGACATGTGCGCAAAGGCTACGATATCATCTATTAATTTTCTTCTCTGATTCTTCAAGCACTGCATGTATATTCACACAGTGCATTGGCATGGGAGAAACACAGTTCTCTCATGAGTAATTGTCTCGTTTTACTAGCAGACAGTTGCATCTCTATGGATCCTGATCACAGAGCTTGTCTCGCACGCAGACGGACACGTTGTATGTATTTTGTCCTGATTGCTTACTAGCATCAGACTATTGTGTTTCCTTTTTACATTGTGTGTGTATCTTGTTGATCTATATGTCAAGTATCATTCAGTAAGTATAGTCGCTCTATGTAAATATAAGATTAGAGTGATTAAGCATCTACAACTAATCAAGGAATTACAAGAGTGGCAGATTAGCCACGACCTAGGAAGTATTTGCTGACGTCATGCCATCAGATCATATTCCTGTACTTCTGGGTACTTGCGCGATCCTACTGATACTCTTCAGAGCGTGAGGGCAAAATGGGTTTCACGACATTTTTCGTGTCACGTCGTTGGTTTCGTTTCCGTCGTTGGTTCTGTTTCCACCGTTGCTTTCGTTTTGCTCGTTGGCCTTTTTCTCGTACTGGACCTCAAAGGAATCTCGTGCCAGACCGCAAAAGATTCTCATTCGTGAATCTTTTGTGTTCGCAAAATTTTTCGTGTTTCGTGTCTCCAGATTTTCATGTTCGCAAACATCTTCATCTGGTTGAGGGCTGAAAGCTAGCAAGGCTTTGTAGTTAGAAACATTTCGTTTCTTCAATTGTTGTATCTTCAGCATCCACACCAGCTATGGCTCCAACTAGCATGACTATGGCAGTCTCCCAACTAGTCTACGCTATGGCTTCTCCAACTAGCTTGGATATGGATGCAAGAAAGACAGTACTGAGCATGGTGGTGAGTGTTCCTATGGGTAAGATCCACTCTTCTCTTGTTCTCTACTTAGTATCTGACAAATGACTGCTTAACCTAAAAGATAAAATCCTAAACTAAATCTCCTCCTCTAAGGCTTACCCTACTAGAGAATGGAGGGCCTAGATTAACTTAACTTGTTGCCAGATGAATAATATACAAGACAATGTGAAGTAACACAGTACATGAAACCACACAAGGGAGAACACTTAGAGAGAAAGATAGGCATGTATTGCAAATGAGGTTCTTGTCAAAAATGGACTCTTCCACTCCTATATATACTTGGAGTGGTGGTCACTTACAAAAAGGCATTATGGGACTAAATTAACTTTGAATCACATTGGTGCCATGGGACAAACCCCCAATGGGCCTTTGTGACTAACTTTTACATAACTTGATATCACATATCTATGTGCAGTGTCCATGACAATTTAACTTATAACGTAAAAGCCTAAACTTGATGGGCAAGTTCTACATTTAAATCCTATTCTGCTTGTATTTTTAAAGATGTTCCGCAGGATGGCTAGAATATCCCTTGGAATATCAGCCTACATTATCCCCTCCGTTAAGAACTTGGCGGTCCCACGCCAAGTGCAATGTTAAGACCCCACTCCTTATGGTGCTGGAGGAGTCAAAGTCGGTGCAGCTTGTAGATGTGGAACTTTTTGTAAAGTGCTGTTCCGTTGGTAATGAAGCTTTGAAGAAGTACGAGCATCTCCAGAAAATTTGAATTGAATCAAGTTGGAGTTGGCTCGTTGATGACTTGCTTCCAATTGCTCAGGCAAATGATTCAACGGATAATGTACACGAGCTTAGTATTTTTTTGAGATATGACGTGAATGCCACACAAGGGGTTACTGAATAGCGGTGAGAGGAAGATGGAGTGGGTGTGACAGGGGGTGTTGTAATCTCGGAAGTGGTAAAGGTGGATAGATGGATGTTGTTGGATGGATTAAAATTCCTTTGCCCATTACTGTCTTTTGAAAGCGCTTTTGTCAGCAGAAAATTTTCATTTGACGTTTCTTGTAGATGTTTGATTTTTTTTTTTTTGGACTTAAGACATGGCTCATAATCGCTGTTGGAAACCTCTAACATCCTTGAGTTCGTTGCTTCAAACGCCAAACTATATCAATGGTATGTTGTAGATGGCGTAGATTTGTCTGCTTCCCGAACACAAAGGTACTATAGTTGATAAACTATTGTCTCCGAAAATACTTTGTTGATAGAGATCTCCTCTTTTGACGTTGTTGTGCCACTGCAACTTCTTTGAGCTCTTTGCACAGTTGAGAGCTCTTTGAATTGTAGCAATTGTATCTAGAGACTTGTATGACATTTTTTTTTTTCATACACATAGTTATGTGCTCTGGAGTTATCAAGAAGCTGATCTCTTTTGTGGCAACATGACTGGCATTTTATTGGTGAGAGCCTCTATGATTCTTGCTTTATTCCCTTGGAGAGTGGTCTACTGCAGATGTCGTAGAGTTGTTTGCTTTACAAAGTGTTTCAATTCATAACCCAGAGCAAGTTCAAATCGATCCATCGGGTAGAAATGAGTCTTGAAACAAGGATGGGAGAAGTGAGATGGAGTTTCAAGATTGACCATATGGTGGAATATGAGGGAATGAATGGATGGAAAAAAGGAATGAGATAAGTATTGTGTGGTTTTTCATATCTCTCCATAACATAACCAATGCTCTTTGTACAATTCTCCATGGAATCATCATTGCTCACCTTTGAAAATAGCTTTGTCATTGAGGTTGTGCGCTCATAACTTCAATCTCTGATTGACTTGAGAGTCCTTCAGTTTACGTAGGCCTACGGGATTGGTAGGCTCACTTGTTGTTTGCATTGGTTTGTACAAATTTTTTCTTTGATGTGACTTAAGAGCCTTTCACTGGTACAGCTGCCACTTTATTGATGATTTGATGGCCATGGTGGGCAATTGAAAAAGCATGGATATTGTAGCGCTTATGTAAAACCAACTGCTTATTGCGAATGGCGGTGTTGGTGTTGTCGCGGATATTCCATCTTGTTGGGAAGATGGATCTTTTGCTAGATGATGGTTGTAGTATGATAAGAGCTCGTTTTGTTGCCAAATTGAGCATTTGTTGTTGAAGTCCTTGACTGCTCTTTTTGTTCATATGGAAAGTTGTTGAAATCATTGGTAAAGATGTAGAGATATATCCTGTTACGAGCTCGTAACCAGTGCCGAACCCTAGAGAACACAGATAGGTCAGATACCACAGTTAGGGTCGTGTCCAACGTACATGACCAACAGGGCAAGACAGTGTGAGTAGTGTGCCCCAGCACGGTCCATAGCTATGGCGGGCCTAACACAGCCTAGGGACCCTGTCAGCAGGATAGGGCCCCCAGTTGGGTCCCGACGTGCAGTCGGCCACGTCAGTGCCACGTGGCCGACACTTGGCAGTTGCATGCTACCAGTACTCACACTGGGCTAGGAGGGGCTTACTCTATATCAGGGAGTAGGCAAGGTTGGGTGGATCAGTTAGTGTTTGCCCTACTATGGTGTTAGGATCTATTACACTGGTATCGGATTTCAGCATGAATGGGTTGTATCCCGTAGCTGAATGTTTGGTACTTTTGTAAGCAAACTCTAATATCGAGAGATACTCCTCCCAATTAGTCTGCCTCTTGTTGACGTATGCACGAAGCATATCCTCCAGCACTTGATTTACCCTTTCTGTTTGACCGTCCGTCTGTGGATGGTCAGTGGTACTCATATTAAGTTTAGTATGGAGATGATGGAATACTGCCCTCCAAAAATTTCCAGTAAACTTACTGTCCCGGTCGCTGACTATGCCGGAAGGTAGACCGTACAATTTAAATAGCCCGTCTACAAACAACCTCGCTAACTCTGGAGCTCTAACGGTTGTTTTGGTCGGAATAAAATGAGCCATTTTGGTCAGACGGTCAACTGTGACCCATATAGCGTCATTACCCTTTTGGGTTTTAGGCAGGCTACTATAAAATCCATGGAAATACTCTCCCATTTACCAGCTGGTATTTCTAAGGGATGCAACAACCCTCCTGACTTTAAACGCTCTGCTTTATTTACTTGACATTTCTGGCAACTGGTTACATACTGGTGGACGTCCTTTTTCATACTGGGCTAGAAAAATTGCCTACGAAGAAGCTCATAGGTCTTCTGTATGCTTGGGTGTCCCGCGCTAGGATTGTCATGACATTCATATAGGACCTGCTGCCTATAATCCTCTGAATTGGGGACACATACTCTATCTCTATAGAGCAAGTACTCATCTTGAATGGAATACTCTTTCCATTTGAATCCTTGAGTCAACTAACCCTCAACCACTGGGGTTTGCTTGGGTAATACAGGCTCAGAATCCTCAACGTCATCTGATGACGTATACTCGGACTCATAATCATCCTCAACGGAAGCTGCCGTATTCTTGGATGGACTGGCACCAGCCACGCTCACCCACAGCTGTAGGGTTTAAACAAGAAAAAGTTGAAGCAGCCAGAAACTTTTTAGAGGACCTAAACCAAATGATAGAACATGCTAAGCATAGCATTAGGCAGTCCCAGGATCGAGCCAGGCATTATGCAGATCCACACAGACGGGATGTGCAGTTCTCCACTGGTGAGAAAGTCTACTTGAGAGTCCCAGTTGACTCTAAAACCCTCAAATCAGGAGTGTGTGCTAAGTTGTCTCCAAGGTATTGTGGTCCCTTTACCATCAGTAGGAGACTAGGCGAGGTCACCTATGAACTAGAACTCCCACACAGCAGTAAGGTTTTTCCAGTCTTTCATGTAAGTCAGTTACGAAAAGCCTTAACCAGATCAGACAATCTGGTAGGGGACAGTGTTCTAGTTCTCCCATTGGATCCTCAACAACCTCCACATGAACCAGAGGAGATTCTTGATAGTAGAGAGACGCAGACTCGTCATACTCTATACCGAGAATATCTGGTTAAGTGGAATGATCAGCCTGTTGAGAATGCCACTTGGGAAAGAGGCAGCGTCCTTTGCAAGATTTTTCCAGACTTTGTCTTAGAGGACCAAGACGGTTCTTAAGGGGGAGGGAGTGTTACGAACTCGTAACCAGTGCCGAACCCTAGAGAACACAGATAGGTCAGATACCACAGTCAGGGTCGTGTCCAGCGTACATGACCAACAGGGCAAGACAGTGTGAGTAGTGTGCCCCAGCACGGTCCATAGCTATGGCGGGCCTAACACAGCCTAGGGACCCTGTCATCAGGATAGGGCCCCCAGTTGGGTCCCGACGTGCAGTCGGCCACGTCAGTGCCACGTGGCCGACACTTGGCAGTTGCATGCTACCAGTCCTCACACTGGGCTAGGAGGGGCTTACTCTATATCAGGGAGTAGGCAAGGTTGGGTGGATCAGTTAGTGTTTGTCCTACTGTGGTGTTAGGATCTATTACATATCCCAATGAAAATTCGTGTGATACTGCAACTGTAGAGGTAGAATAAAATGGATGAAATATCACCTATAGTGCTGCTGCAAAAAAAAACACACCAAACCATACGACAATAGAACAAACAAACAGGTAGCAACAAATGACGTAGTTGACAGGACAAAACTTGAAATAAGAAAAAAAATGAAAAATTGTAGCAGATAACTCTATAGAAGGATTTGCATGACACTTTTAGACCAAACTCTTGAAATCCAGTATCGAACTTGGCACAAGGCCATAGCTACAGTGTTACAAAAGAAAAACAAGTGATAACATATAACATTTACGTAGCATGTAATAAGACAATTATGTCTTAGATTAATTTCACTCAGATAAAACATACGGGTTATCATGTAAATACAAAACTCATGATTCATCAGGCAGTAGCTCAAAACTTGGCTCCAGGGTATGATATCAATTGCTTGGTCATAGAGACGTAATGATCTGAGGTGGTACATTCTTGGTCTTATCTATGAATGATGTTTGAGATAGACCTTACGTGATTGCTAGATAGGATGTAACTGTATTTGGATTGGAAGCAACTATGTATTCGTGGATGACAAAAGAATCAGTAAGACTAGACGAGCCTAGACACATCTAATACAACTAATTTTAGTAAGGTGCAAATGGATCAACTTGATGAGCACACACATGGGTATCTTCTAGATAATACATCGCTGGGTCTATGTAGTCTAAATCAACTTGTGTGATAGACGATGTAGCAATATGTTGACTCTCTACAAAAGACCGATTATCCATCGTACTTTGGGCATTGATTCTCGGAATCCTCTTATCTACTCGTGATGGAGGCAGATTGTTTGTCTCCCCTGACATTGTGATGTAAGATAGATGATTCTACACACAGTAGTTAGATGATGAATGTGGAAGGTTTTCACAAGATGGTGATCTTATCATGAGGAATCTATGGCTTTCTACTAGGTCACATCTAAGGCGCTTCCCTACTAGAGTGCCTAAAGCTATTTCCAACTAGATTGTCTCATGGTAGGATGTGGAAAGTGGATTGGTACATGGCTATGTGTAGTGCATTTGATGATAGATCGACTTATCCTGGTGAAACAATTTCGTTGCGCAACCAAGGGTGATACTAGAATTCAGGTTTTCTCAGTGAATGGTTCTACTCAGGCTCATTAGTATACTCTTTTGGAGAGAATTCACACACCTACCTAGGAACTTGCACAAGTCTAGAGCTTGCCAAAAATAGACTATGCAATTACTATTTGAGGAAGATCAAGAATTTGTACTGGGGCCTTTTTCGAATTCTTGGTCAAGAGATGTAAGTAGAGTATTCGCAAGGAATCGTTTAGAAATATTTTACCTCTGCGAGAATACTTACCATGATGAAATATGCAAAAATAGCCATTTTTGCTCTGTATCTTACCACTGGTGATAGCATAGAGTCTCACAATGTTTTCGAGTGATTCCAATGAAATCTGATCCTGGTTTGACATGTTTGGCATTGTTGAGACGCCACTGTCATTTGCCTCACTAGAGTCTCCCGTTCTCATATTACCACTTGAGGGTGACAGTAGCTGGACAGGCCTCGTCATTGGCGGTCTCGAGATTTGAAGGCAATGGATTGATCTCCACCGGTCAGTAGTAACTCAGCATACAAAACTTGCACTCAGAAAACTCAACGTTTGTTAGCTTGAGATTATGGCAGGCCATTTGCTCCTTGCCATCTGAACGCTCTTAACATACCATTGAACTCCTTACAAGAAAAGCAGTTGTCTCAGGCAAACTTGTTACAAAACAAGTGCTCTCTATGTCGAGATTCCATGCACTTAGGTGATGGGTGATGGATGTTGATATCAACAGATTTGGCAAACTTATCGTGACGGATCTATGGTTTCCTATTAGGACACTTCTAAGGCATTCCCTACTAGAGGTGCCTAAGGCTATCAAAACAGATTCATCATGATAGGATTGTCGGCGATGGAAGATGGATATGTACAATTCTAGGTGCAAAGTGTATCTGCAAGAGCTTGGATTTTCCTGAGTGGAACCATATGATGTTGATCTTAGAGGATTTTACTAAGTTTGAAGTGCTTGAAATTATAAGTCTTTGTTGTGATCACAAATGAACCTCTTTGGATAGAATTCGCCTGCATGCCTGGGACTCGCACAAGTCCAGATCTTGCCAAAAAATAGGCTATGCAAGTACTAGATAGTTCTATTTTAGGAGAGATCAAAGATTTTGCACTTGAAAGTATTTCTACAAGTTTGTTCTGGGTTCTTTTTACCTTATTTGGGAGTTGTTCTTTTTCGTTTTTTTGAAATTGCTCCCCTCCTCTAGGATTCCTGTAGCCGACAAAAGTCGTTGTGAAAATCAGGGAATGACTCGTATAGTTGTGTGAGTTATTTCGGACCTAGTCAATTCAAATGGATCACAAAGCAAGAAAATTACTGGGGACTTGTACAAAAAATGACTTGTGGACGGAAACGGACGACTCGCACAGGACTTGCACAAAAAATGACTCGCGCAAAAAAAAATGACTCGTGGACAGAAACGGCCGACTCGCATAGGACTCACACAGAAGATGACTCGCGCAAAAAAAATGACTCGTGGACGAAAACGGATGACTCGCATAGGACTCACACAGAAGATGACTCACGCAAAAAAAATGACTCATGGACGGAAACGGACGACTCGCACAGGACTCACACAGAAGATGGCTCGCGCAAAAAAATCACTCGTGGACAGAAATAGACGACTCGCATAGGACTCGCACAGAAGATGACTCGTGCAAAAAAATGACTCGTGGACGGAAACAGAGGACTCGCACAGGACTCGCACAGAAGATGACTCACGCAAAAAAATGACTCGTGGACGAAAACGGACGACTCACACAGGACTCGCACAGAAGATGACTCACGCAAAAAAAATGACTCGTACGGGACTCGGAAGGGTAACTTACTACTCGTACATGACTCGCACTAGAAGTACTCGCACACGACTTGGGGTGAAAAATGACTCGTACGCGGGAACTTACTCGCACACTATGAAAGAATGACTCGCCCACAAGATGACTCGCACAAGAAGCTCAGTACCCGCACAGGCTAAAATGACTCGTAAGAATATCAGTACCTACACAGGCTAAAATGACTTGTAAGAAGCTTAGTACCCGCACAGGCTAAAATGACTTGCATAAAAAGGTCGGTACCTGCACAGACAAAAATGACTCGTATAAGACGTTCAATACCCGCACAGGCAAAAATGACTCACGCAAAAAGGCCGGTACCCACACAGGCAAAAATGACTCGCATAAGAAGCTCAGTACCTGCACAGGCTAAAATGACTCGTACAGGTTAGAAGGAGGTGAAAAACATTTCATAACGACTCGCACAAACCCGGAAATGACTCGCACAAGTTTGAAAGGTTTTCCAAAAGAACTAAAAATGACTCGCACAGGGGAACAATTCAAAATGACTCGCACAGAGGATAAATTTGATCAAAATTACCTTCTTGTCCCTGGGGCTGGATGTGTGAATACTCTGACCTCACGGATGTTTCAAAAATGATGTTTGTTCTTTATTTTCTTTCCAAACCTGCTCGGATGCAACTCGCACAAGGCTTCCTTATGTAAAGATGATGAATAACCTCTCGGGGAGTATCTTTTGTCTTACAAAACATGAATGGGAGGCCAAAAACAGTTTTAGAGGTAGAAATCGCTAAAATCTGACTTTTGGGTATTCACACATTCAATAAATGAGGATCTTAGCTTTTGCAATCGACGGAAACAGGGTGTCGAGTCAGAATCAGGCAAGAAAACAGAGAAAATGGACTCTCAAGGGAAGATCGGTCCGGTTGATCTTGAGCTTTTGCCTTCAAGAGTAGTAACGTTGCTCGAGAAGGCAGCCAGAAGGCATGGCTGGAAGATGCTTTGATTGCTCTCAAGCTTGTGTTCCAGTTGAGAGGAGTTCGTGGAAAGGTAAAACGTTAATAAAGCGAAGTTCTACACTGCTGCTCTTTGGCTACATGAGATCAATCATCCTGCTACTCTTGTGGCTAATAGTGCGAAGGTTGCTACCTTTGGATATTACAAGGATCTTTTTGAGATTGTTCTGCGAATTCTTGAGGGCCCAGAAGGCTTTTCTCTGAGGCAGGATAAGAAATCGCTGTTCGAGAAGGCTAAGAAATCCAAAAAGCATACCTCTGGTGGGCTGGCCAAGACACGTGACAGCAGTTCTGACAGTGACGAGGAGCAAGGCCATGCAAAGCCTGTAAGGGGTTTTCAGAAGAAGAAAATTTGTAAGGCAATTGATATGTGAAGTCGCAAAGGTTGTTCTATGTGCTAGGAGCTTACGGATTATTTAAAAGAGATAGCATTAGAAGGCGTTGACAAGCCAAGATCTGGGCCTGAAGCCGCATCAACCTTATGACAAAGCAAAAGGATCGCAGAGGCAAGAAAGGCTGTGAAAATGTTCTATTTTGATTACTGGTACAACAACTTATACAATGCAGTGGCTAAGACCTTTGCTGATCAGCTGAAGAAAGATATGGTCGTTGTGAAGGAACGGAGATTACACACTCATGGCATGCCCAAACAAGAATCTGGTTGTGAAGATGGGATGCACCTAGCTGCAGTCAAGTTAGATGGCACACTCAACCATAGCAATGTCTCGCTACCAGGCAAAACTGATGGCAAAACTGCGATTAGCCAGACCTACATGGAAGATAGTCGCTACTACTGCCAAAACGTGTTCCTTCAAAAGTGCGTGAGCTAGGCCAGCCGTGTATGAAGAGCACTGGGTGTCTTTGCTGGCCATAAAAACGGCCTGCTTGAAATGTGTTGGAGTGCTGCCTTCAGTACAGATAGAGAGTGAGGGGGTCATTGTTGGGTGAGAAAGATTCAAGGTAGTTCCATTTGTCTTCGCAGAAATTTTTGAAGAAGTAAGCTTCTTGATTGAACCATTTGAAGGCTTACTTTGCAATGGCAAACTCAAATGCTCTGAATCATGATCTGGGCTTGGAATAGACCTCGATTCACTCAAAGACTCTGCATCAGGGGATATTGAGAAATTTAGATCTCGCCCTGTAAGCTCAATCCACTTTTTCCTGTCCTCTTCGCTTACAAAACTTAAAATTGGACATCTGACAACCTCCATTCCACGAATGCACTGAGGATTTGAAAGCCCTCTGTACTGCTTTCTCTGCATTCTGTGAGAGCGAGTAAAACCCTTTTCCACACTGAAGGGAAACTGTGGTTCACCAAAACGGGAGTGCCCATTCATGTAGCTTCGAAGCTGCATTTTTTCAAAAGCATTCTCTGGTCTTTCCTTGAAAGCCCACATGTACATATTCTCCATATCATGTTGTACCAAAAACATGTCCACGAGAAGAGATGGCAGATCCGGAGCAGCTGCCATTACACGCAAAACCAGGAGGACTGGTGTTCAAGAAATTTGAAGAAAGGCCAGTGGGTTATGTGCAGAAGCATGGGGAGGGCAAGGTGCTTTCAACATGGAAGAGGAGCGTCTCCATTTGTTGCTCAAAAACCCTCTATGAGCACCTTTTTTCCACTAACAAGAGAAAGCAGAAAACAAGCAAGAAGGCAAAACAAGAAACATGCACAAAAACCCTCGAAAATAGATCAATCCGGTTGATCTTAAGTTGATGGCTGCATGAAAGGAAGCAAAAAATCCAGAGAATTAGACATAAAAACTAGTTTAAAACAAGAAATAAGCAAGCATTAACACTACAAACGGAACAACAAATGAATAGTAACTAGAAAAGTAGAAAAATCAAGGAAAAGAGCAGCAACGGCGCCAACGTTGTATCTTCAGCATCCACACCGGCTATGGCTCCAACTAGCATGACTATGGCAGTCTCCCAACTAGTCTATGCTATGGCTTCTCCAACTAGCTTGGATATGGATGCAAGAAAGACAGTCATGAGCATGGTGGTGAGTATTTTGATGGGCAAGATCCACTCTTCTCTTGTTCTCTACTTAGTTTCTGACAAATGACGGCTTAACCTAAAAGATAAAACCCTAAACTAAATCTCCTCCTCTAAGGCTTACCCTACTAAAGAATGGAGGGCCTAGATTAACTTAACTTGAATAATATACAATACAATGTGAAGTAACACAATACATGAAACCACACAAGGGAGAACACTTAGAGAGAAAGATAGGCATGTATTGCAAATAAGGTTCTTGTCGGAAATGGACTCTTCCACTCCTATATATATACTTGGAGTGGTGGTCACTTACAAAAAGGCATTATGGAACTAAATTAACTTTGAATCACATTGGTGCCATGGGACAAACCCCTAATAGACCTTTGTGACTAGCTTTTACATAACTTGAAATCACATATCTATGTGCAGTGCCCATGACAGTTTAAACTTAGAATTAAAAAACTTAAGCCAATACAGATAACGTAAAAGCCTAAACTTGATGGGCAAGTTCTACGTTCAAATCCTATCCTGCTTGTATTTCTAAAGATGTTCCGCAGGATGGCTAGAATTTTCCTTGGAATATCAGCCTACAGGGATCCCACACATGTTGATCCAGACGTGCAGTTTCACACGTGCATATACAAACGTGTGGTTCCACATGTCAATTACTGATTGGGCCACGCTGGTATTCACACGTGCTAACTTTTCTCCCCTATATAAGTCCATTCCCGGGGATTGTACAAGTTTTCGCGTAATTTGCTTTCACGTTTAATTGCTTCCATACGACTTGCATTCGTGATATCGCCATCACACGGGCGACCTCGTCCCCAGGCCTGTTCCTTACACCCTCTCGTGTTGTAGCGATGTCGGCTTGACTTTCCCAGTATCGCCATCACGCGAGCCCCTGCCTCTCCCCGCCTGACTCTGCCACTCTCTCACATCGTAGCAATAGCACCCTCGGAGTTCTCAGTGTCGCCATCACGTGAGATAATCCAGCTCTCTCTTCTGCTCTATCTCTGTCCTCGTGTGGTATAGATATCCGGCCTCAATGGCTCGGACGAAGCAAACCGCTAGGCTTACCAGTTTTGTTCAACCTTCCCATCCCCAGACTTCTGAACCCGTACGTCCGCAAAGACGTGGAAGACCTTGCCGTCCATGGTTGAGGGACATCAGGGCCTTGCAGAGGAGCACCAAACTTTTGATCCCGAAAGCAGCCTTCTACCGGGCTGTGAGGGAGGTTACACAAGATATGACCACCCGTCTGCCCTATGCAGTGAGGTGGAATATCACTGCATTGGAGGCACTCCATACTGCATACGAGGACTTCCAGACAAAATTGTTTGAGGATTCGATGTTGTGATCCATTCATGGCAAGAGGGTGACATTGATGCCCAAGGACATGCTTCTTGTCATGAGGCTACAAAACACCTATAACAACATTTTTAGATCTGGCTTCACACAGTGGCAATTTCCTCTTGAAAGGGGGCCTGTCCCACCTCAAAAAAAGAGAAAGCAAGCACAGCCCAAGCGTTCGCAACCCAAGACCAGGTCTCCCAGCTCTTCACCCTCACCTTCTCCCATTAGAAAAGATCTGGCTAGTACGTCCGCAATTCCATTGGTTGAGAGTCCTCCCCTAACCCCTGATCTTCAACTGCACGATTCTCCTTCTGTACATGCGGATGACCTAAATATAGTGGTGGACATGATTGTTTCTGATGTTGATGCAACTGATAAAGAGTTGCACATCAGACTTCCCAATGAACCTAAAGACACATTTTCTGATTTTGAGAGGTACATTGATTTTGATTTGTATATAGCCAAGAAAATAGATGATCTAAGAGGAGAGTTTATGTTTTGTATAGACGATATTAATTTTGCAATGCATATCAAAGACCCGCATTGTAGGGAGCTAAAAGAGAAGACCTCATATATCTCAGACACAGTAGTTGAATCTGCTTGTGCATACTATGTACATAAATATACATATACAGTCATGAAAGAGATTTTTGTTGTATCTCCATTTTTTGGGCATCTGTTGAATGAAGAGAGAAAAGCCAGAAGGCTCTTCAGGCAGACTAGCAAGGAGGCATCAATGTTCATCATCCCATACTGTTCAAAGTAAGATAGTTTATTCTTGTAATATTTGTCTTTTGGAAACTCTTATAGATTTTAGTAATTCATTGCTTGTCATTTTTTGGCAGCAAACATTGGAGTGTGCACGTCATATCCATGAAAGTGGATTCGACTGGAAGCTGCACACCTGTGTGCATGACAATGAATTCTTTGCATGCCACCCATTCCGTGGTTAAATCCATATACAAATGGATGGTGGAGCTATTGCCCAGGCCAAATGGGCTGATTGTAAATACCAACATAGAGGTTGTTGATGCAAAGGTAAAAGGAATCTTTTTACATATTTAATTTGCATGATGACATGGAGTTTAGAATTATATTGAATTATAATTTAACAATCTTGCGCTATGATTTCTCAATCTTTGCAACAAGATGATGCTTTCAGCAGCGGATGGTATTCAATCTGGAATGTTAAATCGTTCTTGGATTGGTATATGGTGCAACCTCCAGATGCTAGTATCCGTGAGGTATGTTTTTTCAATGTTCCAGTATCCTGATGATATATTATTAACTTTGTGAATTTATATTTTTTAAAACATTGGCTAATACATACATACACTCGATATTTTATCTTGCAGTTCCAATGTCCTGAGGTATTAACAAATGTGATTCATCAGTATCGGCATGAAATGTTGGAAATTTTACTATTGTGTGCAAGGCCCTACAAGCATAAAGGTGCTTCAGATGAACCTGCCAGGGGATCTGTGGATGAGGTTACAGTGCTCGAGGATATGCCTCAGGCACCTTTGATTGAAATGTAATATTGTCACATAAGTTCCGACAGACACATAGAAATATATCATCACATGACGATGCATGAAATAATAGATAGGCAAATAGGAAGTGGGCTATTACTAAATGCCACAAATATATTATATCGTTTTAAAAAACAACGTACATTTTTCAAAATACTAAATACAAATTGTTCGATGAAACCTTGCAGTCATTTGAGACTTCTTTGTATTCCTTTTTTTTTGAAATTGTACATTATTGTTGCTCATCTATCATCCCAATGTTTATGCGGTTTCAACAATTTCTATGCTTCTATTTAAGTCCTTGCATTGTATGCGACTTTCTTGTCTTGGTCTTACCTATACATCAAAGAAACTTGTTAAACAATATCAAGATTGAGATTATGTTAAATAAAATATTGCAATACCGAAAACATTGAAACATGTTTAAATAAAATCATTGAAAGCAAATGTGTACTGAATTAAATACACATACACCTACCAATCTCTCGTTGACTTGAAAACAGAAGTGTTTAGGAATATCATATTGCAGCAATGTAAGCTATGATCAAATGTGATCGAGTGTCCAATCTTCTTCCACCTCATTTGTTGTAAGAGTAGAATTATTTTGCCTCACTTGGATTTCTATTTGATCTTGATGATTCACTGTAAAAACCTGATCCAATGCTTTCCATCCATTGCCAACTTTGGACCATCTTCTATAATAAAATGTTAAAGAAAGCACCTGTTTTTCTATAAGATATCTAAATTTCATTGACGATCTATTAACTATGCACTTGATATTGCCATTACTCTTTTTATCTTAATGATCATGAAGGAGGCTTGATAACATATTGTCTGTTAAATCACTACAAATAAACACTGTCACTGTTCTACAAATATTACATTCAACAAAAAAATCTACAAATATTGCAAAAGGCAGAAACCAGTGCAATCTATTGTTTTTTGAACCTCTGCTACATTTCATACAGTTTTGAATGTCCATAAAAAACCTTGATCGAAAGCTCTCTACTATGGTGGAATGTGGAGAAATCCATTCTTCGCTTGAGAAAGAGGATAATCATATCGTCTCTAATTTTCACCTAAACTTGATGGTGTGTAAAATGAATCATAGAAGAAAATACAAGAATCCAAGAGTGATCTTGTGGAGCGGTTCTTGTATTGCAGAAGACCAATATCAGAATGAATAACGTCCATGATACCGACAAGGGATTATATAGGTTGCCATTCGATTATGCTTGATGGATACAAATTTGCACAAATCCATAAAACTATATGTCATTTAAATACTCAGATACACGTCTGAATGCTGTTCTTCCACATGTACAATCTTCTCTTCTTCACCTGGCTCAGCTAGATTCATAGGTTGTGTCCGTGTAGGTCCTTCGAAGACTTCCTCCGCTGGTTTCCGATTTTGATCAGGTTCTCTTTGTGCTTGCGACATCATGATTATCACGTCGTCCAAGGTATAATTCTTGAAGGTTTATGGATTCCTACTTCAGCATGTTGATCTCAACCCAACTTGTAATCTTCACACTTCTAACCATCTGTGATGTAGACGCTGTATCTGGTTCTAGCAAGATTGACTTTAAGGAGTCCAACGCTTTCTTTTTTTCTTTTTTGTTCACGTAGTTGGATTCATCCTTGTTGTCTATCTTGGAAACCGGGTTGATATTTGCTTCTTGATTACAAATATCAATATTCATTGTGGTTATTGCTTCTTCCAGTAGATCGCTCCATCGGATCACCTAACTGTAGCATTGTTTCATCTAGATCTTCCTAGTCATTGGCGCCTTTGGTGGATCTATCTTGGAAAATTTCACCATGGGTGATCTTTGAGGTGGCTGAGCTGGAACTTTTCTCATTCCATAGTGATCCGGGTCCATATGTTATAGGACTTGCTCGTCAATTAGCTCAGTCTCCTTGTTTTAGGTAAAAGCATGTTCCCAAGAGACTAAATCATCGTCCACAGGGTGCTCAATCGTGCAGACATCCATACTACATTGATCATATTCACCCCAAAAATAATTGGTGTGTCCATGGTATAGCACTTGGGTGAAGATGTGCTGGGTTCTGGATCTAAATCAGGCTGACAAGCATGCCCAGCCATATAGTCAATTGTCACCAATGCGTCCATCCATATCATGATATCCATTTCAAAGTTATAGTGACCTCCCTTGGCTTATGATCAATTGTGTGATCTTTGGTGGAGGACGATCCATCATTAACTTTTGGTGTAATTGGTTTCATCGCCCATGTGGTTGGGTCAACCTTTACAACCTGCTCTCTATTCTCAAAGGTAAGTTTTCTAGTTTTCCAATTGTGAACCACTTGTGCGATCCTCAACCAAGGTCTTCCTAGTAAAACACGGTAGGCAGAAGGGGACTCTGGTATGTCTATCACCACGAAGGTGATTACGAACTGCATTCTCGCTATTTTTATCGAAATGTCGTCAACTACACCCTTTGGTTTTACACAAGATTGATCTACTAGTTTGATGACAAATTTCGCTAATTTCAATCCTTGCAAATCCCATTTATGATACAAGGTAGTGGAGATCAAATTTACACTTGATCCTCCATCTACCATTGCTGCTTCGTCCTCGAATCTCTTGTACTTGATTGGCAGGGTGATGTTGTGCTCTTCACTTTCCCACGCTGCCCCAATGTGGAGGACGTTGCTTGTTCCTTCGTAGCCCGCACATTATAGGGGCTCATTTGGGGTTGGTTCCGACTCTGAATTGAGCCAATCTATTAGAATGCTTTTAGCTTGTGGGCCATCCGCAAGAGTTCTCTGAAGGATATGTCCATGCGGCTAGCTAGCAAACTTGTGAGCACTCTTGATTGTGAAACCTCAGACTCACCCATGTGAAATGGTACCTCATGATGGTGTAAACAATCGTTTTGGTCTGTTCACAATAAACTGGTGGTGCTGGTACTTTTAATGTAGGGGTGTTGCTGGTTGTTCCTTTGCTCGTGCTGCTTCCTCTGCCTGTGCATCCTATATCCAATGGCATATTCTATGGTATTGCCTTCCTTCTTCCCTCACATTAGGATATCGTCCTGTTGCTGTGGGTTGATCATTAGCCATTGATACTGATGATGTTGGTGATGGAGCCACTCCCTTTCGTTTCTGTGCTCACGTAATGGCTAGCATTGGAACATGGGAATCTTGCCTTTCCCGTGGCGTCCTTCCTGAAACTACTTTCGGTTGCACTGAGATTAAATTCAAGAGTGCACTTGTTCCAAGTTTAATTGGGCAATTCTTGTAGCAATGCCCATATCCGCATTCTCAGCAAAAGGCTATATACTATCCCTTATAAGAACATTCTGCAATTCAGTGGCCTTCACCGCATCCATAGCAGCCATACATCCTACCTCCCTAACGTTGAGGGTATGCAGCGTAGGTCGCATAGTATTCATTGATCGTTGGATTGACAAATTCCTCTTTCGGACCGTATCACTACTGCTGTGCTCAGATTGGGGTGGTGGTTCTTGCTCTATTGTGGTCAGATTTATTTGGGCCACTTGATTGTTAGTTGGTCCTGGGTCGTGCAGGAAGTGCCATGCACTGCTGCTCCATAGCGAGGTGCCGCATTCGGTGCCCCCTAATGATATGGATAAGAGGTCTGGTAATGATTCCTCTTTTGTTGTATTATCCTGGGGTTGAATGGACAAAACGTCATTTCGTGTGATGAAGCATTGCACAGGTAAAAGTATCATTTTGTGAACTTGACTTCAACACTGGGCACTCATTTGTTGTATGGTTCTGGATGCAAATAGGACACCATATGTTCTCTCGTCAAGGATATTGCAGCTGGTTCTGTTCCAATGGATTTGGAGTTGGTGTTATAGTTGCCTGCAAGACCTTCAATTTGAAATCAAACCGCAACATTAGTTGTTCCATCTACTGCTTGTGTAACTTTGTCAATTGCTCCATCAGTAGATCTTTTGATATATTGGATGCATTGGATGATGATGCTACCGAGGGCATCGGATTATGGGTGGTCAGGTATGATTCATCATCTAAACCCTCGTCTTCTTCTCTAATGTCATCTTCCATTGCTTCCTACAATGTAGCGTACTGCTCCTGTCTTTTAAGTTCTCATCTGATACTTCATGGTAACCTCGCGAGGAACCACATAATGACTACATGATTGGGAGTTAGGGCTATGTTGCATTCGGATCTTAAGTACTTGACCCATTCTATGTAGTCCCTAACTCTTTCTCTTTTTCCCATTTTTACCTTGTTCAATAGGAGAAACAGATTTTCTAGGAACTTCCTTGGCTTAAAGTGTCATGTGATGAGAGCCACTTTAATCCCTTCCCAAGTGGTTTTCTCTTCTTCCGATAGGCTGAAGAACCAATCTTGTGCTACAACTACCAGAGACATGGGAAATAGCATCAATTTCTCTACCAGTGTTCATCATAAATTTTGCATATTTGCTCGTAGATCTGGATGAATCTAATAGGATCTAATGGCCCATCATATTTAGGTATTTCCATGCGAGGTGCCCTTCAAACTGCTTGTAAGGGTGTGACAGGTACGGGCTGACCCATAGGATCCATCGGTGTTGGTTCCGGTTCTGCCTGGATTTGCGCGGCTGCTACTTTGGGAAGATTTGGTGCTTGATTCGTTGTTCTTCTAGCTACTGATCATCCGGATCTCATATTCATTCGATGGTAGAGTCCAAGGATGTTGGATCTTGTTGATTTAGTAGAATTGAATCTAGATCTTAAGGGATCTAATCAGTTTGGTTGGTCGACCATGTGGTTTTAGGCCACTTATAGTGGTTTTTCCTTGATAACTATTTAATCCTAGTTTCGATTGCTCTAAGATTTTCATAGTTGACAGATCTGGGACAAATTTGTCTACTGATGCTATCTATGAGAGTTCTTTGTATGAGGGATGGTTGTGAGAGAGTTTTGTTTCACTATTTTTTAGTTAAAAACTCTTTTTTTTCAAAAAATACTAGGAAGTAACTCTCGCAGACTTTATTGGAGCTGTATCTAGTATAGATTTAACTCTGGAAAAGTCTATGAAGGTTAAATCTTGTAAGAAATGAAAATTTCACTGCCTATGAGGGTTCAAGAACATCTTTTTGCTCTGATCATTACCAATATCTTGTACTAACTCTCACAAACTTCATCATTGATGTAAAATGACATTCTGAAGACAATGGGATGGTGTGCGAGGATTATTTGGATCTTCTAATTTTGTTAATTTTTAAGCACTCAAATTCACTTTTTAACTCGCTGGGATCAAACTAACTCTCGTAGGCTCTTCTGTGTCTTTTTCTCATTGAGATGGAACTCCAGAATTCTTTGTGAAGGTTACTTGCCAGTGGAACTAAAAAAATTGATGTATGCGAGGGTTCACAACTCTTTTCCCATCTTTTTTCTCTTGGGGACCTTTGCAAGGACACTTTTTCTGAGAATGAACGCTCTACGAAGGTTGGTTTGCTATTATGAAAAAAAATTTGGCTTTTCAAGGGATTTTTGAATTTTTATGGTTTTTGTTTATTTTTTCTAACTTTGTCTAGAAGTAACCTTTGTAGGCTTCTGAGAATGTCTGGGATGGTACCCTGGAGCTGATACCAATCATGCGAAGGTTAGTTCCAATTAGTTCTTGAAAAAAAAAAATCTGATGGGATTTTGGCCTCTTTTCTCTCCAAAAACAGATTTGAACATTTTTTTATGGTTTCAAGGTTTTCGGTTGGATGCCAAGCCCCTAGAGGTTGTTTTAGATCTCCACTACTCTTCCACACCTCCTCCGCTAGTTGTGAACAGTCCAAGCAAAAGAAAGCACAAAAAAAAACCTAAATCTACCCCAAAATCCACCTAAAACATTCTAAAAAAGCAAAAGCAACTAAGAATGCAACTATAACTAGGTAGTGATTCCTATTCCTGGCAACGACGCCACTGTAGGGTCTGTAGGTTCGATGGTGAGCAGCCCTCTATTGGAAAGAGGTGTGTGAAAAGATAGGTTGAACAGAATCAAATAAAAGGAATTTGAATGACAAGAATTAAAACTTATCGTGCGCAGCGAAATAAACTATCTTTCTCTTTTTCTATACATGACTACACGTATTAATTTCGAACAAAAAAATCACGTTCGATCTTATAGTAACTAACTTTGAAATCATTAGTACTACGGTGATTACGTAGCCAAACATTAAAGCATCAGAAAAATAATCTATTACGAAGAATTACAGAAACGCATACATTTTAAGACAAACCTGAACGCAATAAAAAGATAGTATTGATTCAGTATGACATGACACAGATGTAAATGAGTACAACAAGTTTTTGGATCAAAGCCGCGTACGCTAATGCTCTCCAAAATGGTAGAGTTTCCTCCTTCTCATTAAGCATGAAAAATGGCTACAAATGGCGTATCTTTGGAATGGCCCTTGGGGCCTTGCTTCCTATTGGCTACTTGCAAAGGATGGGATTGAGATCCACACTATCCACAAGAAGCACAAACTAATCTATGGGGTATAGGAAGAAGCACACCCCACCTACCACCATTTGACTTTTGACTAACTCAAAAACTTAGTAACTTAACTTAGACTTTGGCCTCTAATATTATTTTTAATTACATGGCCCAAAGTCTAATTTATTTCAAAATGATTATTTATAAGTGCCCATTGGGCCATGGGCTTACACACGTAGGATGCCACGACACTCGTCTCTGCTTTCTACTAATTTCAACATTTTATTTATTTACATGCACGAATACCCCCAACATAATGGAGCTATATCATGGATGTCAAAGAAACAAGCCACTATCTCATTGTCATCCAGTGAGGCTGAGTACAAAGCTCTTACACATTGCACAAACGAGATGGTATGGATCAAGAGGATGATCAAGGATCTTCACTTGCTAGATTTTTTAGAGATCCAAATCATCTGTTTTGACAATCTATCAACCCAAAGGTTGGCAACCAATCCTATCTTTCATGCTAGAAGCAAGCATATTGAGGTGGCATATCACTTTGTGAGGGAGCAAGTCATGGCAAAGGAGGTGGAGCTTCAACATGTGTCCTCAAGGGAATGTGTAGCTGATATCTTCACCAAAGCATTGGGAAAAGACTTGTTCATGAATCATAGGACTTCACTTGGAGTGTTTTCAAAGTCTATGCTTAAACTAGTTGAAGAGGGAGTGTGAAAGATTTCAACTATTTTGCTATTTTGGTCATATTTGTATATTTGGCAATTGAGGCCAATTTTCATAATAGACTTAGAGTTTGACTTTTCAAAGTTATATTAGTCTAAAAGCATTTGAATAAACATTTTTGGAAAGTGTGTAAAACTATAGAACACGAGTTTTGGAGAGATTCAATTTGAGTAGTAGATATATTGAATCTAGTCACAAAAATAGTAGGGTTTTTATTATGGAGGGAAACCAAAGTTTGAATTTAGGTTTGGACCTGTTAGAAAAGGATGTAACTCGTGGGAAGAGGATACATACTCTCTCTCTTATCTCATTCATGCCTATACATGGTTCTCTTGGGTTCTACTATTCATTGGTGCACTATACTTGTGATTTTTTGCAATTTTGTGTGTAGAATGCACATTAAATGCTATTTTCAGATCCACACGTGTGAAATATAGTAGCTTACTATTTTTGTATGGAAAGCAACATTATTTTGTGTTCTTATTGATGTTTGATCAAAATCTATTAGAGTTTGCATCTCGTTCATAGTGTAGATGTTGATTTTTCCACATTGGCAAGATTGATGATTTTTTGTCTTTCTAAACCCAAGATAATTTTATGGATGTGGATCTTAATTGATCTGAAATTCTTCACACGTACATTACATTCTTCAAGATTCCATTCCTGCCATTTGTGAGTTTCATGCATACTGTGCCAATTTTTGGTCCATGCCATTTCCAACCACCCTCGCTGGATGGACTTCTTGGTAGTCTGAAAAAACCTTCATGTCAAACATCATGTGGCCAGAGGGTCTTGAATCCAAGTACCAATTGTTGTCATTGTCCTCTCCACTGCGCTTGTCTGCGACTGCCATGTGTCGTGGAGGTCACACCCACTCCATGGTATAGACTTTGCAAAGTCTTCCAAACTTCTTTAGGTGTTTTTATATCTCTAACCTACGCGATGGTAGTATCCCCAGAGATAGACAAATAATTGTGAGAACTTGCTTCATTCTCTCCCTGAACAATCTTCTTCTCTCCGCTATGTTAACCGACGTCTCCCCTTCGATGATCGGCTCTGTCTTGATGCCTGAGACAAGATTCCAAATCCCCTTTTCGTCCAAGATCAGTTGCATCTTCCATGACCATACGTAGTAGTTCTCATCCTCTAGCTTTTCAACTTGTCTTGTCTCTTGTGTATGACGCTATACTGCTTGGTGCCTTTTGCTGATTTGATAGCAAGAATGATGAACAATCTTTTGAAAAGATTGTTTAGTACACAATTCAATTAACTAATTTTAAAACTTTTAGAAAGTACAACATGCGTTTTGTGGGCCCATAACCCTTGTTTACTACTAGAGCATGCAATGATTAAAGCTAATGATGCAACTAAAAGATCTACTCATCAACTATAATCATGCATGAGTACGTACAGCAGAATATTACACTACTAAAAGCTTTCTACATTACTTCATGAAAAAAACAGTACAGGATAGTCCACTGATGATTGCCAGTACATGCAATCTTGTTACAATAACTTCACAATACTCAGCAAACGGCATTGTACAAAATGCCAGAAGGTAACATTTATATCCTCTAACTACATGCTGCTACCACCTATTACTCGCATCATTTCAGCCTAGACATCATCATATTAGCCATCTAACTACCAACGGCTACTATGTCATCTGATCCAGCAACTACCCTTACCAACCTAACTACCAACAAAAATGTTCATTGATCTGCGGTCTTAACATAAAATTGCTTATGTGATTAACCAGTTATTGATGTGATGATTTACGTGGAATGCATTACATATGACATTTTCATACTTGATCCAGAAGTTGTGATATCCATAATCCCATGGGTCTGCACCGCAAAGCGGAAATTTAATGGCGGATTTGAGATGGTGGTGTGCCCTTCCAGCATCTGCACAACAGTCTCCATTGTAGGCCTGGCCGATGGGTTTTCCTGTATGCACCATAAAGCTACTTGGATTACCCCCTTCACCTGCTCCTCACTAACTGAACCCCTCATCTGAGCCTCTACTAGATCCATCATGCTGTCTGATGCCTGGATCTTGCTCACTGCCCATGCGGGAAAATACCAGCTCAGTGTTGATCCCAGGCCCAGCTTTGTTAGGTCTGTGTTCCTTCTCCCACTCACAAGCTCCAGCAGCAGCATGCCAAAGCTGAAAACATCGCATTTCTTTGTAGCTGTAGAGTGTAGTAGCCACTCAGGAGCCAGGTAGCCAGGGGTTCCTCGTACTCGTGTGATAACTGAGCTCATATCTCTATCCTGAAGTAGCTTAGACATTCCGAAGTCTGAGACTTTAGCTTCCAGCTGCTGATCTAGCAATATATTCTCCGGCTTGACATCCAGATGCAGAATAGGCTCTCTGCACTCCTCGTGCAGGTATGCTATACCCCGTGCTGTACCGAGTGCAATTTGATGTCTTGTCTTCCAATCTAGAAAGCGATCCTGGCCAGATGCGTCTTCTCTGAACAGCCATCGGTCGAGAGATCCATTTGCCATGTACTCATATACGATCAGGCGGTTTGATCCCTCAACACAGAAGCCACTCAGCTTCACGATATGCACGTGACTGATTACTCCCATAGCAGTCACCTCCGCTATGAACTCCTTCTGGCCTTGATTACTCGACTCTAGTTTCTTAGCAGCGACCTTCTCTCCAGTAGAAAGGATGCCCTCGTACACAGATCCGAAACCCCCGCTGCCCAGCTTGCATCTGAAACCTTTTGTTGCTTGATGCAATTCTTTCAAAGAAAATCTGCGAGGGATTACCTTCAGAGCAGGAAAGGTAGACCCATTCTGAAGTTGTTTTTCTTTGATTTTTTTCTTTACTATTAAATAGCAAATTACACTCAGAACTGCTATTAGAGCAAATGAGCCAGTACTGAGGCCTATAATCTGTTTACGACCAAACCATGTCTTCCTCAGGCCCATTGAGTTTGAAGGAGGTAATAAGATAAGTTGCCTGTTCTGGAATTTCAGGAAAGCAGTGACGGTTGGGTCTGTTGTCAGACTTCCAAGCACGTTGTCTACAAAGTAGCAGGATCTAGATTGGTTGTTGTAAAACATGGCAGAGCAGGAGCAATTATTCAAGCAAAAACCCAAGCAATCTTCTAACCGAGCTGATAGCTTATCAGGCTTTGTATACCTATATGTGAAATAGCTTGCTCCACTTAAATTACGAAAGTGATGATTCAAGCCTTCGTTCTGAGTACAAGTTTGAGGCCGCCATGTCGACGCAGCTGGACAATCAGCAGCCCTTTGGAAACCTCTGATATCCAAAGCTGTAGAACTGCTTGATATATTTTGAGGGCAAATACACTCACCCTTGCCCAAGCAGACTCCGTAACTTCCACAGCTCATTGGGAGCTTACAGCTATCACCAAAGTATTTCAACAGATCAAAATCCCTTATCCAGATAGAATTTCCAACATCGTAGTGAGAGGAAACCAGATTTCCATCAGACTCCAGATTCAAAAGCTGCAGTGCGTTCTGTGAGCCAGTTGGGCTTGGGAAGGACACAGTACGGGGCGGTGCACATGGGCGTGAGGTATTTGCCACTCCAGCATTCAATTCATAGCTTATGTTCATTCCATTGCCCGTGTAGACCACGACGGCTTGATATTGGTTGCAAATATGCAGAGCTGTTGTTATATCTGAGCCTTGTAGGCTCCAAAGAAAGTAAGGCTGAGGCTTTGCATTTGAGATGTTCAAATAGAATACAACTCCGCTTGGCTCCATGCTCCATCACGAGTCTATAGTTTCCTTCTCTGTTGGAATGATTTAAGTTGCTCACAAGCATTGTCCCTCCCTTCATCGTCTGCCCTGGTAGCAATTTATGCGTCGGGTGCTCAAAGCTTTGCCAGATTGTGTCGCCCGTATTGTTCAGCAAAACCAGATTTCCTGATTCTTGCAGGTCAATTGCTGCAACTGGACCAGGTGACAGCCATATTGACGATCCGTGGGGATCAAGGAGGCTCACTTGTCCTCGATCTGTGATTGCAAGACTGGAATTTTCAGAAACTGGTGTATTTCTGTTCGCGCTCCACACGATTACTCCAGCTTCAGATGCATTCCTATATTTTGTACCCACAATTACAGAAAAAAGATATTGGCCTGCGCCGTTGATGTCGAAGAATCCCAGCCCAAAGGTCTCATTGTCACTCATTTCTACAAGACGGTACGATCCAGGAGTTACGCTTCCTGCAGCCTGAAAAGCCGGCAAGCTGCTGTTATTCACCACACTCCAACCTTTTGGCAAATTAATCTTCTTTGCATCTACTTCCCCATTCCGGTACGCACTTAAAGCACTTGAAATCATGACAAATATCAAACCAAAGTGCTTGAAGAGAGGTTGCCATCGTTTAAGGCCACACATTTCACCGCAGCAGATTTTATCAATGTTCTACTGATCAGAGGAGTGGGCGTTATCACATGTCAATCTGATGTGTTTGAGGAGATGCAGTTGTTTATGGTCATGCACTTCACAACAGCAAACCTTACCCATCCACTGACAAGAGCTGCGAGCAAGATCACATATCAATTCGAAGTGCGCCTTGGAGAGTTACGGCCATTTATTTCACAGGAGTAGACCTTACCCGTCTATTGAAAGGAGTGAGCATGATCGTATGCTAATCCGATCTGCTCTCAGATCAGATGCAATCATCAAGTATACCATTAACCCCAAACCACCAAACAGATGTCTTAGGCCATTCACGGCAGCATATATATCTTATCCATCTACTGAGCTAGAGGATTGACCGTGATCACATTAGAAGTGCAAGTGCTCGGTGGGATTCATATATACTGTTTAAGGTCATGCAGATCTAATCCATCTACTTAAAGGTATGAGCATGATCACCTATGAATTCAAAGTGATTGCCGAGATGGTGCAATTCTTTAGGACCACACAATTCGCACCAGTGTATCTTATCAACCTGCTGGAAGGTACGATCATGATCACAACACAATCTATGTTTTACTGCGTTGTTTGATTGTCAAAAATTAGCAACAAGAGACAAGAAATCTGTGCGGAATTACTCTTACTTGAGCTGATGGTGATGGTCCCGAACGTTAGTCCAGAGTCAAGAGTCAAGACGGCACTCAGCTGACTCTTCAGACCAACAACGCTGGCTCAGTATTCATCTTTCTTCTGCAAAGATAATCGAGTATTATAGTAGAGTATAGTGCAATAGGGAAACAGAAACTCAATCACGCATCTGTATGTAGAAGGTTAATTATTGGCTGCCAAGCTTGACGATGACGATCAGGACTACATATAGGTAAGGTATTGTGTTGCCAATATTTCGGTTGATCTCTTCGAAGTGCATCAAATTGAGCAAATTATACCTATGTAAATTATGGCTTTAGCTATGGCATTAAGTATGGCAGTTAAGGATAGATCCTATACCTCTTCTCTTTGCTCTGCTCACAATGCATCCTTTTAGGAAAAGAAGAAAACTTCTTGTTAATGATCTATGCAACCATACTTAAGTAGGTAATATGAATACGTATCCTAAACTCCTCCTTTCTAGAAATGAAATGCTTACTATGGTACGCGTGTGCATGTTTTCAACTTATGTTATGCATGATGACAGGCTACTAAGGGTAGGATAAAGCGTTGAGGTTGGATCACATTATCTTTATGCTAGCTATGTCACAACATGGTATTTTATGATTCGAAACAAGTACTTGCTAACAAACGTAAGGTTTTGTTAGAGTACTTGATGCAATGTGTTCCTTCCATTCTCACATGTGTGAAGTTATCTAAACTACCCGAGTTTGCATTCTGTGTGTTATAACTTGCATCACGATATCGTCTTTCCTATTGATAGAAAAGCAAGTAGTTGGTAGATGTTACTCGATTCCCATTGATAGTCATTTTGAGCTAACCTACTCTCACTATGTTGTCCCATTAATAGTCATTTTGAGCTAACCTACTGTCACTATGCTATTTGAAATTTCCAAGTTGAAATTGTCTCAGTATGTAAGCTAAAAGCATGGTTTGGTGATACAACTTGGACTTTCAAGGACACTACTTTTTTTGAGTAGAAATGCACTTTTGTATTATTATAAACTATTTTCAACTAATACTTTTGACTTGCAATAACTTTTAAACCGTACCCTAGAAGTATGTCATGTAACATATCATTGGAAAGTGCTCGTCAAGTGCTTTTTAACGCACCAAACTCCACTGAAATTGGACTTACAACTAGAAAGTCATTTTTAATGTGGTTTCAAAATATTAATAACTTTTTAACCGTAGCTTGGAAGTATGTCATGACAAATATAATTGGAAAGCGGTCGTCAAGCGCTTTCTAACGCACCAAACTGCTGAAATTGGACTTACCACTAAAAAGTTATGTGATTTTTAGTGTGGACTCAAAATAATTATAAGTAATAAAATCCTCAAAAAGTGAAATGTACTACCAAAAGGTACAGTGCAAAATGGGTTCTTTTTTTGTACCACCAAACCATGCTTTTATTTAGCATGTACTAAATTGGGCCCGATCTCTTTGAATCACAAGAGCGGGTAGTCTACCAAACGTGGCCGAAATACGCCACCTTGGTAAGTCTTAATAGTCAAACCCGACATTGAAAATGGCTAGGGACATATCTAGGCCTGTCGGTTGGCAAAATACTGCCGCTCATTCTCTTCTTGTATTTTTGTACTTCTTGAAGGACTTGAGGCTCCTCCTCAATCCCAAGTACAATGTTCTGTTTTTCAGCAACAATACCAATTCGGTCAAGAATTCTAAACAGATGTTGTTTTCTAAGTTCAACATAATTGATCTGGGTGAAGCTCACTTCTGTCTAGGCATTTAGATCCATAGAGGTAGAGCAAGATGACTGATCTACATCACTCAACAAAGGTATTTTCACAATGTTATTAACAGCTACAATCTAATGAATTGTATGTTAGCTCACTCACTGATGGATCCAGGCCTACATTTGTCAAAGGACCAATGTTCCCAGACCAAGCAGGAAGAGGAGCAGATGAGAGAGTATCTTTATCGACGATACTTGGATCTCTCATGTATGCAATGGTCTGTACAAGACTAGACATCTCTTTTGTTATAAGTTCACTCAGTCAATATATGGCTAATCTTGGCAGTACCCATTGGAAGGCTCTCATAAGAGTCATGAGGTATATTTGAGCTACCATGGACCAGTGCATCTGCTATGGAGAAGTCAGCAACGACAATCTTCATCAGCTCAGTGAATATTCTGATGCAAGCTGGGGAGGAGATGTAGACAATTGTAAGTCCACATCTGGATTTACATTCTTCTTCAACGACGGTCCTATCTCATGGAACAGTCGTAAGCAAACCTCTATCGCTCTTTCTTCTACAAAAATAGAATACATTGTTGTTTCTCAATCTATTAAAGAAGCATTTTGGTTGAGAAACTTACTGTCAGACATTAATTTGTATCAGTACAACCCCACAATTTTATTTTGTGATAATCAGAGTGCTATTGCCTTATCGGCCAACCATAGATTTCACTCTAGGAGTAAGCACATTGAAATCAGATATCACTATATCAGGAGCAAGGTTCTCAACAAGGAGGTGAGCTTAACATACTATAGAACGCATGACATGGTTTTAGATATATTCATTGGCAATAAGTGTTAATGCACACAACAAATTTTGTGCATTCCTTAGTCTGAAGATCAAGGCATTCACAGATCCAGATTAAGGGGGGTGTCAATAGGATTAAGAGGTGGCAAAGTGTGGTCCAATCATAGTTAAGCGTAGTGGTAGCTCGTGGATCTACTAGTATCATTGTACTCCTTATTTGGATCTAATTGATTTTGAGATTGAGTGGATTTTGAGTGTAAGTGATTTTCTAGCTTTCTCTCTCTACCCGAGAGCTATTGAAGTTTTCTCTCTCTACTTGAGGAGAGCAGCTTGTGTTTACTTAGATTACTTTTGGAACACTTCCCACACGTGTGAGTGAGAGTTGGAAGTGATTGCATGCATGTAGTAGTGTGTTTTTGCCATAGAATCAAAGATAGATATTGAATCTCAATCTAGTCTTGATCTTGGTGCATCTACACACCTTAGGAGATCACAAGTACATGTTGTGGACAGTCCACACGTGCGAAATCAACATGGTATCAGAGCCTACCTAAGGTTACCATGCAATTTGATCCATTTGAGTGAAAACTATTCATCAATCTTGAGCTAGAAATTGTCAAGATCCATTTTCCTAGCTATCTTGTCCAATTTTGGATCAAAAGAGATCAATAGGGCATAGATTGGGTCTGACCTAGTACTGTATGGAATCAGGTGCTGAGACATGTGTGAGGAACATCCAATTTCAGTTTGGGAGTTCTCTCTCATGTTTGATCCAAAAATCTTGCTAGATAGCTTGTTTTGAAGCAATTTTTGTCTAGTTTCTAATGTAGCAGTTTCATTCCATTTGGTTGAGCCAATCAAAAGTTATGCCTTTGAAAAGGGTTAGGTAGGGCACCTAGACCTGGGTGGACACATTTGGTTTGGTCAAGAGATTGCTTGTTTGATCCAAAATCATAGTTGAATGCTTACCAATCTCATCTATATGTGATCTAGGCACTGTTTTGAGATCTTAGCCATTTTGTTTCCTGCAATATCATTGTATTTGAGTCAAATTTGGTTTCTTAGTATATTTCACACGTTCTAAGAGTGTTTGATCCTAACTTTGCCCATACTCCATCATTTGACGTGAAGTAGATCCAATTTTGGAGAGATTGAGGTAGCTAGTGAGAATCATCTCACAGTTTGTTGCAAGATCTTGCATAGGAAATGGTAGCACGCCATTATTGGATCCTATAGTGAGAGAGAAGCAACATTTTTTGTTCATCACTTTTATATATCTCCACTTTACATGACTTCAATGAGTCCATACTTGTTGCAACCAAGCGAGAGATTGTCTACTTCCAATTATTCAATATGGAAGTTGAGGATGGAGTCCATCTTGATACTCAATGTGATGGACATTGTACTTGGGATTGAGGAGGAGCCTCAAGTCCTTCAAGAAGTACAAAAATACAAGAAGAGAGCTAGGATGGCTCTCCACTACATTAAGATGAATGTCTATTGAGGGAGATTGGTGATTGTTCTACATCCAAGGAAGCTTGGGATTGTCTCAAGTCCATCTATGAGGCTAAGAACACCTCTAGGCTCCTCACTCTTAGAAATCAAATCTTCCAAAGTAGTCAAAAGAGTGATGAGAGTGCATCTAATTATGTTTTGAGAGTCAAGCATATTCATAGGGAGCTTGCATGTATTGGTGACTCAATTAATCAAAGTAAGCTAGTCCAAGTCATTCTCAATGGCTTGAGAGATGAATATGACAACCTTGTCCAATCCTATGCCATTAAGGAGGAGCTACCAAGTTTGGAGGCCCTTCAAAGTGTGCTTATTTTTGAAGAATCAAGACAAGAGTACAAACTCTTGAGGATGGACAAGCTATCACTCAATCATGATGATGGCAAAGTTCTATTTGCCAAGCACAAAGAGAGGAGTAAGAAGCAACACCATCACTTCTCTAATGACAAAGCTAAAGACCCAGATGAAGAGGAGGAGGAGGATACCTCTCATGCTTCTACTTCAAATCTCAAGAAGAAGAAGATCAAGTGCTTTTATTGTGGCAAGAAAGGCCATTATGCCACCAATTGCTTCAAGAAGAAGAATCAACTCAATCAAGCCAACATCACCATTGAGAAAGAAGACTATATTGCAAGTGATGGAGAAGGCTCTCTTATGGCATCAAGCTTCTCCTCTTCCACCTTCAACAAGGATGACTCATGGTATATTGATAGTGGAGCATCTTCACATATGTGTGGCTCCAAGCACTTTTTTTCATCTATTATGCCTTATGATGGATTCAAGAAGACCATATACATTGCAAGTAAGCATGAGTGCAATATTGAAGGAGTAGGGATTATTCCCTTGAAGCTTGCATCTTCTAAAGATCTCTTTCTCAACAATGTTCTTTTTGTCCCAAATATTACAAAGAACATCTTAAGTGTTGGCCAACTTCTTGATAGTGGCTTTGATGTCAATTTCAATATTGACAATTGTGTGATCAAGAAGGATGGCGAGATCCTTGCATATGGATCAAGATTTGAAGGCATCTACAAATTGGATCCAAGTGAGAGTGCAAACTCTCTTGATGTTTCTTATATGTCCAATATTTCAAAGGAGGATGATCACACAAGATGCACACATATTCTCTCTTCAAGTATTATGGTGTATGATTATTCCTTATTATTCAAAGCATATGTTGAGAAGAAATTCTCATTGAAGATCAAAGCTTTTGTGGAGTATTGGAGCTCTTGAAGAAATAGCACCATATGAAGTTTTATTCAAGATGAAGCCTAAGGTTGATCACCTTAGTGAACTTGGTAGTGCTTGCTTTGCACATATTCCTTGGAAACAAGGAGGAAGGATGATCCAAGCTCATGGATCATGATTGGATACTCATCCATCAAGGAGGCCTTTAGTGTCTTTACACTCTCTATTTCAAATTTGATCATGAATAGAGATGCCATATTGCATGAAGATTCAATCTTGGAAGTGGCCGAGATCAAAACTTCTCAAGAAGCATCACAAGTTATCTTTTTTGAAGGTATTCAAGTTATGATGGGGCCAAGGTGTGAGGAGGAGTTTCTTCTTCATATGATTTCAAGAAGATCTTCAAGATGCATGGCCGAGTCTTTATGGCTCACCTTACATGGAAAAGAGAGGCATCTTTCATGTTGTATCTACTACAACACATTCATATATGCTTCTCTTCCTTTGCTTGAAATGCTATCTTGCTTCATTGAAAGTTTTGGATCTCAAAGTTCAAGAAAAGCTATACTAGTTTTGTATGATGCTTATGGTATGGACATGTTTCTTGTCATTATTGACTTAAATATGTTTCCAATACTTTTTGAAAGCAAGATATTGTATTGTCAAAAGTATGCTCTTGGTTCTAGTAAGAACAAGATTGAGCTTGGTACTCACTTTTTTGAAAATCATGTTTTCACATGTTTTGAGGCAAATTATAAACTCCTCTTGAGATAAAGTGAAGCATCCAAAGTGGACACTTACATCCTTGAGAGAGTAACTAGCCTAAAAAAGATCAAGATAGTCTTTGATATCAAGATTAGATCCATCATGGATATAGTTCATTGTATGTGGACTCAAGCTAGAAAGCATAATCTTGATAATCATCATTGTTTCACATCTTATGATCTTGATTTCCATGATCCTTGTGAGGCTTGGAAGCCTCAGATTTCTCTATTTATGGTGCATTCATCATGCAAGTGGAACTTTCAAATCAAAGATCATGATCAAGCATGGAGGAAGCCCATGATCATAGTGGCATATTGGTGGAGCACTCTTCAAAGGCATTGGCAAGAGATCTCTACCAAAGAGATTTTATCATGGATATGGTGAGGGTTCTACGATGATGGATCCCTTGGCTGATCTTCACTTTTTATGCATACCAAAGGATCCACTCAAAAAAATTTACAAACTTCTCAAGTGATCTAGTACCTTTTCCAAGCTATTTTTTGAGGAGTGTGAGAAATTGGCAAAAATCTAGCTTGGTATTTTGTATGATAGAAGTTTGTAAGTGAATCTCACACATGTGGAGGATGTTCCCACATGTGGAAAATTGTAAAGTAAATAAAAAATGTTTGATATAGGGGTCTCATAGAATTTCATAGTCAAGCATTTAGGTGTAGGATGTTGATAGGGTCGAATTTGGCATAGATGGCAAATTACCCATTTCCACTTGTAATGTTACTATTGAGCCAAAATAGAGTAAGAGTTCAAACTCGTGCCAATTAGAGTGTAGACAGGTGTAATGCTTTTGTTTGATGAAGTTTAAGAGGTCCAATAGGATTTAGAGGTGGAACCATGAGTGGTCCAATAGAATTTGAGGTTTGCTTGAAAATGGTCCAATAGAATTTAGAGGTGCATGGATCAATGGTCCAATAGGATTAAGAGGTGGCAAAGTGGGGTCCAATCATAGTTAAGCATAGTGGTAGCTCGTGGATCTACTAGTATCATTGTACTCCTCATTTGGATCTAATTGATTTTGAGATTGTGTGGATTTTGAGTGTAAGTGATTTTCTAGCTTTCTCTCTCTACCCGAGAGCTATTGAGGTTTTTCTCTCTCTACCCAAGGAGAGCAGATTGTTTTTACTTAGATTACTTTTGGAACACTTCCCACACGTGTGAGTGAGAGTTGGAAGTGATTGAATGCATGTAGTAGTGTGTTTTTGCCATAGAATTAACGATAGATCTTGAATCTCAATCTAGTCTTGATCTTGGTGCATCTACACACCTTAGGAGATCACAAGTACATGTTGTGGACAGTCCACACGTGTGAAATCAACAATAAATCCTAGTAATGGCATGGGTTGTTGTGGAGTGAAGGGGCGGTAATGCTGATACATAGGTCTAGGTTCTAATAGAAAATGGGTTTTCAGTTGGGGGCACTCATTAGCAGTGTGATTCTGCGAACATATAGGACACCAAATATTTTTCCTTGTTGGAAAAGATTTATCAGAAATATTTTTCATAGCATTTTGAAAATCAACAGTTAGTTTATCCATGTGAGTTTTTTGAGCTTTTTGCCAAGTTTTCATTTGATGTAGAAGTTCTGAAGATTGGGCTGTATGCTCAATCTTCTGGTTGTAAAGACGTTTGGGGAGTTTGGATTGCTTGTCACGGTAATCAAAGTCCTCATCAGACCCTCGTCTTATTCGCGAATGACATCAATCATCACATTCTTAAGTTGATCATAAAGATCAACTGGTTTCAAATCTCGGCGAATACTTTTAGGGAGTCCAACCAGGAACAATTTGATGGCCATTCATTTGGTGATATTCTCATCAACACATTCTACCTTCAGACTTTAAAACGTTCAATGTAGCTTCTTACAGACTCTTCAAGACACATCTTGATATGTGTGATTTGGATGAATAGGCTTTGAGTCAATTTAGAAGGTTTGAAACGCTTGATAAGAGCTTCTTTGAGGGTATTCCAAGAAACAAAATCAGAAGCTTCTAGGTTGAGATACCACTCTTTGGTGGTTCCATAGAGCACCATAAGAAATAGTCTGAGCTTTTCAGTTTCAAAGGTGTCTTCATAGAAGCGACATGCATCATCAAAGTCTTAAAAAAATATAACTGGGTCAGATTCTTGTTGACAGATCCCCTGCTCCAAAGGATCTGTTGGTTTTCTTAAGGCGTTTCTTTACTTACTCAGAACCGTTTCTACCTGTTACCAGGCTTCATGGCATATGTAATATGTGTTCTTGATATTACAATGCCAAACCAGACAGAAGGAATAGATTCTCGTTGTAGTGTATTTTTGTCCTGCCTGTCAGAGGACTACTCAGGGCCGTCTCTCTTGAACGCACTTACATTCACACATAGATGCAAGCCAAGAACGCTCATTCACAGATCAGCATACAACCCAAATGAGCATTTTGTAGATTCTACAGCTACCTACTCTAAAAATGAACTGAATCAGAGTCTACCATATACTAACACTGAGCTACACTTGCATAAATTGACAAAACAAGAACCAAGAACTAATCTACAGCATGTTAGAAGTCCAAGAATCAAGAAACCAACCAGTCTTTTGATTTTTGGACATCCCAAGGACATCAAGAACTGGATTGTCAAGAGATATGCAAGAACTACACCACGGATCCAGCCTATTTAGTCTAGCTGAATGCTGGTTCCTACATTAATCCACAAACAAGAAAATAAACTAATCCACTCTAGGAAAGCAGCAAATTTAATCCACTCTACAGTCCACAATCACACACAAAAGGAGGGAAGGACAAGATCATAAATGCATCACTCAAGAAACAAGCATGATCAAGGAGCTCAATGGATGCACCAAACTCGTGAAGGCTCTTCTCATTTCAGCATGGAGTTTATACAATTCACAAAAAGCTCATCTTCACAAAGAGGGAGTCTCTTAAATAAGCAAGAGAGCTCCTTAGGTGGCATCCTAGTGGAATTTCCACATTTCACAAATTACAAAGTGAGATAATGCTCTCCACTAGAGGTCACTATCAAAAGGTAGCTCACTCTACTTTCTTCAAGAGGGGTCTACTTGCATTTATTACATTTGCCTAGAAATACTAGTTCCTACATGGTCATTCCATCTTTCGAGATTCACCATGAGGCTTACATAGTTCTTGCTTGTCATTACTACTAGTATTTCTCGGCTCTCATACTCGGCTTTCAGTCTTCATTTGTCTCGTATTCTCAGAGACCTCCTCGGTCTAATGTGAGAGGTGCTCTTGAGTTGCTCTATCCGAGTATCTTGGGGATTCGTTAGAATCAGCCAACAATTCTCCATCGTACTTTGGTACAACAATGTGTGGGATTCTGCATTCTAGGCATGGAGGTGCAAGATTAGAAGATTCAGCACAATCTCATGACATGATGCAAAATGAGAAACAGAATAATAGTACAGATGATCAATACAGTATTGTATTTGGTCACAAAAGGTCAAAAAAATGATTTTCTTACAAAATAGTGAATTTGGACAAGAATCTATACTTTTCTAGAGTAACATAATTCGCAGACAAGAGTAGAATTTGCAAACAGGCTGTTGAATCAAAATATTGTACTCGCGGAATCTGATAAAAAAAAACTTTTTAGAGAAAAGACTTATTTTGTTTTTCAATTTTTTTTTTTAGAATTCACCAGAAATCGTTCAAACTTTGGATGATTTCATGGTATGGTCGACGATTTTTTATAAGAGATTTTCACTAACAAAATATTGATTTTTTATTATTTTTTTGAATTTTTTCAAAGGACAGAATTCGTAGAGAATGTATAGAAATCGTTTAGACTGTGGGCGATTTCATAGTATGGTCCACGATTTTTTATACTAATTTTTTTTTTAATTTTTTTTTTTGTTTAGAATTCGTCAAAAATCGTTTAGACTTTGGATGATTTCATGGTATGGTCGACGATTTTTTATAAGGAGTTTTTACTAACAAAATATGGATTTTTTAATTTTTTATTTTTTGTAAATGACAGAATTCTCAAAGGATATATTGAAAATCGTACAAACTATGGACGATTTTGTGGTATGGTTGCCAATTTCTGAAATAGAAGTTTTGTTGACAAACAAGGATAATAGTCGAAAAAATGATTTTCTGGCAAAAAACAAGCTAAATCTCTGAAATAGAATTTGCGGAGCTGCTAGAGAACTGATCTTTCATAGATCTAGCCTCAATGAAGCTGACGAATTTTGACACAAAGATTTGGGTGAGAAACACAAGATTTTGACAATAAAAAAATCTGAGCAGAGTCAAAAATCACAGAGGTGGTAGGATGAAAGATGATGTTATATTATGGCTGTAGACCGATCGACGAATTTTGAGATACCTGATTGGTCAAAAAATGTCATTTGGGTCAATACTTTCAAAGAAAATGCCCAAGTTGACACTTTTGTTGCTTTCCCCCGGCTTGATAGGTTGCTCAGCAGCTCATGTAGAATCTAGAAAGGAGTCTTGTGTTGTAGTGTGAAAGAAAATAGTAGGCATGCATACACTCAAGCACGTTAGTAAAAAAAGAAAACAAGTAAGCTATGTAGAGAAAAACTTAGAAAGCAGCAATGACGCCAATGTTGGAGGTAAATCTACTTTCTACAGTGGATAGGTCTAAAGAGGCACAATAACATATCATGCAAATTTTGACGTCCGCGTCCAACGTATGCTCAAAAATTTTATAATCCGTCGCAATCCGACACTTCGAGTTCTGACGTCCCAGTAAAAAATCCGAAAATCACAGTCCGACGATCAGGAAATCTTGGCAGCAACCAATTTTTCAAAGGCACGTCGGAGTCCGACATGTCGGATTCCTACTTGCAGACATGGATATAACCTGTCACAGAATTTTTTTTAACAAAAATACGTGTCATCCGACATGGACGTCGAAATCCGACGTGTATCGATTCCGACATCCATGTCAGCATGCCAAAAAGCCTGTCCATGACATCTGGCACATTTGTCCGAGCCTGAATGGACACAGACATCGGATTCCAATGTGTTTGGAGGCCGTTGGATTTCGACGTCTATTTCAATCTTCCAATTCGTGCGATCCAGCGCCTTTTCTTTCACTTTGTCTTTTGCAGATTTGAGCGTCTTTGAGCGATTGAAAGCGATTGAGGGCGAGCAATGCTTGAGGGCTTGAAGATCAGTGCTTGAGGGCTTGAAGATCATTGTTTGAGGTTGGTGTTTGATGTTTGTTTGTTTTGCTTTTTGTTTGTTTGTTTGAGGTTGATGTTTGTTTGTTTGAAGAGGAGATAGAGAGTGTGAATGATAAAAAGAGATGAAGAGAGTGTGTGTGTGTGTGTGTGTGTGTGTGTGTGTGTGTGTGTGTGTGTGTTTTAAATTTTGCAATGATTTAAAATGGTTTTGAATGGTCTTGTATTATTAGTATTATTTAGGATAGTAGATTTATGATTATTATATATGTAATTTGTGAGAGAGAAAAAGAGAGAAGAGGTGAAGTGTACATGTATGGTTGAAGATATTGAAAGATTTTAGAGTCTTTTTTTAAAAAATAAAGTTGGAGAGAGAGAGAGAGAGAGAGAGAGAGAGAGAGAGAGAGAGAGTGTGTGTGTGTGTGTGTGTTTTATAATAGATTAATTTTTTATAGTGTTTATAATAGATTGTTAGAAGTATTTGAGATAATGTTTAACATTTTACATTGATGTAGAATTTTAGATTATAGATAAATACATAATCTATGGTAGTGATAGATTGTTAGATTTTTATTTATTTAAGACTAAGAATGATAGATGAGAGAGAGAGAGAGAGAGAGTGTGTACATGTGTAAAAGTGTGTGTGTTTTATTATGCATTAGTTTAGGGTATTTAAGTGTGTGTATGTGTGTGTTTGAGAGGATGTGTATGTGTTTTGAAATTTGCATTGATCTATAATTTAAGTTAATAGACAAATAGATATAGATAGTGTTGGGTGGTAATAGATTGCTAAATTTATGTGTGTGAGAGAAAAAAAATAGATGTGTGTGTGCGTTTAACATTTTGCACTGATTTAAAGTTTAAGATTATAGATAAATACATAGTCTATGGTAATAATAGATTGTTTGATTTATATTTATTTTGGACTAAGAATAATAGATGAGAGAGAGAGAGAGAGAGAGTGTGTGTTTGTGAACATATTTAACATTTTACATTGATTTAAGATTTAAGATTTGAGAGAGAGAGAGAGAGAGAGAGAGAGAGAGAGAGAGAGAGAGGTTTCGGAGAGAGGAAGTGTGTATGTGTTGTGTTTTGCATTTTAAATTTAAGATGAGAGAGAGAGAGAGAGAGAGAGAGAGAGAGAGAGAGAGAGAGAGAGAGAGAGAGAGAGAGAGAGAATGTGTGTGTGTGTGTGTTTTGTATTATGCATTAGTTTAGGGTATTTAAGAGTGATAGATAAATAAATAGTGTTTGATTGAATTTATATTGGATTTTGAGAGAGAGAGAGAGAGAGAGAGAGAGAGAGAGAGAGAGAGAGAGAGAGAGTGAGTGAGTGAGAGTGAGAGTGAGTATGTGTGTGTGTGTTTTGATTAAGATTTATATAAGTAGATGACTAGATAGTGTTTGATGGTAATTGTATGTTTGAATTTGCTTATAATAATTGTTCAATTGTGTAATATAATGTTATTTTTTAATTGTTTGTGCATGTGACAAAAATATTAAAAAAAAAAGAGAGCAAGTGTTTAATTGCACATTTGCACTTAAGCTTCGAGTGAAGCTTCAAGTGAGTTTATTGGTGAGTTTGTGTTGTTTCAATTTGTTTTATTATTAGAATACGTTATCTAACATAGTAAGAAATTAAATGTAATTCATAATTTTCATTTTGTTCAAAGCAATATCGTATTTTATCGCATACACTAGCAATTAATTAATATGCAAAGGTGAAATGTAGATAATCAAAACCCCCAATCCTAGGAAGGTGTGTAGCCCTTACTTTTCTCCCGTTAAAGGTGAGGTTCTAATCTTTCCAACTTGCATGGAAAAACCTACATGCCGCAGGGAGGGAATATGTGGTGACATTCTGAAATAGGACATAACCGCAAGGTTCAGGTATTATAATTATCACATTCAACTCTATCTATAACAATATACATAAAAAATATTGCGATGAATATAAAAAAAAGAATGATAGATAATCATAGATCATTCTCATCATTTACATCATTTTTGTCATCACACAAGTCTTGACACTCATCTGAATCTAGGTCTAGGTATAATTGTAAATTTCCGATCGCGTCTCTTTGATGATGTGAGCTATCCTCATATTCAATCTTCTTTTTTTCGAATTCTATCTCATCCAAACGTGGGGGCCTCAAATTACCCCTAATTTGGTCTTGTACGATCGTAGGAATCTCATCATTTCCATTTGTACCTTCTTCTCCCATCATTTCGACATCATTTGGAGTTTGGATGAGTGGTTCAGTATACAAGTGCTTAAAAAAATATACAAACCTAATCATCGATGACAAATTGTAAAGCATATTTCGTACGTCATCGTTGAAGATACCTCGAATAGAAAGTGGAAGTATGAGTTGCAACATCCTATGCCAATCGTGTGATTTCAATCCACTTAATTTACCATCTTTGGTAAATGACTTGCATAAAGAATGTGCATAGCTTGTTGGAGTTCTCATTTGTTTTATGACATGTTTAACATATGAGAGTTGCTCTTTTGTGAGAATCCACGGCACGGTAGGTAGAATCTCATCTCCACCTTCAGTGTATTGAATCCAATAGAGTCTTTTCACATCGGCCGCTTGTAGATCTTTACGAGCTGCGGAGTTGTCTTTTATGCCAATGATGTGGTTCCATAAGGATTCACCGACGGTTTTGAATATGTGCATAGGATCCAATAGATGGTTTATCAATAAATTCCTCCAATAGGATAATTTATGAAAAATAGACAACTGTTTCATACCATCAATGGATTCATTCCATGAAAAATTAACGTCGTGATGTTTAAGCCATTCACCATGTCATTCCGCTACTCCCATGCATGGGGGTGGTGGTGTAGTTAGAGGATTATTTCCTCGCCCTCCAAAAAGCACCTATTCAACCTTCAAAAAGAATGATCAGGCAGAAAGTATTTGTGATAATTTTTGCACACCACTTTTTTTAACATATTTGTGCTATGTTGAGCCTCCAAAAGTGGTCCACAAATATAACATGCGTTGTAATCCGATGTGGTTAAACCTGCATAGTTCATAAACCAAATTAAACATAAGCTTAGTTAAATATACTCAGATGTCAAACCCTAAAACGGATTAGATTCATTATATAGATACCTGAACATTCGCTTAAACCGGGGTAGGCATGCATCGTCCACATTAGAATTCCACAAACAACAAAGTTTCGTTGTTGTAAAGGTCTCGAGATGTCGTAAGCGTGAATACCATTCCAAAGAATGCACAATTCATCGATCAAAGGTGCAAGATACACATCCATGTTCTTGGCCTTGTACTTTCCTGTAATCAATAAAGCCAATAACAAGTATCCCGTTTTAATACTCAACCATGGAGGTATGTTGTAATTAACAAGCACAACGGGCCATGTGGACCAAGTTGACGCTTGAACGCTAAAAGGATTTACGCCATCCTTAGCAAGGCCAAATCTCAAATTATGAGGTTCATTTTTAATCTCGGGCCATTGGTCTTCAATATGTTTCCATGCAGGTGAATCACTTGGTACTTGCATCACATCATCCGTAGATCGATTTTTGACATGTCAATCCATTAGTTGTGCCAAAGATTTACATCGAAATAAACGTTGCAATCGTGGGATAATTGAAAAATGTCTTAACACTTTTCGTGGCACTTTATCCCCTTGTACGTCATCTCGAAAACGAGAAGCGTTACACATTGGACATTGAAGCTTTTCTGAATGCTCAGCTCTATATAGAACATGGTCTTCTGGACATGCATGTATTGTGTTGTAATCCATTCCAAGCACGGTCATCATCTTTCGTGTTTCTTTTCGTGTTTTAGGTATCACATTTTCTTTCGGAACATTTTTTTTTCGGAAGTATTCGATGCAACAACCTAAAAAAAGAGCAATGTGAGTTGTTAGAAAAGAAAAAAAAAATTAACTTAATGTAAATATGCTATAAAGTATAATAGTTGTGTTATGCATTAAGTACCCAAATAAAGATGTCACGCTACGATCACTCCATTTGTATGTTGCTTGAAGGTTTGGAATAAGAATTGACATAGCTAGTCTTGAAATGGATGCTCCAGGATATAGAGGAGTGTCTGCCTCCTTGCGCAATAGAATCTCGTCTTCATCCATCTCAAATTGTTCGTGATCTCCGTTTTCATTAGAAGATGCATGCATATCATCATTCTCATTTGTTTCAAAGTAAGATTCAAACATGTTCTGCATTGTTTCATCATGTTGCACCTCATCATCAAAATCATTAGAATCAAGTTGATTATTCTTTTTTCCAATTATGTTTGCCTCTTCAATTTGTTTCATTCTTTGTTTTCTCATGTCTATCAAAACTTGACGTTGATTGTAACTAAACACAGATGGATCAACTTCGTGGAATGGCATTCGATGTATTGGCTACAAGCATGAAACAAATTTCATAAGTGACATATATAGATTGATGAAGATTATAATAAAAAACAATCATATAAAATTAACAAACCTCAACGTCTTCCAAATTCGATGGTTGACCTTCTTTTTTTCGTCCAAACTTTCACAAATGATTTTCAACAATGCGTCTTTCACGCATCTTTTGTCTATCACACTTGAGGCATGTGCACCATATTTTATTTTGAAAATAATTTCTCTACGAGAAACAAAAATCAAGTACATGTCACTTTAACACAATATTTTAACTTATAATAACAAAGTTTTTATGAACAAGAACACATGCATGTTTATTACTTACCCTGTTAACTTGAGTACTGTCCTCATCACTAGACTGATCTGAATGTAATTCATCTCATTGTGATAAACTGCATATATGCACAAGTACAAAACACAAATAACATAAAATTATTGTATAATTCTAATGATTTAATTTTTAGATATACCTATTCTTATACATTGTCGCTTACATGATTCTTATGCCAATCTTGGTGCGGGTTTGAGCTCTACACGCATATCTCTCTCTTTTTGTTAACACATGATGAAAGTCTCACTTCAATATGCATTAAAGCTCTGTAATCAATTTTCTTTTCTATTTCATTTCCATATATTAGGGTTTATTGTAATGTATTGTATGTTTATGAATGTAGTAATCATGTCGGGGTCAGGCAGTGGTGAAAGCTCGAGAGACTTTGTAAAAAATTTATATGAATCATTAACTCTCGAGCAAAGAACACAACTCCAAAATATGCTTAGCCAAAATGAGGGTGGTCCCTCACAAGAGGTCACGGCTCCCGCCTCCACCGAAGAATCATCCACAAATCCTTATTATGACGTGGATCCTCAAGGCAATATAATTGCCAATAGAAAAGGAAGGGTGGTTTTGGACCGACTCTATTCTTTATGCCAACGTCATTTTGGCGACAGATTATTTAGTAAATGGTCCGAACAACCTGCCACCGATAAACAGTAGGTTGTTAGTACCCTTCGTGACGAATTCCAACAAGAAGAGAAATTCAAGGAGAAGGAAATTCATAAGCATATGACCTTATGGATTAGGCATCATCGTGATATGGCATGACGAGCTTATAGGGACGGGCAATCCAAACCTTCCTGGTGTTCAAGAAGTATTTGGAACTGTGTAAAAGCGGATGAACGAACACCAGATAAATACAAGATTCAGAAAGATGATGCGGCTGCTAGGATGCATGGGATAGGCAATCCTAGGTTGGGCTCGAGCGGAAAGGCGGGATTGCAAGCAAGTATGCTAAGTGAACTTACACTACTCTTATAGTTTATCTTTGATTTTATATGCGTTTATTATTTAATATGCATTATGACTAGCTGCTTCAACGTAGCCCTTAATTAATTTCAACTTCAATTGAATGCATGGATAATTGACGGACTATAGACGTCTGCCAACTAAGGAGGAGTACGAATTTGTCTTCAGAGAATCGTACGATGCATTAGTCGACAAACTAAAGAGCGAGGGTCATCCTCCAAATATAAGTACTAGTTTTTGTATTTATACTAATGTGGTTTGTATTTCGATGTCAATTTATTTAATTTAATATGATCAAGCATTAAATATTAATGTAGTTTGTTTGCTTGTGTTCATGCAGACTGGACGTCATGACGACGACGAGTAGATTAGGTTTATAATTTTTAGTTGATGTTAGATCTAGAAAGACTCATGCGACATCAAAGCACCAATTTTGTAATACATTAATTCATATTATGAAAACTATTATTATCGCAAATGATCGTGCTATATTGCCATTGCTTTTATATGTGCAATGTTTTTTTTTTTCAAAAATTGCAATTTCAAATTTAGAAATGTGGATTGACGTAATAATCAACTAAGAAATGTCGAATTTCAAAACAACAATCAAAATTATATTTAAAAATATAAATGAAATTTATGATGTGCACAAAGCAATGCAATAAAGTATTGTCATTCATAATGAACATGAAGTAATGCAATAAAATATAAAATGAAAAGTAGTTTAAGAATGAAAAGCACCTCATGCTTAGTTTGTTGTTTGATCCAAATGTTGAATGCAACTCAAAATATTGTTTTAAAACCAATTCACGAACATTGCTTTTCCAAGAACTCAACTCCAAGAACAGCTCGAGAAAAATGCGCACACTGTTTTTTACGCATTTTTTATTTTTTTTACCTAATTTGGGACGTCGACATCCTAACGCGTCGGATAGACGTCGGGTAGACGTCGGACACACGTCGGACATACTTTTTGATCATTCTGTTAACAGACGTCGGTCTCCGACAACTTTAACGGACGTTGGAATCTGACGTCCAAGGATACGTCAGATGGACGTCGGATGAGCATCGGACATCCATCGATGAAATTTTCCCATCATTCTATGTTTACATACGTCGAAATCCGACTGAATTCCAGGACGTTGCATTCCGACAGCCACGTCAGAGCGTTTGCGACGTCTTTGGACGTCGCAATCCGACGTCCACGTAGGATGCCGCATTGTGACGTCCACGTAGGACGTCGCAGGTCAGCATCTATTCCTGTCACCAGAATTTTGTTCTGTGGTGTCCGGCACGTTGTGCTTGTCAGATTGCGATGTGTTTTAAAGTCATCGGATTCCGACGACCTTATAGCGACGTGTTGTTTCGACGTCCGCGACGAATTAAAAAAAAATTAAGCTCGCGATTCACGTCACAAAACACGTCGCAAATCGCGACGGGTGTTGTTGTGAGGGTTTCGTGCGTAGTATAGTGGTAGACCGGTCGTCCGCCTTCTAAGTTCTACAAAGCCTAACAACTATGAAATAAAAACATAAATGAAAAGGGAGCACCAAGGCTTCCCAACTGGTGCTCGGAATGGAAACGAATGAAGGTGTGGCTAAGGCTGTACCCAACTAGCCACTACTTTAGAAAATAAATGAACTTGCTAAGGCGGTACCCAACTAGCAAGGATCAACAATAAACTAGGTTTGCTAAGGCTTCCCAATTAGCAAACCGTAAAACTAATTCTAACTCCCAAAGGGAAATAAAATAAGATTGCGGCTAGTTAAGAATTAACAATACAAGCATGTCACAATAAATCCAATGAAAGGAGACAAGAGGAGGCCCGAACACCTTCCCTCAAGCTATGCACCTTCCAATGGGAACACAAATAAATAGAATGATAATCTCAAAGAGAGCAATTTAGCATAATCTCAGAGTGTTATCTTACAAGGAAAATGCCTCTCTTCTTATAGCAAGAAGGGCCTTTCATAAGCTTCTTCTAACTTATGGGATTAGTTTCTTAAACTTGCCATTCTAAGGCTTCTAAACTTCTCAACTTCTAACTTAGAAAGCCTAAGACTCTAAACTTAGAACTCAAGATAACTTAGAATCTTTTATTTTCTAAGCTTACGTTTCTAAGTTTAAGTTCTCTAAGTTAAGTTTTCTAACTTAGAAGTCTAGAATTTAATTAAGTTTTGACCCATGAACTTATAACACACATGCCATGGTAGGAGTTTATTAACAAGTACTCACATGTGGACTTACAATACACATGCCACGGTGTTTTATTTTACATGGTAGGAGTTCACACATGGACTTACAATACACATGCCACGGTGTTTTATTTTACTTTGATTTTACTTTGTTGCTAATAGAAGAGCTTAATTTTATTTAGTTTTTTCAAGAATCATCTTCTTACAAGTGAATGTACTTTGGTTATCAACATATGCATCCATCTTTGCCTCTATGCCTTAGTTTTTTTATCTAGATGTTGGAATTCAATCTAGCATCCGTCAACAAGTGCATAAGCTTGTTTAGGAGATCATTCACACACTTTAGGACATTCACATGCGTGTGAAATTTCACACTAACCATGTGGTTAAGGCTTTGTGTAAGGGCTTAGAACTCTTCAATACATCACCTAAAGGTATGGTGACTTGACTAGATAGTAGGGAGGTTAAGGCCTCGGTCTCACTTCCTTCTAGTTCTAGGGAAGTGAAGGGTTTTTCATTGAATTCAGGATGGATAAATCCTTCTGAGTTCAAGGGTGAAGTGGGTGCATTCATGGCTTGATTAGAGTGTTCAATTGAATCCATAGATTCTATTGGTCGGTTAAGATCACTAATAGGAGCCTTGGCTTGCTCTTCTTGTATCCACTCTCTTACCTTGATGTAACGATTCTTCTCCTTCTGTGGGTTTGGATACTCTCCAGGTCCAATAATGGTTTATAATGTGGGGTTGATTGTGTTCCTCATCCATGACTCTTTCTACAACTGGGGGTTCCTTTAGTATTTGGGCACGTGCCTAAACATAAGCAGGGATTTCTAGTTTTGTGGCCTTGGCTCTCCTATAATGTATAACGGTTGGAGATTGACAAGTGCATCAACTTGCAGCTCTACTGGTCGGGATGGACAATCTTTGTAACAATGGACATGGCCACACTCTCTACAGATAGGAGTGTAAGTGCCTTTATACGAACACTCAGCAATGTGATGGTTCTCTCCACAACTGTAATAATGGACAGGTGCTCTGTTTCTGTAAAAAAAATTGTTGAGCAGTAAACAAGGGGTAGATAGAAGCTTCAGTTCCATCTATATAAAAACAAGAAAATCATTGATCCTTAGGTACAAACATATTCTCCAAGCTAAATTCTGATTGGGTTTGAGGATCCTGACTTGTTGCAGCAAAATTTGCTGGAATGATCTAGCGGTTCCATCTAAGGGCCAGGTTGTCGCACTACTAAGGCTGGGTGCTGCATTATTGTTGGTGTTGGATTATAATGCTCAGGTCCAAAATCCATTCAGTAATGAGCATCTTGAAAACCTGCCGAAGTCCGACTCCATCAACTTCGAAGTCATCGACTTCATCGACTTCGACTTTTTCCATGTATATACTCAACTTACGTCTTCAACTTCAACTTCATCAATGTACCCGACATTGAAGTGCCTAACTTCAATACCAACTCCATCAACCCTCGACTCACTCTACTCCCTCATCAAGAAAAAGTCGATCCAAGAACTGTCAGAAGTCTTTATGGCAATTCACCTACTTGTACATAGTCTTTACTACTTTACCAAGGCGGTTACCAACTACAAGGCGGCTGTAATTAATTAGGTAGGTAGAAAGTACTGGTCTAAAAGACTTGTAAATAATATCTTTCAGTTAATTATCTATAAAAGAGAGTTGATTAAAGAAGAATCGATGGAAGCTCTAAAATATTTGTGCCTCACTGAATTGCACTCAGCTACATGCCCATGTACTCACTTTCTGAATTTTTCAAGCGTACATTTTTGTCCACACTACTGATTTGTTCTATTGAGCATTACTACTATTTATTCATCTTGATTATTGTTGGTAATTGTTGCAGTTACGATCTACAACTTACTTGGAAGCAATGAATAGGATATAGAATTTAAAAGATGTCTACAAACTTGATATGGTACATAGAAATCCATTCACATAGTTACAAATAAAATTATTCTTATAATTGCATGTCACATTGACATATAGGGTAACATTGGGAGATGAAATGACTCAGAGGATATTTAATTTATAATTAAAAATAAGAAAACAACATATTATACAAGAGCAAGTACCACCTCGTTCAAAGATTGTTTTTATATAACAGAGTTAATCAAACAAAGGTTATACTAGATTAGCCTTTTGTTATTGGTGAATGATATGCTCTTTTAGAGTTAGAACCTCATACGACATAAAGAACATAATAGTGAACAGTTTATTAAACATCTGATGTAGTGCAATGCAAACCTATGACTGACAATAATATTGACACAATCAACAACAAAGAATTGTAATTGAACCCATCTCATTCAAAAGAGTTAAATGTTTAACGTCAATGTTATAACTTGAGAAACTCTATACGAAAAAAGGAGGATATAAAATCATATGGCTAGTGAGCCATAGAGATAGTTCTCCTTAACTTCTGTTGTGGAAACAGAGGATTACGTAGAGTTATAGAGTTTGATGTGCCACAAAGACAAAGCATCTCTGCTCCTTGTAGACTAAGAAATGAATGAATGCCTTAGCTGATACAAAACATTGTGTTGATTGAGTTATCTAATAGAACATTATTGATGTGGAGTTGTGTCACACTAAGATTGGGTATGAGACTATTGCTATTTGGTCTGTCAATGCCCATAAAACAATTGGAGAATTTGAATGATATAGAATTGTAGACATAGACCCCATAAACAATTATCTTTCATAGAACGTATATGTTTCAAGCATAGGTCCAATTCGGCATGGGCAATTTAATTTGACAAAGAATATAGCATAGAAATCAAGCCCTAACAACATTGTTAAGGCTTAATGGATAAGTAAAAACATAGAATAAATGGGTCGGATTCGATGGATAGCCCTTGAACATCAAACAAGAGGTGGTCATAGGTTCGTGTGTATGATACGAACCAGATGGAATCATTGCTGCTAAATTTCAGTGTCCTTTGCTAAAAAATGCTCTTCATGCTGAAAAAAATGTGATTAGGGCATAGGAAATGGACTAGCTTTTTGCTTTCATGTCCATCGGTCAAGTATCTCCAAACGGAGTCGGTTTTCTCTACTTTCTATTGTGGCCAATAGGCAATGTTGAGGGGTATATACAAGAATAGACCGGCCTCTGAACGTTCATGTATGGAGTCTGAAATGTAGATGTGAATTCCAGCCCTGGAAAGGGCTTTAGAGAAGGTAGGTTGATCGAGGCAAAAAATGAGTCAGATTTGAACATTGGCAGCCCGAACATTAGATGGGAGGTGGTCATAGGTTCATGTGTTCGCTATAAACTAGATGGAACTATTTTTGTTCATTTTTGGCATTGTTTGCCAAAAAATCGTCTTTGTGCATAAAAAATACAATTAGGACATGGAAAATGGACCAGTTTTCAACTTTTTGTTCCTTCAATCCAATATCTCCAAATGGGGTCATTTTCTCTTGTTTTTGGCCAATAGGCAATGTCAAGGGGAACCAAGAAGAACAAACCAGCCTCTAAACAGGTTTTTTATGGAGTCCAAAACATCCATGTGAAGTCTAATCCCAAAAAGGGCTTTAGGGAAAGTAGGTTAGTAAGAGTACTATTGAATATATGCTCTCATCAATACTTGTCCATGTTGACTAAAAGAATGTTTGTTGTCCTTGCTACTCCTTCAACATTTGTGATTGTCTTCACTGAAATATGCACTCAATATTAATGAGGGCAAATATTCACTCTTCTACTTTTTGTAAAGTCCTTTTTGGGGCTAGACTTTGCATACTAGACGTTTTGGACTCCATACTTGCCTATTCACAAGATGGTCTATTCCTATCAGTTCCCCTCGATGCACACCCACCCAATTCAAAAGGCTATGCACATTATTGGTAAAATACAAAGATTACTTCACATGGAATTACAAAGATCTGAAGGGTATACCACCACCAACCGTAGTCCAGCATACTATACCCTTGGTGGATGGAGCAGTCTCCAAGGTGAGTCGCTACTATCGCTGCAATTCTAACTACACTAAATTGATCAAGCAGGAGTTGCAAAAGTTACTTGATGTCGATTTCATTTAAGAAATCGAACACACATAATGGGTATCTTCGATAGTCATAGTACCCAAGAAGAACGACAAAATGCGAATCTGTGTGAACCTAAAAGTGTTAAATGCAGTCACAAAGAAAGATAATTTTCCCTTACCATTTACGAAAAGTGTCCTGGACAGAGCAGCAGGAGTAGAAGCCTATATCTTTTTGGACGGTTTCAGCAGCTACAATTAGGTGAAAATAGCGCCAGAAGATCAGCACAAGATAGCGTTCACCACTGAATGGGGAACCTACGCCAACAAGGTGATGTCGTTTGGACTTTGTAATGCCCCGAGTACCTTTCAACGAGTTATGCAGGTAGCATTCAAAGAGTATTTACAAAACTTTTTGCATGATGGCCGTTTTGCAGGCACCAAGAGTGCTATGGGCCGAAGCAGTAGCTACAGCTGCCTACATCCAGAACAAGATATGCAAATCAGGAGTTCCTCACACAACATCACACGAACTATGGTGGGGTAAAAAACCCAATCTGACACATGTTCATATTTTGGTTGTGCAGCTTATGCACATATTTTTAATAAGCTTTGAAAGAAACTCGATGAGAAGGTCGAATTAGGATAAGATTGACAAGATACCATTAGGACATGTCTAATCAACAGTTCTTGTAATCTCCTGATTTTCTAATCATGTTTCTCTCTACATACATGTAGATCCTGATTATTAATAATGCAGTCGTAGCAGATTGACAATTTACATACCATTGTAAGCTGAGCACTTTGTAGCTAGCAAGCTAAGGTTAAAGAAGTCTGCTAGTAAGCGCGACAAGTTTTGATTCGCGAAAGACAGAATTTATTTCACGTCGACGCGCTGTGTGGTCTGTCACAACAGCGCTTAAGAAATTCTCTAATAATGCAGTAGATGTTTTTCTTCAGAAGGGTTTCTTGTCTTAAACATAATCGAATGCTTAATTGTCTGATAGTTGTATGTTTGTAATCAACTGGTATCAATCTTATTCCGCACACTAGTTTTACCTTGTCGAATGCATATGTAAATTCTACGTAGGTTTACAGTGTTCTGGCCTCACCTTGGAGGATTGTAGATCCTGTCATAGAGGGCACTAGACCCGAGGATAGAATCGAATTTCATCTGGGTTTGTTTCTGTGAGAATCTCAACAGAGAGAAATCAGAGGACAAAACAATTCATGTCTGGATATCCAATTCACCCTTATCGGGATTGAGATCACTCTCAACAGTGGCGACAGAGTAGAGAGATTTTCTCATCAAGGTTGGAAACCAATCTTATCTTTCATGCTAGGAACAAGCATACTGAGGTGCAATATTATTTTGTGAGAGAGCAAGTCATTGCAAAGGAGGTGGAGCTTCAACATGTGTCAAGGAAATGTGTAGCTGATATCTTCACCAAAGTAATGGGAAAGGACCTGTTCATGAAGCATAGGACATCACTTGGAGTGTTATCAAAGTCTATGCTAAAACTGGTTGAAGAGGGAGTGTGAAAGATTCAATTAATTTAATCATATTTGCTACATTTCTATATTTAACAAATTGAGGCCAACCCTATGTAAGACTTAGAGTTTGACTTTTCAAAGTTAATTAGTCTAAATTTCATTCGAATAAACACTTTGGAAAGTGTGGGAAAGTTAGAAGTTGAGTTTGAGTAGATTCAAATTTAAATGTTGGGTACATTGAATCTAGACCCAAAAATAGTAAGGTTTATATTTTGGAGGAAAAGCCAAGTGGCCAAATAGGGTTTGGACCTGTTATAAAAGGAGGTAACTCGTGGAGAAGTAGATCTTCTCTCTTCTCTATCTCATTTCATGCTTATACATGGTTCTTTTGGGTTCTACTATCCATTGGTGCACTATACTTGTGATATCTTGCAATTCTATGTGTAGAATGATCTATATTTGCTATTTTCAGGTTCACACATTTGAAAGACAATAGGGTACTGTTGTTGTACGGATAGTAGCTTCTATTTATGTTTTGATTCATGTTGATCACTAGACATCGGTATGAAAATTCACTATCCAGATTTGCCACTCACATAGAATTGAACATTTCTAGATAATGGAGCATGAAAATAAAAGGATGTTTATCCCTTTATCTCTTGCCATTGCCACTTGCAAGTATATATGGCTTCAATAGATTGTCATGAAAATGCTCTTTTGTTCTTACCATACTTTATCTGGAAAAGTAGGGTGGGTTACCTTGGTGCCATGGATATGGTAGTAAATGACATACCAAATTGATTTATAAAATTCTCTCTAAGCTTAAATGACAATAAAGTTAGTGTCAAGCTTTTTTATGAAGAAAAAAAAATAGCAACAATCATTCATGTTGTCACTATTGCAAATTGTGGCATGGTCAGCAAGTGAGTACATATGATTAAACTCATACTTTCCACTCTAAAATCTCTCGTTCTTAGGCTTTTTGTTATGAGTGGATGTAGCTTAGTCTGTACCCTATGACCGATAGGAGTCACCAACATGTCAAGATATAACATTTGCAATTTATCTTGTACTATGGATTCATTTAATATTATTTTATTCCACTTGGGTTCAAGTTGTAATGTTATTATGACTTGTCTTTTGCTCGAATGTGTGGTTAGTTACGCACGCGCACACACACACACACACACACGCGCGCGCGCGCGCGCGCGCGCGTATGTGTGTACAAGCATATGTAGTGACAAGAAAAGCGTGTAGGTAAATTGGTACTTTTCCTTCTTGAGTTTGTCAATAATATCAACAAATTGAAAGAAAGTGTCTATTTTGTACGCATATAGGTAACATTTGTTACATGCATGTTCACAAATTTGTGAAATTAGACAAATGTATTGGTAACCAAATGAAAGATTTGCATCGCCTTTTTTTCAACTAACCCAACAAAACTCTCCTGAATGAATATCAACAAAGTTTCTTAAACTAGTTGGAAAAGGTAGTATCCCACATTTTAGAAAGTAATCAATCCATTATAATCATGGAAGGTAATTTCACAAATTATGGGTGATAGAAAGGTGTTTGAAATCCTTTGCAAACCCCGACCACTAATTTGTTGCATGTAGGAGCCTTGTGCTCCATGTTTAGTCTTGGCCAAACACTTGATGTACAATGTATGTTTCTGCAAATGTATCTAGCATCCATCAATGTGAGTGTTGTGCATCATTACGATAGGATTGTGTTCAAAACAACTGAAGGCCAATATACATATTTGAAGGGTTTATATGAGACATAACAATATTGAATACTAATCGAACAATACATGTCAAATGACCAAAGGGTATATCTCATTAGAATGAAACTCCACTCAAAAAATTCATTTTTTCAAAACTCCACCCAAAAGAGTGTACAAAAGTTTCCAATTTGTAAGTATATCATGATATATAGATTTCTTTCAAAGGAGTGCTGAATACTGAACATAAGGTTACATGTCAAATGACCACAAGGTACTATATCCGATCAATGAACATCAAATCCCACTCACAAAAATCATTTCTTTAAGACTCCACCCACAAGAGCGTAGAAGGGCTGTCAATATGTAAGTGCAACAATCAACCAAACAGTTCGAACTAGTAATATTTGAATCAGATGTATGTTCAGGTTGCCAAAGTTCTTTGATATCTTGAAACACTCACCTTCCTCCACACGAAGAAAATTAGTGTAAGTCACAAACAAGGGCATCACAATGTCACATTTTTCCTTCAGTCGTTAAACCAAACGGAACTAGTAGAAGCTCCATGAGAACATTGCAAATTATCGACAGTCTAGACCCATTCATTCATCTCTCATTCATCCATTCAGCTTTTTGGAAAATGACTTCCAAATAGAAAAACAAAATGAGGACTCTAGAGACTTTACAAATTTTATAAATAGTAGATTATCATCTACTACTAAAACAAACTCATTGCAAAGTTGTTAGCATGCTTTCATAAATTATATGGTGTGAAATTATAAGGCTGCCATTTAAGAAAACGATATATATAAGGTTTCATATGGTATTTAATAACAGCTAGAATATTTCAGCTCATATCAAATACATTGTAACTGACAGAATGTAAACACAAGTATGCATGTCTAAATCATAAAGACTTTGAAAAAACTTTTTGTAACAGAAAATTCATGTTGGAGGAGATAGAATGCCAAATTGCGAGTGCCTCTTTACACTTGTTGCTCAAATGTTACTTCAGTTGGGGTAAAAGCTACACGATCATCTTTGGAGGTGAACTATATTTTTCATGTACTTGGGGCTTGATTCAATATTGATACATGTTTATCTTTTGATTTCTAAATGGATGGAAAATATCTGCAAATATGCCAATGTCATAACATTAGAAGAAAAGTATGCATTTTCCTCTATATGTAGCTCTAAGCTCAGCACAAAAGGTTGTTATATGGCAGAATGTTGCCACACCATTTGATGATTCCAAAGTGTGCTGCTTGTTACTATCACATCATTGAAAGAAAAATTGAACTCCCAATCATATGCAATGAACAAATCATACAAAAGCTATTAAGCAACCATTTTTATGACATTCTGACAAAAACTGCTCTACCTCATACGAATGTTGACTAGTTTTACAAGCTGTCCAATGCCAAGAGAAAGTGTGTAAATGAAGGCACACTCAACTATTATACTAAACCTAACTTGGCCTGATTACTATTAAAATCCTGCTTGCCCTTCTCCTGTCTTTACAGTAACCAACTCGGAATCAGCTTCTACAAGCTCCAAGAATTGGATCCAATCTCACCAGAATCCAAACATCCTAACCACCTGTCAAATAGCCCAGAACTTTGCATCTAATATCTTTACTTGACACAAAGTGACATTGTGATGCAGCTTTGAAGATTAGTATGTGGATAGAAAGAAGCACAGTGGCACAAGGCATCTCCATAAGAGGCAATTAAAAACATCAAAACATATGGAGAATCGATTGCGCTCAAAAACGAACCTCTCAAGTTTAAGATTATTACAACCATGGCATTCATGTCTATAGCAGTCCATTATCTCACTGCTACCCCAATCTTTGAATAGTTTTCAAGTTGTTCATGATATCAAATAAGGGCATTATTAAATTTCCCTTTTGTCAAAATCGAAGTTCTGCATCAACTTATTGTACTTTCCAATAAGATCCTATATTTAATGAATGAATGGCAACATGTGTAAATTGTTGATCTAGATTCTACGGTAAATCTACTCTGATTTACTGTGAACCCAGATCATCTGACAAGAATCAACAGAACAAGAAAAACAATATGCCTTATCAGTGATTCATTTCTATAGCGATTCCATGTGACGCATTTCCAAATACTTCCCCAATTAGCCTTGAGGCACACTCAAGCAGGTTAACCCTGAAGGCAAACATAGAGAATTCAGGCAGACACTTCAACGTAGTTTATTGCTTGCTTGCATATGCCTGTCATGCTTGCATCTGGCCCATAGACCTGAATCAAATTAGTCAAAGTTTGGAAGTTACTGTGAGCAGATGTCCATATGTCTATACAAGTTCTCTAATCACGCACATTAGTAAATAACCACTAATGAGGTAAAGTTGCCATCGTAATCCGTAAAAGCTCAAAGACAAATGACTTACAACTTTTTTGAGCACACAGATAAGGAATAAAACACAAACCAGGAGCACAGATGACAAGACTAGACAACGTCAGTCCAAAGAAATTTGAGATTATGTCAAAGAAAGCTTACATATTATACTTATATTGATAATACATAATATATCTCCCTTGTGTAAGTGTAAGAAGGCAGCATTGCACTTCTACAATCTAAATTATGAAGCATATGGTAGACCTCATGTATCTGATACTTTCTATAAAGAGAGCATCCAATGTCAAGAGTCAACAACCCTCTACCTATCAACCTCTCTTATGGTGGTGGCTAAGTTATCTCAGTCTAATTTTATGTCATGATGAGGAGGAAACACTATGCGTACAATACAGTGCAGACTCCAAAGTAATGTATTTCATTGACTCTGCATTTTCTCAGATTACTTCTAGCAAATTTCAAAAACCTGGCTACCTAGTTCCAACTAATAATACAGCAGAGCAAACAGGATATATTCCTACTATTTACTCGCATTGTCAAATCTTTAGAAATGTGAGTTAATATGATGCTTGACAGCTCCAAGACATCTTTCTTAAACATACAAGCTCAAAAATCTACAAAGCTTTCAGTTGAGATCTGTGTGCCTACAGTAACAAAATTGAGGATGTCTATTTGATGGCACTTGAAGCAATTCCCACAAGTAGTCGCAGCATCTAAAGCATGTACGGAAGGGAAATGAGCCTAGTGTTTCAAACAGAAAATCATGTTCGACCCATGTATTAAAATAAAGCTAGGCTATGGAGGCCCACAATCTCAAAAACAATCAGGGAAAGATTCAAAGCAGATATCAAGTATACCTTCAAATAGCAACAAAGATTTACTTCTTACCTCGATCGGAATATCAATCTCTTTGCCAAGAGCACGCATGTTTGCAAGCCCTTTTTCATAATTTGGTCCACCCCTTCGAACGTAGATGTTCACCTTAGCTGCTCTAAGTTGCTTTTGCTGAATATTTCCAAAGTATCAACATCTCATCAAAATGAGGTAAACAGATAACAAAAAATTTAATATTCACATCGAAACCACACCTATATCACTTTTAGCAAATAGATCTAGCATCACCTTTCAAGTGATGGTCAAAGAAAAGATTTGAACATCAGAACTAAACTTTGTCTTTACAACTATGACCACTCTATTCATTGCAAAGAATATCACGAAATGGAGAGGGGAGGTAAATGAGCCACGTCGAGAGGACACAACGCCTTTTGGAGAGAAATAGGGAAACACGCATCAAGATAGAGGTGGTTTTTTGGAATTAAGGGATCCGCTATACTGAACTGCACAGGCCTTGGACATGATCTTACTCGTGGAAATATGGTAACACAAAACATGCAAGCTACAAAAACTCGAAGGATGACATCAACATTGGCATGGAATGTGAAAGATGCAAGAAAGGGGCTATGGAGATATAGCATACTATGTCCGCGATGCAGGTGATAGTGTGGTAAGATAAGTAATGAAACACTCAAGAAATCAGGACATTTGGTTAAAGATCTTGATAAAGGACAACAAAATCTTTTTGGCATCCATTTTCCATGATCACATGAATCTTGGTAGTGAAGAGCTTTTTGGAGACTACATGTCACCAATTTCAGAAGGCAATGAGAGATCATTTTCACAGGAAATTTCAAAGGGAAAACCAGATATGAAGAAGTATTGTTTTATAATCTTATAAGAGGCCCTATCGGATCAGAACAAGGTTCAGCCACCAACACACTTGGAGAGATTTCCCAAAGAAACACCTTGCAGAATAGATGCAACCACAACAAAGGAGAATGCATGTGCAAAAATTTCTCACCCATACATGATTCTGCTCAAAGCACTTGCAATTGAACAACTAGACCGTGCACAACCTAGAAAGGTGAACACGCCCATTCAAGATATCATAACACTTGTTTTTGCCGGATACTACACACACAAGGATCAAAGATGTCTTCAAATGCCTATGAGGCAGAACAAAAGGTCTTTAATGGATGATTACAATTATTCAGACTTTCGGTAGTTCTCTATTCTAATTACCAGCAAGTATTCTAACTATAGAAAAAGCAACTGCAGCATGTGATAGCTTGGTTTGCAGCAAATGAGCTCCTATACGCATGCCCATCAGGACTCATTGAGATTCTTCGCATGCAGCCAATACTGTATGAAAGCACCACAATGCTTCATGCAAGGTCTTGAACATAGTAGGTTTTACAAAATCATGCAGAACCAGAATTACATAAATTAATCTTCGAGCTTTTCCTGTTGGGAAATTCTTGTATGAAGATTAAGGAAAGGCTGCCATGCAAAAGCTTCTACACCATAGGACTCAACTCATGCAGCAAGTATGGACTCTAAATAGAACCATCACAAGCTACTGCATCCATGGCCCCCAGGCTACAAGTAGCCTATGATAATTCCGTAACAAGCTGTGGCTGCAGGTAATTTGTAAATGTTCTGATCCATAGTTGCAGCGAATCGCTGTTCAGAAGTTTTGGGTTGGATATAGCGAATTGCGATTCAGTAGCTGTGGTTTAGTAGGGTTTGCTAAGTTTTGGTAGAGTTTGACATAGTTCAGTACGGTTCATTGTGGCTCAATATCGTTCAGTGAATATGGTTCAGTACACATAATGTTTTGATGTTAGTTGAGTCATGACTTTTGCATTTAAGTGTACGCAAGCTGAAGCCAGTTGGGTATACGGTAAACGCATATTGCATGCCTTTACTAAAAAAAAAATAATTCCTTTTTTTCTTGGGCGACTCACAATTCGCAATTTTTGACCAACAATTTGTGAATCATTGGTGCATCTATGTTCTGGTCACATTCTTTACTTCACGAGATGCCTTTAAGGCATCTAACAAGATATAAATTCATGCAATCTACAAGCACTATGGCTACAAGCTTAACCATAGCTAAGGCTGGCATGTTAAATAGACAATCACCATTTCAGATTGTTACTGAATAGTAGAGTGTTGATGAAGAAATCTGATACAGACTTGAAGTGAATATTCGAGTCTGCCGAGTTTGGATAGAAACCATTCTCGTTTAGAAATGCAAATTTGGTGTTCTCTTCTGCTTTGCACAGGTTGGCATTAGTGGTTGACTTTGCCTTTGAAATAGTGTTGAGTTCCTGCCGAAGTAGCAGGCTGGATCATCCATAAATCTGGATGGAGGCTATCTGGGTCGGTTCGATCTTCTGTGTTGAACTTCGATCCTTTGATGTGATTCGATCCGTTGAGATTCTGACTCATTTTCCGAGTCAGTATCGATTTTTGACCCTTGAATCGGAATTCTGTTGTTCGATACTTGGGTCGGAATTCACTGCACCTTTCTCTTTGTGGTCGAAAGATTGGTCTTCCAGAAAGATGACATCTTTGCTCATGAATGCTTTTGAGTGTCTAGGTTGTAGAGCTTGTATGCCGTGTGGTTTGGAGAGTAGCCAATAAAAATCAATCTGCTGTTGTTTGATCCTTGGATCGGATTTTGACTGTTCGATACTTGGGTCAGATTTAGATCGGCAGAGATCTAATTGGAAGCTTTGCATCCAAACACTCTAATATGAGTGATGGCTTCGATCCTATCCACACCTGATAAGGTGTCTTGCCATTCAGGGCCGTTGTAATGGATCGGTTTTGTAGATAGGCTACTGTAGTAATAGCTTCTACCCAAAATTTCTTTGGAAGAGAGGCATGGGCCAGCATGCTCTTTGCACTTGCAATGAGTGTCTGATTCTTCCTTTGAGCTACACAGAACATAGAGCTTTGATTCTCCTCTAGGTCGAATTTTCTGCTGATGTTTTGAACTGCTTGAAGAACTTGAAGGTATCAGATTTTTCCTTCAGAAAATAAGTTGCAGTCCTCCGAAAGAAGTCATCAATAAAAGTCAGTAAATAGACAGCGCCCCCTATGGAAATGGTCTGCATAGGGCCACAAATGTCCATGTGTTTATAGAAGTATGGATTGTATCGGAAATGGAAGGACTTCTAGCATGCTTGCTGATTATACAGCTTTTACATGAAGTATCGGATTTGCTAATTGTGGGCAGATCCTGTACCAGATTCTGTTTTGACATTTGTTGAACACAATTGGAATTGAGGTGGCCTAATCTGAAATGCCAAAGAGTATCAGCTGATTCAAAAGTGGATGTATAAAGAGCTTGACAAATAGAAGAATTGTAGTGGCTGATTTTGTAAAGATTGTCACTCCTTTTTCCGAAAGCTACGGCTTTCCGGGATTTGTCAAAAATGGTGCAGCCATTTGTGTCAAATTCTACCCTCTGACCCAAATTTGTGATTCTACTAACTGAGAGCAAATTTTTGGTCAGATTTGAAACGTGGAGGACGTTGGTCAGCAACTTGACTTCACCTCTCTGAAATTCGATCCTAACTGTTCCTTCACCCTCAATAGAATGAGTTGAGTTGTCTCCAAGCTGCACAATTTGAGAGTGTATGATTTGTAATCTTTGAACTAGTCCTTGTGGTAAGTCATATGCTGAGTTGCTCCCGAGTCTATGTACCAGGAATCGATCTCCGGCCTTGGTCAAGAAGGTTGCTTCATCTTCATCTTGTTGTTGGATCAAAAAACTGGCTGAAGCAGAATTTGCTTGTTGTTGGAACTGCATTTTCTTCTCATTGTTGTATTTTAAAGTTCTACAGTCCTTGATAAGATGGCCAGTTCTACAGTATTTGCAAAATAGGTTCTGCTTTGATTGGAATGATGGAGAGTCCGAATTCGACCCTGGACCAAAATTCGATCCAGAGCCAAAATTCGATCTTGAGTCAAAATTCGACCAGACTGCATATTGCTCCTTTTGTCAGAATATTCTGACTGTGTCATAGAGAGTTGCTAGGATGTCCCATACATCCTTAGCAATCTGAGCATCACGTATGTGGCTGATTTGTGTGTCCCTGATATTGAGAGTGATCGTGGCAAAAGCCTTGCCATCTCTCAATCTCCATTTGGTGATAATGGGTGCATCACCTTCAAGTTTGAGTTCTGTGCCATCAACGATGTCCCACAGTTCTTTGGCTACTCAAGAATTTACACTGACTCAAAAAATTACAGATTTTTCGAGTCGGTCCGGTATCGAAAATTCTAGAAAATTCAATCTTGAATTTTTTGATCTTCTGCTCAAAATTCAAGCCTTCTTTTTCTGGGTTTTGTACAACTTTCAGGATGCTCATTAATGAATGGATTTGAGGCTGAGCATCGAATTCCAACAGCAAGGATACTTCAAGCTTTCAACATGGCTTTGTGGGGCAAAGATGAGAGGTCGAGGAGGGAGGAGATCTTCCGCTCAAAATTCAAGCCTTCTTTTTATGGGTTTTATACAACTTTCAGGATGCTCATTAATGAATGGATTTGAAGCTGAGCATCGAATTCCAACAACAAGGCTACTTCAAGCTTTCAACATGGCTTTGTGGGGCAAAGATGAGACGGCGAGGAGGGAGGAGTCCACTTTCCACCCCATTGAACCCTACAAAGTACATAGGAGGGAGGAGTGTACACTCCCCTCATTGAAAAATTTTCAAGTTTTTTTGTTCTATCTTTCATTAAGTTTCAACTTCTGTTAACCTTCCTTTAAACCTTCAAAGGAAATATTTCAAGTTTGACCTTAATAGTTTTAAACCTAGTTACATACTTTGTACACCCATCTTTGCACTTACTCTTGCGCCAAAAGATTTTGAAAGAGGGAGGGAAAGTATGCTTTTCCCTACCTGGTACTTTGTAAAAGGGGGAGGTAGGTACCACTCGCCCAATCATCAGCAACTCTTTCTACAAAAAAAAACCATGCGCGATAGAACGATTTCACGGTACAGCCTTGCTACGCTACACAACAAGCTATGTTACCCTGATACAGACCCCCAAAACAAACCCCCATTCAGCGCCCCCTCCCCCCCCCCCCCCCCTCTCAGCGTTCTTGCTTGCACTACTATGCAGGCAAAAGTATGCATGGCGATGCATAACCATCGTGATCAAAATGGGCAGTCATGCCAGTACTACGCACGATAGTGCACGGGGGTGCTTGGCCAGCCATGCATGGATCACTGGATGCCACATGCCCTAGAACTGGAATAGTAGGGCAGGTGAAAAAAAGGTTACCTAAGGATGGTAGAGATTCATTCTACACTATGGCTATCGCTGACGTGACGAGCTTATGCTATCGGAGTGTAACAATTGGCAGGATCGCTGCTTGCTGCCTGCTGGCTAGCAATGCTTTGCCTGGAAATACCCTTTTATTAGTGATAGCTCCCAAAAATGGCCTACTCTTACAAAGGACCATGACGTCAGACGTGAAATGAGCAGGCCGTACCACTTGTGGCAAACAGAATTTCCCAACTTTTCAGAATTGGCTCATATTCAGAAGGATCAGGTTTTCAGACAGTTCAGAATTGGGCCTGCCTGGAAAGAATCGGAGAAAGTGTGTCAGGGCTTTCAAGAAAGATAATTTTTTACTTAGTTACAAAAAATTTGATTGTTGATAAATAAGGCACTCTACAGTTTACGCTCACTCTCTAATTTACAGTCAATTTCAGTCATTTGGAATGAGAGAATATGATTCTAGATGATCCAGGTACTAATTTTTATAGGTCAACCTAAACCCTCAATCCAATTTGAATTAAATTAAATGGTTCGAATCAAAGTCATGGTTCAAATCTCGATAAAAACAAAAATAAGCAGACTATGGTGGCGTCTAGATATACATACACAAATACAATCTCAATGCTGCCATTTGAAAACATGAAAGTGGGCATAGGATGTCGTGTTGCAGCATTTATTAATATATAATTTAATGCAACACTAAAAAATGCCAGCAGTTGTAATTAATCTTCACCTTCTCCCGTAATGCTCGAATAATACCACCAAAAGTGGCTGCAACATCAGTGAAATTAGCTATACCTCCTCCAATTAAAAGAGCCCTTCCACGACCATCCGGATTTGCAGTGGCACACTGCCACAAGACAAACGTGTTCACTCACTAAGTTTGCACACTTTTCTAGGAAGAACAAAAGCACAGAAATATGAAAAATGACCATTAACAAGATGCATGAAAGAAATTCATTAAACACAATCAAAGACCACATCACCAGAAAAAGAAAACTTAGAAGGCATCAATTCTTCTAATATCAGTAAGACAAGGAGAAACACAAATGAGCAATAACTACAAAAGATTTGAAAAAATAGACTTTTGCTGAGATAGATATAATAGGTACATCAATTAGGGCTCTTGCATAATGCAACGTTTCTTCTTCATTTGGTGCCCCACTGTACTCTGCATAATTTCCAAGCTCATTTGCATAGCCCAAATCACCAACCTGAAACTCAAACATTTAGTCAAATATACCACAAGCTTTTCATAGCACTGAATATTAGTGGTGCTTAGATTCTTTCTGTTGTGTTGTTAAGGACATACAATGAATAAATGTTGCATTTCCTAGAATGGGTTCTGTTGTATTCTCAAGGACATTCAATAAATCATTCACAAAGGCACAAGACCATATATAGACAAACTTATTTGAGCTGCCAGACTTAAAAAGCCCTCGAGTAACAACATGCTGCTAGATTTCATTTGGCTATGTGAAGATGCTTCTCTCTCTCTCTCTCTCTCTCTCTCTCTCTCTCTCTCTCTCTCTCTCTCTCTCTCTCTCTCTCTACCCAGAGTCCATAGTTGCACCATGTTTCTAGAAACACGTCCAGAAAACGTTTCTATTTTTATTTTTTGTGGGCAATATGGGTAACAAATTGAAGCATTAAGTAAGGGCAGTGTGACCCAGTTTAGGAGCATGAAATCCCTTTTTGTTTCTATCAATTTTGAATATCTGTTTTTTTTTTCTCAACGATTCTGGATCCAGAAATGCGTTTCTGTGCAACCACGACTGTCCCAGACATAGCAACAAATATGCACTATCTTTGACTCTGTTCAATCCAACAACAAGTCTCAAACCATTAACTCCCTTATAAAGAATGTGGACTAATCCTAAGCATCGCTACTCACTTCATCAGCACCCAAGTGTAGGTGAAGGTCACATGTCCTACAAATTGCTTTCATATATTTCATACATTGCTAAATCCCTTTTATACTTGATCTCCAAATTAAGAACCTTCTACGACTCAACTAAGGAGACACAGGACATACTCAGGCTCAGAAATGAACAAATCCGTGACTTATCATATTCAAAGTTCATAAAAATTGTTGAGGGATCCTTCATATCAGGAGTTTCAACTCAAATCAGCCACTGAAACGGGGTACATGGAACCAGCTTGTTGCAGCCTTGCCAACAGTAACACAAGTCAGTATCTCACTATAGCAGGTACATGCTTCTTCAGAACTTACAGTGTCAGCATAGATTACACTAGCACCACCTCCTGCTACCATTGTCCAGATTCGCCCCGACGAATTTAAAATTGTCAACTTCAAAGAAGCACCAGTCTGAAGAATAACCACAGATAATGAGCCATCACAAAGAATCAATTTCAAGAGGATTACCCTTTAATGGCATCTACTGACAGAAGGTTTAAGCCGTCTACATTTCCTTCTGCATAGGTTACTTTTCAGAAGTGTTAGTGAGGATATGATTACCTTCTCATCCATCCGATGGATAGTCTCTTCAGCAGGACTAAGAACTCTCCCAAAGGGTAAAGGAAACTCAATGTTTCCCCACCTGTAAGCATGAGAATGAATATCAAATGAAACGGTGGGATCCAAAGCACAGAAACTACCTAATGGCAAAACTGTCAAAAGCTATGCAGATAATCAGCCATTGAGCAAACTTGAAGCCTTCAGATTCTAAGCAGATCTACCATTTTGCTATGAGAGAGGTGCAGAGTACAGTATTCCTAAACTTAAACCTAGAAGATGCATGCACACACTTTTGGAAGTTCTTAAACAAGGCTGTGTCATCCAATTCTCCACGCATATCAAGTGGATAAGGCTTTCCATGGACGAGAGTGAATGGATTCATTTCAATCAAGGTAAAGTCCAAGTCTGCAGCATAGACATACAAGGAACACAGTTGATAAATTTGGCCTTCTTTTTAGACAATGTCCAGATAATTTCATGATCAAAATGTGCCTTTACACAATGTTATACTGCGGTTGCAAGTTGAAAACAAAAATATGCACCATGAGTTAAAAACCTTCTTTTTTCTATCTGTTCAATACATTCCCTACAATATAAAACCCATAAACATCAGACGGAATGAAACATGAAGTGTAAGACAATTATTTGGCCACAAGGACCAAGAGCCTATGAAGTACCATTTGGACCCCACATGGCAAAATTCAGACATCTAAGGCAAGGGACTAAGGGTGGCACTGTTGAAATATAATAGCCATTCTACCCCTCATAGCTGAGCACTTAATTGATGCAAGTTCTATATATTTAATGTTGGCAGTTTATTCTAAGTGAATTGTGAACCCCCTTGCAAGTGGGCCCAAGTGGCCAAGCAGCTTAAGCTTCTAGTGACACCTGATACTTTCCCATGCACATATTTGAGGAGCCTTCCTGTAAGAGGGTTAGGAGGCGCTCTCTCTCTCTCTCTCTCTCTCTCTCTCTCTCTCTCTCTCTCTCTCTCTCTCTCTCTCTCTCTCTCTCTCTCTCTCGCTCTCTCTCTCTCTCTCTCTCTCTCTCTCTATATATATATATATACATATATGTATATATATATATATGTGTGTGTGTGTGTGTGTGTGTGTGTACATACACAATTCACTTTTGGAGTTATGAGATCTTGGTGTGGGGAGCTTATGCAATTCCTATGCATGGATGTTTCTCTGTGCTTTCATAGCTAGTTTTTCTTGCTTTAAAGGTTCTATTACATAGTGATTAAGATATCACCAATAAGCCTTAAAGTTTGTCGTGGTATCAGAGCAGATTAGTCTACTTGTGAACACAGGAAAGAGAAAATTTGTTTTAGTCAGATTTTAGTGAAGATTAGAGTCTTCACTAGGACCGTCAACTAACTTGTAGAATGGCACTTTTTCTGTAGTGGTTTGATTAGGGTGCAACCAACTCCATTGAAATGCAACAAGCACTGCAAAGCCATGCAGAAATTTCCAAATTTGGTCCACACATAGTTCCCGGGAACGGTACGGTTCCTAGGAACGCGTTCCGCACTGTTCCATCTGTTCCTAACGTACCTTAGGAACCATTCCTTAAAAATAAAAATAGAAAGAAATTTTTTTTTTAAATAACTTTGAAGTGGGTAAATCTATTAAAAAAATGAAAATGATTGGATCATTTTTTGGGGGGCTAAAAAAGGTTTTGTGCATAAAAAACGGCTTATGTTCTTGTTCTTATTCGTGTTCCTAAGTTGAAACATAAGTTAAAGATGCTCTTAGAATCAAGAACAAGAACAAAACTAAGGAATAGGAACATGATCTTATTCGTGTTCCTAAGTTGAACCTAAGTTCAAGTTGCTCTTAGGAACAAAAATAGGAATGAAGCTTAGGAGCATGAATAAAAATAGGAACAAAAATTAGGAACAGAATAGGAACGAGAACAGGAATGGGAACGAGAACGGGAACTTGAACTTAGGAGCAGGAACTTGAACTTAGGAGCAACAGGAACTTAGGAAAAGAAGCATAGGAACATGCTCTTGTACCTTCCTAATTCATAGTACATAGGTTTAAAAAAGTTTTTTTTTTGTACGGAACTGTTCCATCCCGAAACAAGAACTATTATGTACCTTAGGAATGGTACAATAACAAATCCGCTCCTAAGGAACGTAATGACGGTTCCTTAGGAACGGAATGGCCGTTCCTGAGGAACAATATTGTACCTATTCCTATCCAAAAATGTTACAAATGGGTATCAATGGGACTCCACACGCTCTAGAAGCTTCTTGGAGCAATTCTTGATATAGGGTGCACTTTTTCCTCGGATTTCAAAGGCAAACACAGAATAAATCCTCCACAACTAGCAATGCCATTGTGGCAAGATCAAAAACATGAGTTCTTGAATCCTTCAGAAGTGACAATATACTCTAGTTGGGTTCAAAACCTTAATTAATGAAAGCATGCCTCAAATAATAGGACTCCTCAAAGGGTCACCATGTTGAGAGGGTTGCAAGAGAGGATGTGGAGAACTGACCATGGTTGATATGAATAATTCATTGCATCAGCATCCCAACATCCGGCAAGTGGTATAGCCTCAAAGAATAGGACTCCTCATAGTCATAATTTAAGAAGATTGAAACTTGAAGAGCTCTTCAAAATTGTTTTGAAACACGGTGGCAGGTACTTGATCAGAGATTGCAAGACACAAAATATCCGAACCTTAGAATCAAATTAGTCACTTAAGGCTTAGTGTTGGAGCTTATAACTTGAGAAAATTGAAAAGCTTTTTAAAATTGGTTTGAGACTTCAAAGGTGATGGTAGGTAGCATGTACCCTATAGCAAGACACATCAATAGTCACACTGCCTATCCCTAATTTGGTCCCATCAGACACCTCTCAATAGGCCCTTGGACACTAGCATAATTCACATGGATCAAATGAGGAGAGGTTTGCCACTTGAATGTTAATTTAGTGAAGGTTGTATTTGAATTGAATCATATGTAGGAGAGGTTTGCACATTGATTCAGTGAAGGTTATATCCTAAACGAATCAAAAACAAAAATGATAAAAAATAAAAATGAAAACATAATAACGTCGATAATATTGACCAAATTTTTTTTCCAGATTGGAACCACAATTTGAGGAAACATTGTTGGCACTATTACCAAACCAAACATGCTTGTGAAGTTTGATGAGTCATCTTGTTTAGCAAAAAGCAAACAACATAATTACAAAGTGTTGACCAAGGGATTGCAAGAAGATGGTCCGCACAAATTGTAGAAAACGATTCCTAGTCAAGAGGCTTTGTCAACAAAGGGTTCAAAATATGTAGAGTTGTCACATGAAAAATATGGTCATTTAAGTAATCAAAGCTTACGAGTGCTTACACAACATGGTATAATGGTTAGTCGGACTTCTTAGCATAAAGCTTCTTTGGATGTATGTGAGGCTTGTGGTCGTACTATTTCATGACCTTCATGGACGACCACGAAGTTGTGGATCTATTTCTTGAGGTAGAAGTCTAACTAGGTTAACAAGACATAACTAGGCAGTTAACAAGACTTGTCAAATACCATCTAGTCACCAAACAATTCGAATTGATATACAAATCCATTTGAATGGAATCCACATAATTGAAATCAAGTAAGTTTTTTTTGAGCATATCACGTTTGTTAAGAATTTAGATAATGTCAAAAACTTAAGCTTTCTGATAATAGATGTTAGATCATGTCAAAAACTTGAGCATTGCTAATAATACTAAACGGAAATACAAATAAGAGGTGGAAAAGATGAGCTTTAGTTTATCAACAGAAGCATATTCGTATTATCAAAATCCAGTCCGGATGAAACCGTGCAATTGTTATGCTGCATGCTGTTCTAAAAACCAATTGTAAACTTCAGAGAAGTATAATTCCAGGATTCCAATAGGAACAGTTATAAAAGATCCCATTACTTTTACACTCCATGAAGTGGTTGGAACTTACCAAAAAATACTTCAAAGACGCCTTTTATAAAAGCATCAATTGTACTTCGTATCTGAAAAATGTGCAAGCAAAAGCAAGTTAGCTATTCAACTAAGTATGCAGGGAAACATCCAAAACACGTTCACAGTCCCAGGCCAGTTCAAGCTGCATGTACTACTTCTAATTTAAAGATGTACCTCTAATGGCAGTGTCGCAATTAAAGGGGCAGAAACCTCTGCAGTCAATGCCTGTTCTGTGGGCACAAAAATGGTTTTCACCTGTAGCAAAAAGTAAAAGAGAAAAGAAAGAGGCATAAAATCTGTGAAAACCCTGCAATTCTCTCATGGATGAATTGCACTTCTCGCAAGCTCTTCCGAATCCAAAAAATCCCTATCATTCAGCTTCTTCAATGCTAATTGATCCAAGTGCATGTTACAACTTGAAAATAAAGAGCTAGAGGCTGCCAAACCTTGTCCCAATTCTCTTCGATCTCAATTCCTCCACATTCTGAGAAGCTAATATCAACACCAGACCTTTGCGAGGTTACTGAGAGATAGTACTCCTCGTTATGAGGCACAAAGGGTTCCACAATAAAAGTTGTGATTGGACCTTTTGTTCCACCCATCTCCACCTGACAGATCATTTCATACTTATGGCATCAGCCAGATCTCAAACACATGCAAATGAGGAATAAAAAATTTTGAACAAACATTCATTAAGCAAGCCTGACTAATTAACATTTAGTATAGATTTGAAACAGGACATAGCATCTAGAATGTCACAGCATCCTAAATTTAACCATGATCACATAGATACTGCAGAAACATAGTTGCCCCTGTTCCAGGGGACGGAATGTGACCAAATTTTTTTTTTATAGAATACGTACTTAATTAACAAAGAAAAACAACATAAAATTTGAATTTATTTTGGCTTTGGGTTTGGGGATTATAAATTTGGGGGTTTTAAGGTTTTATGCACCGTTTTGGGGAATTAAATTATGCAATGTCTCGGGAAGCCTTTAAAGACCATAAAACACTAATAACATAAGATTAATCAACCACAAATTGACAAAACCAAAAAATTATTAACAAAACCATAAAATTATTCAAAAATCATGAACATTACAGATACAAGCATAACCACCATAAAATGAGAACAAGGTTTAGGGATGAGCCATAAATGTTAACAAAACATCCATAAAGTAGTTGCGTATGGTATTCGTTATTTTGATGGACCAATCACAACGTGGCTAAGGACCGTAGAAAAATAATCAGTTTGGCTAAAAACCATTTTGGCTATCGTAGTTAGGAAAGGTGGCAGTTGGTACCTCCTAATCAAATCTCTATAACAAAGTGCATCACTTGATATTTTTGAAGAAAGCTTTCAGGAGATGAAACATGCAGTTCTCATGAGATAATTATGCAAAGAACTGACAGACTTTGAAGTTCAAGCAGAGCATCATCAGCTTAGCTCTTTGGCTTCTAGAAGTAGAGTGCTGGCATTATAGCCTGGTTCTTGTCATTGAAGACGACTTTAAGTCAAAAGGTGAAAACTCTGAGCAAACATTTTGCCTCCTTTTCAGAGTCTAAAGTTGTACGCATATGATACATTTAAAAACACTGCATGTCTGATCAAATAGTACAATGAATATAATCCTAGGGTGAGACATCGTCTGAGCCTAAGAGGGAGGACTCTCTCTGACATCTGGTGAGAGGGCCACTAGCCGCCCAGGTCTACCTTTGCCTCTACCTCTACCTCTAGCAGACTAATTCCTGCCAAGGCTAGATTCGACGCCTAATCCTCTAGGTCTGCCCCTGCCTATGCCCCTAGATATGGGTGGGGCGGTAGATGTATTGGGGGCACATGTTGCTGGCTTCTAATCTAGATGCACATACAAGTGAGCAAACTTACCAAATGGGAACCCTAATCTAAGAATGGAATCACTGAGTAATCATGCAACTGACCACAATGACATACAACGAATCCCAACAACAAGTAGATGTGTCCCTCAGCAAGTCGCTATATCTCAGCCAGGCGCACTGCCAAAAAGAAGGAAAATGTAGAGTGGGGTGATCAATGTTGGCAGGTAACTAAATACTATTTTTTTTTTTGCATTTATGTTGTACCTGCTGACCCAGTACATTCCAGACAGTACAAGACATTCCAACTGTTTTTGGCCAAATTGAGCTTCATTGCGCAAAACAAATATTATAAAAATGAACCCAGAAAACAAAATGAAAGGACTTGCAGAAATTTGAGGCGCGAAGTGAGTAATGTACGCAACTGAGATTTTGCAGATCACTTCAAGAGAATCAATCAACCACAAGTAGCAAATTCAATACAAGTTCTATGTAGATCTTATTGATACTATGTGTAGCTCAAAAACCTTCACCACTGATTCAAGTGTGGCTGCTACATTGATCAAGGTCAAAAGAAATGTAATTCAAATGCATGGCATTGAAAAGTTTCTAGAGTAAATTTGTTAGGCACATGAAATGTGTCAATAGGAAACTGACTTGGGCAGTTGGTGTTGATTTAGTGAATAGGAATATGACAAGCTCACTTATACTCTAGAGACATGGTCTTTGCGGAGGATTTCACCAGACATACAGTTGTAGTTGCACATCTTTTCTTTTCAACAATATAACATCAACTTGACAATGTTGTCCATATGCAAGGGGTCCAATCAAAGAGAAGGACATGTAAGGCTAGGTCAAAACATTACCATGACCTTAGACAAACAGGTTATCAAAAGATATTACCTCTTTCCCTAGGCGATCCTTCACAAAAGCTTCCACGCCAGCAAGATCCAGGTTCAGTGCTACCTGCAAAACAAATTTTCAATCTCTAAAAGTACACTTCCTGATTTTCCATAATTTCTAGCCTTTCATAAGGCTTGCAAACTTGATATTATAAACGTTGTCAATAATTCATAGTAGGCTTCAGTAATCACCAATCCACTCTTCCCCCTTTTGCCAAATAGCATATCCGGCTTGACAACCAGCCTGGTGGAATTCAACCAAGGTTCTTCATTGGCCAACTTATTGAAATCAGTGTCAGAGGTAACCTGCATAACATTCATATCTATCAAAACAGAGAATTTCATAGAGAAACACAAAAAATTTAACAACTCGATCACTTGTTTCAAAACAGCATTTTGTGCACAAAGAACATACAACGTCCAACTACAAGACAATCTTTAACTCTTGACACAATCACGTAAATACTCGGGCAATACTCTATACTTCCCCATGTTGGTAGTTTTCGACATACGAAGATATACTCTCTAAGTATCAACGGTTTCTAAATGTGTGACAGCATTGCTTTTGATGTCCAATGACCTGTTGTTGGCACATACACTATCCTCTTGAACATTCCAATTCAAGGACAATAATATGGGCCAATTCTTCCGCAATCTAGAGATTGTCACATTTGATCTCATGCCATTCAAATTATGACACAAGTTTGAACCACAATGATGACATCAGAATCCTCTGTGCTTGCATGATAATCGGAACAATGTCTTTTGCAAATACAGAGTTGGTCATATATTTCATAAGCAATGTTGGACTTTTTTGATTTCTTTGTTTTTTGGAATCATTGGCTAGAAGCTTATTGTGACAATTCCTTTCTGGTTAGGGCCGATCATTAGGAGGGAGTGGATTCTCATATTGATTGAACATCCTAAAAGTTTTCTTTCCCTACTTATTTTCAAAATCGGTCACATATCTATCCTTACTATCAAATCTATTATCAACCTTCCTGTTAAGCTTTCTTCAAAGATTTTTTTTGGGGGGATAATTGAGTGATTGGTAAGATGGAAAGAGTGAGTATTAGAACAACACAAATGAGCATAGATAAATCTAGAGATGAATCTCCTTTTGGAGAAACCTTGAACAAGGATGAGGAAGAGTTACACAAACAAAGGAAAGGAAAACGGATCGTGGCAATCAATTTTTTATGCCCAATCATAGGCTTCTGACAAATCCAGCATTCAACAAAGTATACATGCGGTTCACAAAAAGAGAAAGGTCCTAGATGTATAATCTATAGATGTGTGTATCATATAGATGGAGCAAGAACATTTTACACAAGTTACAAGCAGAACTACTACATAGTACTCTAGTTTTAGGCAATTGTTTAAGACCACTTATAATTGCTATACTTTTGTCATCATTTACAATAAAAAGCTTGCTTGAATTTTTAGGCAATTGTTTAAGACTACTTATAATTGCTATACTTTTGTCATCGTTTACAATGAAAAGCTTGCTTGAAGGATTGTAACTTGATAATAACTTTAGTAGCTCATCCACTTGCTAGAAAAGAGCAAAGTTGAAGATTTTGTTGCATACCTGAGCTGATTTGATATCAACAGAGATCCCCGCAATGCGCTTAAGGTGTTGTTTCAACAACGACTTCGAGTTGAATTCTCTAATCTTCTTCCTCGCCATTTTTAGGCAACTTACCTATCGCACAATGTGATGTCTTAAAAGAATTTGAAAATCATGAAAACATCATGTCGATAGAATAACTCAGAAGAAATAAACATCAATTGTCAAGTTTAAAGCTACTAGAACGAAACATTATTTCTATGTCGCAGGCTTGATTGGTGATTGCATAACTCAAAATAATCTCTTCGTTTGCTAAAATCCAAAAAAAAATTGGGGCTTAGCTTGTGACTTCAGTTGCTACCAATCTTGGTTTGGCAGAATTCACACAGCTTTTTGTTTCTGAAATAATTTTATATATAGACAGGCAAGTTAAAACAGCAATATAATATTATAACTGATAAAAGAGGCCTGACCTTTTTGTATGGTACTATGGATGTCGACATTCACGAAGAGATGCAGATTATAGCTCATGAATTGCCAGTATGGAACTTTTCAAGGGAGATAACATTCCATAAAAAGTCAAAAAGCATGTCCCATAGCCCTAAAAGGAATTTCCCTCTCCATCCTTTACACTTGCAAAAGGACTTTTTAGTGATCTTTCCACCAGGGTCAAGAGCTGTTCATTTATAGCCTCACCTCAGAGCCATGCCAAAACTACATCTGTTTTGTCTGGTGGAAAGGTCACTAGAAATTCATTCCCCCCTACTTAAGTACTTGCCTTCTAGAATGGGGGTAAACACTGCACCAAGATGAGTCTTGATTGATTTGAACTTCGAAGGTAAGGAGCCACAGACCTCCTGACTACTTAAAAAGAAAGCAAAGCATGAATAGCAGAAAGATAGCTGAAACCATGCTTCAGACATAAAGTAGGAAACTTTGTTTTGAATTTCATTGAATTTGTCATTTCAGGTGAAGCACAATGGGAACGTCAACTTACAGACCACACAGTGAATAAAGTCATACTACAACTACGGTCATGGTGATCGCTATAAAGAAAGAAGTCTGGTTTCCTGGCTTAAAAGCACTCCGGACAACCAAGTTATGCAAACTGATTTTGCCTAAATAGAGCTCATAGCGTTTGTGTGTCATATGATGAACTTGATGAACACTTGCTGTACCGAATGACAGCCTTGATAGCCGCTCTCCACATCGATGTATCTACCTTCTTAGTAGCTACTAAATTTTAAACGGTTTCATATAGACTTGGCTCTCCGTTTCACCCAATAATCCTGACTACTTTCAGATGTCTGAGTAAATATGGGAATATCATTAACGAGATAATAGCCGTGATTCGACTTAAGACCATCAGTGCAAAGACAGATATTTTAGCTTAGCCATCAAACACTCAAGGGATCGGTGCTCCGTTTTGGATCCGTACTCCTTTTCTCAGGCATACTTGTATATTATACATTCAGGCCCTTCTTATGGTAGATACTTTGGAAAATAGGAATATTTCAAAGCTGTAAATTCGGTACTATGCTTCATCTTTTTTTCCCTTTTTCTTAATGCCATACGGAACTTAACTTTTTTATGCAAGGCATTATAAGCATAGCTTAGAGGCCACATTCGATATGTAGATTCAACTGATAGACAATTTTGTAATTGAATGGTTAACCCCAGCAGAAAACTGAAAGAAACCTTATATTGTTTCTTCCTTTCTGCTGGCATTACGGATATAAACCAACGTTGAGGGACAAGGATTTAATAACATCTTCAAGAAAGACAAGTGACCATAGATAGTATCACCGAAAAGCCTTCAAAAGCAGCAATGAAAAGATAGATTCCATTCTTTTCTTACTTGTCCTGCTGTGCTTGATTACGATAATTTCGTCCACGAAAAAAGAAGCAATAGGAAAAGCCTAACTCCGAAAAAGAGATCTGAACACCAGCAATTATTGCAAAAAACATGTAATGAATCACAATCCTTACCTCTTCCACAAGAAAAACAAGCTCCTGCTCGTCTATTGATAAGCCAGAATGAATGAATCTAGCACATTCCCTTGCTTGCTCGCTGTGTCAAATTTGCATTTGCAGCATACACAGAGATCCGATCCACGATCTTTAACAAATGCGCACGCTCTCTCGCTCGCCTCCTCCTTTTACTCTTAAGGATTTTAGACGCACTATACGTTTCATGACCTCGGCCATCAGAATTCGACCACGCGTCACCAGAAAGTATCTAAACGGTTGGTCGTGAAAAACGTTGGACGATCTGAACAGTGTTGGAAGCATCCAACGGTGGGGGCCTAAGGCTCTGGCGTTCCGATAGGAGACGAGGCTATTCAATGTAAAAGGTTCGATGGAGTGTTGGTTCGCCTCGCGACTCGCGCGTCCTGGTGTCGGCAGGGTAGGCGCCTCGTGTTGTCGTGTATGGGTGGCGGTGCTCATCAAAAATGTTCAACCTCTAAACTTTCAATCATCTTCAAAATGATAGGCATCGGTGTCAGGCCGATGTATTCTAAAATTTTAATGTTTTGGGGTCTCGGTGTCGGGCCGATATATTCTAAAATTTTAATGTTTCTGGGTCTCGGTATTATGATTTTTTAGATTTTTCGTCTATATCATCAAGATCTTGGTATTACGATTTTTTTTCAAATTTTTGATATAGGTGTCATTACGAGTTGCAAATTGATATCAATCAAGATGATACTATCAAGTGATCACATAAATCGATGTCAATGGAGGTGATACTAGCAACTTATCAACCCAATTATTAGTGTATAAAAATTGTCAAATACACACTTTTTGGAAGGTTAGTATTCAATTATTGAAAAGCATGACTGACCTTTTTTTAAATGGGATATGCACTTGAATCAAAAAGTGAGTACTTTGTTGATGCAATTGAATGTATTTCAGGCAGTATGAATAAATTTTATTTCATGTGTAAATACTAGGTATTAAGAAAAATTTGATGTTAGATTGATACCAAGGCAAAATTCATATTCTGCCTCTAGTCCATATATGAGTATTGTATGGGTTAAAATTAGCAGTTAACTATTGAATGAGCTAAAATGTGAAGAAACAAAGTGTTTCTGATTACAAAGCCTTGCTAGCTTTCAATCCTTCACTTGACGAAGATGTTCGCGAACTCGAACATCTGGAGACACGAAACACAAAGAGTTTTGCCCCTGGGTTGTGGCTAATCTGCCACTCTTGTAATTCTCTGATTAGTTATAGATGTATAATCACTCTAATCTTAGGTTTACATAGAGAGACCGTACTTACTGGAAAATACTTGACACATATCAGAACAGGATACACTGAGTTATGTTCATTTTGATAGGCGTAGTCATGCTTACGGAGAGAGTCGTATAGCTCATTCCGCTACGCACGAATGCGAGAAGATAATTTTGTCTAGGATCAGAAGATTCAATTGTCCGCTAGTGAAGCGAGACGACTACTCGTGAGAGAACCGTGCTTCTCTCACACCAATGCACTGCATGGATTCGCATGCAGTGCCCTGAACAAATTAGAGAAAATCAATATAGATTATTTTTTTTCTGGTTGTGTCTGATCTTGGAGGTCGAATGCTTATGCTGTTTATGCACCTTGGTTGAAATTAAGTCGAATGCTGTATTAATTTTAGGAACGTAGATCATGACAAAATTTCCAGATTTCACACGTGTGGGGAATGTCCACAAGTATGATGGATCTAATTTTCTAATTCAGAGACGGAGTCAAATACTCCACATGTCAAGACAAGGAAGCTGACTCCAAGGATCAGAGAATCTGTAAACATTTGACATCGTTGCTACTTGAACTCCACGGCATTCTACATACAGAAGAACCGCAACCTTGTCCACGTTCAGATCCCTGTAAACAAACTCCAAATCGTTAAACACATATGAGTTCCTACAAACTGAACAGAGCCACATCATTGGCTACATCATTACCCAAATCCACGAGTTGTTAGAATCGCCAATCACTTGTAAGCAAACACACGAATAGACCTCGATTTCCTTCTATCCAAGCTCCCACTCCTCCAGTTTTCTCACGCTGCAAATCTCAACCGGAGCCCAGCCTAAATCTCAACCGAAGGACTAGCTTACATCTCAACCGGAGTGCTCGTTCAGATCTCAACCGACGCACTACCTCACATCTCAACCGACGCACTGCATCAGATCTCAACCGAAGCCAATCTGTCAAATCTCAACTGACACACTGCCTCAGATCTCAACCGAAGCCAATCTATCAGATCTCAACCGACGCACTGCTTAGATTTCAACCGGAGCACAACGTTTCCATCTCAACCGACGAGCTTCTATCCATTCTGGACAAAAGGAATTCCTCACCTCCGCAACTGACCGCATGCCATCGCATTCGCCCACCTTCCTCACCATCGCAACTGACCGCATGTCATGACATTAAACACACCCTCCACTTCTATCGCAACCAGCTCCCCATCTGATCGCATTACCACCGTCGCAAGCGCATTTCCATCGTTGCTATCACATTTTCTACAACCACCGCATTACATCACCAACACAACATACTATCGCAAACGGACAAACACACCACCTTCACAACCATCCCCATTCATCGTCGAAACTGTTTCCGTCCCACACCACCGCATTCACCCGTCACAACCGCATCCAACCACACTCATTCGCCCTACGACTACCCTCGGCCACCTTCACCGCAACACACAGACACCGCATTCCACCGCAGTCAGCCCTGGAACGATCACCTTGCCCTACCACCGCATTACTTGGCACCCATCGCATTCCACTCGTCCATCGTAGAAACCGCAATCCACTGCAACACACACTGCCATCCCATCACGACCATATACAACCATAACCCCGGCTTCCTCTTTGCCAGACCTTCATGCTCCTCCCGTTCCCTCATGAAAAATCTCAACCGGAGCCAGAGCTCATCTCTCATATCTCGACCGATGGTGCTCTGTGACATCTCAACCGACGTACAATATCAACTTTCAACCGACGGCCTCAGTTAGATCTCAACCGAAGCACTGTATCAGATCTCAATCGCAGCCGACACTCATCGTTCAAATCTCAACCGGAGTTGAAGTGCTCACTGCCATCTCAACCAGGGTACTTGTTCAAACCTCAACTGCCACAATCCCTACAATTTTGACAGGCCTGAACGACCTCTTCAGCAAACACTTGTTTTAGCAGCCAACCATTGCCCAAATCTCAGCCGGTACCCATCTGTTGAATCTCAACCGGAGGCCACAGTCATATCTCAACCGATGGCCTGCTATCAAATCTCAACCGACGGCCATTCAATCAGATCTCAACCGACGGACTCAGTGAGATCTCAACCGACGGCCATTCTATCAGACGGCCTCAGTGAAATCTCAAGATTTCCAACCACGATCAGAACTGACGAATACCAAACATCAGCTTGAATTGACGATCTATTTGACAACCCACACGAACCACACGCTACACGAGCTTGCACGAGCAACCACATGAGCCTACCTCTACATTGGGCCGTAACAACCACGCGACAACTGTGAACACTTCACTTTCTTCTTCTTGGTCTTTGAGTTAGAAGGATGAGATGTATTATCCTCTTCACCAACTTTGTCCTGATCTTTGGCTTTGTCTTTGATGGATGCTTGAGAGAACTGGTTCTTACTCCTTCCTTTTTGCTTTTCTTTGACAAAGAGGGCTTTGTCACTTCCACCATGTTCAAGTTTGTTCATTCTGGAGAGTTTATAGCTTTGTCTAGATTCTTCATAAATAAGAATTCCTTGGAGAGTTTCTAGATTAGGCAACTCCTCCTTAATAGCAAAAAGACTGAACAAGATTATCATAGTCATCTCTCAAGCCATTCAGTATAACTTGAACTAGCTCATATTGGTTAATAGTAACACCAACACAGGAAAGCTCTCTATGTAAATCTTTAACTCTCAGAACATAGTTAGATGCACTCTCTTCAATTCTTTGAAAACTTTGGAAAATCTAATTCTTAAGAGTGAGTATTTTAGAAGTATTCTTTGCCTCATAGATGGATTTTCGTGCATCCCAAGCTTCTTTGGTTGTGGCCCTATGCAGACTGCTTCCACAAGGGGAGCCATTTACTTTCTAACCTTTATTGATGATTTTTCTTGAAGAATAGTTACTTATTTTCTGAAGAACAAACTTGAAGCATTCAAATTTTGCAACCAATTCAAGGCATCTGCTGAAAATTAGACACAAAGAAAAATCAAGGCTCTACGCACTGATGGAGGGGGAGAATTTATCTCCACCGAATTCAAGGGATTCTGCAAGGCGAATGGAATACACCAACAATTTACAATTAGCTATTTACCTCAGTCCAATTGTATAGCTGGAATCTGACAATGATCAAAAGTGCCAAGAGTATGTTGGCCCATGCCTCTCTTCCAAAAAAAATTCTGGACAGAAGCTACCATGACTGTTGCCTATCTACATAATCGATCCATTACAAAATCTCTAAACGACAAAACAACTCATGAGGTATGGACATGATCGAAAGCCTCACCAATGCACATTTGAGTTTTTGGATGCATTGATTACTCTCAGATCCCTACAGATTTAAGAAAGAAGAAGATCGAATCGATTCAGACATGCTCCATCCCAATTTATGGATGATTCAGCCTGCTACTTTATGCAAGAACCATGCACACTGTATTAGAGGCAATGTCAACTTGAGATGCTGATCAATGGAAAGTTGCGATGATGGACACAGAATTTAATTTTCTAATTGAGAATCAAACATGGACTATAACAGAGCTGCCAAAGGATCAAAATCATATTCGATGCAAATGGATATTCAAAGCTAAATATGATGCTAAAGGAAAACTAAATCGATACAAGGCCAGACTGGTCGCCAAAGATTTTTCACAGATTCTAGATCTAGATTAAGTTAAGATCAAAGCAGAACTATTGTGTTACTGTACTGTGGGTTCTATCAATGGATAAAAATCAATTGGCCTCGTCACGAGGCGAGGTGACGGGACACGCATCCCGTCAACGACAACCTGGGTCATGCATGGGTTGCCATAGTGAAGAACTATATGTACAATCTATTTTGGTTTTGAGAAATATAGTTGCTACGTGAGCTTGGTGTGGAGAGTGCTTTCTGTCTGTGTTACTGTGTAGCATGATCTGTGTTCCTATTTGAAGCAAATTCTAAGTTGGTATCAGAGCCGTAAATGGAGTGTACACAATACAAAAACAGTGTCGGGAGAAGAGAAGCCTTCTGAGAGTTCGGGGTTTACGGTGGGTTGAAGACAAAAAGAAAAGCACTGGTGCACAACTTCTAGCATACAGAGGCTTGCTGAGCTTGAGGCTGCGTGAGGATTCAGAGACAAGACTTGTCAGTTGAATCTAAAGGGCGGAGAGGCAGAATTCTAAAAATTACGTAATGAAGCTGCTTGGGATTTCAGTTTGGTGTGCATTCAATTGGACACCGATTGAAGAACGGTTTAAAGCAGTGGATTGCCTACTGTAGGGCGACCTCAAAGAGGTGTGCAGCTACAAGTTGAAGCTCAGTGTAAGACTGAGTGAAGCCCAAGTATGCTCTTCTCTCACAAGGCTGGGGTTTGGAGACAAAAAAGAGAAAAATCTTACTTCTGAGAGTTGAATCTGTGAAGTGGCACAGATGGGCACCCTACTACTGCTAACATACTGCCAGAAGGCCATGGCTAGTCGCCAGCCAAAGAAAGCGTTGGTGAATAGTGCCCAAATGGAACAAGGAGAGCACATTCAGATGTACATGACCAGAATTAAGACAATGAGGCATGAACTACATTCTATTGGTGAGCGCATATGTGATGTTGAGCTGGTGCACAATGCATTGTGCGGCATTGCAAAACCTTATCAGATGTTTGTGAGTGAGATAACATCAAGAGAAAAATTGCCAACCTTTAATGAGCTCATAGGAATCTTGATGTAGGAGGAGCAACAACGAGAAATGGTGAAAGCTAGATGTCAAAATACTGACGATCAAGAACTTGCGACATGCCAAAAACAAGACAAAGGCAAGGGCAAGAAGTCTAAACAACAATTCACCAAGACGCAGGAGGATGAAGGATCATCCAGCAAGACCAAGAAGAAGGACAAATGCTTCCATTGCGGCAAAAAGGGCCATTGGAAGAGTGAATGTTGGAAATTATTGGTGGAATCAGACAAGGGGAAACCAAAGCAAGCAGGTAACCTTGTCGACGAAGGTGAAATTGAAGATTCTAGGATCTTCATATCAGCATTGTCATCTAATCAAGATGATCAAGCGTGGTACATTGACTCGGGAGCCACAAGACACATGACAGATAACCAAGATTGGTTCAGTAGCTTGAGAGAGTTGGATAATGGAATGTCTGTTTCACATGCAAATGGTGATGTGTGCAAGATCAAGGGGATAGGCACTGTTTCAATCCAACTACTTGATGGCAAAAGCAAGACGATCAAGGAGATACTTCATGTACCAGATTTGAAGAAAAATCTACTTTCTGTTGGTGTCATTACTGATCAAAAGTTGAAAGTAGAATTTGCCCTTGATCGTTGCTTTGTGAAGGATGTAAACCAACAGTTCAAAGTTATATATTGTCGACCCAACGACTTCGCGTTGACAGTCCGCCCACTTTGTACATGCATTAACTATAATGAGGCGATTGTAATAACTGCAACAAAAGGTAGTTGCAGATATTTTGTAGGATATCAATCCTAGAATCTTTATCAAAAAACTTCTTTTGATTATTCGAGTTTTTTGTAGCCAGCGGTATCACGCTCAACCAGCTGAAGTTATTACTTCAAGCAATTGTACTCATTGCTGATATTAATCAGAGGGCAGATTCTCGATCTCACTATCATATTGTTTCATTTGTCTGAATCATTCAATTTAAATATTCTGCTGTTGTTTGTGGCAGTACTTCCGATCCTACACGCCCCCGTTTGAGCTTTCGCTGACTAAAAAAACCTTCACATGTCATTAGGTAGAGAAAGGCCCCTACACTAGGGCCTTATGCTATGGGGGGTCCTTGGGCACCCGTCTCCTAGGGAATCCGCCCCCCCCTTCCCCCTAGACATAAAGCTTTCACTGTGACATGTGTAATTAGGTATGAGTCATTGGTGATCGGGTATACAATCTCCTACTGTTACTAATTCTCATTCTTGGATGGTCACACTCATCATAAACCATGTTAGCTAAGCTTGCAATGGGCATTATGGAATATACCTATCTTACTCAATTTTTTCAAAATTCATGCAACTGAAATGGCATAGTGAGAAGGGAGATGTCATTGCAACAAAGGAAGGAGTACAACTATATGTGCATCTATATGTGCTGAAATCATATAAGATACATAGAAGTTTGGATGTGTGATATTTTCATATAGCAAGTTTAGAAAATAAAAACATTGAAGAAAAAAATGTGAAATCGTTGAATTGAATTCGTTCTTTTGTTTTGCTTCCATGAGTGTGAAAGAATCAACTACAGTCCCTCCATTTTCTTGCCCTTTCATCTACCCAATATAATCCAGAACATCACTACCTAAAATTACATGGCTATGATGCTCTGTTTATATTCTCTCTCAATCTACAAGAGTTGGAGGACCCTGAAATGGGCTTGAGAATTTGTTTTGTAGTCTAAATCTGTCCCAACCAAAAAAAATAACATAGCCTACATATTTTTTCCCATATATATGCTCTTAGAGGTAGAATAATCTATGGTCCAGCTCTAGGACACTCAAAAGGCAATTCGAGAATTAGAATAGCTTCAATTTGGAATTGAGATGAAGACTTTATCTTTAGATTCGAATGTGGAATTAGAGCTACAAATGAACATAATTACTACTAGTTATAAAACATTTCAAAAAATTGGACATGTAAATTAATCTTAAACAAGGAGGTGTTGACATAATAATCTCTAAAGGCGCACCTGCACCTAAATGTGGAGAAGTATTCACATTAAGAGCTAAAAACTTGCAATTTGAAAAAGGAAGCGACATCAAAATTGTCTTTAATTATTAAGGTGAGATATTAATTTGCAAAAATATGAAAAGTTGAAACGTTGGGATTATGAAAGCCAAATGTTGTTATGATCATAATATGATGTTTAGTTGTCTATTATGATTTCAAACCAATATTTTGGATTGAGTACTCAACCTTTATTCTGGTAATTAATTAGTAAGTTTGAACAACATGACAAATGCTATTTTGTTAGAGAAAATAACTGTTTCAAATATTTCCATTAACATTCAATCAACTTAGCTTGTTGGTTGTACTTCCAAAAGATGTCAAGCCTAATTATAGGTGTTGCTTATTTTGTGTGATAACATCAAATTAATTGTAATGAGTACCCTTGTTTTTAAAAAGGGTTATTGTTTCTATAAGGATGAAGTATAGTTGTTTTGTAATGAATTATCATCTATTGTTTAGCATCAACTTTGACAATTTCAGAGTTTGTATTTTTACATGTTCTGTTTAATTGTATGATACGTTTACTATGTTGAGGTGCATAATGTCATTCCAAAAGTTAAAAGATTTCTAGGAAAAAGGCATGAGAGTATCTTTAAGTAGAACTAGCCATTTAGTACTTACAATCATCAAGTTGTGCTTTAGCATTGGTCACCATCAATCATTTTCTATGTTTACAAGTGTCATGACTTTTACACATTTATAACATAGTTCACATTGAAAGCATGACCGCAATTTGCTCAAAGTCATCACATTTAGCTTCTCATAAAAGTACATGGCCTAAACTTTCAAAAGTCAAAAACTACAAATAAACCATTATCTTATTCAATGGCCAATTGTGCCTTGGGAATATTATTTGCAAGATAAACCTTTTAACTACATTTCAACACTAGCCTAAGCCAAAAACAAGTGTGAAGTAATGTGACTCAACTTGATTCAACAAATCAATAAAATATATTTAAAAAAAACATAATGGTTTTTTTACTAACCACATTGTCCTACTTGACATAACATTTGTATATATAGTCAAACGCTCATGAAAATTCAATGAAGAACCTCTTCAAATGTTTATTTGTAACGAAGAACTATGACTTGAGCATAATTGTCAAGGTGTCAAGTGTCAAATGTCGCTTTCCTTTTGAAAATTTTTCCCTAGTGCAACAACTCTACAAAAACAACTAAGCATCCATGCCCCTCCAATTTATGAAATCAATAAGATATTCACATGAAAGCAAATTCTATGAACGTCAATCTTGGAGAAGAAAAAGCCCATAAATGATCATCTGAACTCAATGATTCTATGAATTCCAATATAATATACTCTTTATTTGAGAATATTGTAGGAAGAACTTGTTACCTTGTGAGATTGAGTGGTTTGTGACTGAGAACAGTATGTCACTCCAAATTGAAATCAAGGTTATGTACATCATTTTCAATTATAACATTATTATGCACTCCAAATTGAAATCAAGGTTTTGTAGAGCATGTTCAATTTTAACATTATTACGCACTTCAAATTGAAATCAAGGTTATGTAGAGCATGTTCAATTATGATATAATTATGCTGTAAAATGGCTATACCGAACTTATTTTTGGACTGTAAAGAATGTATATCAAATATAGAAAGAAGTTTTTTAGGGAAGAGAATAACATTTACATTTAGGGGCCCAAGGCACATGATAGAAAATAAGAAATAAGAAGCAATAGCTCCATTACCACAACATAATCAACAAAATGAAAAGTCATATAACAAGACAAAACAACATAATTCTTTTGTATGAACACCAAGTAAACAACCTAGGTTTATGCTTAGAAGGAAGATCCTTGTGATATTTAAAATACATATTACATTAGTATAAAAAAAAGCAATCAGATATCCGCTTGATCAAGAATAGTAAGTTGTAGTCATCTAAAAATGTGTTTGCAATAGTACATGAATCTTGTTTCAAATTCAAGAAAAGTATATTACTCGACACTTACAAAGAGCACCATCATAATAGGTAAACAATGTCACCTATGAGATTTTACAAGGTGGGCAAATCCCATTAGCATTTCCTCTCATTTTTTTGAGAGCAAATATGTTTAGCTTAGTTACCTTGACTTATTTGAGAGAAAAGATTTTTTGCTCTCATTGTTCAAAATCGAATTGTCCAATTTGACATTAGATGAATTTTTTTTTCTCACTTTAACTATCTTTTAAATGATTTTATCATTCAAGAAACTTAAAAACGAGTTGCCAAGAAAGTCAAATTGCTTCTTACTATTAAGCTTACTGACAAGCTTTAAAACTTGTTCACATTAGGTTTATTTATTTTTTAAATGAAAGTCAAATATCTTCTTACTATTAAGGTTACTAATGAGTGTACAAAGGATTTATAGGATCAAAGCAAAATAAAGCTTAAAAACAATGAGAGAAATTTTGGATAATTTACAAGATAAAATTTTTGCTAGGAACTTTAAAACTTGTTCTCATAGGATGTCCTTGGCCAAAAATATCAAATTGCTTCTTACCATTAAGGTTACCAACAACTGTACAAAGTATCTACAATATCGAAGCCAACAATTTTTTTTAAAAAAATGGGAGAAATTTTGGATCATTTACAAGATTTTAAAGAATTTGAATGGGCAATTCTTGCAAGAAGGCCTGACATGATCATCTTACAAGCAAACAAATTTGTTTTACCAAATCACAATAAGCTAGGAAAGGCTCATATCATAAAAAAGACTTGAGAATGTCATCTTACTAACCAACCAAGAGCTAAAAGTTAGTGCAATTGAATAAAAAGAACAAGAAAAACTAGTAAACTATAATAACTTTTTCCTTGTCTCATAAGTTTCTAATTCTTGGTATGCATACTAAGGGGGTAACAATATCTTGTCATATTTTTAGGCTCCAATTGGGATTCAATCTTGGGTGAGTAAAAAAAAATTCTTTTCTTAGAGACAAGTCTCAAGCTATTGTTATCTACACCTATTCCAATAAGGATCTAGAATATTGTAGATCATTTGTAGAAATTCTTCTAGTAGCCATCAATCATGGCTAATGTATTTTGTTACTTAAAAAAGTACTTTCTAAATAATTTCGACTAATCCCTAGGTATTGTGCTTGATTTATCTGTTAAGGAGGATGCTAGAATTTTTTTTGTCATAAAGAATGAATTTATTAGAAAATTCTAACAGGTTTCCAAGCAACACACTAATTCATTCTATAAGGGGATAGATGAAAAATTTTCCATTTACATCACCTTTCTGAAATTCGATTCTGAGAGTTCTTCACCCTCAATAGTATGAGATGAGTTGTCTCCTAATTGTACAACTCTAGAATGGGTGTGTGACTTGTAGTCTTGGAACCAATCACGGTGGTGAGTAGTGTGTTGTGTTGCTCCCAAGTCCAAATACCAGGAATTGTCGCAACATACCAACATAGAATTGTTATATTTATGTAGTATTTAGATCGTTCTTCAAGGAGATAGCACTTTATAAGTTGTTTAATTGATACAGACTTGACTTATTTCGAATGAAATGGAGTCGAATGAAAATCGGATTGTTAACAAACATTTTATAAGTAACCAGTATTACTTCTGATGAGGGAGTGTAAAGGAAATGAATTCGAAACAACAGTCTTCCTCTATCAAACCGAAGAAAAAGTGTTCTATATGTAAAATAATATTAGAGTAACTCGAATGCATTACACTTTGGTTGATTAAGTTTTCAATAGGAATCTGTGTTATGTTCGATGCAGACATGTACAAACAGACAAAAAATTAATCTTATTCTTGAACTAATGTGTTCTAGACAGAAGTTCTCAACAACTAAAATCCAGTCATGGTTAAAAAACTCAAGTAGTTCGTGAAGATGTTAGAAACAATTATCTTCGATACTAACACGAATACAGATGAATAGCTCAGATCCTCAGGTAGGGACTAGTATCTCACAAACATACATACTTTTCTTATCAGCAACTGTGGAAAATTGCACCAAGGGATATTTCACTCGAATGTCAAACACAAAGTATTCGCACAGCCGGGTAAATTAGTTTAAAGACAGTTTTGTAGATCAACTTCACAGAAACACAACAAATGACTGTAATGAAATATCGTACTGTCTGACCAAAGAATGATTTAAGTACTGTCTACGAGATTGCTAGTAGACCTGAAGTCACTCGCACACAGTAGTGTGAAGAGCAGAGATCAAAGAAAATAACCTTAGATGCTCTATTCACTTCTTCAATCTCAAACATACAATAACTCTCTTTCTCTCTCGGTAGTGTGAGAATGAAGCGTGTCTGAATTTATAGCCTACGGAACAAGCAAACACACCACTTGAAATTCCTACTGCATCGCTCCATTTACAAATTCTAGTTAACATACAAGTTACAATACAAGTACATGTAATTGTACAATTGATGGTTCATTGTGGCGATACGAATCTAGTCGCTTCATATTACAGACATCGTTTCATTTCAAGAGGCCTTGTCCTTAAGTAAAAGACGGGTCCTTAGCAATTATATCCGAAAAATGATATAGGCCTCTTCATAATATATATTTGTCCAACGCATATCCTCATTTTCAAGTATATATTGCCATTTTGGAATAAATATACAAAATATGTGGTATCACATATCCTCCTCCTCAAATGTGAAACGTCCTCGTGAACCGATAATCTTCATTTTGAGGTCTATTTATTTCTCAAAAAAGAATACTTTTGTATCGTTGATCTTCGTTGGGTCAAATGTGAAGATATTTATTCATTCGTTAAATATATGACGTTCACTTAATATTTCTAAATCAAATGTTGATTCAAAATATATTTCAACAACATAGAATAAGCATCATCACATATGAAACTCATCATCACATAATCTGCAATGCAATATACAGGAAAAAAACTTATTAAGCTCTTCGTGTAACTGCTATGCCATCTCCAAATCTCTTTGGCACTTGAGCAACAATACATCTTCCCTTGCTCTGGTGTATCTCTTGATAGGTAAGTTGTCGTAAGGTATCAACCTTATATGGAGTAGAGAATCATCAAAAGTTCTTGAACTAATTGGAAATCTTCTTTAGAGCCTTTCCTATGTGAAAACTGTTCGAATAAAGTAGAGGAAAACTAAAGGAATTTACACTATACAAATAAACTTTGAACCGAAAATAAAACTTTTGATGCAAATGTGCCAAACTGCCAATATGTATATGTACAAAAAGATCTATATTCGCGGGATTTGAATCTGTCCTACAAATTGTGTTTTATTTCCGCAAAATAACTGGAAAAGTTGCGCTCCTAATCAATGTAGATACTATACAACTCCGGATATGTCATGTTGATATTTAGCAGCAGACCTGCATCGTCGAATTCTTCAATGTTTGCTTGTCCGTTTGGCAAATATAACTTGAATTGAGCATGCCACCTCCAAAACTTTCGCTTCAATTTGTTATGCTTCAAAAACTGGTACTCCTTTATATGGATGTACTCCAACGCATACAAATATTTTGAGCCTAGGTACAACTCCACTGATTCGAACGACATAACTTTGAACTTTTCCTGGATTATGGCCCAACATAAACATCCTTTCTATTCTATCCTTAGCTGGTCCCATAACTAGAGGAAGTCTTCTTTGTCCCACTTCGTTTGCCAATCCTCGAATATCATGCCTACTGTGCTTGGTAGCATCACATAATCAACATGCCATTGTAATTCAACATTAACATGGCAAGGACACCACTTCCAGAATCTTTCAGAAAAAACTTGAACGTGTTCTGCACATACCTTCGACTAATTCCTCTTCTGTCACTTTGCCTTAGGCTGTGCTTCTGCGATGTCTTGTTTGTGGATATCTGCAGCGAGCTTCTGGTCTTCGAGCTGTTGTTTGAGGTCTGCTACCTCCTTTTGTAGGTCAGAGATTTGGATGCAGGCTTCTATATACTCCAGGTAATCTGCCACCCCTATACATTTCTGGATTGCCTAGAGTTACTTTGCCAACTCATCGATCTTCTCTAAGGCCTGCGAGTACTCCTCGTGTGTATTTGGCCTAGAGCAGATTAGTTGTTTCGGTTGATAGCTCCTTCAGCTCAACAAGTTTCTCTTTGACGAGTGCTTTGTTGTTCTCGAGTGGAATCAAAAACTCGACTCAAAAATTCTTGAGCATCTAGTCTTGAAGAGACTGTAGCTTCGAGGAATCTATCTGGATTAGCCCAGAGCTGCTGCATAGCTATAAGGCATATGTGCTCCAATCAGTAGTAAATGCGGTCTTCGGTTGATCCTCATTCCTTACTCCAACTTGATTATAACCAAAGAAACCATCATAGAAACTGTAAAAGTTCTTGCCCAGCGACCAGGTTTAAAATAGAATCCATGAAGGGTAATGGATAGTGATCTTTCTTTGTAACAGCATTCAGCTTTCTGAAATCCTGACAAATTTGAATCTTGCCAGTTTTCTTCTTTGGAACTACAACAACAGGGGATACTCACTCACTACTTAAGATGAGATAAATAATATATGCCTTATGGTGCTTGTTGAGTTTGTCTTTTACCATCAAAGAGTACTTTGGATTAAGACGATATTGTCTCTATCGAACGGGAACAACAACATCGTCTTTAAGATCAATGCAATGCTTGCCAAATTCCACAGGGATTCCCTTCAAATCTTCGAGCAACCATGCAAATACATCTTGGTACTCTTTCAACAGCTCAATAAATTCCTATCTCTCCAAGGGACTTGGAAACATGTACAAATTTTCCAGTTGCAAGTTCAATTAGCTTTGTAGAATTAGGCAGAATTATACCTTCCGTCATATTGGCCTGGGTATGGCCATGAATTTTGCGTATGGCTGACTTCACAAATTTATCCTTGTTGTCAGCCTGGTCTTTATCACCAAATTCTTGCTCAGATTCTTCAAATTCGTCGTCTATATCTTCATCATCGGCATCAGAATTTTCAGAATTTTTGTAGTGTCGGTTGTAGTATGGGATTCATCACTGGGAGCGCAACCTTGCCTTCACCTGCTTAGCACACAAAGAGAGATAAGAGAGAGAAAATGCCTAGGTTGAGAGAGGCTTTGGAGGCCCGAGCACCTTCCCAAAGCTATTCACACCCAGCCTAAAGAGCAAGAGAGAGAGAGAGAGAGAGAGAGAGAGAGAGAGAGAGAGAGAGAGAGAGAGAGAGAGAGAGAGAGAGAGAGAGAGAGAGAGAGAGAGAGAGAGAGAGAGAGAGCGATCTTTTGTCTACAACTTCTGAAATTTGAACCTTTAGATTGTTGAGCTTCTTATTAAGATCAGCCATATTACTTTTCCAAAGCTTTTCAACTTTAGAGGTCGTAGATTGTCCTCATTGTTTTTACTATCTTCTTTTCGTTTGTCCTTTCGTTTCTTTCTACAATCGGTGTCATCAGTTTCTATGTTTGATGAGTCACTGGAATCAGATTCAGAACTTGAAGAACTTGAACTAGATTCAGATTTAGATTCATCTTCACTGTCACTAGAGTCATGCTTAGACTTTCGAGTTCGTCTAGTAGAACATCTTTTACGTGCTAACTTGGAAGTCTCATAATTCTCAACACTCGATATGACTACTGATAAAGAAGCCATATCTCTCTGTCTACAATATCGATCAATTTTTGGGGGTAATCTTGCCAGAACCCACTCGATCTGCATTGTGACAGGGTACACACCAGTTAGTTTTCCAATCAGATTCTTTACTTTTCATGTATACCTTCGAAGAGATTCTTTTTTCTTCTTCTAGACATTGTTAAGTCGTCCAAGAATTCTAGACGAATAACCAATTTCTCTAAACTGGTGTAGAAACACATCTTTCAGTAGCAACTAGGTGGCGACATGTCCTAGTTCATCAACTTGGTTGTACCATATGCATGCTTGCTTTCTCAAAAGACCAGGGAAAATCCACAGCTTATCTGCATTAGTACCTTTGTTATTCGAGTTAGCTATTGACTTGAACTACGAAACATAACTGTCGGCATCATCTGAAGATGTCCCTTTAAAATAATCATATTTGATCTTCGAGTTTGAGGTGAAATGAGGACCAGGGCATTCAGGGCCTTCCATATTCGGTTCTGGTTCCAGTTCAGGCTCAAGATCAGGATTAGGATTTACGATTTCAGAACCTGGTTCAGCTACAATGGAAGCTTCAGGAAGAGGGTTTTCTGGTAGGTTTTCAGGATTAAAATTTAGGAAAGGTAATTCTCCTCTTTGCAAAGATTCTTGAAGTCTTTTGAAAAATTCTTCTCGAAGTCTCCAATATCTTTCTAGTCGAGCAGCTCTATCTGACATACAATGGGGATGGAGATGGAGTTGTCAGTTTGCATCAAATTATTTGGCTATCCCCGACAACGGCACCAAAAATTGGTATATGTCACAACATACCAACACAGAATTGTTATATTTATGTAGTATTTGTGAAAATTGTCAACATTTCCTAGCTAGTTTGAGGCCTAAATTGGCTAAAATTGTAAATAGTTTTGGTTCTGGAGTTTCACACGTGTGAACCAGGCCACAATGTTTTTATTTACTGTATTTTTTCAGTATGATGAAGTGTCAAACTTCATACCCTTCAAAATGAGACCATTTTGATGTATTTTGGTCATATAAGCCATTTTTAGCTATTTTTCCTATATAGGGAATATCTAGGGTCAAGTACCTTCTAGAGAGAGGAGAGAGAGTCATCTTCCTCATCCATAAATAGTAGGGAAGTCGTGGAGAACAGGTTGGAGAAACCTTTTGTATGCTTCATTGAGATCAATAGATCATTGTCATTGTTTCTTCCTCCATTGAGAGCATTGTTGTGTGTATTGTCTTCAAGCTATTGTGTATGATCTTAGGTGCTTTCCAAAAGTGATAGGCTGATGTATTATGGACTGTATAATGCTATTTTGGGCCGCACTTGATGTTTATGGAAGTTTCCATTTGTGATAAATGCTTTTTGATCAAGTTCTTTGCATTCTAGGTAGCATAGAATGTGTTGCCAATTCCTAGCTTATGTAGTTTGGAGTGCAAGCATTCAAGCCAATGATCTTGGAGTTTAGATCCACTTAGGATCTGTATTTTTCACATGGTATCAGAGCTGGTTGGCTTCTATTTACAGTAAGTATTCCATTTTTGGTGATATTTGGATGTTTGATCAAGTTCTAGCATGATTTTGCATTGCTTTGTTGATCAAATCTTACTAACCTTTGTTTTGTGAGTTGAACTTGTGGATCAAAAGCATATTTCAGGTCTATTGAAGATCAGAGGCTGAAAAGAAACTATTTTGGATCAGATCATAACACCTAATCATTTGTGATTGTGAGGCTTGTGCATATTCAATACTAACAATGTTCTTTTCAATCCTATTGTTGACAATCTCCATTCTTGGATGAACACTCTCCTTAAGTGGATGAAACTTCTCCTTAAGTGGATGACAAATGCTCTTTTGAGTGAGTTGTAATTCTCCTAAAGGCTGAGCAAAGCTCCCATTTGGATGAAAGATCCCCTTTTTTGGGTGAACATATTGTAAGCTCCATTGTGAAGAGCATATTGTAAAGATTGTCATCAATTTTGGCATAAATTTTGGTGTACTTTGTTGAGCATGTAAGTAACTCTCCTTATGTAATTTGATTGGAGCATTTGCTGGAAGGTGTTAACCATTATGCAAGTGTGTTTTCAGGTTCTTAACAGGTTGAGGAACATTCTCATGTGAAGTGATCTTAGATCTACATCTAAACACCAAGATTTGACAAGATAGTGAAGCTAGTCTTGTGATTCACTAAGTGTGCTCATTCATTCACCTCTAAATCTTGTATTTATCACTTGCTGGAGTTTATAAACTTTTAGAAGTGTGGTTTACATGTGGTTTTACAGGTTGAATCAATATCTTAGTGTGTTGATCATATGTTGATCAAGTTTGTTCATTACTAGGTAATCTTGGCATCCTAGTTTTGGGTATTTTCTAAGAATGCAAGTAACTCTTCACACCATAACTTGATTTGGTCACTTGCTGGAAAGTTTGAGAGCTTAAGCAAGAGTGTGTTCAGGTTGGTTTGATTTTGTAATCCATTCTTAGTGTGTGCAAAGTGTTGCATGTGTTTCAATCTTCCTTTCTATGCTTGGAAACCATCTAGGTTCAAGATAGAAGTGTTTTAGGGTCCTAAATCTTCATAGATCTCTTTATCTATCATTTGTTGAGAGAAAAGTGAGTGCTAAGTGCTTTAGGACAGAACCTAAAAGTTGAAGAAACATTAGAATCATGGCTTCCAATGGTGGGATCATGCTAGAGTCTAGTGAAAGGTTGAGTTCATCAAACTACTCTACTTGGAAAGTGAGGATGGAGTCCTTACTTGAGTTGAATGAACTCATGGACATAGTTGCAGAAATTGAAGAGAGACCTCTCACACTTCAAGAGCAACAAAGGTTTGATAAGAAGGCCAAAAGGGCTCTTCATATCATTAAAATGAATGTTACAAATGAACTTCTCAAGGAAGTTGGAAAGTGTCAAAGTGCAAGTGAGGCATGGAATGCCTTAAAGAAGCTCTTTGAATCAAAGTCCACATCTAGGGTATTGACCCTAAGGAGACAAATATTTTCTAGTAGGCAAAGAGAGGGTGAAAGTGCTCATGCATTTATCTTGAGAGTTAAGTCCCTAAGTGATGATTTAGCATGCATTGATGAGAACATAAAAGATGGTGAAATAGTCCAAGTTATGTTGAATGGTTTGCTAAATGAACATGCTAACCTTGTGCAAAGTTTTGCCATTCAAAGAGTCTTGCCAAGTGTGGTTGACTTGCAAGAAATCTTATTGGCTGAAGAACATAGGTTGCAATCAAAGCTTGATGGTGCATCCTTGCAAGGTGGAGGTGAAGAGGCTTTCTTCACAAAAGGCAAATTCAAGGGCAAAGGTAAAGGCAAAGGGAAATGGTCCAAAGGTGGTAACTTTGATCATGATGATCACTCTTCCTCTTCTACTAAGAACAATAAGTCAAAGTTCAAGTGCTTTTATTGTGGGATAAAAGGTCATTTTGCAAATGAATGTTATAAGAAGAAAAGAGAGCAAGGAGAGAGGCAAGGAAATCTTACAATAGATGAGGAAGAACATAACACATGTGAATCACTTGTTATGACTTCAAGTTTGTTAGCCAACATAGATGATAATGATCCTTGGTGGATTGATAGTGGAGCCTCATCTCACATGACAAGACATAAGGAATACTTTACATCCTTATTGTCTTATGAGGGAGAAGGTAACATCATCTACACTGCAAATGATGGTCAATGTGACATCAAAGGCATAGGCACTATTCCTATTTCCCTTTCAACAAATAGGAAAGCAAATCTTGAAAATGTTTTGTACATTCCTTCAATCACTAAGAATTTGCTTAGTGTAAGTCAAATGATTGACAAAGGACTTGATGTGGAGTTCATTGGAGATGCATGTTTGATAAGTAAATGTGGATCCTTGATTGCTCAAGGTAGGAGGCATGGTAAACTTTTCAAGCTTGATGCATGTGTGATCTCTAATCATGAAGGATGTATGGCTAGGGAGCAATTGACAAACCAAGAAGTTTGGCACAAGAGGTTGGGCCATCCCAACTTCAAATCTTTGGAGGTAATGGCAAAGAAAGAGCTTGTTCTTGGTCTCCCTAAAAGTCTTGTTGCAAACAATAGTGTTTGTGAACATTGTGCCTTGTCCAAATCTCATAGACTTGCTTATTCTAGATCTACTTCTAGATCTAAAGAAGCTTTTCAACTTGTGCATTCTGATATTCATTCTTCTAGTACAACTAGCAATGGTGGGGCAAAGATGTATGCAACTTTCATTGATGACTTTAGTAGGTATACTTGGATCTATCTTCTTAAAAGTAAGGATGAAGTGTTTGCTGCATTTGTCAAGTTCAAGAATGAAATGGAAAACCAATTCAATACAAAGATCAAATGCTTAAGATCTGATAATGGAGGGGAATACACCTCAAATAGGTTCAAAGACTTTTGTATAGCACATGGGATTAAGAGGGAGATGTCTAGTCCTAGGACTCCACAACAGAATGGAGTGGCCGAGAGGAAGAATAGAACCCTTTGTGAATGTGCCAAGGCAATGAGACTACATGCTAATCTTGCTAAGTCTTTTTGGGGGGAAGCTTTAGCATGTGCTAACTATCTATGTAATAGATGGACAAGTGCTTCCTTGGATGGTCAAACTCCTCATGAGGTTCTTTATGGTAGAAGGCCGAGTGTCAAGCATTGTAGGATCTTTGGATGTACATGTTTTGTCAATATCACACTTGATGATAGAACTAAAGAAGATCCTTCATCAAAGAAGGGTGTGTTTGTTGGCTATAGTGAAGTAAGCAAGGCTTACAAAGTGTACATTCCTTCTACAAAGAAAGTTGTCATAAGTAGGGATGTCATCTTTCATGAAGAGAATGTTTCCAATGTTGTTGATGTTGATGTTGATGTGCCTACTAATCATCATGATGTGCAAGATGTCTTGGATGAAGATGGAGATGCCACTCCAAAGCAAACTTCAAGGAAGACTCAAAGGCAAAGGGCTAAGCCATCAAGGCTAACCTATGATGAAAAAGGAAAGCAAGTGGTGGACAACTCTAACTTTGCTTTTCTTACCTCTTTTGATGAACCAACTTGTGTAGGTGAAGCAATTCAAAAGAAGGAATGGATCCAAGCCATGGATCATGAGCATCAAGCACTCATCAAAAGCAACACATGGAGGTTGGTAAAGCTTCCAAAGGACAAGAAGGCAATTGGTTGTAAGTGGATCTTCAAGATCAAGACAAATCAAGATGGATCAATCAACAAGTACAAGGCAAGGTTGGTGGCAAAGGGGTATGCTCAAGAATATGGTATTGACTATGATGAGACCTTTGCACCCGTGGCAAAGATGGTAACTATTCGAATCCTAATCTCTCTTGCAACTCTTTATGATTGGGATATGTGGCAAATGGATGTTACTAATGCCTTCTTGAATGGTGATCTTGAAGAAGATATTTACATGGAGCAACCCGAGGGCTATGTTTCACATGATGAGCCTAATCATGTGTGCTATCTCCAAAAGAGTTTGTATGGGCTAAAGCAAGCACCAAGGAGTTGGTATGCTAAGCTCAATTCCTTCTTACTTTCTCAAAACTTTGTTATGAGTGAGTATGATCATTCTCTCTACTTTAGATTGAATGAAAATGATATCACTTTACTTTTGATCTATGTTGATGACATTATCTTAAGTGGTGGTAACAATCTAGATATAGATGAAATCAAGATGGCACTCAAAAGAGAGTTTGAAATTCAAGATCTTGGTAAACTTCATTATATCTTAGGAATAGAGATTATTAGAACTTCTAAATCTACATTCATATGTCAAGAAAAGTATGTTAACTCTATTCTAAAAAGGTTTCATATGGAAGATTGTAAAGTTGTTTCTACTCCTATGGAATCAAATGTAAAACTAACTACAAGAAGTAATGAAAGATCCTTCAAGGACATTACTCTCTATAGAAAGCTAATAGGATCTCTTATATGGTTAACCATCACAAGACCTGATCTAAGCTTTGTGGTTGGTAAACTAAGTCAATTTATGCAAGATCCTAGTGAGGCTCATTGGAAGCTAGGAAAGAGAGTACTTAGATACATCTCGGGATCTAGAGATTTTGGCATCTTGTATGGAGGTACTACACCTAACCTTTGTGGATTTTCAGATTCAGATTTTGCAGGTGATCAAATGGATAGGAAGTCAACAAGTGCCTTTGCAATCTATCTTGGAGATGGAGTGGTCTCATGGCTATCAAAGAAGCAACCAACTATCTCTCTATCTTCCACCGAAGCCGAGTACAAGGCATTAACAACATGCACCAAGGAGATTCTTTGGATCAAGAGGATGTTATTGGATCTTCACTTGCTGGAACCAGAGAAGACTCCAATCATACTTTGTGATAACCTTTCAGCCCAAAGCTTGGCAAGCAATCCTGTTTTTCATGCAAGGAGCAAGCACATTGAGATTGCTCACCATTTTGTGAGAGATCAAGTCATTGCCAAAGAGGTGGAGCTTCAACATGTCTCTTCAAAGGAGTGTGTGGCTGATATCTTCACCAAACCATTGGGAAAGGACCTATATTTAATGCATAGATCTAATCTTGGAATGTGCTCAAAGACTATGTTGAAACTAGCATCCAATGTTGAAGAGGGAGTGTGAAAATTGTCAACATTTCCTAGCTAGTTTGAGGCCTAAATTGGCTAAAATTGTAAATAGTTTTGGTTCTGGAGTTTCACACGTGTGAACCAGGCCACAATGTTTTTATTTACTGTATTTTTTCAGTATGATGAAGTGTCAAACTTCATACCCTTCAAAATGAGACCATTTTGATGTATTTTGGTCATATAAGCCATTTTTAGCTATTTTTCCTATATAGGGAATATCTAGGGTCAAGTACCTTCTAGAGAGAGGAGAGAGAGTCATCTTCCTCATCCATAAATAGTAGGGAAGTCGTGGAGAACAGGTTGGAGAAACCTTTTGTATGCTTCATTGAGATCAATAGATCATTGTCATTGTTTCTTCCTCCATTGAGAGCATTGTTGTGTGTATTGTCTTCAAGCTATTGTGTATGATCTTAGGTGCTTTCCAAAAGTGATAGGCTGATGTATTATGGACTGTATAATGCTATTTTGGGCCGCACTTGATGTTTATGGAAGTTTCCATTTGTGATAAATGCTTTTTGATCAAGTTCTTTGCATTCTAGGTAGCATAGAATGTGTTGCCAATTCCTAGCTTATGTAGTTTGGAGTGCAAGCATTCAAGCCAATGATCTTGGAGTTTAGATCCACTTAGGATCTGTATTTTTCATAGTATTTAGATCGTTCCCCAAGGAGATAGCACTTTATAAGCTATTGAATTGATATAGACTTCTGGTTGTCAACAGACATTTTATAAGTAACCAGTATTACTTCTGATGAGAGAGTGTAAAGGAAATGAATTCGAAAGAACAATCTTCCTCTATCAAACCGAAAGAAAAGCGTTCTATATGTAAAATAATATCAGAGTAACTCGAATTAATTAGACTCTGGCTGATTAAGTTGTCAGCAGGAATCTATGTTATGTTCAATGCAGATGTGTACGAACAAACAAAAGTTAGTCTTATTCTTTAAGTAATGTGTTCTAGACAGAAGTCCTCAAGAACTAAAGTCCAGTCATGGTTAAAGAACTCAAGTAGTTCGCAAATATGTTAGAAACAGTTATCTTCGTTACTAACACAAATACAAATCAATAACTCAAGTCCTCAGGCAGGGACTAGTATTTCACAAACATACATACTTCTCTTATTTGTGAGAAATTGGCAAAAATCTAGCTTGGTATTTTTTATGATAGAAGTTTGTAAGTGAATCTCACATGTGTGGAGGATGTTCCCACGTGTGGAGAATTGTAAAGTGAATCAAAATGTTTGATATAGGGGTCTCATAGAATTTCATAGTCAAGCATTTAGGTGTAGGATGTTGATAGGGTCAAATTTGGCATAGATGGCAAATTATCCATTTCCACTTGTAATGCCACTATTGAGCCAAAATAGAGTAGGAGGCCAAACTTGTGCCAATTAGAGTGTAGACAAGTGTAATGCTTTTTTTTTATGAAGTTTAAGAGGTCCAATAGGATTTAGAGGTGGAACCATGAGTGGTCCAATAGAATTTGAGGTTTGCTTGAAAATGGTCCAATAGAATTTAGAGGTGCATGGATCAATGGTCCAATAGAATTAAGAGGTGGCAAAGTGTGGTCCAATCATAGTTAAGCATACTGGTAGCTCATGAATCTGCTAGTATCATTGTACTCCACATTTGGATCTAATTGATTTGGTGATCATGTGGATTTTGATTGTTATTGGATTTCTAGCTTTCTCTCTCTACCCGAGAGCTCATGATGGTTTTTCTCTCTCTACCCAAGGAGAGCAGCTTGTTTTTACTTAGAATACTTTTGGAACACTTCCCACATGTGTGAGTGTGAGTTGGAAGTGATTGAATGCATGTAGTAGTGTGTTTTTGCCATAGAATCAAAGATAGATCTTGAATCTCAATCTAGTCTTGATCTTGGTGCATCTACACACCTTAGGAGATCACAAGTACATGTTGTGGACAGTCCACACGTGTGAAATCAACATGGTATCAGAGCCTACCTAAGATTACCATGCATTTTTATCCATTTGAGTGAAAACTATTCATCAATCTTGAGCTAGAAATTGTCAAGATCCATTTTCCTAGCTATCTTGTCCAATTTTGGATCAAAAGATATCAAAAGGACATTGATTGGGTCTGACCTGGTACTGTATGGAATCAGGTGCTTAGACACGTGTGAGGAACATCCAATTTTGGCTTGGGAGTTCACTTTCATGTTTGATCCAAAAATTTTGCTAGATAGCTTGTTTTGAAGTTGTTTTTGTCTGGTTTTTGATGCAATCAGTTTCATTCCATTTGGTTGAGCCAATCAAAAGTTATAAGCTTTTGAAGAGGGTTAGGTAGGGCACCTAGACCTGGGTGAACACATTTGGTTTGGTCAAGAGATTGCATGTTTGATCCAAAATCACAGTTGAATGCTTGCCAATCTCATCTATATGTGATCTAGGCACTGTTTTGAGATCTTAGCCATTTTGTTTCATGCAATATCATTGTATTTGAGTAAAATTTGGTTTCTTAGTGTATTTTACACGCGCTAAGAGTGTTTGATCCTAACTTTGCCCATACTCCATCATTTGATGTGAAGTAGATCTAGTTTTGGAGAGATTGAGATAGCTAGTGAGAATCATCTCACAGTTTGTTGCAAGATCTTGCATAGGAGATGGTAGCACACCATTATTGGATCCTATAGTGAGAGAGAAGCAACATTTTTTGTTCATCACTTTTATTTATCTCCACTTTACATGACTTCAATGAGTTCATACTTGTTGCAACCAAGTGAGAGATTGTCTACTTCCAATTATTCAATATGGAAGTTGAGGATGGAGTCCATCTTGATACTCCATGATGTGATGGACATTGTACTTGGGATTGAGGAGGAGCCTCAAATCCTTCAACAAGTACAAAAATACAAGAAGAGAGCTAGGATGGCTCTCCACTACATTAAGATGAATGTCTCTAATGAGATACTGAGGGAGATTGGTGATTGTTCTACATCCAAGAAAGCTTGGGATTGTCTCAAGTCCATCTATGAGGCTAAGAACACCTCTAGGCTCCTCACTCTTAGAAATCAAATCTTTCAAAGTAATCAAAAGAGTGATGAGAGTGCATCTAATTATGTTTTGAGAGTCAAGCATATTCATAGGGAGCTTGCATGTATTGGTGACTCAATCAATCAAAGTGAGCTAGTCCAAGTCATTCTCAATGGCTTGAGAGATGAATATGACAACCTTGTCCAATCCTATGCCATTAAGGAGGAGCTACCAAGTTTGGAGGCCCTTCAAAGTGTGCTTATTTCTGAAGAATCAAGACAAGAGTACAAACTCTTGAGGATGAACAAGCTATCACTCAATCATGATGATGGCAAAGTTCTATTTGCCAAGCACAAAGAGAGAAGTAAGAAGCAACACCATCACTTCTCTAATGACAAAGCTAAAGACCAAGATGAAGAGGAGGAGGAGGATACCTCTCATGCTTCTACTTCAAATCTCAAGAAGAAGAAGATCAAGTGCTTTTATTGTGGCAAGAAAGGCCATTATGCCACCAATTGCTTCAAGAAGAAGAATCAACTCAATCAAGCCAACATCACCAATGAGAAAGAAGACTATATTGCAAGTGATGGAGAAGGCTCTCTTATGGCATCAAGCTTCTCCTCTTCCACCTTCAACAAGGATGACTCATGGTATATTGATAGTGGAGCATCTTCACATATGTGTGGCTCCAAGCATTTTTTTTCATCTATTTTGCCTTATGATGAAGTCAAGAAGACCATATACTTTGCAAGTAAGCATGAGTGCAATATTGAAGGAGTAGGGATTATTCCCTTGAAGCTTGCATCTTCTAAAGATCTCTTTCTCAAGAATGTTCTTTTTGTCCCAATGCTTACAAAGAATATCCTAAGTGTTGGCCAACTTCTTGATAGTGGCTTTGATGTCAATTTCAATATTGACAATTGTGTTATCAACAAGGATGGTGAGATCCTTGCATATGGATCAAGATTTGAAGGCATCTACAAATTGGATCCAAGTGAGAGTGCAAACTCTCTTGATGTTTCTTATATGTCCAATATTTCAAAGGAGGATGATCACACAAGATGCACATATCTTCTCTCTTCAAGTATTACGGTGTATGATTATTCCTTATTATTCAAAGAATATGTTGAGAAGAAATTCTCATTTAAGATTAAAGCTTTGAGGAGTATTGGAGCTCTTGAAGGAATAGCACCATATGAAGTTTTATTCAAGATGAAGCCTAAGGTTGATCACCTTAGTGAACTTGGTAGTGCTTGATTTGAACATATTCCCTTGGAAACAAGAAAGAAGGATGATCCAAGCTCATGGATCATGATTGGATACTCATCCATCAAGGAGGCCTTTAGTGTCTTTACACTCTCTATTTCAAAAGTGATTGTGAATAGAGATGTCATGTTGCATGAAGATTCAATCTTGGAAGTGGCCGAGATCAAGGCTTCTCAAGAAGCATCACAAGTTATCTTTTTTGAAGGTATTCAAGTTATGATGGGGCCAAGGTGTGAGGAGGAGTTTCTTCTTAATATAATTTCAAGAAGATCTTCAAGATGCATGGCCGAGTCTTTATGGCTCACCTTACATGGAAAAGAGGGGCATCTTTCATGTTGTATCTACTACAACACATTCATATATGCTTCTCTTCCTTTGCTTGAAATTCTATCTTGCTTCATTGAATTTTTTGGATCTCAAATTTCAAGAAAAGCTATACTAGTTCTGTATGATGCTTATGGTATGGACATGTTTCTTGTCATTATTGACTTAGATATGTTTCCAGTACTTTTTGAAAGCAAGATATTGTATTGTCAAAAGTATGCTCTTGGTTCTAGTAAGAACAAGATTGAGCTTGGTACGCACTTTTTTGAAAATCATGTTTTCACATGTTTTGAGGCAAATTGTGAACTCCTCTTGAGATTAAGTGAAGCATCCAAAGTGGACACTTACATCCTTGAGAGAGTAACTAGCCTAAAAAAGATCAAGGTAGTCTTTGATATCAAGATTAGATCCATCATGGATATAGTTCATTGTATGTGGACTAGTCAAGCTAGAAAGCATAATCTTGATAATCATCATTGTTTCACATCTTATGATCTTGATCTCCATGATCCTTATGAGGCTTGGAAGCCTCAGATTTCTCTAATTATGGTGCATCCATCATGCAACTGGAACTTTCAAAGCAAAGATCATCATCAAGCATGGAGGAAGCCCATGATCATAGTGGCATATTGGTGGAGCACTCTTCAAAGGCATTGGCAAGAGATCTCTACCAAAGAGATCTTATCATGGATATGGGGAGGGTGCTGCTATGATGGATCCCTTGGCTGATCTTCACTTCTTATGCACACCAAAGGATCCACTCAAAAGGATTTACAAACTTCTCAAGTGATCTAATACCTTTGCAAGCTATTTTTTGAGGAGGAGTGTGAGAAATTGACAAAAATCTAGCTTGGTATTTTTTATGATAGAAGTTTGTAAGTGAATCTCACATGTGTGGAGGATGTTCCCACGTGTGGAGCATTGTAAAGTAAATCAAAATGTTTGATATAGGGGTCTCATAGAATTTCATAGTCAAGCATTTAGGTGTAGGATGTTGATAGGGTCAAATTTGGCATAGATGGCAAATTATCCATTTCCACTTGTAATGCCACTATTGAGCCAAAATAGAGTAGGAGGCCAAACTTGTGCCAATTAGAGTGTAGACAAGTGTAATGTTTTTGTTTGATGAAGTTTAAGAGGTCCAATAGGATTTAGAGGTGGAACCATGAGTGGTCCAATAGAATTTGAGGTTTGCTTGAAAATGATCCAATAGAATTTAGAGGTGCATGGATCAATGGTCCAATAGGATTAAGAGGTGGCAAAGTGTGGTCCAATCATAGTTAAGCATATTGGTAGCTCATGAATCTAATAGTATCATTGTACTCCACATTTAGATCTAATTGATTTGGTGATCATGTAGATTTTGAGTGTTATTGGATTTCTAGCTTTCTCTCTCTACCCGAGAGCTCATGATGGTTTTTCTCTCTCTACCAGAGGAGAGCAGCTTGTTTTTACTTAGAATACTTTTGGAACACTTCCCACATGTGTGAGTGTGAGTTGGAAGTGATTGAATGCATGTAGTAGTGTGTTTTTGCCATAGAATCAAAGGTAGATCTTGAATCTCAATCTAGTCTTGATCTTGGTGCATCTACACACCTTAGGAGATCACAAGTACATGTTGTGGACAGTCCACACGTGTGAAATCAACATTATCAGCAAGTGTGGAAAATTGCACCAAGGGATATTTCACTCGAATGTCGAACACAAAGTATTCGCACAGCCAAGTAAATTAGTATAAAGACAATTCTTTAGATCAACTTCACGGAAACACAACAAATGATTGTAATGAAATATCATACTGTCTGGCCAAAGAATTATTAAGTACTGTGTTTGAGATTGCTAGTAGACCCGAAGTCACTCACACACAACAATGCGAAGAACAGAGATTAAAGGAAATAATCTTAGACACTCTATTCACTTCTTCAATCTCAAACATACAATAACCCTCTTTCTCTCTCGGTAGCGTGAGATTGAAGCGTGTCTAAATTTATAGCCTACGGGGCAAGTAAACACACCACTTGAAATTTCTGGTGCGTCATTCCATTTACATATTCTAGTTAACGTATAAGTTACAAGTACATGTAATTGTACAATTGATGGTTCATTGTGGCGATACAAATCTAGTCGCTTCGTATTACAGGCATTGTTTCATTTTAGGCGGTCTTGTCCTTAAGTAAAAGATAGGTCCTTACAATTATATCCGAAAAATGATACAGGCCTCTTCATAATATATATTTGTCCAACGCATATCCTCATTTTCAAGTATATATTGCCATTTTGGAATAAATATACAAATATGTGGTATTACAAGAATCGATATCCTGTAGTTCTCCAAATTTGGTCATGAAGGCTGTCTCATTTTCCTCTTGTGGTTGGGTCGAGTGACTAGTATTGGTAGTATTTTCTTGTTGTTGTTGGAACTGCTTCTTCTTTTCATTTTTGTATTTCAATGTCCTCCAGTCCTTAATAAGGCGATCTCCTCTTACAATATTTATAGAATAATTTTTGTCTTGGCTGGAATGATGAAGTCTCTAAATTCGATCCTAAATTTGATCCAGGTTGCATGTTGCTCTTCTTTTCATAATAGTTTGACTTTGTGGATCTCTTGGATCTAAACTTCTGATTTTTCTTTGAAAATAGAGCTTGAGGATCTGATTCTGAGCAATGGAGGAGGATCCATGTCATCTGATATCCTCTTGAAGTAGCATCGAAATGGCTCTTGATGGAGTAAGATGTTGCTGGGTCGAGACTAAAATTAATCTTCTGATTAACTTTGTTAGACAAGATATAATATTATTTTATCACACGTAAAGTAGATAATAATTCTATCACATGTAAAGTAGATAATTATTCCACATAGCTTAAGTCTCAAAATGTCTAAGAATAGCCTAAGACTTTCGATACTTAACAATTAACAATCTTCTTATTCTGTCAAATAAGTGATTTTTGCATATAGAATTTGAGTGAAAGTTTGACGCTCACTAGTAGATCTCTCTATACATGGTACTAAAACTTTAATATCAACTTATTGATGACTGCAATACTTTATATCTTTAGAATGTCTTTCAGAATTTTAGTAAAAAAATGATTTTGTTTATCAATCCACTTTAGAATGAAATATTGGTTGCTAGATTCAAATTGTTTGACACGGAGTGGTCAGTTTTAAATCTCTACAATCAGAGGTGCTTAGTTCATTTTAGAGATCTCATATCAATTTAAGATCTTTGTCACTAATCGGTTTGACAATCAAATTTTTTACTTTTATTGTGCGAGACAGACAACTATTAAGACAAAAGTACTCAACACTATCAACAATAGAGTGTCTAAGAATGTGAAGAACACAATAATAATATTAATCTTCGAATAAAATACATATAATAGGATTGTGCAATCTTATGCATTCTTAGAAATTAGGTATGTTGCTTCATTTACCATGTGTCTTTTTAATCTAATCCAATTTAGTAATGACAAATGTAAATTTGCTTAGGTGTCAATTTGCCATGTCGTGTTTAACCAATCAAGAATTAATACATGGAAGTTCATGACTATTAAAAGGATTGCCAATAAAATAATTGGTTCCAGATATTTGTTATTTGAGTTGATTCAATAGTGTTAAAATTGAAAAAATAATCCATATTGATTTCTTGGCTTGCTACAAATGTTGTACCATGCAAGTATGTAGCTCATAAATGCAAAATGCCAAGTTTGGCCTTCATAGAACTCGAGCTACATGGTTATATAATGTCTAGATTGAAGAATACAACTTGCATATAGTTTGTAGACATAGAATTAGCAAAGTCATGCTTGTAGAAACTCGTGGCAATTCACATGCATTAATTGTAAGTGATCCATAGTGACATGCAAGGCATGCACAAAGTGTAATGGACACATGCATGATGATTTGTACTTTGTTAGTTAGAACTAGCACACTTGTGAAAAGTTGGTAGAATTTCATGCATGGCAAGTGACAAATGTCACATAGACTCTAGATGTCACTTTAGATGTCATTTTGTAATGAATGGATATGGTTCTACCTCGAGCTACCTCAAACTCCATAAATATGTGTAGCTCTCCTCACAATCTATAATGAAGAACCAAAGTTTTGTAGCTACCTCATGTCATTTTGGATCTAAACTATTTTTCTTGTTATCTCTCTATCTTTCTCTCTCTAACCCGTGTTGAAGCTAATGCTTATACACTGATATCTTGTACTTTTGCTAATTATTGACTCATTGCTATCATATTTAGTTGCTTAGCATGCTAGATTGTGGTTAAGCCATTTTCTTCTGAACTAGATCTTGCTAATCAATCTATAATCAGGTTACTGTGCTAATCACAAAGCTTAATTAGATCCATCATACTTGTGAACATTCCCCACATGTGTGAAATCTGAAAAATTTGTCAAATAGTTAGAAATGTATCAATTCAGTTGGCTTTTAAAGTTTGTTTGTTTAAAACATGATTTACTTTCCGTGTAAGTTCATCCTTTAGTTGGCTTGTAATTGAATCTTGGTATGTTGAATAAAATTGGCCTTCCATATAATGTCTCAAATACCCATGCTTTAGATATTCCTTAATTATAGGTCTTTGCTCTCAATATCAAGCGTTATTATAAAGAAATATAGCTGAATATATTGTTATTTTTGAAAAATGACATGTAATAGGGTATTACAATGCACATACACGTACCGAAGACTTTGAGACTCTAATGTTTGTCAATAGAGTTATGGACTCCGTGAATAGAATGATATTATTCTCCACAATTTTGATGGGAGTTGTTGGGAGATGGAATTACAACCTACTTAGAGCCTCTATTACCATCATAGAGAAATTATTTTTCATTGGTGTTAGAAGAATTTAGGCTCACATATAATGTCGATAGCATTATGCTTATATTAACTACAAATTAAACAAGAATCAAGGGAAATTTTTCGCTTATATGTTCGACAACTAAAAGAATTGGTCCACCAATTGAACCTTGGTTTAGCAACTAAGGCACCATCTCAATTGGTACTCAACTTCTTTCTTGGAGGTTTACTGTAACAACCAACAGGAAAGCTACTAAGATGAGGATAAGATCAACACAAAATGAGACTAGTGGGAGCAAATCCACCCATCCAACTGAGATATATCCGAACACCTTACCCCGAGCCATGGCAAGTGAATACCCGAGGAGAGGAGAGATATTGCCAACCAAGAACCAAAAAGCTTAGAATGGAGGAGGGCGTGTCCCCACCTGTATACGCAGGGGCATATGAAGCAATGGATACCATAATCCATTTATGAAATGGTGAATCGCCAAGAAAATCCACACATGGTTTACTATCACATTATGATTCCCTTCTGGTTAGTACCAAGGTTTCCAAATCCCTTTTCTCTGAGAGTTCCAACTCCAGGGATAAGGCCTAATCATTTACTAACAGAACAGATGTGATCCATGTATCACTTCTCATACCTCATATCACAATTCACACTCCAATTTTTGGTCATTCTCATGGTCACATAAGATATTATACAGCATGAATTCAACAACCGGTATTATGCAATTTTCTCACTCCTATTTCCAAAAATTCAAATTACATAATACAAGCATATTCACTAACCTCGATGTCCATTTGTTCCCACATTAAAATTTTCGGTTCCCCGAAAAATTTCACCCAACTAAGGTAAAAGAATTCATATAGACATATAGTAACCGTTAGAAATATGTAGACTTTTTCTTTTCATTGGCTTTAGTAGTACTTTGTTAAGGTCTATCAGTTTAGGATAATTAATGAAGTACGTGATTGGAGAAATGCAAAAGTAGGATTTCTGAACCCTCTCACAGGATTCAACAAATTTCTTTTGTGAAATAGAAGGTTATAAACTATTCATTTTATCGGTTACTCCCTTAGCCTAAATTGAAACTCATGTTCAACAAGTACCTTGCTTAAAATATTTCTCTACCAACTTCTAATGACGGAAATCAGTTAGAAAGTAAATGCAAAATTCAAGTGATACAATACGTCAAAAAGGGAAAATGATATAGGTTAAGAAAACCACAATTCAACTCTCAACACTGGGTGTAATCCATTACCCTAGAGTTCAAATTGTTAATGGCATGATATCGGGAACTAAAATCCTCCCATAATTGGGTACCTGCCAGCAAAAAAAGAATTTCCCGAAGAATTAACATCTTGCCTACAATCCTAAATTTATGAACCAATTTCATAAATTTGAAAGTCATGATTTCGGTCAAAGGCAACATATTCCTTCCCCCTATTTCCAGTCAATCAAAAAACCGGTAACTTGATTCTTAGGGTCACTCAAAAATCACTTTTCACTAACAACAGTTCTCACCACAAGTTACTGACTGATGAGTTTGCCTACCACTGGGCTAAACTGGCATGCAAACCATAATAGCCAGGCAACTTCCAAGAAAAGTTTCTTCCCCAAGATACCCATGCAAAAATGAGAAAAACCATTCATCACAAGCAACAAAGGAAAATGAGGTCCTTTACAAAAAAAAGTCTCATGCAAACCCTAACACAAATTTCATCCACCATCGCTGCAAAAAACAGGTTTTGCAACTCGTGCTGGTACCTCCATCGCTACCTCTGATTGCATCAGCCTCCCTTCCAAGAGCTGTCAAAAGCTCAGACAAAAAACCAATGGGATCAGACATGCTTCTGGATGGTGAATCCAACTCAACGACCAACAGTGAACTGACACAACTACAAAAAATAGGATCGCTCCTCTCATTCCCATCACTCAATCTTCAGCTAGACCTGAATTATATCAGAACTGGCCATAGCTGCGTTCCATCAGCCAATCATTCAACGAGCCACACATGCTGATATGCACTTTTCAGTTGGAAGAAATCCTCCAAATGCCATCTTCCATACCAGATTTCTGACAGATGAGCGCCCTACAACAATTCCTGAGTGAGATCCAACTATCTAATGGCCTTTGACAGCCATTCAGAGGTTTCCAGAGTTCTAGAACGAGTTTCATAGGCATGCTTGTTTCAGGTTCTTAAACAAGGGTACAGCACTCTCATTTCGAAAAGCTGTCACCTCAAGCCATACAAAGTTGTATGTTTCTGCCAGAGGAAATCCTTTGAGGGATTCACAGGCATGCACAAAAATTCCGAACCAACATAGCCACTGTCCATGCTTCCTCGAAAACTTCCCAGGTTAAATAGAAGCAAGACAAGGAATCATACTGAATAGTTTGCAAGGAACGGATGTTCCATCATAACTCAGAGAGTCTGAAAATTACTCTTCTCATTGCTTATTCTTAGTTACTACTGGAAAATTGATAGAATTGCAATTCCATTCTATGTTCTAAATTTGCATGATTCATAAAAGGACCAGTTTCACATAAAACTAACATCCTGAACATGCAATAATTAGTTTCATGAAACAGCACCACTATTAGTTTAGTTCAACTGCACAAATTGATCCCAATCAATAAGTCAATAAACAAATTTAGTCATGCATGAAACCTTTCCCCAAAGAACATTATGGTCCATTGCAACTATCTAATCCTCCATAGTATGAAATCCAAGCAACAAGCCACATGATTTACACTTGCAAATCATTCTACATCAAATGGAAACCTCATCCTCATCTCGAATTTCCACATGTAAAAATCATCTCCCTTGAACTTGTTGATCAAGCGGATCTCTGAGGTTGAACCTTCCATGAAGATCGATGAACAGAGATTGAACACAAATCAAATGTAAACTACCTCTGAAATATGAGCATATTAGGTTCTTTTAATCCTTGGACTCTAGTAAATCCAAAACCACACTCTGATACCACTATGTCGGTGTGAGATTCAAAAAGAACGATCAGGTCGTAGCGGAAATGAAGTCGTTATCACATCACCAACAAGAGAAAGAAGAAGATGAAACGCGACAATGGATTACTTAGAGAATGGAATTAGAGTAGTTCTGATTTGTTGAATGTCAGTATAGGTGTCGTAGACAACCATAAGGAGAAATGTGGAAATATTAGGCGTCTGATACAGCCATGCACTTCTCTATTACTGATATTTTGATATAAAAAAATGTGAATCAATTAGGCGTCTATGACAACCATACATTTCTTCATTTGTGGAGTTTATTGACTATATAGGAGAAAGAATAAGAGTCATTCAAGCATGAATGCAACGAGATAGAATAATAGTGATTCTGTATATTCAATGTTGTAGTAAGAACTATCAGATCACAAGACAATCGCGCTGAGCACGTGATCCTACTTATGTAAACAAATACTTGCTATAGCTCTGAATACTTTTTTACTCTCTCTATAATCTCTAACTCTAAGGAGTCAGATACTGGAGACCAATTTTCTGTCGTGAGATGATCATTCATCATTATATGTCTCTACTCGCTTAGTTCATTATATAGTTGTTGGATGATCATGTATTATTCTGATTTTTACAGTTACAAGATCATTTTACTTGATCCGTAGATCGATTCTTACAACGGAGCGTGAAGACGTAAACATGTGCGGAAGTCTCCTTCGTACGTGACCACATGAGCATGAAGCTATGACCGCAATGATCTCCTTAGTGTGTGACTGCAAGCGGTGTCTTGTGGTTCCGTTGCAGCTGCATGTTAACCGCAATCATTGACTTGTGGTGTTCCTTCAGTCAGTCTTCTTCGTAAGGAGCAGTTTGTTCACTTCTCATGTTGATTGCCAGTGATAACTTGTGGTATCTTTTGGTCCTCTTGCGGTTTCGCATTGGACCGTAGGCTAGACACTTGTGGTGCCTTGGCGCGGTACCTTGGCTGCCTTAGGTAGTACCTTGGCAATTCCTTATGGTGCCTTGGCGTTTTCTTGCGGTGCCTTGCCTGTTGAAATTTTATATGTATTTCTACAGACTGTTGGAAAAGCTTTTTATTTCTTCAGACTGCTTTGAGAGAGTGATTTCCTTGAGTGAAGCGGAGGGCAGTTAGGATGAGTAGAAGTAAGATTAATCCCAACAAGCTATCCACTTTAGAAGTATATCTTGCAAAAAATTGTTCAAATTCAACATGTCGTTGAATCTGAGATGGTGCTCCTTTGACAGAGCCTTCGTGAAGTAATCTGTTGCCATTGATTCTGTTTTGTGGTAGACTAAGGATGCCTCCTTGCTTTGCACTTTCTCTCTCAAATAGTGATACCTGATTTCGATATGCTTCATTCGAGAATGAAATCTTGGATTGAGAGAGCTTTGGTGCTTAGGTTGTCACAGAAGATGGTCGTTGGAAGTGATTGTGTAAGGTCGATTTCTGCTAGCACGTGCTTCAGCCAAATTGCCTCCTTTGTAGCATTTGTGGCAGCAATGTACTCAAATTCAATTGATGATAATGCTATTGAGGTTTACTTTCGGCTGTTCTACAAGATCGGACCTTGATTGTATAAAAATACAAAACCAAAAGTAGACCTTCTAGTATCGATATCTCTTGCCCAATCTGCCTCTGTGTATCCTTCAAGTATGTTGGTAGGTTGGCTGCCTCCATAACATATGCTAAAATGTTTGGTTGTCTGGATGTATTTCATGACTTTTGTGAGCACTTTCCAATAGGTTAGAACTGGATTCGATAGGAACTGGCTGAGTGAATTGATTGATTATGCAATGACAGGTCGAGTGCAAATCATTGCATACATCAATGAGTTGATGATGGAGTGAAACGGATATTGCTTCATCTCCTCCTTTTCTGTCTCGGTTTGAGGAGATTGTTCCTTTGACAGCATCAGTCCGGGGTCGAGTGGAAAGAGATTTAGTTTGCAGTTGGCCATTCCATACTTTTCTAGCACGTTTGTGAGGTATCTCTGCTGGCTGATGAAAATTAGATGCCTGGATCGAATTCGAATTTTTATTTATTTCGAGACAATAGTGGGCTGCAGTCATTTTATACTCCTTGGCCAACATGCATTTTGTTTCCTTCATCAAATTCAGATCGTTACTGAATAATATCCACATAGAGGTGATGATGATGAAAAAATTCGATACAGACTTGAAGTAAACATTTGAGTCTACTGAGTTTGAAATGAAGCCGTTCTCAATAAGAAATGCGAACTGGTTGATGTGATTCTGCAAGGAATTACCATTTGCCATCTTGAGGGAGCAAAGTTTATTCCTGAGATGTACCTTGAAAGTGGATATTTGATATGTGATATTTTGGTATCAAAGTCAAGCGAATACCTGAAATTGTTCTTTGCTTATAGAGGTATGGTATCCAACTTGTAATTAGATGCACCTTCTATTGTGGCAGGCAGGCGTGCAGGTGGGGAAGGTCTTAACCTGCGTTTGCCATGAGGTGAGGGCACAAGCCCGTCATGCCCCACCATTTGGAGGCAAGCGGTGGTCACTAGATAATGGTCCCCTCTTATGTAGTAACACTATATTTCAGGACAACAGACGATCCTCCTTGCCATAGAGTACTCACACCTGTTGTGGAAAATTACAATGACATCCTAGATAATTTCCCTAATAGTAGCTATGGCATCCCATACCACCATCAACCACTTGTAATCCAAGGGATGTCTCATCTAAGTAATGGATCATCTAGAGGACCCACAATCACTCAAAGCATAGAATGATCATTAGACAACATGCATGGGTTGCCCATGTCCTCCAACATAAATAGCTTCAACAACCCAAGCTTATTTATCAATGCATATATAGTGCATTAAACACCCTTGTTGTCCATGCAATAGTTATCCACTATTTGTCAACTATAACTCTATTTGCATTTGGATGTGTATGCATTAGAATTACCTCTACTTAACCCATGTAGTTACACTACCCTCGTCTAGGTCCTCTTATCTTAAGGTTAGGTGCTTGCTTGCGAACATTCCAACCTTTTTGCTACCTATAAATTTGTTATGAATGTGTGAAAATTTACTATTGATTTGTTTGGCTTTGGTTGTAAATTGTTAAGTTGGGTTACAATTTAAGTCATGTACAATACTTCTAGCTAGCGTATTATACAATTGCCTAATAAATGAGCAACTTCATACGATTTCATTTTTTCTAGTATTTGTTCTTTTGAAAGAACTTTGCTTTGCACTAGCATCATCATGTACAATATTTACACTCATCCACTTTATACACCAGGCCAACTACTGAGTGTCCACTTTCCATGCACAAATTTGGATTTGAGCTGGGGTTTCTATTGCCCTCAGGTAACACTTTTATCCAACTCGACTACAATGGTCTTTTGGACTTCATTTTTCACAAGGGTGTTCCCTGGGAAGTTTTCAATAACATGTCTCAGCAGCATAGCACCCCAGGGCCAAAACATGAGACCCCCTAATTGATACATAGACTCATGGATTTGCTAATACATGAGCATGACTTGGACATTGGCCATTTGACATTGATTCTACGTACCACGTGCCAATTTTGTGGATTATTTCCTACACTTTCTAACCTATGTAGATAACTATTTTCTCTTATCGATCTCTTTAGAGATTTTTAACATTACACTTCCAATTAATTAAAAATTTATCTCTTTTGTAGACCTAGATCTTTAAGAATATACTCTTGATTAACCAAATGTTTGTTTTTCTTAAGTTTCTTACTTTTGTCTCCCTAGATGTCTTCATTCTCTTTAGGGACATGGAGCTATTGCTCGAAAACATTGATGCCAATCTCATCATACATTTAATTTCATTTTAGCTTTTGAGTACTGCATGTCCTTGATGTTACGTACTCCTAACTTGCATTTATTTATTTTTTGGTGTCACCAAACATACATTTCTCATTTCATATATTAGTCTAGATATTGGTCCAAGGTGTGGCAAGCTTGGTAATTTGACTATATATTCACCTATTTAGTGCCCACCAATTATTTTCTTTGGATTGAGTTCCATTTTGAGCAAGCGGAAGCGATGATATGCAAGTTTTCTTATAGTTTGATGAGAAAGTAAAAAATTCAATGAATTGGCTTTACTCTATTGCTTGTCTTTATTGCGGCCAAGTCTACCCCTTCACCTCTTGAAACATGATTGTAATTTTGTAGGATGTTCTATATCAACATATGAGACTAATGTGAACACATCTATATTCATGGTACTTGCACTTTTTCTTGAGCAAAGATCACATGGATTGGCATGTCAACTCATATTCCTCCTATGCATGATTAAGTTGTGGAGCTAAGATTATGTGAAGGTATCTTCATGTATGTGACCTGCACTTACTCTTGTAGCAATTCTAACTCGAGTAGGCATGCCACATATATTTTTATTATGCACGATAATGTTGATGGGGTAAGAATTCATGGGTAGTCTTTGTAAAGCTAAAGATAGTATTCTCTCAATATTATCTTTTATACTATCATAGACATGGCATGAACATTTTGTGTATCTTGCTAATGAAGTCTATCATACTAACTAAATAGAGACAACATATACTACTATGTACACTATTTACACAAATTGCCAACAACATTTCAACGACACACCACACATGGAGGTCCTCTGAACAACTTTCAACCACTTGGCACAAAGCCCATGTTTCTAGTCCAAGTGCACATGTTAGGCATTGACGCTGAGGCCTCACCAAGAGGAGAAGAAAGCTCTACCAACCATGCCATCATTTAGGGACTTAACATCAACATCCATATGTTTTAGAATTGTGTATACACACACACATACACATAGACACATATATGTGCGTGTACACACACACACACACACACACACACACACGTGTGTAGGTATATAGATACGTAGATATATGCATGTATGTATATGTATCTATATATCCACACACACACACACACACACACACACATATGGACATATATTTGTATATGTAAATTTACATATACATATATATATATATATATATATGTATGTATGTATACACACACTTGGGAATTAGATGACTCCTTGGTTTAAGAGCTACATCTATCGAATTTGAGCTAACTTCGATAATTTGATGGTAGCTCTTTGATCCAAACTTCAAAGTCGCGAGGATCGAAACACAAACAATCATTCAATGCGAAAACGTGTAAAACAGATCAAATTAAGAGCATTACAATCGACATTCACCATCAGTCATATAATTAGATCAATCTACGAATTATCTATCTGCACGACTCGACAATATGTCTGCTAAAACAGATTCGATTAAATCGACAAAGTACATGTTTGAATGATTGCAGATGCACGATCTTTCTAAAACAATATTCTAGAAGTTGGAGAGATAGATCGAATAGAGTGCTCTGTTTCACATTAATTCATAGAGTCGTGGGACAATTAGTCCATTAGCTATGCCCTATCGAATATACAGGTATACATTTAAAAGAATGCTTACTTAATGCATTTACAAAATGGATTGAGGCACTATGTTCAATTGATGATAGTAGTCACTATTTGATAGAATCTTGTTCTATTGAAGATTTTGTCCGATCGTAATAGATAAGGACCCTAAACCTAAGGTTAAAAGATGGTCGAATTGAATTGAATTGAAATAACTAAATCAATGTTAATAGTTGATGGTCGAATGGGCTGCATAAGATGCTTCGACAATTGTTGATTCGATATTTTGTCGATCAGACGCCTGTTGGCGATTTTTGTGTATTTCTATAGACTGTTCAACAATCCATGTATTTCTGCAGACTGTTCGAAAATCTCATGTATTTCTATTGACTATGAGCTATTGGATTAGGGAGAGAAAGATGATAAAAACAACCTCTCTTAATCTGGATCCTTGAATGCCTTTATTATCATATTCAGGATTGCATAAAAGTTCTTGTGTGCCTTTTGATTGAATCCCTTTGTAAATATGTCATCTATCATATATTGTGTTCTGAAAAATTTCAGAGATACCTTGTTGAAATTTTGCTCTTGATGTAGTGATATTTAATTTCATTGTGCTTGCTTCTAGAATGAAATCTAGGATTGATTGACAATGCAATAGCATTTTGATTATCACACTGAATGATTGTCGAAGCATTTTGTTTGAGACCAATGTCAGACAATAAATTTCTCAACGAAACTCCCTATGGAGGTTTGTTTTCGACTGTTTCAGGAGCAAGAAGACAAATTCAAAAGTGGATTTTCTTATGTCGACATCACATGCCCATGTGTAGATATCAGATGGATTAGTCTCACCATAGCATATGCAAAGGTCAATAGTAGCTCGAACATATATGATAACTTTAACAGAGCCTTCCAATGGACATATATTGGCTCAAGAGCTAATGACGTATACAAGATCAGGCCTGGTGGAGATCATTGCATACTTGAGAGATCCGATAATAGACTGATATGGATATCCCTTCATTTTGTCCTTCTCCTCTTTGTTTTGAGGTCATTGCTCTTTCGATAATTTAAGATTTGTATCCATAGGAGAATGTACAAGCTTGCAATTCATGAAGTCGAATTTAGGAAGCATATTAAAGATATACCTCTGCTGAGTCATGTGTGGACATAATTTTATAAGGGTGCATAGAATATTTTTTGTTAGAAAAACTATTGCACTTAAAATTCTAGGATATGGAACAATGAATTTCATGTTTAGAATATCACATTTTGCATTGTATGCTGCCTATGTTTTTCTGAGTAAGTGTCGGAACTACAAACACTTGGATCCATGTGAAATATATGCAAAATTTAGCATGATCATTTTACATTTTGATGTACATATGTAAATCACACGTGTAGAGCATGTTCCCATGTGCATGAGTAGTAGGGCTATTTGCATTAGCCACTTCATGCCTTAGAATTGCTTGTTATACAAAGCAATGTGAAAGTAGGCAAATGCTAGTCAAGTAGAATCATGCCAAGTGTCATCATGAGGTTGGCCCTCAATCCTCTCATAACTTGTACAAATGTTGGAGGGTTTGCGAATCCCAAGGCAACTCTAACCCTAGTTGATAAGTGACAAGGATATGGCACCCTGCGTGTGTAAGTCCAACCTGATGATCACATAGTTATTTGATTAGTTACAAGTTAATAAAAGGACTTGAGGCCTTTTTGCACGACTTTTAATGTCGCAAGGCCTACAAGTCAAATTAGTGAATAAAATAAGGGTTGCCACCAAAATTCAAATTCAAATTCAAATTGGTTCCCTCCAATTCTTGAATGGCTTCTCTCCACTTTTTCAAATTTAAATAGTTAGGGAGATAGAAATTGGCCAATAGGATTTGAGGCCAAAGCCCTATATATAGTGGTAGTTTTGAATGTTGTACACATGTTCTCTTCAGTTCAGTACAAGCATGTTGGCCCTCTTATGAAATGGATATGGAATGTCCTTACTCCATCTTTCCTCCTCTAACTCTCATGTTTTCTTTGGATTTGCTATTTGTTGGATTTGATGCTTATTGGGATTGAATGTTCTTATGTTTTTTTGTAAGAGAGAAAGGGAGGGAGAGAAGAATAAGTTTATATCATTGTTGTGGATTTAGTGTTAATGGATGTAGTGTTGATGCTTAGTGTTAATGGATCTTAGTGTTAGATATGAATCATATGCACATGCTGGATTATGAAATATATTATCGCTCTCATGGGAAAAAACCTCTGCATGACAACTAGCTACTTCATCTCCTTGATGCTTGTGTGCTTGGATCTAGGGTTGAGGGTAAGATAGGAAATTCCCACTACAATTTTGGCACCGTTGCCGGAGGACTATACCAATTTTTCAGTTTTCAGCATGTTTGGATGAATGCTAGCTTGTATTTAGGCATCTTGTTTTGGCATAATGGGGTTAATCTTGTATTTAGAATTAAATTGAGAGAGATCTTGTTTGCTTTGAGTGAATTTTCTTGTTTGAAATCTAATTTGATTGTTGAGCAGGGGAAGCCATACATATCCTTAAGATCCATTTGGATTTGAGAAACCAGAAAAAACAAAGAAAATCATTCATTTTTGTCATTTTTGGTGAGAAAGGAAGCAAAATCGTCATCAGTCTTGATAAATTTTTGTTCCTTGGAAAAGAACCTTCGCCGAGCTGTAGACAATATCACCTTCATACAAAGAATTTTCAGTTTGAAAGGTGAAGGTTAATTCCCAGCAGATTTGCGAAAACAGAACAAAAACCATCACAAAACCACCAAAAACCCTAAAAAAACAAAAAAAGAACCTTTGTCCGTTCCACTAGACATAGGTGTGATTCAAATCTATCTACTGTCAAGTCGGCGAAGGTTAAGACCAAAAATAGAAGGCTAAAGTGACTGTTCATCTAGTTGCTGGTAACCTTTTGTAGAAAGTTTAACACCTTTCTGCAAAAATATCAATTCTCTGAGAAGAACCTTCTCCAGAGTCAAAGTTAGTCCAACATATCGTTTCTTATAATCAGTGAGTTGGGTGAACGTTAAGTCAAAGTCAGATGTCATATTGATCTAATTTTTTTGGGTCAAAAAAGCCTTTTTTTTACAAAAATAACTATAAAAACATTATTGTTCGTCAAAAAGAACCTTCGTCAGTTCTACCCTAGTCTTATTTATATCAGATATAGTCACTGTCAATCCAACAAAGGTTAATTTTATCAAATTTGTCAAAAACAGTCAGATAATTGAATATTACTCAAAATAGCAATGAAGAACCTTCGTAGAGTAAACCTTCGTCAGTTCTATTTTTGAGTTTTGATCTACTAAATCTAGCCACTATCAAATTTCTAGAACATTCTGTTACAATTTGATATTGATTCTGAGAAAAACTTATTTCTAGAAGTGTCGATCGCTTGATCAAGATCCTTTTTCCAAAAATCAAAAATCTGATTATTGTCAAGTGATAATGTTTTTTTTTTTTTTACAGATCTGATTAGAGATAAAAATTGATTGAAAAATCTAGATCCAATCTCATTGTCCTTTTGAAGTAATTTGCAAAGATGTCGATAGAGAAGCTGATGGACCACCTGATGGGCCACCTAATGCACTACCTGTACCTCTATTGAACGTTCCACCAATTATTGTTGTTAGGTCACGTCGTCTAGAAATACTAAAGTATACTGGGTTATATGATCCAGTCAGATTTCTCAAAATCTTTTCGGAATCATGTGAGGGTTATGACGAAGTTTTTCCATAAAATAAACACGGCTATTTCCTATGGCCTTAACTGGAGCCGCACAAGATTGGTTTTATAACCAAGATGAACAGAACACATGGATTGGGAAGTGGTTAAAAACGGTCTAATCACAAGGTTGTTCAAACCCAGAAAATTTATGGAAGAATCTTTCCTACTTAAAATTGAAATGGGAAAGAGAGGAGTGAGAGATTATATTGAACGGGTTAAATACCTCAGATCTGAGTGTGATCCTAAATTAATCAATAATGATGTCATGATCATGTGGTTTTTAGCAGGTCTCTTTAAAAGAATTAGACACGAGCTTAAATGTCGAACTGATTATGTTTCCTTACAACATGCTATGGATGATGCAATACGAGAGGACGATGAAGATTTTGATGACGAACCAAATATTGCAATGCTACCATATATAGTGGGATAAGCCACTACAACATCCACCACTACTGCATCCACGAATATTAACGCAACAATAGAGTTGATGATTAACAAATTTGAGAAACTTGGCCAAAAGCAACAAATGTAGCTGGAAAAGATACAGTCTCAGTTTGATGAGAAGATGAAAGCATTGGAAGAGCAGTAGGAAAAGAGTGCTAAAGTGGGTGAAAAGTTTGCTAAAACTTTTCCTAGTAGGAAAAATGTTTGGTGTGCAATCTGTGAGGAAATCACACCATAAATGAGTGTCCAACAATGAAAAGACAAATGACAGATACAATTTGTCATCTGTGCAACTCTATGAGACATGAAACAACTTTTTGCTTGTTTAATCCGTGGATTATCCAGCAAAGAGACAAGAGACCTTGGAATCCACTAGAGTTGCAACCGAAGTCCATTCTTCACCTGTGTCGCCATTGGATTTACGTAATCCACGAATAGATGTTAATATGCAGTTACATCATCACGAAGAATCCTTCAAGATGATAGAACCTGAAGCACCGCAAACAAAACAGATCGTGAATATTCTATCTAGCAAGATGAATATTACATTGGGAGAATTTCTTAAGCTGGTGACAAAGCAAAAGAAGTATTAGCAAACAAATTAACTTAGATTGAACCAACAGTCCATCGAAGTCACTCTTTTGTGCTGGATTTGAAGAATCAAATGAAATACTCAATGTAGGAATAGCCTGGGAAAGTGAGCAAAGAAACATCACCTTGCCAATCCAACACAGACAATTTGGTAAAGAGACAATCACGATAGATGGAGATTCAGGAGTTAACCTGATCTCAACAAAGCTATATGCAAAATGGGGCCTTACAAGAATGAAGCCTGCAACTTTTGCCATTGAGCTAGCTGACCTTTACAAAATAGCAAGGTCTATAGTGCAAACCGATGCAACATGTCCTTTTCTAAGTGCCTTAAAAAATTCAACTCATTTATTACTGCATAAAGATTTTTTACGTTCCCTACAATTGCCGAGTTGGATAAGAGTTGCTATTGTGTCCTGCAATTGCCGAGTTGGATAAGAGTTCCTATTGTGTCCTGCATCCTGTCTGCCACAAAATAAGTGTATCTGAGAGCCTCGTTGTGCTTCAAAACTTGGCTTAGCCTTCAAATGAGAAAAACCATGGACACGCTTCCCCACTAAAAGTTGTTCACCAGTAGGCCTCACTACTCTCTATGATGGGGAGCCTGCCTATTCATCACATATACATCAACACACAGTGGACATACAAGGCTAATTCTCTAATGTCTATGAGCTTAACTATATCATGTATTAGAATGTCAACATGCACTTTGGATGCTCTTATTGTAATACCAATTTGAGACAACAACCTCTTGTACAAAGAAGGTCATTAGGTACAAAGAGACATACCTGGGTTCTTGTAAAAGTGTCCAAAGGGATTAGGCATTTGAAGATATTGCAATGAGTTATATGATCAGAATTCTCAACCCATGCATTGATTTTTGAGGACGAATTGAGAGATGCTAGAACGCTTAGACAGCTGATAGAAAGAACCACCAGACGCCACCTGGGACTATAATGAACTCAGGTGTAAAGTGAAGATTCACAACTGCTCACTGGACAGAATTTACATATTAGAAAACGTCTGCAAAATCTGCCACAAGAAGTGTAGCAGATATGAAAGACGCAATCTCCGCTCCAAGGCCGAAACTCTTGGCAAAGTAGTCAGGCAACATGTTCCGTGGTACACTCTAGCAATCAAATGTGCAGCGAAACTACCCTATACTGCTCTGCAAGAGCACATAGATCTCAGATTAGCTAGAGTGAGGAAAAGACAAATATGAGTGAGTTGTCGAGTATAGGAACTGTCAATGAAATGTACCTCATTCCAGTTTTCATCTTCGTCTTCCTCGTCACTTCCCATGAAAGCCTTCATCAAAAGCAAGGAGCACATATAAGCATTGAATTATCAGAAGAAGTTGACACATGTGAGCTGGAGCCCATATCAAGAACACGCTAAGTAGACATTCCATAAAAATAGTGAACAAATAGCAGAAGGAACAGAAACTTGAAAGGCATTCTAAAAAGCAAAAAATTTCAATTAGAAAAGCTTCATCCAACCTGTCTAATTGCATTTGCTTTCTCCAATATTGCAACGACATTTATTTCTTCCTTTGACCGAGGCAACGTGCCAAATTTATCCACTTTTGTGCGCCGCAAGCTAAATGACTGTGCACAGCAGATTAGATAAAAATAGCAGTTAAAAACCGTTCAGCTCAATCTGACATCAATAGCGTTTTTGCAGACAACATAATATTTCGTAGCTTTTGTCAAGACATATCTCATTTAACCTCCCTACATTCACAACTTAGTAACATACCCGAGTTCGGATCTGTTCAAGTAGTATATCTCGCTCATCCATTAATCTAGAAGGGGTTTCTGTGTGGACTTTTCTCAGCTACACAGTAAAAAAAATCATCGTTCTTCAAAGTTAGTTGCAGCAACTACAATTAGCTGAAAATGTCTAGAACTTGTTAACAGGCTGAAATTCAGTTGAATTTAAAAACAAAAAGAGAGAATTTACCTTGTTTCGGTCATACATAGATATGGACTCAATAAGATGATCACTTCTTTGATCAAGAAAAAGGGGACTTGGTGGGAAGTGTATAGGTGGAGGTGGTAGTGGAGGTGGTATAGGAGGTGCAGGCAGTGGTCTACTTGTTTCGACCAGAGGTGTTTGGAGCGTCTGAGTGCTATTCCAATTCGCTTGAGGACTTAGTGATGGAAGTACAGTTTCTGAGCTTGGTGAAGATGGAAGATCGGAAGACCCTGTCGGAGAACTTGGCCTTATCTTCTCCATTTGAACAAATCGTCCAGACATTGATGCGGTTAAGTGCGAACCTCTGATGGGAGACATCGGTGAATCCAACGCACTAAAGATAGGAGACTTTGGGGAAAGCTCAATTGATATACAGCTTGAGTCTGGAGAGATGAGCTCAGCCTCTGCACATGGACCAGAAGATCCGGGAGTCAACGAAGATGTATGACAAGATATAGATTGTGCTGGTGCCATTTTGCTAATACCATTGTTGTCACTTATTCCTAATGTATCAATAGGCTGATTGATATTAGCTTTTGATTCTCTTGGATGCACCGTTGGGAAACTTTGAGTAGGCCCAGGTTCCATCATATGATTCAACTCTGCTTCTTTGGCTTTGTTTTGCTCATATGCTTTTCGACCTTTTGACTCAGAAAACTGTCTCCTTTGGCTTCTTCCAAGATATGGCCCAGTTGAGTTGTAACCATTCGCGTTGTTCCCTGAGGTAAACTTGTGGCCACACTTTGAAGGCAGGAAATTTGAAGTCTGAGCCCTTGTCTGCACAAAACCTTGGGAGAAGAATGTGTCATTAGCATTTCCTGGTGTGCGCTTCTTAGCAGAAGCTTGACTAGCTTGCCAAAATGGATCGTTAACCTGAACTGTATCTTCTGCAAGATGTTTGGGTTGATCGTTCAAAGAATGTAAGCTGGAGTGAGAAGGTGACATGGAACGTGAACCCTCTGTGGAACCAACTACTAAATCTACACTATCCAACGTATGCTCAGACATGTCATCCAATTCGTGAATGGAGGCATCTTCTTTCTGTATGTCCAGGCTACCATTTTCTGAGGAATGTCGCAGCAAAGAAATATCTTCACGCTGCTTGGCATATTTCATTGAATCGGTATCAGATTCCTGCCTTGCACCTAGTTCTGACTCGGTTTCTGATTCCATGGTTGTCATAGCATCTACAAATTGGTCTCCTTCTACGGTAAAGTCGTTGATTCTTGCAAAACTATCACCTAGATCACTTTTCAGTTCGGATGTCAAATAAACATTCTGAAATCTATCTGAGAGAGCCTCAATTTCAACGTCCCTAGCACTTAGCTTCAAAGTTTCACAATTTCTCTGTGCTAAGGATTCCTTCAACTTATGGAAATTCTCCGGAGGCCAGACAGGAAGATTATTTAGGCCAGATAAATACTTGCCAGATGGCAGTCCACTTTCATGAATTAGAGCAGAAGCCACTGATTTTTCTGATTGATCTTCAATGTTTGACCAATAATTTGACTTTGTCTTTAGACTCTCTAGAATACCAGAGCTTAATGAAGAGTACCGAACCCTCCTGTATATAAAACACCTTACTTTGCTTAGTGTATACAATCTAGCATTATCCTGTTTGACAGGTATTTAATTGCACTTTGTAGCAGTATTTTCACTAATATGTATCTCATTCACTAACAGTACAATAGACAGCAAGTACTCCATCATTTTGTTGCATGGTTTTACATAGACATTTAATAAGGAGAAAAGTTTTGCTACAATTTTTTGTAATCACTGCTTTAACCTGCAGGAGATTGATGATTTTACATAGACTCATTTGATAAAGGGAAAAGTTTTGCTACAGTTCTTTGTATAATCTCCCCATGGCTAAATATTGCACATTTGCATCGATGGTAAACGATTAGTGATCATATGACATTTTCCGTAAACAGTATTTTTCAAGACCAAAAGAGGTTTGTAAGTTTAAAGCATACCTGGGTGTACCTAGATGCTCTCTTGATTTCTGCATTTCATAAAAAATTCAGTCTTTAAAACTAGATGAAACATAGAATGTGTACATAAGAAGCAGCTTACATTTTCTACTAGCTTTCTAATCATGCGAGTATTAAGCCAATAAGTGACAAAGCGCACAACAAAGACTAATTTCTGTATACATAACAGAGTATAAATAGCAGGCAACGCAGGTAGCAACTATGGCAGCAAAGATGTTGACAATCCAACTCAACCAATAAGCACGTGATAAGCTGCAAAAGCTGAATAACAAGTTGCCATGGATGAGCCAGATGCAGCAAAGCTTGCACAAGGTTCAGACTGGAAGTTGACAATAAGCTCAACTAGTTCTTGGCACACACACACTGTCCCAAAGAGAGTCTACAAACTTCAGGCTATTATGGAGCTGAATTATCTACTGGTTTCTAAAATTTACCACTGAGATCCTCATGAATGTTCTTAGTTTAACAAAATGATTCTGACCCTCTGGAAAAGGTTAGACTAAAATGGAAGAGCTAACAAGGTAAAACATTAAGAAGAGGCCTCTTAGCTGTGAGGTGATAAAAGCCTGATCACGAAATGACTCCCAAGGCTAGAGCGCAGTCATTCCTCTGGTAGCACATTATGATGCTTTGATGTGCAGAGAAATCTGAAAGAGCCCTTTACATAAATAGATATCCTTAAGCTAAGCCAGTCATGAATGCTTTTGCACCTGAACTTGAGATGCCTTTGACAATCAGGCTCTGTGTGCATAAGGATACTCAATTACTGCATCAAGAGATTGTACTAGTGTCACATCTCTAGTAAACCATACAATACCACAGGTTACTGTAATAACATATGTGGTTAAGAATTGCATAGGACAGGTATTAGTAACGGTTAGTTAGGGACAGTACCTGCTAACCGAAGAGTGTTATTAATCTCCTATGGGGGCTTTTTCCCTAGTGTAAGTGAGTAGGCCTATGCTGATGAGTCACTGTGCACTCAGTGAGGTGGAGAGAGTATACCTACCCCCTCTTGCCACTACTTGCTTGTGGAGATCTTTCCAAATTGTGGGAGCTCCTATTGAAGTTGATTGCCAGTTCCATAGCTTGCGGAGGAACCATTGGTATTGTTATTTGGGTTGGTTTTCCCTACTCACCACTCTTAGGTGTTGTTTGATTCTCGCCTCTTCTTGGTTGTTGTCTCAATGGTATTAGAGCCATAGCTAGGGATCGGAACCACTGGGGCAAAAACTTAGGAAAAGAAGATACTGTCATAGATGCGCTCCATTCCAAAATGTAGAATTCCGATCACATTCTAGAACGCTCGTTCCGGAATGTTTTGGAAATTTCGGAACGTTCAGTTCTGGAACGTTTTTTTTTTTGGGGGGGTTCTTTTGTAAAAAATTTATGTGAGAAAAAGCCATAAAAAGGCATCTAAAAACACATAAATACCTTGTATCAAGTATCATATTCTAAGCGCTTATCTTTTGAATGTTTAGAATATTCACCTGATAAAAGGTATTTAAATTCCAAAACAAACTTATAAAGACACTAGGCCTTTTATAAAAATGGCATGAATCCCCAATTTAAGAAAGAGAACCATATCTAAATGTAAACAGTTTTCACGAAGACGAGATCAAACCTCAAGGTTAAGATCTAGTACCCAATCCGCCTCCAAAAACAAAAGGCTCATATCATGCCATTTTCCTATCTTTAACATATGATCAACAATTGTACATGATAAATTTTACCTCCAAGGCAGATTGAAGAATCGAAACTAACAGCACAGCAATGAGAAATAGTACTTTGGGCTGAGTGCTGATAAACAAAAGAAGGAAGAAGAATCTTATTTGATATAACTTGCTCAAGAAATAGTCTAAGACTAAATGGTAACACTTAGAAGTTTGTAATATGATAGTATGCAATACCCAAAAACATTACTAATGCTACACGTGAATTGGCGCACCACCATAAAAGAACCACAAGACAGTTTCTTTTTTCCTGGGGTTCTGATGTTCTGGAATGCTATGCCTTCAGAACGTCGTTCCGATGCAACTTAGGATATTGTCTTCATAGACTCATGGAGCACACACAATTTTATCAACTCTCGTCTTGTGCAGTTGCCTGTTCCGGAACGGAATGAAATTTGGCCAAAGAAAAAAATTAGAAAATTTGTAAATATTGAATAAAGAAAAGACAGTGTTTTTTTTTCTTACTTAGTACCACGTTCCAACCTAGTACGTTCTGGAACGTACAGTACATTAGGAGTGCTTTGGGTCGGAATGGGTTTCTATGATATGGATGTATTTCAAAGTTGTAATATCGTAAATTCACAATAAGAACAATAGATAATGCATGACTTAGAATATGAGCCCTATGATGTTTTTCCGAAAGAACTGCCTCATGGTTCACCTCTCACTAAGATGGTAGATCATCAGATAGAGTTAGTACTCAATAACCATCCTATCTTCAGACAACCATATAGGTTTAATCAGAAGGAACAGGGCTACATAGATAAAGAACTACTTGCAAATGGGGAACAATAGGTGAATTAAGTCACCACGGGGAGCTCTAATACTTCTTAAGAGTAAGAACGAAGGGTGGTTCCGAATGTACATTGACTACAAGGGCCTGAATAAAGTCACTATTAAAAACCAATACCTATTGCCTAGAATAGACAATTTAGTGAATCAATTGAGTGCAGCTAAATACTTTTACTAAAATCGATCTAACCTGATATCATCAGATCTCAATTGATCCTAGTGATGTATCCAAGATTGGTTTCAGAACTCGAATTGGTCACTATGAGTTTTGAGTCTTACCCTTTGGCTTGACTAATGCTTCACATCTTCCAACAAATGATGAATGACTTATTACATCCATACTTGGGGAAGTTTGTCATTGTGTTTCTGAAACGTCATCTTTGATTCCACACATGTAAAAAGCTTTCTCCCATTTTGGAGTCAATTTTCAACAACATCAGTATTCCGCATAGCAACTGCTCCTATGTACTTTGGTGGCTTCAAGTGTTCAATAGTTGGTAGGTGCCTTGATTTCAGCCTCCTGAGTCCTTATCATTTGGCATAGGATCAACTGCTACTATAGCTGTACCAATAGCTCTTTCCAATTACTGTGCGGATCTAGTAGCCTTTAACTAATCAAGAAAATGTTGTAGGATAACCTCCATAGCATCCCCCATAGGAGCGACTTCCTCTATCCTTAGCATTTCAGTGGTAGTACCTTCCAAAGGATCCATATTGACAAATTTGATGTCTTTCCTAAAGTCTTAGGCAGTTGTAGAAACCCTAAGGCAGATCTGAAATTCCCTTTTTTACTCAGAGCCGGCTTGTAATGTGCTGGAATTAACTTGATTTCCAAATTTGAATTTTGAAAAATGATAGAAACCCTAAAAACGACTTGGAGAGGGCTGTCTTTGACCAATTTACAGGCTGAAACCACATCTGAACAATCTCTAAAACAAGTTGCAGCAAAGCTCTAAGATTTTTTCGCCTTGCAGGCCCTAGAAACTAGCTGTAAAGCAGCAAATAAGATGAACCCTGCAGCTGCCACGGTCGCACTGCTGTGAAGGGCAATTTCAGCTGTTTTGAACACTTTTTGGAGTAGATAATCACTGATCTAACCGTGCTCTATCTCTATAGTAGGTAGTTATGGACTCGGCTCATTACATTCGCCACGTCCATTTACATTTACAGTTACTTTACTTTATGCATAAGCAGGCCTTGGGCCCTTTTTTATTCATTAGTGACATTCAGACTATATGGTTGGCCTTTGGCCTTATTATTCATTATTAGGCCATTTGGACATATTACTGGAGAGTGGGGGCCTTCTTGGAGGGCGCACTATTATCCCTCCCAGTTGGGCCCTAGCCACTGGAAGCTTCCTTTTAGGGCTTCCTCTTGGCTATAAGTAGGGAAACTGTGTCATTTGTCATTCAGCTGATGATACTGATCTCTCTCTTTAGCCTCCTTAATCTCTCTCTTTCCTGCTTTCTAGGGTTAAGTCTTGCTTATGTGATGCTTTCATAGCTTAATTCTAGATCAGCTGTGGCTCTATTCGTAACTTGGTATCAGAGCACTTTTCTGAGCACAATCTGGAATTTTTTCTTTGCTGCCTTGCCTTGCTCCTCCATCGCTGATCCTACAGCTCCATTACCGTTTTGACAGCCCTCCATCGCTACTCCTTCCACTCCTTCCTGCCCAGCGTTCCCTCTGTTTTCTCCCCTCTTTTCTTTGCTGCCCAACGCTCCTCCTCTTCCTTTCCATCGCTGTCCCTGCCTTCCGACCTATCACTTTCGTCTGATATTTTTCCAGTTTGCAACCATCTTCCACAGTTAGTTCCCTGACTGTCCAACGCCCATCCTCATCCAAAAACTACCCAATTCCGACATCATTTGCTATTCCAAACAGCTAAAATTCTTCAACCTGTAAATCGCTGCCTCAGCACTCCCAACTTGTGACTTTGCCTTTTTTTTTCTCCAATTCCAGCCATCTTTTACAGCTTATCAAAAGGCCGTCGCGCGCTCATTCTCCACCACATTTTCAGGAATTCTGACTTCGTTTACTCTTTCAGATTCACATTGTATCCCTGGCTGTCCAGCGCATTTTTACAGCTTCTCCATTGTTCATTGCTGTCTGTTTTTTTTTTCAGTTGTGATAATATTGGTTGTAATAGGCTAATTTGGGGTGACGACAAGAGTCCGCTCCCTCAAGTTTTCGTCTATTCCTTCCACTATCATTATGGCACATTCACCTACCCCAAGTGAGACTACTTAGGAAACCTTATCCGATCAGTTTCGTCGCATGGATGAGACCCTTTCTGGCCTCGTTCTTCGCTTCGATTCAGTTATGACCGGCTTTGCTACTATGCAGTCACAGATTGATTCTTTACAGCCTCATGGTCCTGGTAAAGCTCTTGTTTTTCCTACATTTGGGACTCCCCCTCCATTTGGATTTCCATCTTCTTCTGCTAGTTAGCCTGGTGGTGGACCGTTCATTCTATCTAACCCACCTCCTGGTTTCTTTCCTTGTCCCCCCCTTCCTGAGCCACACTTTGCTCGAGACTTTCGTGATAGGGTACAGCTTGCTACCTATTCTGGTTCCTCCGACGGGAACTTATTAGAAAATTGGTTTGCTAAGCTTGACACATATTTTCAGATTTACCCCAAGACTGATCCTCAGAAGATCCAGTTGGCTGCTTTACATTTAGATGGACGTGCCGCCACGTGGTGGCGAGTTTATAGAGTTGATCCTGATCGGGAAGGGCTCCATGTATGGCATACTTTTCGCCGTGACCTCCGCCATGCTATGATTGATCCTCAGTGGCTTGACCACCAACGTGATACATTCCGTAGTCTCACTCAGACCAGTGATCTTGCTTCTTATACAGATCAGTTTATGGAGCTTTCTTATCTTTTCACAGATCTACAGCCCACTGAGCTTATTTCTTGTTACATTGCTGGGCTTCGTGGTGCTTTACGTTATGATGTTTCTTCCTTCCGTCCTACCACACTTGTTGAGGCGATGTCTCTTGCCAGTACTTTACAGCATAAGTACTCTGACACCCTTCCTTCCCGCTTCTCCCGACCCCGTCCTTCTGCTTCATCTTTTCCCTCTACGTTCACCCCTACACCGGCCCCTTCTGTTCCAACTCTCTCCATTGCCCCTTCGCCTCCTCGTCCTCCGACTCCTCGACCTGCTTTTGTCCGACGTTACACGTCTGCAGAGTTCGCTGATCTTCAGCAGAAGCGTCTTTGCTTTCGTTATAAGAGTCCTGACCATCTTGCCCGTGATTGCCGCCAGCCTCTCCCTACTACTACTGCTATTTTTTACCATGAGGGCACTACTCCAGATGATTCCGATATCTACATTCATATTTCTGATGAGCCTGACTTATCCTCTGAGCCTTCCCCTGATTTACTTCCTGCTACTTGCCATGCTCAGCTTGCCTATGCTACTTGGACAGGGCGTCCTGGTCCTCGCTCCATTCGGTTACGTGTGCGTATTACGGATCAAGAGTATATTGCTTTAGTTGATACTGGTAGCACTCATTCTTTTATTAGCAGTTATATCACTAGTCGGATCCGTGCTTCACCTATTCCTGCTTCCCAGCCTCTCACAGTTGAGGTTGCCAGTTCTCATTCTTTTCCTAGTTCTCAGATGTTTCAGCGTTTACCATACCGCATTGGAGATTTCTCTGGACAAGCAGATCTTTACATTATCCCTATGGAGCGTTATGATCTTATCCTTGGTGCTGATTGGTTTGCATCTCTTGAAGCCGTTACACTGGACTTGACACAGCAGACATTGACATTTGTACATGATGCAGTTACACACTCACTTGTGGGCATTGATTCTCAAGGAGACTTCCAGTTGATTACTGAGAAGCAGTTTATTCGCAGCCTGCCGAAGGCTCATTGTGCTGCCTTATTATGTGTTCAACGGGCAGTACCAGTTCCTTCACTTTCTACACCAACAACTGTTCCTCAGGTGATTTCTGACTTAATACATCAGTATGCTTTTGTCTTTTCAAAACCTACGACGCTACCACCATAACGTGACGTGAACCATCATATTGATTTGCGTCCTCGTTCTGCTCCTCCCTCCCGTCCCCCTTATCGTATGTCTCGATCTGAGCGTGATGAGCTTGAGCTCCATATTACTGCCTTGTTAGATCAGGGTCTCATTGTTCCTAGTCACAGCCCTTTTGGTGCTCTTGTTCTCCTGATTAATAAGAAAGATGGTACCAAACGCCTTTGTACTGATTACCGTGCTTTAAATAAGTTGACTATTCGTAATCAGTACCTATTCCACACATAGATGACCTCTTTGACCAGCTCGGTACCTCTAAAATCTTTTCCAAGATAGACCTTCGTTCTGGATATTACCAAATCAGGATGCACCCTTCTGACGAACATAAGACGACTTTCCGTACTCATCTTGGTTTATATGAATTTTGTGTGCTTCTTTTTGGTGTTACTAATGGCCCTCCTACGTTCCAAAATGTGATGAATAACGTCTTACGTCCACTTCTTGGTCATTGTGTCTTGGTTTATTTTGATGATATTCTTATTTTTAGTCAGTCTCTTGTTGAGCATGTTGCCCATCTTTCCTCGGTCTTTCAGTTACTTGTACACCACCAGTTATTTGCTAAGTTGTCTAAATGTTCTTTTGCTGTTTCTGAGATCGAGTTTCTTGGTTTTCTAATTTGTAATGGTCACATTCGTCTGGACCCTCATAAGGTTCAGGCCATCCAGGATTGGCCTATACCTACTGATATTCATCATGTTCGTATGTTTCTTCGGTTAGCCACTCACCTTCGTCGTCCAGTTCCTCATTTTGCCACTATCGCAGCTCCTCTTCATGCACTTTTGAAGAAGTCTAGTACTTTTCTGTGGACTCCTGATTGTCAGACAGCGTTTGATACTCTTCGTCGTGCTGTTGTTGATGCTGCCGTTATGTGTTTACCACAGTTTGATCAGAAGTTTCTTGTTGAGACTGATGCTAGTAATGTTGGTTTGGGTGCTTTACTTCACCAGTCACAATGTATTATTGCTTATGAGTCGCGTCGTCTTCGCTCTTATGAGCAACGTTATTCTGTGCATGAGAAAGAGCTTCTTGCTATTATCTATGCTCTTAAGAAGTGGCATCATTATCTGTATCGAGTCCCATTTGACATTATTACTGATCACCAGTCTTTACGTTATCTGTTTTCTCAACGTGACCTTAGTGATCGTCAATTTCGTTGGTTGCAGTTTTTACAGTCTTTTAATTTCTCCATATTGTATCGTCCTGGTCGTGCTAACACTGCTGCTGATGCATTATCTCGTCTTCCAGCTTTGTTAAATACACTCGTTTCTACTATTCCTCCATGCTCTACCTGCAGCATACCTTACATGTTCTGATTTTCGTGATGTTTATAGTTCTGCCCCACCTGTTTCGTCCAGTCCTCATCAGGTTTACTCCATTATTGACAATCGTCTTTATCATTATGATTCTCTTTGTATCCCTACTTCTTTGGGTATCCGTTCCCAGTTGTTGTCGGATGCTCATTCCTCTCCTGTTGGGGGTCACTTTGGTTTTCAGAAGTCTTATGCTCGTCTCAAAGACCATTTCTATTGGCCCTCTCTTCGATCTGAGCTTGCTGTACTTATTCGTACCTGCCCTTTCTGTCTTCGTAATAAGTACTCCCGTTCTAAATCTGCTGGTTTGCTCCAAAGTTGGCCTATTCTTCATCGCCAGTGGACTGATATATCTATGGACTTTATCCTTGGCCTTCCCCATACCAAGCGTGGTCACGATTCATGTATGGTGGTAGTTGACAGGTTCTCGAAACAGGCACATTTTATCCCAGTTCGCAATACTATCACAACATAGCAGTGTCCACGTTTGTTCCTATCAGAGATTTTCCGCCTGCATGGATTTCCTCGTACTATCCTTTCTGATCTGGATAGTAAGTTTACATCTATATTCTGGACAGAGCTTATGCGTATTTTGGATGTTCAGCTTTTTATGGGTTCTGCTTATCATTCTACTTCTGATGGGCAGTCTGAGGTCCTTAACAGGATCCTTGAGGATTATTTGCGCCATTTTGTTACTCCTTCAAGGAAGGATTGGGATCAGCATTTATGTTTAGCAGAGTATAGCTATAATAGCTCTGTTAGTACCAACACAGGTGTCTCTCCATTTTTATTATCTCATGGCTATGCACCTCTTTTACCTGGCATTCCTCTTCCTCCTGAGGATACACCTGTTACACTTGCATCTTTTCTATCAGGTGCTCGAGAGCTTATTACTCGGGCCAGTTCTCATTTACAGCATGTTCAGCAGCGTTATCAGACCTCAGTTGATCGTCACCGCCGCCATGTTGAGTTTCAGCTTGGAGATATGGTTTATCTACGCTTACGGTTTGCACGTCATCATTTTGTCCAGGGCCATGCTTCTACTGAGAAGCTTGCACCACGTTATTATGGGCCTTATCGCATTGTGGAGGTTCTTAGTCCAGTTACATATCGCTTACAGCTTCCTGCTTCCACACGCGCCTGTGATGTATTCCATGTCAGTTTATTACGTTATGCTATTGAGGATGACGCTCCTTGTGATGCTGAGTTTCCTACTGCTCCAGAGTTATTTCCATTTTTACCTACTGCTATATTACAGGTCCGTCTATACCATAGTCGTCGCCGCCGGCAGATTCAGTTTTTGGTCCAGTGGGATGGTTGTCCTATTGAGGAGGCTACATGGGAGCCTATTGATGTGTTTTATCATACACCATTACTTGCGGATCAGGCTCGTGCTCTTGCTGCACTTGTTGATTCCTCTACATCAGATGTTCCTCTAGCTGTTGATGCACCAGGGCTTGCTGCTACTTGATCTGGTTATCTTTTCGGCAGTTGGGTCTTTTTTTTGTGTCGGGGAGAGTTATGGACTCGGCTCATTACATTCGCCGCGTCCATTTACATTTACAGTTACTTTACTTTATGCATAAGCAGGCCTTGGGCCCTTTTTTATTCATTAGTGACATTCAGACTATATGGTTGGCCTTTGGCCTTATTATTCATTATTAGGCCATTTGGACATATTACTGGAGAGTGGGGGCCTTCTTGGAGGGCGCACTATTATCCCTCCCAGTTGGGCCCTAGCCACTGGAAGCTTCCTTTTAGGGCTTCCTCTTGGCTATAAGTAGGGAAACTGTGTCATTTGTCATTCAGCTGATGATATTGATCTCTCTCTTTAGCCTCCTTAATCTCTCTCTTTCCTGCTTTCTAGGGTTAAGTCTTGCTTATGTGATGCTTTCATCAGCTGTGGCTCTATTCGTAACTAGGTTGCAATGCAAACAAGTCCATTTTGCATAAAAAATTCTCCCTCAAATCATAGTTGCACTACGTTTCTGAAATGCGTTTCAGAATCGTGTTCAAAACCGCGTTTCGGAAACTTTTGAAAAAATTCCAAAAACATTTTTTTTTAAAAAAAAATTGGGTTTTTTTTTGGGCGATATGGGTATCAGATGAAAGCTCTAATTAAGAGCATAATTACTGTGTAATTTGCCGACTGTTTCGAGTGCAGGATGGTCCAGTTCAGGTGCATTAATCCATGTTGGGTTCTGTCAAGGATAAAAATTAGTACCTCTAGCATGTCTGTTACGATCACAGATGGTCCCAATAAGTGTGTTTTCGCTCAGGGAGTGGAAGGCCAAGTCATGAAGAGGCCTTACCGTCGGGGGGCGTTGGGGGGCGTTGCCCCCCGAACCCCCTGAGCATTTATTGAAAACCAGAGCAAATAACAACCAAAAAGCTATTGAAAATAAGATCTGTTTGTGCCCCATCTACTGCACTTCTGAGAGGCAAAACGCTCGTTTGACCATTGATCCCCTAAAAAAATTTCAGCCATAAGCTATTTTTCCAAAAAAAACAAAAAAAAAAATTCTTTTTTTTGCGATTTTGGGAGGAGAAATGTGTTTCTCATAAACGCGGTTTCCGAAAAGTCTCCTCCCATAAATGCGATTCTGTGCAACTATGCCTCAAATCCAAGTACAGGTCGACTTTCAAGTTGATGAAGTTGCAGCCCACAAAAGGAAAAAACCCTAATTTTTTGCAAAATAGTAACCTACCACTTGTAGCAAGCCTCTGAAGGTAGATACTCAAACTCTAACTCTGATACCAAATGTCAAGTTCTCTCTATCTAAACTTACCAATCAACCAACAACAATCGAAAGTATACAAAGTAAAAACTTTATTGATTTCTTTCCAATGGCACATATGACACCCTCATGAGTCATAACACTATAGGACTTGGTTGCAACGTCTCCTCCAAGCCTTTGCTACATAGAAAGTGATAAGAAATGCCTCTCTTGGGCATCAACATATGGCAAACTCCATGCACAATCGACACTTGCCACTTGGCAGTACCCTGACATAAGCAAACAAGTACAAGGACCAACAAAAATGTGTGAGTTATTACTAGAATTGTTTTCAGCACACTTTTGTGTGCGTGCAAAATTGCGCATAAAACCTGTGGTCACTTGACGAGACATAACATGTCATCAAATGATTAAAATTTCAATCTTTCAATTATATGTGAAGTAGACTTGACTCTTCATTGTGTTATCGAAAGAGTTATATTTTTTTTCTCTCAATTGATGGCAATTTACTCCCAATAAAACTTCAATTTTCAGCACTTTACGTGGGTAAATTTAGGTGCACGTATATATCTCTATAGGATTCCAAATTTTATTTTATTTTATAGACATGCTTCTATGGTCATAAAGGATTTTTGAAAGTAGATAGCCAAAGAAAGGGTTGTAAAAAGCACCTCCAAAAGAGTTGCAACTTTTTAGCACCTTTCAATAATTTTTAACATTTTTCAGCACTTGACATGGGTAACTTTAGATGCACATAACTATCTCTAAATAACTCCAAATTGAAAAAAATTTGAGAGACATGTTTCTATGGTCATATAATACTTTTAAAGTAGACAACCCAGAATAATATTGTTAAAATCATGGTGTTATACACTCAAATAGATTTTCATTAGCACTTAAATGGGTAACTTTGGAATCTGGATGCACATATCTATCTCTATGGACCTCAAAATTAAAAGAAAAAAATTATAGGCATGTTTCATCAGTACCCCCACATGTTTGACACATCATATCTTACATATAAGTTGGTCAAAATAAAGGTCTCAAAATTTTTAATCAGTAAGTGTATATATGAAGAACACACATGTGAAAGGATATGATGTGATTCATCATAGTTTATGAGACATGATTTTTTGAATAAGTGCTTGAAATGCACACTTTTGTGCACATTTTGTGACAACTCTATAAATTGGGCCAAGTGTGACTATATGGCATGCACCCTTTTGACTGGTCAACTTTCTTACTTTTTAGGAGGTCAATCCAACAGGAAGGATTAATTTTTTCCTTCGTTAAAAAATACGTATTCTTTTATTAAAAAAAATTGGTCTCGTTCCGGAACGGAACGCGTTCCGTTTTGGAACGAGCAACTAAGATTGTACCATTGTCACGTAAAACTGTAAATATTGGGACAGGGAGTAAAAGCTCTGACAGCAGTACCATGGGGGGGTAGCAAGTTAGCAAAGCTTCCTCTATTAGTGAGTGAAGAAAGATGAAACTACATTTTCAAGATTTTATTTTCAATGGCTTGTAGATTAGCATTGATTAGTATCACCAAATACTCCACCAGTCTTTGGTGTTATGAATCGAAACCTTTCAAAAAAATCTTGATCTTTCCAGAATGCGTTCTGTTTTGGAGCGGGCAACTAAGATTGTAACATTGTCACGTAAAACTGTAAATATTGGGACAGGGAGCGAAAGCTCTGACAGCAGTACCATGGGGGGGTAGCAAGTTAGCAAGCTTCTATTAGTGAGTGAAGATAGACGAAACTATATTTTCAAGATTTTATTTTCAATGGATTAGCATTGATTAGTATCACCAAATACTCCACCAGTCTTTGGTGTTATGCAATCGAAACCTTTCAAAAACATCTTGATCTTTTTTATGTCAACAACCAATGTTTGGATTGAATTAGGCAGATGAAGTCTGTTATGATGTCAGATTCATTTTTAAGTGTATTGTAAGAAAACTAAATTCAGCATCTGATGCCCTGAGTAAACTCTACACTAGAGGTAGATCTGACAAACATTTCCAGATCCAAGCAAATACAGTAGGATTGTATGAACATTTCAGACTAGTACCTTTCCTCGTTGAGCTTTTCTATCTTCACGAACTTTTTTCATTTTTGCCAGCTGCACACTGGCCCAATTCATCTTGAAATAAGAGGGATCCGAATATCTCTTTAAACATGCCCCAGTACCTCCATTATCAAACCTGAGGTCCAATAAGAATAAGTTTGACGAGTGAGCTTTGCAACTATAATAAGAGTTTCACTCAGCTAGGTTCAAAGGAGTAGTATCATTATTGTTAAAAGATTCTTAGAAAGTCCGGTCTACATCCCAAATTCCAAAGTAGAAATATACCTATCCAAGAGCAAAAGTCTTGGAGGACCTCTGCACTCCTGATAATAGTTTTGTATAAATTTGGGTAAATCTCCCTCTGAACAATGATTTTGATAATTCGGAATGCTCGCATGCCACTCAAAAACTACAAGATCATGAAAATACACATTATTGGCCTTGTCAGAAATTCTGCAGATCAAGCTCAACAATTTAAAGTACATGTACCAAATCATGTTGCTTTGGAAATCCAGCAAAATTTGAAATTTTTAAACATGGAATGACTCTTCATCACTCAATTACATTCTATAGAGGCTGCTGTCTGATGTATAAATTAGGGCAGATTTGCCTTACTAACAAGCTTCAAAGCCATCTGTCTACCCATTTTTTCTGATGATTTCCCTTCACGAGATGGAATGAATGGGAATGGAGGACATTTCAGGTAGACATCCACTACCTGTTGAGTATGCGAAACGAAGTTGATTAGTTTCAGATAGGGCAAACTTTTCAGCCAAAGGAAGCACTCTCTCAAGCTGCCGAACCCTCACTTGCAACTCATGACCGCGGGCAGTAGTGGCGGTTACTTGTTCATGCAGGTCATGAAACATATCTGCTGCAAACCTGCAAACACATTGAGTATAAGCTTCGTTCAAGTTTCATGGGAACCTGACTTGTACATGTCATTGACATTAGGACAGCTAATAGGAAAAACCAAGTTTCTGGAATCTAATGATGAGAGGGCTAACTCATACCTCCATAAGAATGAAGAGGCCCTGGGCAAGACACAGAGCGGTTCACAATGCGGAATCTGAATAAGTTAAACCTCTTCACCTTAATTTGAAAGTTTTCACGTTAAGTTAAAGTTTTAGTACACCAAGCGGACTGTATGTGCATTAGACCACTATAAACCATCATTGGTAGCACGTCAAAGTGACTCCTAATTAGTTGCTGTTGTTGACTCCTAATTAGTTGCTGTTGAATGTTCATACTTCATACTACGCTAAATTATCAAGCTGAATATGTGTTGCAAAAATTTTGCCCAATATATACATCCTGAGAGAGGTTGAAGATTCAATATAAGAGTGCTCTGGATCTTCAAAAAAGATGGCTATACTTAAACTTCAATTTCCATCCATGAGGCCGCCCAAACTCAATCTCCACCATCCAATCTAGTAAGATTTGAGCTGACACCTTTCAAAGTCACATATAGAATATTGACCGCGATGTCGTTATAGGTTTAAACTTTGAACGAAGGGATAGTAGCAGCACATATGTTATTTAGCTGAGATTTCCCTTACGCTTTTGATGCCTTATCATCCATAATTTCATCGTTTAACTGTGATTAGTCAAGAAAAACCAGAAAACGTAGGGGTCTATTCTTATCTAAGAGCATTCAGACTTTGCAGCATCTTATTCCGTAGTCATGAAAAAATTTGCAAGGGGTGGTTCTGAATTCGTGGGTGACATCCAAGTGAGCGTGCTTAAATGTATCGTCCCTTTAAACACCATCGGCCTACTTTATTCTTTCACCAAAATCAGGCGCATCAAAGAGGAACAGCGTGCTCAACTGCTGACCTTTGGCGTTTTAAACTCTTACTCGTATCCTTCCAAGTTATGTTGTTTAAGTAGTTCAAAATCAATCGAATGTCGGTCTGCTTTGCTCGACTATTACCGATCAAGCGTTTCTGAATTTGTCGCATTAGTTTATGACAGTAATCATGGCTTATAAGAGCTCGTTTTAGCAACGGACATATATCACTATTAGCGCTCGCAGCGTCAAAAGAAAGCAGACACAAGCTTCGACTTCAAAACAAAACCTTCAAACGATCCTCCGATAAGTGTGTGTTAAAAGACATCCTTTGCTCTACTTGAGGTCAGGGAGTTACATTCCAATCACTCACACAAATGAGGACATAAAAGAAAAGAACGAGATTTTAAACCAAAGGAATCATATACGAGGGATTATCCGACGTAAATGAGAAAAGCAAGTTTAAAGCTTGCGAAACATCAGCCTATAGCAATTCAATATCCAATGGCGGAGGGTATGAGGACCTACTCCGCCAGGTTGCCTAGCTGCCGCACAACGCCGACAAGGCCAACCATGGCCACACCTTCGAGCATCGCTTCCGAATCATGCTTTGGTGCTGCGCTAAAGAGCTCCCTATTAGCAAGTTTGTACTCATTATGAAGCTCATACCTCACCAGAGGCATGACTGCTTCTTCACTTAATTGTAACCACTTTCAGATGAGCTTGTCTTCCAGGAGGCAAGAAACAGCCGCATGTCTTCCAGTGCAACCTTTTGCAAAAGAAAACGGCCTCGCCAGTTTGCATAAATTACATCTTCCTTTTCCACAACGTGTTATTTCGCCATGAAAGATGATCCAACGTCTCAGTTTTAAACCAGACAAAAAAGTGCTCCGACGTATGCAAGACGCACTATCGTTTCCTGCTAGATAGACGTAGAAACGCAAGTCAAACAATAAGATCTTAGATAACTAAAGCCAAGAAAATAAGAAATAAAGGAAAACAAATCAGTTAATATAGAAGCATACACTGTCAGTGTCTGTTATAAAAGGAAAATCAAAACAGTCAGGCCTCGTTCTTTGCAGTTTGTCCGAAAATCCAAGCTGAATATAAGCCTCTCGATCTGCAGAGCGAGAAAGTCGAGACTCGAAACTATTGTTTATTATATAACTGCCGGCCAAGGCTGACCTCAACATCCCGGTTGATGAATTTTCCGCATTTCGATAAACTCTGAAACATATTGTACGTAGATTCACCTGCCTAGTCGCAGCTGAGCTCACAAATCCTTCACAAACTGGACTTTACCTGCAAACACTGTTCCGATCAATTCAAACTTCATCGTCATCTTCATCCTGCACACAAACAGCATCATTATTTGGATCGATTGAAGCTTCTCAATATCCTTATGATTATCACGCATCTCGCAGCTCTACAGAATTCAGATCATGAAACTGTTTTGGATCGTGAATTCCGATTGCATCAGAGTGAGGAGTCTGTTTTGGATGGATCGAGAAACTTCACACATAAATTACAGTGCAGGTGAAACGCGCAGTGCAGGCCAGCTCCTTTCACGTGACGGCTCATGGATGCCTTCAAGGCTGACGCGCTCTTTCAAACTTCATGGCCAATTTTTTCACGACCCCCATTTTGGCGTCTCTCTATTCAGGTCCTACCATAATTTAACCATGGCCCAGGGCCCATGGAGGCCCTTGGATCTAATAATATATAGACTACATACAAAAGGAAGAAGAAAGAGTGATGAATTCCAAGCTTTATAAACACCAAGTCTTGTTACCGACTTTTCCACCATTAAAACATGGTAGATCGTTCGTTGAATCGGGTGTAATAGTCGCTGAGAAGATCATTTCCAAGTGTACACGATGACCAACGAGACTCCTTTTTGCAGTTGAAATCGGTCTACAAGTCCCAATACTGTATTATGAGTCGTATTCTCTCCTATCAATTTTGGTGATAACTCTCTTCCTATCAATTTTAGTGATAACGAGCATAATGTCCTTGTGTAGATTTCTTTGTGAACATGGAAATTCACAATATGCCAAAAACACATAGGTGAGGTCACTTTTAGATTTCATAATTTAATGTGGAGTTCCATACTTCGGCTTCTAGCGAATAGGCACATGATGACTAGTGCTCATAATTTTATGGGGCATTTCAAACTTCAAACTTTTTAATCTTTTTTAACAAAACGGTGAATCTTTCAAGTAAATCATTTCTCACAATACTTCATAGGGATGATTTTTTTTTTTTGTGCAATTTTCTTTGTTTGAAAATTGAGGATGTAATTGTTGCTTTATCACTAGTTCACTGGGACTTCACATATACAGTAACTCCCTCTGAACAATTTAAATAGTAACTCCCTTCATTCTAGCTCACCTATTATTTTGGGATGTCACATTGTTTTTGTTTTTTTATCTGGTAGTTTTCTTATGGTCATGTGTTGCTACTTTTTAAGGCATAGGTGCACTTCCTATTCTTTTCTTCACATATCCATGATTGACATGTCTCTAGCAGCATATGTCTCCATGACACATGTCTTGGGGGGCATATGGAGCTGTGACACATTGCCTCGCAATTTCTAAAGTTTTTTCTTTTTTATTTCTTCTTTTGATGGAACATATTAGTTGTTATGTGCAATGATGGTGTATTAAATGTGGTGTTCCTAGATGAGGATTTTGGATCTTGCTATGTTCAATGTTTCATTGTTTTGTGAATTAGTTGGATTTGGAGTTCTTAATGCTCTTCAACTACTTATCCTTGCATCATGCATGTTTGATTTAGGTGTCCAATTATGTTTGATAGTATGTAAATTTGTAATTTGTAATCTAATATTTTTTAATATCATGTTTTTTAAGATTTGCATCTTGATTTGTGGCAACATTGCAAATAGTGTGGTTCGGCTTTGTTGGTTTTGTTGTTTGGATGAAAATTTTTGAGCTTTATGTTGGTGTTCGTTTAGGTGTAACATTTTTTCCTTTAGTTGTTTTGTTTGTTCATTAGAAGCTAAAGGTCAAACTTTGGTTATAGTATGTTATTGTGTTGGTTTATCTAGGTGCAAATTGTAACATTGATGGTTGTTGCAAGTCTCTCTCAGTTGTCTTCTTCAATGGAGCCGATGCTGTTATGCTTGAATATTAGTGATAAAAAGTTGATATTAGTCATCAAAGTGTGGATGCCAAGAAGAATTGTGTCTAGCATTTGTGGGTTTTTATTTTAGTAGTATATGGTCTCTAAAAGTGGATGTTTTGTTTTGCTAATTTCGTGTAGTTTGAAGACATCTATTATATTGTTCATTGTTGTTTGGAGTTGGGATTCATTATGGTCTATATGACTTGTTTTTGTGTCATTTATGTGGGTTTGGTTGTGTGGGGTAGTAATTTTTATGGTCCTTTGGTTTCTAGTTGTTTATTATTGAAAAATCTTTGTGACTTTGTCTTGTGATGTGTGAGTCTTGTTCAAAGTGGTTGTTTATTTTGTTTTTAAGATGTCATATGTTTATGTTTAGCTAAATGACACAAGCTGTGTTGCATTGTTTTGGCCTTGTTTGAAACTTTTTTGTTAATTTGTTGTGGCACATATTGTGTGGGCATTGTATGTAGCCATGCAGCCTACTTTGTATGTAGATAGAATTAATATATTCTCTTGGTTTAGTAAGTCATCAAGCAATAATGTTGATAAGTTTGAATCTTTAATTGTTGTTTATCTTTAGAGCACTTATAATTAGTTTTGGTCTTTGACATTTACATTGAATATAAAATAATTCCACGTATGAGAGAGAAAGTCATCAAAATCCTAACCCAAAGGGGTTTTTGTTTGCCCTCACCACTCCCAATGCTAACTATTCCAGTAAGTAGTACATAATGCTTAACCCAGTACGTTTTTAGAAACCATATTCCCTCCATGTATAAAAGCTACCTTACAGACATAGTAAAGACCACAGTTTTAAAATGAAATAAACATCCACAAATGAGCACCAACAACATTTTAGAAATGAAAGAAACTCCAAAATAACTCTTATCCCATCATTTGGTTTGAGAAACAATCAATACCCACCATTTGCATGCTTCACTAGATATAATACCCATTCTTTTGTACTTCATGTCATTGTGGTAAATGCTAAATATGTGAAGGTGTTGAAAGCATTAGAACAATCGGTAGGTGAGCTCTTTGCCATTTCAAATTGCTTTCTGTTTTCACTTAGGCAAATATTGTTTTGAAGTTAACATATGCTAATACATAGTCAAAGAATTGTTGTTTTTTACGATCTTGAGTTCATTTCAATGATATTAAAAGGCATATGATTTGTCTAACATCTCAACAAAGAAAATGTTTAGAAAATTTATCTTTTTGAAGTAGATTTTGTACTTGTCACATGTGTTTGATGTCGTTGTGTTGTAGCTAAAAAGAAGTTGCATTTTGAAAAAGAATAGCAAACAACGAAATACAATAGCATAAGCTATGTCTCTACTGAAGATGGAATTGTTATTGCCGAAAAGAGACATGTAATCAAGTACTTGGTAATTACAAGAATTAGATCTTCATTAAAATATTTAGAACACTCTAAGACATTCAAGGTGAGCAATAACTAAGAACGATGTCCAAATTGAAATAGTTGACATTTGTTGATATCTTTTAGCTAATTTCGATTGCTAATGACAAGGTTGTTCAAGTGAGTCTAAATATAATTCATGTTGAGGAATCATTCTTTTCATAATCATAGATTAAAAAATCATCAGAAAGAACATTGAATGAGCTTTGTAAAATATTTGAGATCTTTCCATAATGTTAGTGTTGGAGGGTTTGCCGATATCGAAGCAACCCTAACCCTAGTTAATAAGTGAGAGGGATTTGGCACCCTGCGCATGTAAGTCCAACCCGATGATCACATAGTTATTTGACTAGTTAAAAGTTGATATGCCTTTTTGCGGGACTTTTAATGTCGCAAGGCCTAATAGTCAAGTTACTGAATTAAAAGGGCTTCCCCCAAAATTCGAATTTCAAACAATAAGGGAGGTGGAGATTGGCCAATAGGATTTGAGGCCAAAGCCCTAAAATCCACTATATATAGTGGTGGATTCGAGTTAATTTGTACATTTACTCTTCATTTCGATAACGCAAGTGGATCCTCTTTCAAATGGATGTGGAATGTCCATGCTCTTCTTCTTTCCTTCTCTTTCTCTCATGTTTTCTTTGGATTTGCTAATTGTTGGATTTGATGCTTGTTGGAGTTTATCTTTATTATACTTTGTGTGTGTGTGTGTGTGTGTGTGTGTGTGTGTGTGTGTGTGTGTGTGTGTGTGTGTGTGTGTGTGTGTGTGTGTGTGTGTGTGTGTGTGTGTGTGTGTGTGTGAGAGAGAGAGAGAGAGAGAAGAGTAAGATCTATCATTGCTTGAGTAGTGTTAATTGCTAGTGCTAATGGTTAGTGTTAGAAGTGAATCATAAACATGTGCTTGATTATGAACTATGTTATCGCTCTCATGAGAACGAATCTCCACGTGACAACATGTTAATCATCTTCATCTCTTTGATGCTTGATGTGCTTGGATCTAAGGTTGAAGGTGGATAGGAAATAGCTGCCAATTTTGGCGCCGTTGCTAGGGAACGCCAAAATTTCATTTTTCAACATGTATTTGATCCATGCTTGGATGTTAGCTTGCATTTAGACATTTTGTCTTCGCATAACAGTGCTAAAATTGCATTTTAGGGTTAATTTGGGAGAGATTTTCTTGATTTGTGGGGATTTTTTGCTTGAAATCTATTTTGATTGTTGAGAAGGGGAAGCAAGACATATCACCATTCCTAAGATCCATTTGGATTTGAAGAAATCAGAGAAATCAATAAAAATCATTCATTTCTACTCTTTTGGTGACAAAAGGGACAAAATCTTCATCAGTGTCTAATAACTTTTTGTGAAACCAACCTTTTCCAACTTGTATATAGTATCATCATGATACAGTGAAGCTACAATTTGAAGGGCGAAGGTTACTTCCCAGCCAATTTCCAGAAACTGAACAAAAACCACCAAAAAAAGTGAAAAAAAAATACAGAAAACCAACCTTCGCCTGGTCCACTGTACCTGGATCTGACCCAGATCTATCTATAGCCAGGTTGGCAGAGGTTTATTCCAAAGAGAGAAGGCTAAAGTGACCGTTCCACTAGTTGTTGGTAACCTTTTGTAGAAAGTTTAACACCTTTCTACAAGAATATTAGTTCTCTAAGAGGAACCTGCGCCTAAACCTTTGCCAGAGTCACAGCCAGTCCATCATACTATTTTTGTAATCAATAAGGTAGGGGAATGTTAAGTCAAAGTCAATTGTTATAATAAGTTATTTTTGTCAAAAAAAAAATGCTTTTTTTTGCAAAAATAACAGTAGCACTCTTGATCCTTTGTCTGAACCTTCGAAGATTTGTCTGAGGTTTCCAAATATAGTAGGTTATCATTTTTGAGTCGACGAAGGTTAGATCCATCAAGATTACCCAAAAGGTCTATCTTAATTCTCTCCAAGTTGCAAAAAGTCATTGTTCACCAAAAAAGAACCTTCGCCAATTCTACCCTAGTATCATCACTATCAAATATACCTATTGTTAATCAAACGAAGGTTAGTTTTTTCAGATTGGTCAAAAACAGCCAGATAAGTGATTTTTTTATCCTAAATAGTACTGAAAGAATCCTCGCTGAGTCAACCTTCGCCAAGGGAACCTTTGACAGTACTATTTTTGAGTTCTAATCTATCAGATCTAGCTACTATCAAATTTTTTGAAGATTTTGTTATAGTTTGTCATTGATTCTGAGAAATTTATATTTCTAGAGTGTTGATTCCTTGATCAAGAATTTTTTTTGCAAAATCAAAATATGATTATTGTCAACTGATAGAGTTTTACAAATCTGATCAGAGATAGGAGTTAATTGAAAAATCCAGATCCAATCTCATTGATCTTCTGAAATAATTTGGAAGAATATCTTATTCAGATATTGAACATGAGCTACCTGATCCTCCGGTTGTTGTTCCACAAGTTATTATTAGAAGAACAACTCATCTGGAGTTGCCAAAGTATAATGGGTTATCTGATCCATATAAATTTCTCAAAATCTTTGTTGAATCGTGTGAGATTTATGGCGAAGATTTTCCACAAGATAACGTAAGCTATTTCATATGTCCTTAACTGTAGCGTCACAAGATCGGTCTTACAACCAAGATGTAGAGTTAGAATTTGGATCTTCCATTCATGCTGAAATCTGAATTAAAACTATCGCTCTCATGGGAACGAACCTACGCGTGACAACTAACTCCGTCTCTATGATGCTAGATTGACTAGATCTTGGATTCAGGTTAGGCAAGGAAAGAAACCCACTACACTCTTGGGTGGACCGGTATGGCTCAAACACAGAATTGGTAGTAGATGATGTCGGAAATTAGAGAAAATCGAGATTAGCAGTGGAAGCTGTGAGCATGTGTGGATCGAAAATGCAGTAGTTACCAATAAAATCGAGGTCAAAATGAATCTGGTATTACAATGTGCAAAATAGAACAAACAGTAGTGAAACAAAAGATGCACTTTGATTGATAGAAACAAAAACAAACTACATGAGCTTGAAGTTAGGCGCAAAACCGTGGGCACTCAAAAACTACAACTACGTTCGTTGATCAAAAAAATCTTTACTGAGAAAAATTGAACTTGACTATTTACAGCATAATGCCTGTAGGATGATAGCCTGATCAGACTGCTGACTCCAGTAGATCTTCCTTGATGATTGAAAGTCAGATGATGAGTACATTGAAAGTTGACATTAATCTACTTGATTAACTACATTTGTCTCGCAGTAGGTAGTCGTCGTGGAATTAGGCTTGAGCATGAATTCCAACACTCCCCCTTAATGTGGATCCTAAAGAATTTTGATCTTCAGATTTAGTAGGTTGTTAAATCTGAGATGATGCTCCTTTGTTAGAGCCTTGGTGAAATAATCTGTTGCATGTAACTCTGTCTTGTAGTAAACCAAAGAAATTTTCTTGCTTTGCACTTTCTCTTTAGGATAGTGATATCGGATTTCGATATGCTTATTTCAGGAGTGGAATCTCAGATTCAGAGATAGTGCAATGGCATTTTGATTGTCATAGTAGAGAGTCGTTGGATGTGACTAGATAATTTTGATATCTACAAGCAGGTTCCTCAGCCAAATTGCCTCTTTGGTAGCATTTGTGGCAGTTATGTATTCCGATTCTATGGAGGATAATACTATTGAGTTCTGTTGAAGGCTGTTCCATGAAATTGGGCCTTGATTGAATAAGAATACAAATCCAGAGGTCGATTTTCTTGTGTCAATATCTCTTGCCCAATATGCATTTTTGTAGTCCTCTAGAATGTTGGCAAATTGGCTGCCTCCATAGAAATACTGAGGTGTTTTGTAGCTTGGACATACTTCATGACTTTCATGGGAGCCTTCCAATGGACTGGACTTGGATTTGAAAGAAATTGGCTGAGAGAGTTGATTGAGTAAGCAAGGTCGGGTCAAGTGTAGAGCATAGCATACGTCAATGAACCAATTATGGAGTGAAATGGATACTGCTTCATTTCCTCCTTCTCTGACTCGTATTTTGGACATTGCTCCTTTGACAGCTTCAAACCAGGGTCAAGTGGGAAGTAGCTCGGTTTGCACTCGACCATTCCATATTTCTTCAACACATTGGTGAGGTATCTCTGTTGGCTGATGAAAATCTGCCTGTTGAATCAAATTCAGAAAATCTCAATTTTGAGATAATAGTGTGCGCGGGACCCATATCTGTCATCTTGTATTCCTTTACTAGCAAGCATTTGTAATCTTTCAACAAATTTAAATTGTTACTAAACAGTAACGTGTCATCAACATAAAGAGTGATGATTATGAAGGAATCTGATACAGACTTGAAATAAACATTTGAGTCTGCCGAGTTTGGGATGAAACCATTCTCGATTAGAAATGTATTAATCTTCTGAAACCCGGCTCTTGGAGACTATTTCAGGTCGTACAGGGCTTTATGAATTTTGCACACTAGGTGCTCCTTGCCTTTTAGCTCATATCTTTTTGACTGGGCATGTAGATCTCCTCTTCAATGGTGAAATTGAGGAATTAGTTTGGACGTCCATCTGGTGAACTTCAAAATGGACTCTTCCACTCCTATATATACTTGGAGTGGTGGTCACTTACAAAAAGGCACTATGGGACAAATAGACCACATAGGCTTAACTTGGTACCATGGGACAAACCCCCAATGGACCATAAACAGCTGAACTAACTTAAGTTGACTTATTCAGACTAGTTTAAGTTTCAATCTTCTAGACTTAGGCTTAGAACTAAACAACTTTAAATCGTTACAACATGGCGCAAAGGCCTAAACTTGACTGATCCAGTTCTAGGCTTAAGTCTGTATCTTTTTCAAGATGGCTCGAATATTCATAGAATATCAGCCTACATTATCCCCTCCGTCAAAAGATTGGCAGTCCCACGCCAATTGCCGCTGCCTGTTGTCTTGTCTGGTCTCCCCGCAGCTCTGCATTGATGGCGACCCAGATTTTATGAACTTCTCTGCCAATCTGTTCCATTCTCTCGAATCAAATTCTGTCCAAAAATGGTTGCGACCGATAGTAATCAAGCATGTTCTGTAGAAATCCATACACGTACCAATGTCAACGTGAAGTTCATTGGTGATCGCCGCCCGATAGTAAAGCCTTGCCACTTTGATGTGATCCATGGGTATGCTTAGGGGCTTTTTTAGATCCAAAACTATTGGCGGCAAATCTCTATCCCAGAATCAATTTAAGGTAGAAAGGAATGATATAAGGTCGCAATGATTTGCAAAGTACCTAACATGGCGGTCCGGATTTGTATGATGTCTCCGGTAGAAATAGTTGCAATTGGCTACAAAATCGGCCGTTGGGTCATCGGTCTGAACTTGTTTAGGTACAATTGGCCAATATATTTTATTAGGAACCCTTTTTGGTGTGAATACTTCTCTGCGCCTTATGGGATAATATGTTGGATTGACACGCATGTAAGTTGGTGCCACGATATAGCACTCAAAAGTGTGTGCATTTTTCAACATCATAGCACGTCGCCACTGAGGGTGCGGCTCCAATGCTAACACTTTCTGCTTGTGAGATTTACATATCGTGAAATCGGGAAGAGTGTACCTGCCTCGGTCCTCCCAGTTTGGATATGCTTTATTAAACTCCTCTGACATTAACATCTGTCGGCTAGGATTCTTCGGTGTGATTCTGTGTCGTACCTCTATAGTTGTGGTAAGTGCGGGTGGCGGAGGGTTTGGTATGGTTGTGAAAAGTTCACAGGGGAGGGTTGGGTATTTGCGGAATAGATAAGCAGTGGATGGTGAATGAGGTTGAGTGCCGAGGTGGTGAGGTGATTGTTCATGTGGTGGGGAGAGGGGTGTGTCATCGAGTGAAGGTGATGAGGCTTGATAGGTGGTGTCAGGTTGAGTGGAAGTGGGGTTAGGCTATTCGGCTAAGATGCCTCGTTTGAAGTTCGTGGTAGTACCCCCTTGTGTGCTTTGAGGTTCCACCATTGCTGAGTGATACCCTGGATTATCCCATTGTTGTCCTATGTAGTGCGAAGGTCCAGGATCATCAGTTCCTGCATCATGCTGTCTATGGTGCTTAGCGTGTGTTTCTTCATGCTTTGTATGTATTGTTGGTAGCTGCTGGCGTAATGTTTTTAGCTATCCTTCTAGCTCCTCAATCCGTGTGTTGAGCGCAGTTTGGTTTGCTAGAGTGGCCTGCTGCAATTGTTGTGCTTGCGTCTGATTCGCCATCAGTACCTGAGTTAACTTCTGATAGGAAGGGAGAGGTATTACGGTGCCTTCAGGGATTGGTGGTGCTTGGAACTGGTTGAAATCAATCCGTTGAATATTGCCCATCATAGCGGTCCGTAAGTTCCTATGGCTTCGTCGTTCACCTTCTAACTGTGTTTCTACGGCTTGATGAGATCATCCCTACGTTGTAAGCATGCTTGAACGTCCTTGTTATTTCGGTGCAGCCCTTTGAGGTCAGCCATGAGTTTTTTTTCTTTGTTTTTTAATTGAGCGACCTCTTGTTCTAATTCCGTGGAATAAATCTGCCATTCTTGTACCTTGTTTGTCAGCTGCACATTTTCCCCTTGCGAGAAGTTGCACCAATTCTGATACTCATTGATGGAAGAGTAGAGGTAATGCATGACATCACTTTGAGCGTTGATGGCCCGTCGCACATTTTTCGGAAGGTACTGCCACTCTCCAGGAGGATACTGCTGAGAGGTAGGTGCGTAGGATGGTGGAAGATTTTGTTGTACGTTTTGATACAATGTGGTGTACTGTTCATGATGGACAGATTGAGCAGATGGAGGGTGTGATGTTTGAGTGAGGGTGATAGGTATTGGAGATGTGTCGGCATTTGTGATCGAAGAAGTGGAAAGTATTGTGGAAGTGGTGGCGGTAGCGATAGTGGTGGGCGTAGGAAATGGTGTGGTGGTAGGAGGTGGCATGCCAGGGCTGTAGGAGGGCGCTTTCTACAGTGGGGACTTCAGTGAAAGTTCTGAGTGGATCTTGGACAAGGGCTGGGACAGCCATACAGGGGGATAGTTTCAAATCCAGAAGCTGAGGGTTATTGAGCAAGTGGCTGCATACCCTAGTTGGTGAAAACCCCAATTTGCCTTTTGTGTTTTATTTCTATCCAGCTATGTCTAGTCTTGTAGAGAGCATGCTGAGTGAAGCCAGCCGGCTTGATGGCACTAACTTTAGCATATGGAAATTCAAGATCAAGAACATTCTTGAAGACAAATAATGTTGGAAGCTTGTGACAGGTGAGGAGCCTGTTCCAACATCTGAACTTGAACTTAAGGACTATATCAAGAGAGGGGAAAAGGCACACAGAATCATCAACATGTCAGTGAGGGATAATGTGATTCCTCTAATCAGGTCAACCAAAGGGCCTGTGGATGCATGGCACATTCTTTGTGCATTGTATGAGACAGCAAGTACAACCAGGTTTCTCTACCTGAAGAACAAGTTGTATACTCTCAGAATGGAGACAGGGGAGACAGTTAATGATCATCTTACTAAGATTCAGGATATTAGATATCAGCTTTCTGTACTTGGAGAGTCTGTTGCTGACAAAGACTTGGTGCCAATAGTTCTGAATAGCTTGTCATATGCTTATCAGAACTTTGTGATGATGATATCAGTGAGAGAGAAGATCCCTACCTATGAAGAAGTCTATGGTCTCTTGGGAGGAGATGAGGAGAGTTAATCTCTCCAAGAGGGAAGATTTCCAAGAGCATGCCTAAAGGCAAGAACAAAGGAACACCACAAACACTTGAGCAAGGAATGGAGAACTTGCAGATGTCAGAAGCACAACCCTCCTCGAATACTTCTTCCACACCTCGAAGGAAGGGGAATTGCAATTACTGTGGTAAATATGGACACTTTGCTTTTGAGTGCAGGAAGAAGCTTGCAGACCAAAAGAAGGGCACAAAGAAGCAAGGAGGAAATGTTGTTGAGAGTGTTGCAAGAGAGGAGCAGAGTGACATAAGGCAAGCTGAGTTATTCTCTGTTGCATTGGCTTGACAAGCTACAACAGGTGGTTGGTACATTAACTCAGGTGCTTCAAAGCACATGACCCCTCATAGGGATTGGTTTGATACCTTTGTGGGGATTAGTGATGGACAAGAGGTGTGCCTAGGTGACAACTCAACACACAAGGTCAAGGGAAAGGGCATAGTACCTATAAAGCTTCCATCAGGAGAAGTCAAAGTCATTAAGAATGTCTTATATGTACCAGGACTTGCGAAAAATCTTCTTTCAGTAGGAGCTATCACTCAACAAAATATGAAAGTAGAATTTGATGCTACTTCTTGTCTTGTGTTGGACTTGAGTGATAATATGAAGGTTGTGGCGAAAGGATTGCAGGAAGATAATCTATACAGGTTATACACTTCTATCCCTAGTCAGCATGCTTATACAGCAAAAGGAAGGGATGTGGATAGGTTGTGGCATGAGAGGTATGGACATCTTGGCTACCAAAGCATGCAGGTGTTGAACCAGCATCATATGGTGGAGGGGCTTCCAGTTGTTAAGCCAAGCTCTTCAATTTGCGAGGCTTGCGCTATGGGAAAACAGCAATGACATAAGTTTCCCAAGGAAAGCACCACCAGGGCAGCAGGCATACTTGACTTGATACATTCAGATTTGTGGGGGCCAACCCAAACAAAATCTGCAGGGGGGGCATATTACTTTATGACCTTTATTGATGACTTCTCACGCAAGATTTGGATTTATTTCTTGAAGTTAAAATCTGAAGCATTCAAGTACTTCCTGCATTTCAAAGCTTTGGTAGAAGAACATTCAGGAAAGAAGATAAAGATGCTCAGGTCAGACGGTAGTGGAGAGTTCATTAAGACAAAATTTGTGGAATTCTGCAAAGCCAATGGGATCAAAAGGCAGCTTACAGCTCCTCATACCCCTCAGCAAAACGGCGTAGCAGAGAGAAAGAACCGAACTATTGTGGAGTGTGCAAGGTGCATGCTCAAGGCAAAGGGGTTGCCCAACTCTTTTTGGGACGAGGCAATGCACACAGCAGTGTTTCTGTTGAATAGAAGTCCAACAAAAGCTGTGGAAGACAAGACTCCAGAAGAGGCATTTAGCGGCATTAAGCCCAAGGTAGGCGCTTTGCGAGTGTTTGGTTGTACAGCCTATGCCCATATTCCCAAGGATAACAGGAAGAAGCTGGATGCAAAATTAGCAAAGAGTATTTTCTTGGGATACAGTGAAGAAAGCAAAGCTTACAGACTTTACGATCTTACTAGCAAGAAAAGGATTATAAGTCGAGATGTGATCTTTGAAGAAGATCAAACGCCTCCTATAGAGGAACTTGAGATGGAGGATGGTACAAGTGAATTTGTGCCAATACTTGATAACCCACATCCATATATTGGGGAGACTCAGGATGATCATATGAGTGATCAAGAGGAAGAATCCGAGGAGGCTAGGAAGCGGAAGGAAAGGGGCAAATCTGTTGAGTCCTATTCACCGTCTTCATCACCAACTACAAGGAAGAAGTTTCCCAAGTAATATCGGCAAACTGTGCAGGATGGTTTGATATTGGATGAGGGAGAGAGCAGCAATCCAGGGGCTAGGAGGTCTCAAAGGCAAGCCCAGCAGCATGAACACCAGGAGACAAACTATGCACTTATGACTACTATTTTGGATTCACAAGATCCACATACATTCGTTGAGGCAGCAGATGAGAAGGTATGGCAACATGCTATGCAAGAGGAGTACGACTCCATTCTCAAGAATGATACATGGGATTTGGTGAAGTTACCAAAAGGGAAGCGTCCTATTGGCTGTAAGTGGGTCTACATGACCAGATACAAATCTGATGGGAGCATCGAAAAGCATAAGGCAAGGCTGGTTGCTAAAGGCTATGCACAGAAGGAGGGCTTAAACTATGATGAGACGTTTGCACCGGTAGCTAAGATGACGTCTATCAGGTTGGTTTTAGCATTGGCTGCATTTTTTGGTTGGGAGGTCCATCAAATGGACGTGAAGAGTGCTTTTCTTAATGGACAGTTGGCTGAAGAAGTCTACATGGAACAGCCACAAGGTTTTGAGGCTAAGGGCAAGGAAAATATGGTATGCAGGCTTAAGAAGGCCTTATATGGTTTGAAGCAGGCACCCAGGGCCTGGCATAGTCGTATTGACGACTATTTTGCCAAGGAGCAATTCATAAAGAGTCAGTCGGATTGCAACCTGTTCGTGAAGGAGGAATATGGGAACATTGTTTTGATAGTTCTCTATGTGGATGACTTGGTCATCACGGGTAACAATGGGCAGCTTATTGAAAAGGTGAAGATTTGGGCTTAATCCACTATTGTCTTGGTTTGGAGGTTTGGAAAAAGGAAAACTGTGTGTTTATTTCCCAAGCCAACTATGCATGTGAAGTTTTGAACAGGTTCAACATGCAGGATTGCAAACTCGTTTCCACGCCCATTGATACCAGCAGTAAGCCATCCAGAGATGATGGCACTCCTTTTGTGGACGAGACTCTTTATAGGCAACTTGTGGGAAGCCTGATTTATCTCACCACTACGAGACCAGACATTTCCTATGCGGTTGGTGTAGCAAGCCAGTTTATGAGTTCTCCAACTGAAGCACATTGGAAAGCAGCCAAGAGGGTTTTGAGGTATGTCAAAGGGACAACCTGCTATGGGATTGAGTACATAGATGACGGAAAGCTTCAGCTTGGAGGCTTTACTGATTCGGATTGGGCAGGTGATAGGGATGATCGAAAGTCGACCACAGGTTACACTTTTAACCTTGGTTCAGGGGCCATTTCTTGGTGTAGCAAGAAACAGCCCACAGTTACCTTATCATCGACAGAGGCTGAGTACAGGGCAGCGGCAAAAGCTACCTGCGAGGCAATATGGCTCAGAAGACTTCTTGGGGAGGTGCAGATTCCACAGGATGGTCCTATTATTCTTCAGTGTGACAGCCAGAGTTGCATCCAGCTTGCTAAAAATCCTGTGTACCATGCTCGTACGAAGCATATTGAGGTGGATCAACACTTCTTACGAGAGAAGATACAAAGCGGAGAAATTCAGCTCGAGTACTGTGATACCAACGAATAAGCAGCGGATATCTTTACTAAGGCACTTAGTAGAGAAAAATTTGAAAAGTTACGTAGCATGCTAGGTGTTGGTATGAACAAAATAGCCATTGAGGGGGGGTGTTGAAATAAATGCCTATTTTGCCCCTTAAGGCTTGTATACTTGTAACTTGTAAGTTGTGCATAAGACATGGGGGTAAAACATTTATATACATAGTACACCCCACTTGTGCTAATTAGGCAAGTAAATCAAGTAGGTTAAGGACCCATGTGGGTTCTAGAGCTAGAATTAGCAAGACACCACCTCTATACATAACATGCTATATGTAGCCCAAACTTTGGAGGGGTTTCCACGCCCTACTACACTTTGAATATTCATTCATGTTGGGTGAGCTTTGAAGTCCTCTCTCTCTTGCTTTTGTGTTCTACTCCATAGCTGGTTTTCTGAAGCTTTCATAGCGTGCTTACTATGCTGTTATGATACTCCATAGCTAGGCCTTGGAATTTGACAAGTCAGACCGCTTGCTTGGAATGGATGTTACTCGTTTGTAACAAAGCTTCGAGTTGGTTAAGTTTAATGTATGTCGGGCGGCTTGCTTGGAGGGAAGTCACCCACATCGGGACCCCCGATCTGGCATGGCGCCAGGTTAGATCTGAATGTTGGTTTTCGGAACTTCAAGTTGGTTAAATCTGATCGTTGTTGGCGAGTTGGCTGCTTGTATGTCAAGTGGGTTTGGATGGCAAGAGTTGAAGGCTGGGAAGCTAAGTCGTGGTTCTCGGCTCCCTTTGGGATGCCTGCGCTACAGACTGGGTCGCTTTGGACAGTCTTTGATATGGTGCTCTATGCCACAATTTTCACAAAGAGGTGGATATTGTAATTAATTAGGGCAACGAATGCTAGGATGTCATCCCGCACACACAAAACAGCCACGTAAAACTGACATCGGTTGCGCAGCATATACTATAGGTTGTGTATGATATTGAGGTTGATTGGGGTCGTATCCAGGCTGTGCCATTTCATAAGAGTAACTCGTCTCTGCTTGATAAACATTGTTATTGGGATCCTCGACATAATAGGTAGCAGGATCGACATAGGCAGTATCAACCATGGGAGATTGTACATGTGGCGCAGGCTGATTGATTACAAATAGTTGTCTGGGTTAGTCTTGATATGCGTCAATTGGATGAAGGGACTCTACATCAATTTGGAGGGTTTGAACCATTTGATCAATGCGGCGGTGATGGTCTCCCAAGACGTATTGTCTGGGTCGTCAAGGTTTAAAAATCACTCTTTTGCGTCGCCTTGTAAAATCATGGGGAATAAACGTACCTTTTCGGTGTCAGATTCGTCCCCATAAAATTTACAATCATTGTTGAAATCTTGTAGAAATCGTGTCGGATCTAATTTGCCATCGTATTTAGGTGCGTCAATCCGAGGAAGTCTTTTCTAACTTGGGCGGGGGATGGGATGGTCCTGCCATGTTGATCTGAACAGATTATCACAAGACCAGACAAATGGTTTGGGTGGACGGATTAGCCAAAGTGATGCGATAATAGGTTAGATCGGTCGCGTAGGATTTGTAGCAAATAATGGTTTAGTGCATGACTTTTCGATTGATATCGCCTCCAAGGAAATGAATTGGATTTTTGGATTTTTTTTTTAAATTTTTTTTTTGAGTATATATCTATACCTCCTCTAGTACTCTTGTGGCTTACGAGAATCAGTGAGACTCGCAGAGACAGGGGAATGACGCGCACAGACACGAGAACTTACTCGTTCAAATAAATTTACGACTTGCACAGGCATGTTCAGTGCAAAAAATGACTTGGGCAAGGGTGGGAGATGACTCGTGGACGGAAATGTACTACTTGTAGACGACTCGTACAGAAGATGACTCGCAAAAAAATGACTCGTGCAACCCTGAACCCGTGGAGCTAGAAACCGTGGGAATGACTCGCACAGGAAGTACTCGCACAGAAGATGATTCGCACAGGACTTGTGCAACCCTGTACCCGTGGAGCTAGAAATCGTGGGGTACTTGCACAGGACTCGTGCAACCCTTTACCCGTGGAGCTAGAACCCGTGGGAATGACTTGCATAGGAAGTACTCGCACAGAAGATGATTCGCACAGGACTCGTGCAACCCTGTACCCGTGGAGCTAGAAACCGTGGGGTACTCGCACAGAAGATGACTCGCACAAGACTCGTGCAACCCTGTACCCGTGGAGCTAGATACCGTGGGGTACTCGCACAGAAGATGACTCGCGCAGGACTTGGGCAACCCTGTACCCGTGGAGCTAGAAACGTGTGAATACTACTGAAAAATCAGCTCCTCCATTAGCAAAGAAGAGAAACAATAGGAAAAAACACTACTAAAGTCGTAAAAAATTTACCAGAAAACCGCTGAAAATGATTGAATAATGGCTAGAAATAGCAGAACTACGGGTGACAAAACCCTCTAAATTCAAAAAAAAAGCCGGAAAACTTTGTGCAAAACCTCTAAAATATGGAAAAACAACCGGGAAAATGCCAATGAAAATCGCTGAAAATGTCTGAACACCACTTAAGCTCACAGGGCTAAGGGTAGATGCAAGCATGAAAATACTGTGAAAAGACTACAATAAATCCTATACATGCAAGCATGCATGAAACATCTAACAATCTGATGGAAGTTCGAAAAGAGATGCTATCATGTTAAACAAAATATCTAATAGCAGATTTAGGAGCAAAACAGAAGCTCTAGTGCAGCCAGACATTTGAAAAGAGCTGCTCCCCTGCTGAAAAATGTAGTGTACTCCCCTGCAGAAAACATAGCTGATAGTGCGCTGCTCTCCTGCAGATAGTGCGTGGTGCTTCCTTGCAGATAGTGCACTGCTCTGAAAACTTTGAAAACGAGGCTACATGAATTAATCACTCATCCTATTCCAGTGAATGATGATTCTATACAGTTTGTATATCTCTTTTGTGCAGATGTGTATGTTGTATCAAACAAATCTGTAATTGTTTCCCATGCTTCAGAACCTCCCGTTACCAAGAACGCATGACAAGGTAGGATCATCTCTGCTGAAAACAATCTGATAGGTCGTCCTCCCCTGCTGAAACGCAGCGTGGTGCTCTGAAAACTCTGAAAACGAGCTGAAAATGATCTGAAAGGAGCTAAAAATGAGGTGATAATGGCGGCTGGGTGCATAGATGCACGGCTGCAAGCAAAACGGCCCTCCTCCTCCACATAGTGCGCGCTGCTCTCCTTCACTCCTAAATCCCACCAAGTTTAGGAGATCTCTTTCACTTTCACCAAATGGCCTCCGTAAACCCTCGATGAACTTCAAAACCTTCTAGGAGCCCGCTTCCCTCCAAACCCGTAATGCTTTTTGGTTTTCAATGGAAGGCTCGAACGTGAGACCAAAGAAACTTTGGATGTCAAGCGTTAACCAATTGAGCCAACTCCCTTGGGTTCAAACCCGTAATGAGGCGACTGTCACAAAACCCTCAATGGGTGGATTCTTGCAAAAAACCCTCAGCCGTCTTTGCACAAAAACCCTCAATGGGGAAAACACTCAATGAGCCCACTTAAAATGCAAAGAAGGATGGTCGACAAAAGAAAGCAACAATCAACAAAAGAAAACAAGTGGCGAAAAAAGAAATGGCCTGAACCACCAAGGAGAAGTAGCGACACAAGTAGAGAAAACAAAAAAGAGCGGCAATGGCGCCAATGTTGGCTGTCCACATCCCTCAACTCTGGCTATGGCTCCAACTAACGAGTGCTATGGCGGACTCCCAACTAGAGCACGTTATGGCTCCGACTAGGCATTGTGGCTTTCCCAACCAATGGCTGTGGCTTCCAACTAACTGAGAGGTTGAGAGGTTGAAGGATGAGAAGATCTACAGTGAGTGGGTGAGTATTTTGGGCAAGATCCACTCTTCTCTAGTTTCTCTACTTAGGAACTGACTCAAATGACGACTTAACCTAATTCAATGACGACTTAACCTAAAATCTCCTCCTCTAAGGTTTACCCTACTAGAGAATGGAGGGCCTAGATTAACTTAACCTATTGTCAGATGAATAATATACAATACAAAGTGAAGTAACACAGTACATGAAACCATAGAAAGATAGGCATGTATTGCAAATGAGGTTCTTTTTCAAAATGGACTCTTCCACTCCTATATATACTTGGAGTGGTGGTCACTTACAAAAAGGCACTATGGGACAAATAGACCACATAGGCTTAACTTGGTACCATGGGACAAACCCCCAATGGACCATAAACAGCTGAACTAACTTAAGTTGAACTTATTCAGACTAGTTTAAGTTTCAATCTTCTAGACTTAGGCTTAGAACTAAACAACTTTAAATCGTTACAACATGGCGCATAGGCCTAAACTTGATTGATCCAGTTCTAGGCTTAAGTCTGTATCTTTTTTAAGATGGCTCGGATATTCATAGAATATCAGCCTACAAACACTCTCCCTCAATGATAATATTAAATTCTTCTATTCCTAATAAAGTACGAAACTTTTCAAATTTACATCTACCTAATGACTTAGTAAAAATATCTGCCATTTGATCTTCAGATTTACAAAAAACAAGATCAATGGTTCCATCAAGTATTTTCCCTCGAACAAAGTGAGAATGTATTTCGATGTGCTTGGTTCGAGCATGCAGAACTGAATTTTTGGCAAGGTGAATGCAGCTTTGGTTGTCGCAAGAAATAGTAGTCGCATCCACCTGTGGTTGACCTAGATCGACAAGCAATCTTCGTAGCCATACCGCTTCCTGTGTAGCATTGCTGAGTGCACGATATTTAGCTTCTGTCGAAGATAAGGCTACTGTAGGTTGCTTTTTGCTGCTCCATGGAATTGCAGCTGTACCATAACTGAATGTATGACCACTGGTAGATCTTCTATCATCAATATTACTTGCCCAATCAGCATCTGTGTAACCTACCAACATTGGCGCTTCAGGCTTATCATAATTCAAACCAAAATGAGATAGCCATGACCCATGTTTCATAGGCATCAATGAGACTCGATAATAGAGTCATCCCTGCATCTAAATCTTCAATGTTCATCATGTTGCAGTCATCTGCTCCATAAGGTTTTTGAATGTATTGAGATGGTTGGAAGTAGTGTCTGCATCAGACATCCTCAAGGTGAAAATTTTCTTCTTCAGATGGAGTTTAGAAGTGACATCTTTGATGTCATAGAGTGTTGCTAGGATATCCCAGACATCCTTGGCTGTCTGAGTAGATTGAATATGACTGATATAGGAGTCATTGATGTTCAATATGATAACACAAATGCCTTGCCATCTCGTTGCCTCCATTTGGTGATGCTAGCCGCATCAACGTCTGGCTTGATTTCAGTACCATCGACAATGTCCCACAGTTCCTTGGCTAATAGAACAACTCTCATCTTGAACTTCCAGATATGGTAGTTCTCTCCATTGAGCTTGTCAATCAGAGAAGAGCTAGAAGTAGAATCGATATTGTTGGTAGAAACAACAATAGCGGATTGTGTTGGCTGCACACTTGCTGATATGAGGTCTCAGTAGAAACGAGAATGAATCCACAATGAAAATTGTAGATTACTGAGCCACCCGCTCTGATACCATGTCAAAAATGAAAGAAAATCGAGATTAGCAACAGAAGTTGTGAGCAGGTGTGGATCGAAAATGCAGCGGTTACCAGTAAAATCGAGTTCAAGATGAATCTGGTATTATAATGCACAAAATAGAACAGGACAGAAGTGGAACAAAAGATGCACTCTGATTGATAGAAACAAAAACTGAGTACATGAGCTTGAAGCTGGGCGCAAAACTGTGGGTGCTCAAGACCTACAGTTGAGTTCGTTGTTCAAAAAAATCTCTATTAAAAAAAACTGAACTTGACTATTTACCCTAGCATTCTGCCTGCAAGATGATAGCCTGATCAGACCGTTGACTCTAGTAGATCTTCCTTGATGATTGGATGTCAGATGATCAGTACATTGAAAGTTGACATTAATCTACTTGATTAACTACATTAGTCTTGTAGTAGGTAGCCATCGTTGATTTTGCCGGAGAGTTATGTATAGAAGTAGACGGACTTCAACGTTGCGACAGACTTCTGACAGTATCAAAAATTTACAAAGACTCAAAAATTTACAGACTCGAAAAAAATATACACTGACTCGAAAAATTACAATGACTCAAAAAATTACGGATTTTTTGAGTCAATACAGTATTTGAAAAATTCTAACTTTTGGATATTGAAAAATCTCAAATTTTTCGAGTAAATACATTATCAAATTTTTTTGAAATTTTACAAAGGGTCGGAATTTATACATAGGCTCAGTTTTTTTCAGGGTCAGAAAAAATCAGAGCCGATCCGATCCGATCTAGGGTCAAAAAATCCTTCATTGATAGGATTAACATTGGGTCGAAAAAAATAGGCTCGGGTCAAAAAAGTTCGATCCTAAATTTTTCGACCCTTTGTTGAAATTTTGAGCCTTCATATTTTTTTGTAGTTTTTCAGAATAAGTATGAATAGGTTTCAGGATGCACATTACCTAATGGAATTGGGCTTGAGCATGAATTCCAACAGATGAATCATTGTCGTGGAATCGTACAAGTTTGAGTTTCTCAGATGAATCAATGGTAACGGAGCTATCTCTATTACCAAAGGTAACTCGACCTTTGTTCCAGTCGTGAACGACCTTTGCATTGGTGAGCCATGGTCGACCAAGTAGTAACTCATAGGAATAGGCGTTACTAGGAATATCGAGTACAACCAGGTCTATGGTAAATTTCAGGCCTCCTAATTTGATCAGAATTTGTGAGAGGAATCATGTAGGTTGGACCATGCTTTGATCAGCCATCCTGAATTGACAAGTGGGTTTGGTGAGTTTGTCTCTCAGGTTCCATTCCAACATGAGAGATGTAGAGATGATATTGATACCTGAGCCACCATCTAACACAGCTAATACTTCGCGGGATTGGCAATGAGTAGTTGGAATCTTGATATTGCTGATCATAGGTAGATCATCTTCCATGATTATCTTTGGCTCCACTAGCAACCTCTTGATCCAAAGCACTTCCTTTGTTGTTGTAGTGAGTGCCTTATACTCAGCTTCACAAGATGAGAGTGATACAATATCTTGCTTTTTGGAAAGCCAAGATATCAAGTTTCCTCCAAGATACACTTTGGTTCTAGATCTTCGAATTCAGATTTCTCATCAGTATATCTTACGAAGATCTCCCTAACATTTCTTCCTCTATTCGACTAACCCTCCGGATGGCCCACGACTACTAAGTCTCAAGCCTCAAGTGATGGCTAAGGACAATGCCTTTAGTTCTAAGGACACCACCAAACCGATAGTGCATATAAGTGATGGAAATCGACCTTTAACTGTAAGACCATGGCCTACGGTGAGGTATGGGCCCTAATGATAAGTAAGTGCCCATGTATTTTATACGAAGTACGGGTTCTCGGCCAACATATCAGTGCTCGTTCTTATGCTAGTAATTTTGATGGCTCGGTCTTTTGTTAGTGCTCAGGTGTCGTGTGATAATAAATTATACGCCACTTTGTTTGATGAACAACGGTATTTCTCCACCGCTCAGGTCTAGTTATTTCGCTAGACAGTTCCAAGGGAGGGTGTGACTCGTGACCCCTAACCCAGGTGGCGTATTTCGGCCATGTTGGGTGGACGACCTGCTCTTGTGTTTCAAAGAGGCCGGGTTTATCAACTCAATAAATGTGCGACACCGATTCATTGCAGAAAATTGCGTTAATAACTTTGATAACTTCTTGATGTTAGGTAGGTAGTAATGCACAAGAATAGTCCATTCTTAAAAGACTGAAAACTGTGCATAACCAAAAGATAGTGTGAGTAGTTACCGCTGAACATTGAACGATAAAGTCCCTATCACATGTCAGCCTAACATAGGAAGATTTTGTTCCCTATAGTATGAAAACCGATTCACATGGGCATGAAAGTATTAATAAAGATTCACGACATATGAGAGTAATAACGAAATGAACAATGTGCAACAAGGACAATCATTCTACGTTCAAAAAATTGACAACAAAACCAAAAGGTACCTCATGTGTGGAGAGGGAACCGGTTGCCGCAAGAGCCCCAAGTCATGAATCTTTCACATCTAATAGCTGCTTGGACAACGACTCCTTGTCATGCGGTTTGTCATGAGCACTTGGTTTTGGCCATGCCGGGGCTGAGATAGTGTAACATCGCTCGGATACGGTGACGAAAGGTAGAGCGGCCCTGCACAGTCGTGATTTGTAGACACACGTAGCAGCAGCCAATGTGGGTACAACAGTTGATACCACTGAGTGCCTTTCTTTAATAGTTCTCTCCTTTGTCAGATCTATACCCTTTACTCTCGATCCAGTCTTACCCAGTAGTGCGCACAAATTATAGTTTTCCACGGCTCGGTCAGTTGAAACGTACAAGGTCTGCATTGGGATGCAATCCACATGTACAAACAACAGAGAACACGATGGAATGCAGTAGCGCAGCTCCAACGGAGGCCAATAGCATCCGTGTAGTGAGCTTTCAATCAAGGTTCAGTGCAACCTCAATGGATGCTAGCAGCACAGGCAGGCGGAAGTTAGTGCCTTAATTTCTTATGCGATGCTTGAAGATTAGGATTCATCTTCGTGTGACAGTGGAAAAACGGAGTTGGAGTGGCAGAGGTCAGTGCTCCTGCATCGATGGCTTCCTTCCTTTAATGGGTAATTATCAAGCCTCATTAATAGCTCAAATAGCTGAGGTAATTGTGATCTCAAGACAGACACCCGGCTGCAACGATTATGTAGCTCAGATAGCAACGAAAGATGTCAGATACATTCATGTTGCTCGCTGCCCTGCTTGAAAACACTGTGCTAAAAAATTTAGTTAGAGAGCTCAACTGCCCATCTCTTCCACACATTGAAGGCCGCTGCAGACGCTCTTTGAAGTGCTGGCAGACGCAGTTTGAGGGATGGGTGGTCTTTGCAAATACCAATCACTGCAATACCATATGATGAGAAACGGCCAACCGGTTCCTTGCCTCCTTCGCATAATGTATCCAATTTAGGATCAGAAGAGCTGTACCGCCATTGCCTCTTTATTCCTTCAAATGCATTGGCTACAAATAGCATGGAGCTTTTTGAAATGTAGAAGCTCTTCAGATCGGGATTATAGACCTTCTTGGGATTGAAACTAAGTTGGAAATTCTTCAAAATGCAGATTATGATAGAAGAAATCCATAGAAGAGGGCTTCCTTCTCCTTCTCAAACACCACTGGGTGGTTTTGGTTTCTTTTCTCTCTCGCTCAAGAAGGAAACACCATCACACACTCACTCCTATCCCTTCTTAAAAGATCAAGCAACTATCAAGGGGTCACCAACAAGCTTTCAACGTGCAGCAAACTCTCCAAGCTCACATTAATATCACTTTTCTAAAACCATTCTAACTTACATCCATTCACCAAACCACATTCCTTAAACTCTTAAGAACATAAAAAGATACACACAAGGCTCAACCTTCATACTCCTCAAATCACTCTCTACTCCAAGCTTCTTTTAGTGACACTCAATCAAAAACAAAATCATCTCACATTGCATACCATCAACAATCCAATTTTAACAAATTGATTTATACATCCTCCCAAGGCAACACGATCATCGCTCAACCAAGGATCACTAACACTCATAAGCATCTCTCCACTCAACTCTCAACCCTCAACCAAATGACTCTCTCCACCATAACATTCAAGCACAAACACACTCTCAAATCCTAACAACCATAACCTCAATTAACACAATCATTCAACCATGAACTCACCCAACACTCAACCTATCCCACAATGGAACTAACCTCCATCAACAACCCAAATGCATTCCAAATCAAATGACTTCTAACCACCTCTCAACAAATGTAATGAAACTCTCAATCCACATGGAATTCAACTATCACATCAAACTCATCAAATCCGACTATCAACTCACTATCACATTATTATCCAACTATCTCAATCCTTAACTATCACATCAAACTCAATCACTCCAACTATATCTTAACACAAAGAGTGGCCTCCTTTTATAGTAAATCCCAAGTGTCCCCCTTCAAAATGAGGCTTTGCCAATTTTCATGCCCTTCGAGCCCTTTTGTCCATTTGTCCATTTGTCCAACACCATTGGCAAGTACACCAAGTGGTCTCCTTCAGAGTGTAGGGATTGGTGCCATTTAAGGCCCCCTTCCAAAACTAGCCAAGATGCTCTCTTAGTCAAAAGCTAGAGAAAATATCTTTTAGGCCCTCTAGGTCCTAAAGTCTATCAAGGGGTCACCAACAAGCTTTCAACGTGCAGCAAACTCTCCAAGCTCACATTAATATCACTTTTCTAAAACCATTCTAACTTACATCCATTCACCAAACCACATTCCTTAAACTCTTAAGAACATAAAAAGATACACACAAGCCTCAACCTTCATACTCCTCAAATCACTCTCTACTCCAAGCTTCTTTTAGTGACACTCAACCAAAAACAAAATCATCTCACATTGCATACCACCAACAATCCAATTTTAACAAATTGATTTATACATCCTCCCAAGGCAACACGATCATCCCTCAACCAAGGATCACTAACACTCATAAGCATCTCTCCACTCAACTCTCAACCCTCAACCAAATGACTCTCTCCACCATAACATTCAAGCACAAACACACTCTCAAATCCTAACAACCATAACCTCAACTAACACAATCACTCAACCATGAACTCACCCAACACTCAACCTATCCCACAATGGAACTAACCTCCATCAACAACCCAAATGCATTCCAAATCAAATGACTTCTAACCACCTCTCAACATATGTAATGAAACTCTCAATCCACATGGAATTCAACTATCACATCAAACTCATCAAATCCGACTATCAACTCACTATCACATTATTATCCAACTATCTCAATCCCTAACTATCACATCAAACTCAATCACTCCAACTATATCTTAACACAAAGAGTGGCCTCCTTTTATAGTAGATCAACACCCATTGGCAAGTACATCAAGTGGTCTCCTTGAGGGTGTAGGGGTTGATGCCATTTAAGGCCCCCTTCCAAAACTAGCCAAGATGCTCTCTTAGTCAAAAGCTAGAGAAAATATCTTTTAGGCCCTCTAGGTCCTAAAGTCTTGTTTACATTTACTATCCAAAAGGTGGGTGAGGACTTTTGTCAAGCCCCTACTCCACCTAAGGTGCCCTCCATTTCCTTGGTCCTTGGTCCTTTGTTTCTTTTAGCCCTTCATTTGATTTTTCTTTTCTTTGTAGCGAGTACGGCCGACTTTTGGTTTTTGGTTTCTCGGGATTACCGACTGATTTGCGTACTTTGCCCATTTCCCGTAATTTGCCCAATTTTGCTCGTTAGGGTTTCTGCCAATTTTAAGTATTGCCCACAATTCACAGCTTGGGTTTTGCCAGATAAATATTTTTCTTTGGTGGCTCTTTGACTGGGGTTGACTTTTTTGGCATTCATGACTAGGGCTCCCACGACAACACGGTTTCCCTGAAAAATACACTGAGTGATCATATATTAGTAAAAATGGACTCAATACATGGTGAGATTTTAGCATGGTCATACCGGCTATTTTTTTACAACTGGCCATTTTTTGAAAAGCCGTAAAATTTACCGGCCATTTCTAAGGCCGCAAAATTTGCTCTAGCCTCTTTTTGGACGGGCTGGGATGCAATTCTAGGTGGATCGGCACTTTTGGCTCGGTTTCACAAAACTTGATCACAAAATATTTTTGACGATTTTTTCGAAAGTCAGTTTCTTACTTTTAAACTGTGTCTAGCCACTTCAGGGCGGGCTAGGACCCAATTCTAAGGCAAATTTGTGCCGATTTTTCTCTAATATCCGGGTTTTACATGCCGGTTTTTTTCAATTATTGCAAACTTAAACTTCAATATTAGCCCGATTTTTCGTGCAGAAATATCGGCTAACACATATTTATGGAGATTGACGTAGCTCGAGGTAGAACTACATCCATCCATTCCAAAATGACATCCAAAGTGACATCTAGAGTCTATGTGACATTTGTCACTTGTCATGCATGGAATTCTACCAACTTTTTACAAGTTCTAACTAGAAATGTCCAAATCATCATGCATGTGTCCATTACACTTTGTGCATGCCTTGCATGTCACTATGGATCACTTACAATTAATGCATGTGAATTGCCACGAGTTTCTAAAAGCAGAATCATGCTAATTCTATGTCTACAAACTATATGCAAGTTGCATTTATCTAACTAGATAATACATAACCATGTAGCTCGAGTTCTATGTAGGCCAAACTTGGCATTTTGCATTAATGAGCTACATACTTGCATGGTACAACATTTGTAGCAAGCCAAGAAATCAATATGGATTGTTTTTCAATTTTAACACTCATAATCAAGTCCATAAACTTGAGCAAAACCCTTTGCACAAAGCCTAGCCTCGTACTTGTTGATTGTGCCATCTTGATTATACTTGACTCAAAAAACCCACTTGCAATCAATGGTGTGCTTGTTGGATGGAAGATCCACAAGTTCCCATGTCTTGTTGGCCATCAAAGCATCATATTCCTCCTTCATGGCAAGAAACCATTCCTTCAAATTGAGTGTATCATATACATCCTTTGGCTCCTCATGTGAAATAAAATAAGCACAATTAGTGGAGTTGAGTTCCACTTGCTTGCCTCTATCTTCATATGTAAGCCTCCTAGGCTCGGATATTTCTCTTTGAGACCTCTTTGGTGAAAAGATTCGAGGTGACTCCTCCTCAATTCTCGGCCCCATCTCTTCATGATAGTCTTTGAAAAGAACATTGGAAAGTGAAAGAACTTTAGAAGAAGCAAGTTTCAAAGGAATGTTGCCAATTCCTTCTATAGAGCACTCATGATCATTTGCAGTGTAAATAGATCTCTTAAGTCCTTTGTAAGGTACAATTGAGTCAAAAGACTCCTTTGAACAACACATATGTGAAGAAGCTCCACTATCTATGTACCAAGCTCCATCTTTCTTGAAAGGAGATGAAGAAAAACTCGACACCATGAGTGATCCTTCTCCATCACTTGCAACAAAACCTTCTTCAATCTCTTTGAAGAGATTTGCTTGCTTGAGTTGGTTTTTCTTCTTAAAGCAATGAGAGGCATAGTGCCCCGTCTTGCCACAGAAGAAACACTTGACTTTCTTCTTCTTGGTCTTTGAAGTAGAAGGATGAGATGAATCATTCTCTTCACCATCTTTGTCTCGATCCTTGGCTTTGTCTTTGTTAGATGCTTGAGAAAACTGGTTCTTACTCCTTCCTTTATACTTGTCCTTGACAAAGAGGGCTTTGTCACTTTCACCATGCTCGAGTTTGTTCATCCTAGAAAGTTTATAACTTTTCCTAGCTTCTTCAGAAATAAGAATTCTTGGAGAGTTTCTAAATTAGGCAACTCCTCCTTAATGTCAAAGGATTGAACAAGATTATCATAGTCATCTTTCAAGCCATTTAGAATGACTTGTACTAGCTCATCTTGGTTAATTGTAACACCAACACAAGAAAGCTCCCTATGAAGATCTTTTACTCTCAGAACATAGTTTGATGCACTCTCCTCACTTCTTTGAAAACTTTAGAAAATCTGATTCCTAAGAGTGAGTATTCTAGAAGTATTTTTTGCTTCATAGATGGACTTAAGTGCATCCTAAGCATCTTTAGCTGTGGTGCAAGAACCTATCTCTCTCAAAATTTCATTAGATACATTCATCTTAATAAAATGTAGAGCCATTCTAGCTCTCTTCCTGTACTTAGGTATTTCAAGTTGTGCTTGAGGCTCCTCCTCAATACCAAGCACAATATCCATAACATCCTGGAGTATCAAAATAGACTCCATTTTGAACTTCCAAATTGAGTGATTAGAAGTATTTAGTCTTTCATTTGCGATATTCTCCCAAAGGTGCCATTATATGAAGACTTCTTAGTTATTGGACAACAATATGTTTGAGCTTGTTCCAGTCAGACTTAATGTTGCCGCTCTCTTTCACTATAGGTATTTTCAAGGATGTACTACATTCCTATGTAAAAAATTTGCAACTGTATTTGAGATGGATCTCAAATATTCCACAAAACAAGATTTTCTAGATCGGACACTCAAAATGGTTTAAGGCACTTTGACAAGTTTAAATCCTACTTTTGGCACGTGTGAAATGCTTCAAAAGAAAATACTCTTGATACTCATAAGGCTCAAATGGTGTTCAATTACTTCAAACTTAGTCTTGATCTTCAGTTTCTTGTGTAGGATGCTCAAAACAATGGACTCGGAACAAAGCAAGGTTGAATCAAATCAAAAAGTGGTCACTCGGATTTTGGACCTCTCCCTACCCTCTTTAAGAGCTTGTAACTCTTGATAGACACATCAAATTGATTTGGTTTCAATTTATATGGAGAGTTTCCATCAAGCTATAACATTACTATCTTTGGATCAAATAGCAAGGAGATAGAAGGGACTGAAAATCTCTGATTTTCACACATGCGAAATTCCAGAATTTCGTACTATCACTTTTCAGACCTGAAAATTCAGTTTCAATCCGATTTAATCCAAACACACTTCAGAGAAAGGTAAGAAAATGTGTATAACTACTTTTTTGCTTGAATTAGCTCTCAAATTCTTGTACAATCAGAGATGTTAGCATGAAAAGCTCAATTTGGCTCTGATATCATGACAAAATTTCCAGAATTCACACATGTGGGGATGATCCACAAGTATGATAGACCTTATCAAGCTTTATGATTAGCACAATAATCTGATTCTAGATTGAATAGCAAGATCTAGTACAGAAGTTATGGCTTGGCTGCTTCTTGGCTTGCTTGCATTTACTTGTTGTTGGTGCTCCAATTGCTTCTTATCATTTCACCACTTAGAACTCTACAATCTTTGATGTGATGGTTGGTCCTTCTGCAGTATGTTAAACTTACACAAGCTAGTTTGCATAAATTCCACTGGTAAATGACTTTGAGGCCATGATGTGGGATGTCACACATGCCAAAAGCATAGGAAACCTTATTCTAAGTCAAATAATTAACCTAGCTATGGAATGGTACCTTTGGAATGTGTCCAATAGATAGGGTAGAGAAAAAGTAGGAGCCTAAAATAGCAATTTTCTCATTGTTTTTGGATCTCGAGGTATTGGCCCTAAATAGGGTGGATCAAGTGGATCTTTAGGTTGGATGTTAGGTTTAGGTTGTGATGATTACATAGAAGCCCTAATATGCTCAAATCGAGCCCTACATGTATAAATATGTGAAGGAATTTCCATCCAATTATGAGCAAAATCGAGATTTTCCTTCTTGATTTGAGTCTATGATTTTGATTGATGAATGCTATTGGCATATGATTTTTTATGATCATTGAATGAGATTGGAGTTGCAAGTATAGTACACAGGTGGCAATAGGCCGTACATCCACACGTGTGAAGAGTTTTGGAGCTAATTCATGGAGTTCAAGCCAAGATAAGCAATGCATTGATTAGTAATCTAGCTTCTAGATCTTGTTTGGATCTTCAGTAGGTGCTTTCCCCATCATTTCTAGTATCAAATGGGTTTATTTTGCTGCAACTCAATTTGTGGAGTCCATCACAAGGAATAGTTTTCAATCAATTAAAATGAAGGTAGAGTAGATCTTTATCTTTGGTACTATAATAGGTCATTATTAGACTTATTGAGATCTTAGGAATTCAATTTTAGGGTCAACCCAAAGTTTTTGACAAGTGCTCATCAAGTGAATGCAATTCTAGTCAAGATTGTGTCCAATTTTGCTTGATTTGTGAGATAGTTTGGATTGATTATTGCATGATGATTCAACCTGATCTTGTAGGAATGATTTGAAGAGGCATTTATGTGCATATGATTCCTTTTGGTTCAGGTTAGGTGAATCCTATATCCTTGTGAAGTCGAGATCAAGGAGGAGGCAATTCTAGATCCAATTTTTATGCAAAATTCAAGCTAGTTTCCATTCTTGTTAGTATTAATAGACTTGATTTGGCTTAAGATCAAGTAGCATATTATTGAGAGGTCAAGTTTTGAGCTTTCTCAAGTCCCTAGGTAGTGGGATAGCTAGTCTTTCAATCATTTCTATTTTGCATCTATTCTTGTGATCAAGATCTTGTTTAAAGATAGATGGCTTCAATGAATGCATATCTTTTGGATTCACATGTTAGATTGAATGCTTCTAATTATTCAATTTGGAAGCTAAGAATGGAATCAATCCTTATTTTACAAGATCTAATGGATATAGTGATTGGTGAAGAGGATGAGCCTATTCACTCTCAAGAAGCTACAAGATACAAAAGGAGGTGCAAGGTTGCTCTCCATGGAAAACTCTTCAAAAGATATATGAATCCAAGAATACTTCAAGGTTGCTATCCTTGAAGAATCAAATGCTTCAATGTTTTCAAGCTAAAGGAGAGAGTGGACATTCATATGTGTTGAGAGTTAAGGACTTAAACAAAGAGCTTGCTTACATAGGAGATTAAGGAAAGCGAACATGTTCAACTAATCTTGAACGATTTAAGTGTGGATTTTGCTAACTTGGTGCAAGGCTATGCAATCATGGGCAAGTTGCCCTCACTTGAAGATATCCAAGGAGTCCTCATGGCCAAGGAGATTAGGAGAACTCACATCAAGTCAAGGATAGAGAAGCTTTCATGAAGAGAAAGAGCAGATTGATACGAAGAGTGCCATGGCTTTGGATTATTATTTGGCAAGACCTCCAAGGAAGTTGTCCGAGAAATCCAAAGAGAAGATTCGAAGACAATTTGATGATCGAAAAGAGTCCGAGGATTTTTGGAAGACATATAAGAAAGGAGACCATGGAGGCTTAAAGAAAGTGAGTGCTGAAGATTACCCCTAGTAAATGCTTTGCGACCACAACCCTCTTGGAGACTTGTTATGATGTTGAACAATGATGAACAACTCCAAGAGTACCTAAGGGCACCAAGCTGGAAAAGGGTGAATCTCTTCTATGTGCCGATTCGAAGAAGAGACCCTTGGGAAAGAAAGAAGCCAGCAGAGAGGCAAGTCAACTAGCCGATAATTCTTGGAATTGGACCCGATACTCCGTTTGTTGAGTATCGCACAACGCTATTGAAGTTTGGACATACCTATAAGGGTAGTGCTGATGCAGTAGTACGAGAAAGCGCATCTTATTGCGTATCCATTGCCTTTTCTCGTGATGTTGGATTGCTATTGGGACAAAGGGTTGCCACCAATATGGCTAAATGTCAACCAGCCGCATGAGCAACATCTTATAATGGCAAGACTTTTCTACCGAGAAACATTCTTCTCAGGACAATCTGTGTAGATGATTGAGAGCTAGTATACGAACAAGTTTATACCAGAGATTAAGCCTTATCTGAAACCTATTCCGTTGGGCATAAAAACGAGATTCATCACATTAGAAGCCATCGGAAGAAAGATAGGCTACGAGAAGTCTCTTGACAGAAAGAAAGCCGAGAAAGACAAACAAGAGGTACTCAGTTGCGTAGGGTTGTCTTGACAATCATTGCAGATATTGAAGTTGTTGCCGAGAAGCATGACGATAGGGACAAATAAGTTCTTGCTTTTACGCAGGCAAACGCTGATCCATGCCTTTTCAAGAACCGAGTGTCAAAGTTGGGGCAGTGCAGTGGGACCTGCAACACTATAGGGGGAGGATAATAACTTTGTTAGTTTTCACAACAATTTTGTTAAATAAAAGCTAGGATATTATATGTATTAACATATTCAGAACTATAAATTTAAGATAAAATGGTAATATCCTAGAATAAATTTTAAATTATAAATTTTAGATTTTTTAAAAATAAACACATTTTAAATGTTGTCCTAGAAAGACAGGACTTAAAATGTAGTGATCCAAGTTGGGAGTCTTGTTGCACTATTGTCTTTTGAAAATAATGGAAGACATCTATTTTGAATTGCAAAAGTGATTGGAGTAATTCAAAGCAATAAGCAAACATGAATATTACAAGTCCAGTGGGAAGCAACATTGTACATAGATTTGTACAGCAAGAGAAAATAATTGCCAAAATTCAACCAAGGATTGATGATTCGACTCTAGAGTTGATGATTCAAGTCTAGCAAATTTTGATGTTTTTAACTTTGAATCGACAATGACTAATCATTTATAAAAGTGACCTATATCTATTTTACAGCAGCAAGTGTTGGTTATATATATTGAGTTTTGAATTGAGTAACATTATTGCAAATTCTTCGAAAAAATATTTTGTAAAAAATACATTATATATTTTGGATCCTCTTATATTTTTATGAAATTTGGCTCCTCAAAAATCATGTGTTATTTCCAAATGTTGTTTCATTCTTTATTTTGATGGTTTTATGAGATTTGTAAAGACAAATTGTCATGATGTACTGTCAAAATATATTTTTTTGTAATTTTTTTTAAAATTTGAAAATTGACTCATCAAAAAACATGATTTTAAGCTGAAAATAGGTAATATAGAAAACAACCAAAAAATATTACTCTATTTTAGGTCAAATAAATATATGTGCTCCCCATCTATATTTGTACTGGCCAAAATGGTTTACCATTATCTGTCAATTGAGATTTCTAGTGCTTTAGAGTCAAGCAAATAGTCAGTTACCAAGTCTTTAAAAAAATCATTTTTTGAAAAACTCAAATCATGCATATAGGTCCAATAGATCCACCGTTGTAAAATAAAAGAGACTGCCTTGCTGTAGGACATCAATAGATGAACATCACATGTTTTTCCTTGCAAGCAAGGTCTTTGATATTTAGTGCCTCTTTCTACGAGGTCAAAAAGTCTGATGATACATTGACAGAGATGAAAGATGTGCTCCTGGCACTCAATTGGAATGAGGCCAAAGAGAGAAATCCTAGCACCTATCTGCAACAGAAAATGTTGATTGTCCCTGCAATACAAGCTTCAAAAGTACTGCTGCCTAGTTTTTGGGAAAAGTTTAACCATCACTGTGTGTGTGTGTGTGTGTAGCAGCAGCAAATCCAGAGAGGCCTTTCCTGAAGGAAAAATCCTAACCCTAGTGTCAGTTGTGCCTAATCAACAATTCTTAAGTACTGTATACTAGAGACATCACACATAAAACACAAAATACTGGGAGTCAGTTGACTGAATATTTGACTCCATCTGAAGAATTCCTAGAGTCATCCTTGTCCAGAATAATAAAAACCTCTCCCTGGTTGGAAAAAATCATCTCCACAAAGTTTTTTAGATCTTCATCAAGGTCACAGAGTGGCCTTGGTGCCGCCAAATCACTGTCCAAGTTGTACCAAGTGCCTCCAATCTCACGTAGAGCAACCCAATGCCGACTTTTCCAAAGAGAGATGTACCTCCTCCTTGCGTAATTTGCAATGATACCAACTAACTGCTCTCCATACTTTGACAAATCCAAACCGGCAGAGCCCTTGCGACGATCATACCACATGACATCCATTCCCCTACTTTCAAGGGCAGCAATAAGGACATTCACATCATAGTTACCGGTTATAACATTCCTATGCTGTTTAAAGACTATAGATGTAAACTGGCTACTTTCCTCAATCCCTGCCTTTGACAAACCATCGGCAATTTCGTTCAGCTCCAAACGAGTAAATTCCTTCGCCTACATTAGGTGCATGTGCATGTCAGCAAACATTGAAACAAACAGCTACTTATAATAGACAAGAATACTAAAATGGTATGCAGTCTTTACAAAGCTTAGTGGAAAAAAAGAGCTCTATTATTATAAAATATTCATGATATAATCCCAAGGAAAACAGGTGATTTTTGAAATTTTTGTTCAAAATGCTGCAAGATTCTTCTTACATAATAAACACAAGAGATGCAATTTGAACTAAATTTTGGGTCCACTGTCCATGTCATGTGAAAACCATCAGTTTAGGGTCAGCAGTCGGCTGAATGGAAGGTCGGACACATAGAGTCATGTGAATCAAAATCTTGATGTTCTTGGTATAATACGTGTAACAATTATATATGCGGATAAACAGAATACAATATCACTCTTTTTGTGATCCTTATTATGTGTGCTATACTTTTACTTTCATTTCATCTTGTGATCAATTGATGCTTTGTGACAATGGTCATGGGCCCACATTGAATCCAAACGAGCTACAGCTTCCGTATTGTACTGCATATGCCTTTCTTTCTTTTCCTGCAAGATCAAGAGAAGAAATTCCTGATGGGTGATCAACAGCTGGGTTTCTTTTTAATCATCAAACAAAAGTCTCATGTACGCCCTTGTGTGAATTGCACAAGGTAAAAAGGGTGCCACGACTTGAGTCATCGCAACTCACAGAACACATGCAAAAAGCAGGATTGCTAGAGGGTTCTTGATCCACGGTGTCAAAAATGTGATCCCAAAATCATTAGATGCTGAAATCATCCAATTATGTTGCAGTTGGAAGATGAAAGTGGTGCTGCGGGAGTGGGGACTCTGGGAGTTGCAGATGGCAACGAGCAGGCAGATCTTGATGAGGATGGAAAAATAATTGATCAAGTGCGGGCTGACCTGATTACCAACAAAGAAAATTGAACTTACCTAGCAATATGCCTATCATTGGGGGGATATGGTAGTCTATGAAGTCCAATCTGCTCAGACTTTAAATGTAAAATCACCTCAGGTCCATTCATGAAGCATAGGGGATTTTAGAAATCCTGATGTTATGCAGACAGCTCTCAAAGTATCAAAATGTCTGAAGGAGACATTATGGCAATACATATCAAAAGATATGCCACAGCAACTTGAGGCAACAGGGTCACCTATCGACAAGTTTCAGGTCATATACACAATCTTGAATAGCTTACCAGCAATCGACGACCCCCTTTTGATACCTCTAAAGGTGTGGAAGACTTTCGTCACCAGCATCCAAGAAGAGATGCAACAGAAAGTGGCTCCAGCTCACGACGAAATAGCCCTCCGTCAGTGGCATAAGGGAAATGACCCTGCGGTCTGGCAGGAGGGATGAACACATTAATTGTGTGTAAGGAAGCCAGAGACCGAGATTTCAAGAGATGACCATGGCACAATGGGGCGAAGAAGAAAGTGGAGGAAAACCACTAAGGCAACCAGGTGCACAATTGTCCAAAGAGAAATGAAGTGAAGTTGAAAAATGAAGGTTCTTGCACCAGCCAACATGGCGGAAGAAGAGTACAAGGATGATGTCTTAGCACTCACGACTATCGAAACAGAAGTTGGACACATATATCAATCAGACTCAAGACAAGAAATGGTAGACAAAGATGAGATGCTCATTTCTGCCTCAGAGGTTAGGAGGGTATCATATCATACCTCTCAGACCCATCTTGGTACCTTGAATTCACAGCTACCTCCCACATGAACTTCAACAAATCTGCATTTAGCACATATGAAGCACTAGTCAATGGGAAAGAGGTAATAATAGGTGACAAAGGGAAGATCATTGCAATGGGGAAAGGCTGAGTTTGCCTCTGGCTAGGCAAAGGGAGAAGAGGATGCACTTTTGAAAGATGTCTTGCAAATCCCAAAACAGTAGCCGTTGGCATAAAGTGGGAAAACAGTAGCCGTTGGCATAAAGATGGAAGTGCTCTATTGATGAGAAATCAATAGTGTGTGTTGCTTCCAGCACACCACACAGTCATGAGTTATGGCATAAACACACGGCACACTTGGGGGAAGGTAAGAGGATTAAAGAATGCACATGAACATTTCAAGGGTGGTCATGCCTATCAGTCCAAAGAATCTGAAAGCATGGCAAAGAATAGCCCAAAGTGGGAGCATTGACGTCGGGGACCATGATTGAGGAAATGGAATAAATTCAGAGGAACCCAGCCCAGGTGGGAGTGAAATTACCAGAAAACAGGACAGGAATCTTCCGCACGTGGGCTCTCAAAGTAAGACATGGAATCAATGGGAAGGTTGAGAGACACAAGGCCTGATTGGCAGCAAAAGGTATGCATGTATAGAGGGTGTGGATTATAACACCACTTTCGCACCGGGGATCAGTTCAATCAGAATATTACTCATGTGGGCTACAACACATGATATGGATGTACAACAAATAGATGTAAAAACGAAATTTCCTAAATGGTGAACTGGAAGAGGAGGTCTACATGAAACAGCCCAAAAATTTGATGCCTTCTTTGACGAGAATGGATTTCAAAGGTTAGTAGTGAAACTACTATTTTTCATAAGAAAAAATAAGAGTCCATCATCATGATTGCCTTATATATAGAGGACATTATAATAATTGGAAATGACACAGACGCCGTATCAAATTGCAATAGCCAAACAGAATTAGAATTTGAGATGGAAAATCTGGAAAAATTGCCTTATTGTTTGGAAATAAAGGCTTATAGAGATGGAGCAAATATATTGCTCAGAATTGAATCAACAAAAGTATGTAGACGACATGCTGCACAAATTTCAAATGAGAAAAGGTCAGCACATCAGTGAAGATGGGTATTATTCTAAGTAGGGAGATGAACACAAAGCCATGAAGAGGAAGAAATGAGAAGGCATACCGAAGCCTAGTCAGATCCCTGATGTATGCAATGGTGTGCACACAGCCAGATATAGCCACTGGAAGCACAGTCAATATATGGCGAACCCTGGGACAGGGCACTAGAAGGCGGCCAAAAGAGTCTTAAGCTACCTGAAAGCTACAACAAATTTTGAAATCGTTAATAGAGGTGAAGGTATTGCACTGGCAGGCTATATCGACTCAGACTGTGGTAGAGACTTGGACAATAAGTCCACTTGTGGGTATGTTCTTATTATGACAGGAGGGGCGACAAGCTGGGGGAGTCCCAAAAGAAGACAATAGCTCTATCGTCAATAGAAGGAGAACTTATGGGAGTTTGTCATGCAGCAAAGGAGTGTCTGGATCCAAAATCTCAGCATGGAACTAGAGATAATAATTACAAACTTTATAGTCATGACTCATAATCAAAATTGCATTCTTTTGAGTAGAAATGTTGCTTCTCGTAAGCGTAGCAAACATGTAGATCTTGAGTATCATTTCATTAGACCTAGTTCAAAGTAACACCTTAGCTTTAACTTAAGTCCATCCAAAATAATGGGTGCAGATCTGATGGCAAAGGCACTTGCCAAAGATAATTTTATTTTGCTTAGCGGGTGGATGCATTTGATCATACATAGCGATAAAATTGCTAGAGGATTGAAACGGTTAGTTCCACTGTCCATGTCAGGTCGGATACACAGAGTTATGTCACTCATAATAATATCATCAGTATCTTGATGTTCTTGGCATAATGCGTGTAACGATTATACATGAGACGAATAGAATTCTCTGCCACCCTTCTTGTGATCCTTGTTTATGTGCGTTCTGTACTAATCTCTTGGTTTCGTCTTTGTGATCAATTGCTGCTTTGTGTACAGTGATTTATGAATGACATTCAACACAATTCGTCAAACTGAAGCAACAATATTTTGTCAAAAGTTATCTCTATGATACATAAGTTGTTGGCCTGAAAGCTTAATCGCAAATAATCTCAAGAAGACTGACCTGCAGAAGATTATTGAGAGCATGCAGAAGACAAAGCTGAAGTTGTTGTCGCTCATGGTAAATTCTCGTGTCAGAAGAGGGTTCATTTGCTGCTTCTGACTTGGTGAGCGTAGAAGCATTTGGTGAAGACATCCAACTTTCAGTTGCTAATAGCAGAAAATAAATATATATCCTCTTCTGTCATACTCAAAGTCTCATTAACTAGAACTGCCACCAAATGCAACAACTGCTGAGAATATATTGGCAACCTCTTCAAGCAGCTTCAGCTTCTGGAAAAAACTGAGAAGCAAAATAAATCCAAGAGAAACTCATTGGACTGCCATCAACATTCCTTGATAGAAACCAAAATTGAAACCCTAATTGAAACTGGCTAGCCCTTATATTCAGAACACATCCATCCACAATATAAAAAGATCATAAAACAGAAAAGTGAATTCTCCATCTCCTATCCCTTGTCCTCTATCTGTCTCACCAAACCCTAGTACCCCATACAACATGTCAACAAAGCAAAATATAAGCAATGTGCAGATTTGCAAAAGCAGCCCCAAAAATGAGTAGGATGATGTTGGGTGTTGGGTCCCTCAATTAAGGCACTTTCCCATTCAATTGTCCCACCTAGGCTCTTCGGCTGGACTCGTATCAAAATTTGTGACACCATCCGAGTCTAGGTATTGCAATTTTCTTCACAAATTTGATATCATTCACGTATCAATACAAGGAGATATATGAGTTGTAGACTGGTATTCTAGGTATTGCAATTTGTTTCACAAATTTGATATCAGTCAAGTATCAATACAAGGAGATATATGAGTTGTATACTGGTATGAACCAAGATGGTATCTCAAGTGTGATACCAACGAATTATCAACCTAGGTATAAGTATGTACGAAGTGCTAAAAATATCGTGGTGAAGGGTAGTATGTAAAATTTGAAGGGCCTAATCCTTTTTCACATGCAATATCCAATTGGTTTGGAGAAGCTAGCATTTGTTGCTGCTCATCAATGTATTGGGGCACTCTAACCAAAATATGTACATATTTAAATTTGGGACTACGTCACCGTTCACTATGCAGTAATTGCATCACTTCACGACTGTTACCCGCACAGTTGTAATCTTCACGACTACTGCAATTGATGTGTATATACAAACAATAAATTAGTAACGAACAGATGATTATTCATATCAAAGAAATTGAGTCAATAATTAGTGGTAGCGTGAATCAGAGTTCCTCCGTAAACTCCCTTGTATCAGACTATCTGATTCCATAGGATCAGAGATCTTTAGAGAGAGTGAACCCTAGACCAAAAAATGAAACATACTAAGTAGTATTTAACTATAGTTCATCACAAACAAGAGTAGTTTACCCAATATTCATTCCAAGTGCATTAATCAAAGTAGTAGTTGTTAGCCTGAAAACATAAATTGAATATAATGCGTGCACAAGAAAATGACAATATTTCAAAGTGAAGTCAACCATATAGTTGTAGTTGTTTTGAACATGTTGGAGAATTTGATTTGAACTCACCACACTCACTCAAACAAAATCCGGTATCAATTTCATGTGGAAATTTGTTCTTGCTATAACGGTCCTCTCACATCAAAAAAGTATGAATAAGAAATTCTAGCTTCTGTAAGCTAACAATATATTGCGTTTACAATGTGAAATCAAAAATAAGTTCTACTACGAGTTAAAGCTTAGAACACTTCTACATTATTCAATTCACTCACTTCATGGTTGTCATTGACACCTACTAAGATATTCCTCTGGTCAATCTAAGTAATAGTCTGAATCAACGGATTGGTAAAGATCCTGCCATAATTTAACATTGAGTTTTTCTCTTGACTGGATTTCATATTCAACAAGAGTGGTATCAGAGCTCATAAACAATTCCCAATACAATTATTCCGCTTCATATAAAGCCAACACCATTCTCCCTGCCTATCAACGAAATGAATTAGTAGAGTAAATGCGGTTGTGAAACAGCCTATCAATAGTGGTTGTCAATCAAAATCTCATAAGATAAACATGCTGCAATGACAACTATTCACATGATCATGATGATCAAATGTTATGAAAGATGTAGCAATTCACATCCAAAGCAATTCATAGCCACAATATTCATGCAAGTATGCAAGCATGATACATGCTAAATTCAACATAAATACATGATTTAGATGTATGATAAAACGTGGCCACCAGTAGCGCGATCTGGGTGTTGGAAGACCAACGATTTTATTGCTAGAACTCAAGAGGCTTCAAGCATTGTGAAACTGATCACAAATTAATCGATACATTAGCTACACGATCAACGCTCATCCACAAAAGTTAAATGGCATAAATGTTGCTATGATTTAGAGCTTGAAAATCATTGCAAGTAGATCTCTATATTAGGTAGAAAAAAGCATAAAGAGATGAAGTATGCAAGAGGCTTACCTTAATAGCACAGGATCTCCTTTAACCAAAGATTGTATGGGTGCCCAATAGAAGCACTAGTTGGAAGAGTGTAAGAGGTGGTAAATGCCTTGGCTTATATAGCTTACAATGGAGGTGTCTGTGGCTTGTAGGGGAAGCTATGTATCATGTCCATTAGATCTAGGTTACAGGAATCTTCATCGTTGATCATGAAACATTTTTAAATAGGGGTATTTTGCAAGTTAAGAATTGAGTAGAGGCCCAACTATTATCTTTAGGTTGTTACGCACCATAGGGGGTATGTATGTGTGTAGGGTAAGTTGAGGCAACAGTAAGTGAAGAACCATCCATATGAGAGAGAGAAAGTTGTCATCTGTCGCGAACAATTCGCGAAAGACGAAAATGTCGCGAAGAGACAAGTGTCGCGAATAATTCACAAAACACAAAGCTGTACATAAACGGTTAGATCTACTGTTACAGAATTAAAAGGCCAAAAGACCTGTCCTGTAGCAATATAAATACATGTGCACTACTCATTGTAAAATAACTCTCAAACACTCAAACTGAAGAGGTTCTTGTGAAAATTGTCAACATTTCCTAGCTAGTTTGAGGCCTAAATTGGCTAAAATTGTAAATAGTTTTGGTTCTGGAGTTTCACACGTGTGAACCAGGCCACAATGTTTTTATTTACTGTATTTTTTCAGTATGATGAAGTGTCAAACTTCATACCCTTCAAAATGAGACCATTTTGATGTATTTTGGTCATATAAGCCATTTTTAGCTATTTTTCCTATATAGGGAATATCTAGGGTCAAGTACCTTCTAGAGAGAGGAGAGAGAGTCATCTTCCTCATCCATAAATAGTAGGGAAGTCGTGGAAAACAGGTTGGAGAAACCTTTTGTATGCTTCATTGAGATCAATAGATCATTGTCATTGTTTCTTCCTCCATTGAGAGCATTGTTGTGTGTATTGTCTTCAAGCTATTGTGTATGATCTTAGGTGCTTTCCAAAAGTGATAGGTTGATGTATTATGGACTGTATAATGCTATTTTGGGCCGCACTTGATGTTTATGGAAGTTTCCATTTGTGATAAATGCTTTTTGATCAAGTTCTTTGCATTCTAGGTAGCATAGAATGTGTTGCCAATTCCTAGCTTATGTAGTTTGGAGTGCAAGCATTCAAGCCAATGATCTTGGAGTTTAGATCCACTTAGGATCTGTATTTTTTCACATGGTATCAGAGCTGGTTGGCTTCTATTTACAGTAAGTATTCCATTTTTGGTGATATTTGGATGTTTGATCAAGTTCTAGCATGATTTTGCATTGCTTTGTTGATCAAATCTTACTAACCTTTGTTTTGTGAGTTGAACTTGTGGATCAAAAGCATATTTCAGGTCTATTGAAGATCAGAGGCTGAAAAGAAACTATTTTGGATCAGATCATAACACCTAATCATTTGTGATTGTGAGGCTTGTGCATATTCAATACTAACAATGTTCTTTTCAATCCTATTGTTGACAATCTCCATTCTTGGATGAACACTCTCCTTAAGTGGATGAAACTTCTCCTTAAGTGGATGACAAATGCTCTTTTGAGTGAGTTGTAATTCTCCTAAAGGCTGAGCAAATCTCCCATTTGGATGAAAGATCCCCTTTTTTGGGTGAACATATTGTAAGCTCCATTGTGAAGAGCATATTGTAAAGATTGTCATCAATTTTGGCATAAATTTTGGTGTACTTTGTTGAGCATGTAAGTAACTCTCCTTATGTAATTTGATTGGAGCATTTGCTGGAAGGTGTTAACCATTATGCAAGTGTGTTTTCAGGTTCTTAACAGGTTGAGGAACATTCTCATGTGAAGTGATCTTAGATCTACATCTAAACACCAAGATTTGACAAGATAGTGAAGCTAGTCTTGTGATTCACTAAGTGTGCTCATTCATTCACCTCTAAATCTTGTATTTATCACTTGCTGGAGTTTATAAACTTTTAGAAGTGTGGTTTACATGTGGTTTTACAGGTTGAATCAATATCTTAGTGTGTTGATCATATGTTGATCAAGTTTGTTCATTACTAGGTAATCTTGGCATCCTAGTTTTGGGTATTTTCTAAGAATGCAAGTAACTCTTCACACCATAACTTGATTTGGTCACTTGCTGGAAAGTTTGAGAGCTTAAGCAAGAGTGTGTTCAGGTTGGTTTGATTTTGTAATCCATTCTTAGTGTGTGCAAAGTGTTGCATGTGTTTCAATCTTCCTTTCTATGCTTGGAAACCATCTAGGTTCAAGATAGAAGTGTTTTAGGGTCCTAAATCTTCATAGATCTCTTTATCTATCATTTGTTGAGAGAAAAGTGAGTGCTAAGTGCTTTAGGACAGAACCTAAAAGTTGAAGAAACATTAGAATCATGGCTTCCAATGGTGGGATCATGCTAGAGTCTAGTGAAAGGTTGAGTTCATCAAACTACTCTACTTGGAAAGTGAGGATGGAGTCCTTACTTGAGTTGAATGAACTCATGGACATAGTTGCAGAAATTGAAGAGAGACCTCTCACACTTCAAGAGCAACAAAGGTTTGATAAGAAGGCCAAAAGGGCTCTTCATATCATTAAAATGAATGTTACAAATGAACTTCTCAAGGAAGTTGGAAAGTGTCAAAGTGCAAGTGAGGCATGGAATGCCTTAAAGAAGCTCTTTGAATCAAAGTCCACATCTAGGGTATTGACCCTAAGGAGACAAATATTTTCTAGTAGGCAAAGAGAGGGTGAAAGTGCTCATGCATTTATCTTGAGAGTTAAGTCCCTAAGTGATGATTTAGCATGCATTGATGAGAACATAAAAGATGGTGAAATAGTCCAAGTTATGTTGAATGGTTTGCTAAATGAACATGCTAACCTTGTGCAAAGTTTTGCCATTCAAAGAGTCTTGCCAAGTGTGGTTGACTTGCAAGAAATCTTATTGGCTGAAGAACATAGGTTGCAATCAAAGCTTGATGGTGCATCCTTGCAAGGTGGAGGTGAAGAGGCTTTCTTCACAAAAGGCAAATTCAAGGGCAAAGGTAAAGGCAAAGGGAAATGGTCCAAAGGTGGTAACTTTGATCATGATGATCACTCTTCCTCTTCCTCTTCTACTAAGAACAATAAGTCAAAGTTCAAGTGCTTTTATTGTGGGATAAAAGGTCATTTTGCAAATGAATGTTATAAGAAGAAAAGAGAGCAAGGAGAGAGGCAAGGAAATCTTACAATAGATGAGGAAGAACATAACACATGTGAATCACTTGTTATGACTTCAAGTTTGTTAGCCAACATAGATGATAATGATCCTTGGTGGATTGATAGTGGAGCCTCATCTCACATGACAAGACATAAGGAATACTTTACATCCTTATTGTCTTATGAGGGAGAAGGTAACATCATCTACACTGCAAATGATGGTCAATGTGACATCAAAGGCATAGGCACTATTCCTATTTCCCTTTCAACAAATAGGAAAGCAAATCTTGAAAATGTTTTGTACATTCCTTCAATCACTAAGAATTTGCTTAGTGTAAGTCAAATGATTGACAAAGGACTTGATGTGGAGTTCATTGGAGATGCATGTTTGATAAGTAAATGTGGATCCTTGATTGCTCAAGGTAGGAGGCATGGTAAACTTTTCAAGCTTGATGCATGTGTGATCTCTAATCATGAAGGATGTATGGCTAGGGAGCAATTGACAAACCAAGAAGTTTGGCACAAGAGGTTGGGCCATCCCAACTTCAAATCTTTGGAGGTAATGGCAAAGAAAGAGCTTGTTCTTGGTCTCCCTAAAAGTCTTGTTGCAAACAATAGTGTTTGTGAACATTGTGCCTTGTCCAAATCTCATAGACTTGCTTATTCTAGATCTACTTCTAGATCTAAAGAAGCTTTTCAACTTGTGCATTCTGATATTCATTCTTCTAGTACAACTAGCAATGGTGGGGCAAAGATGTATGCAACTTTCATTGATGACTTTAGTAGGTATACTTGGATCTATCTTCTTAAAAGTAAGGATGAAGTGTTTGCTGCATTTGTCAAGTTCAAGAATGAAATGGAAAACCAATTCAATACAAAGATCAAATGCTTAAGATCTGATAATGGAGGGGAATACACCTCAAATAGGTTCAAAGACTTTTGTATAGCACATGGGATTAAGAGGGAGATGTCTAGTCCTAGGACTCCACAACAGAATGGAGTGGCCGAGAGGAAGAATAGAACCCTTTGTGAATGTGCCAAGGCAATGAGACTACATGCTAATCTTGCTAAGTCTTTTTGGGGGGAAGCTTTAGCATGTGCTAACTATCTATGTAATAGATGGACAAGTGCTTCCTTGGATGGTAAAACTCCTCATGAGGTTCTTTATGGTAGAAGGCCGAGTGTCAAGCATTGTAGGATCTTTGGATGTACATGTTTTGTCAATATCACACTTGATGATAGAACTAAAGAAGATCCTTCATCAAAGAAGGGTGTGTTTGTTGGCTATAGTGAAGTAAGCAAGGCTTACAAAGTGTACATTCCTTCTACAAAGAAAGTTGTCATAAGTAGGGATGTCATCTTTCATGAAGAGAATGTTTCCAATGTTGTTGATGTTGATGTTGATGTGCCTACTAATCATCATGATGTGCAAGATGTCTTGGATGAAGATGGAGATGCCACTCCAAAGCAAACTTCAAGGAAGACTCAAAGGCAAAGGGCTAAGCCATCAAGGCTAACCTATGATGAAAAAGGAAAGCAAGTGGTGGACAACTCTAACTTTGCTTTTCTTACCTCTTTTGATGAACCAACTTGTGTAGGTGAAGCAATTCAAAAGAAGGAATGGATCCAAGCCATGGATCATGAGCATCAAGCACTCATCAAAAGCAACACATGGAGGTTGGTAAAGCTTCCAAAGGACAAGAAGGCAATTGGTTGTAAGTGGATCTTCAAGATCAAGACAAATCAAGATGGATCAATCAACAAGTACAAGGCAAGGTTGGTGGCAAAGGGGTATGCTCAAGAATATGGTATTGACTATGATGAGACCTTTGCACCCGTGGCAAAGATGGTAACTATTCGAATCCTAATCTCTCTTGCAACTCTTTATGATTGGGATATGTGGCAAATGGATGTTACTAATGCCTTCTTGAATGGTGATCTTGAAGAAGATATTTACATGGAGCAACCCGAGGGCTATGTTTCACATGATGAGCCTAATCATGTGTGCTATCTCCAAAAGAGTTTGTATGGGCTAAAGCAAGCACCAAGGAGTTGGTATGCTAAGCTCAATTCCTTCTTACTTTCTCAAAACTTTGTTATGAGTGAGTATGATCATTCTCTCTACTTTAGATTGAATGAAAATGATATCACTTTACTTTTGATCTATGTTGATGACATTATCTTAAGTGGTGGTAACAATCTAGATATAGATGAAATCAAGATGGCACTCAAAAGAGAGTTTGAAATTCAAGATCTTGGTAAACTTCATTATATCTTAGGAATAGAGATTATTAGAACTTCTAAATCTACATTCATATGTCAAGAAAAGTATGTTAACTCTATTCTAAAAAGGTTTCATATGGAAGATTGTAAAGTTGTTTCTACTCCTATGGAATCAAATGTAAAGCTAACTACAAGAAGTAATGAAAGATCCTTCAAGGACATTACTCTCTATAGAAAGCTAATAGGATCTCTTATATGGTTAACCATCACAAGACCTGATCTAAGCTTTGTGGTTGGTAAACTAAGTCAATTTATGCAAGATCCTAGTGAGGCTCATTGGAAGCTAGGAAAGAGAGTACTTAGATACATCTCGGGATCTAGAGATTTTGGCATCTTGTATGGAGGTACTACACCTAACCTTTGTGGATTTTCAGATTCAGATTTTGCAGGTGATCAAATGGATAGGAAGTCAACAAGTGCCTTTGCAATCTATCTTGGAGATGGAGTGGTCTCATGGCTATCAAAGAAGCAACCAACTATCTCTCTATCTTCCACCGAAGCCGAGTACAAGGCATTAACAACATGCACCAAGGAGATTCTTTGGATCAAGAGGATGTTATTGGATCTTCACTTGCTGGAACCAGAGAAGAATCCAATCATACTTTGTGATAACCTTTCAGCCCAAATCTTGGCAAGCAATCCTGTTTTTCATGCAAGGAGCAAGCACATTGAGATTGCTCACCATTTTGTGAGAGATCAAGTCATTGCCAAAGAGGTGGAGCTTCAACATGTCTCTTCAAAGGAGTGTGTGGCTGATATCTTCACCAAACCATTGGGAAAGGACCTATATTTAATGCATAGATCTAATCTTGGAATGTGCTCAAAGACTATGTTGAAACTAGCATCCAATGTTGAAGAGGGAGTGTGAAAATTGTCAACATTTCCTAGCTAGTTTGAGGCCTAAATTGGCTAAAATTGTAAATAGTTTTGGTTCTGGAGTTTCACACGTGTGAACCAGGCCACAATGTTTTTATTTACTGTATTTTTTCAGTATGATGAAGTGTCAAACTTCATACCCTTCAAAATGAGACCATTTTGATGTATTTTGGTCATATAAGCCATTTTTAGCTATTTTTCCTATATAGGGAATATCTAGGGTCAAGTACCTTCTAGAGAGAGGAGAGAGAGTCATCTTCCTCATCCATAAATAGTAGGGAAGTCGTGGAAAACAGGTTGGAGAAACCTTTTGTATGCTTCATTGAGATCAATAGATCATTGTCATTGTTTCTTCCTCCATTGAGAGCATTGTTGTGTGTATTGTCTTCAAGCTATTGTGTATGATCTTAGGTGCTTTCCAAAAGTGATAGGCTGATGTATTATGGACTGTATAATGCTATTTTGGGCCGCACTTGATGTTTATGGAAGTTTCCATTTGTGATAAATGCTTTTTGATCAAGTTCTTTGCATTCTAGGTAGCATAGAATGTGTTGCCAATTCCTAGCTTATGTAGTTTGGAGTGCAAGCATTCAAGCCAATGATCTTGGAGTTTAGATCCACTTAGGATCTGTATTTTTTCACAGTTCTCAGACTCACTCAATCAGAGACACAAAACGAGATAAGACAGCAAGAGATGTATACTGATTCTGGTTTAGAATTATAAATTCGTTTTTGATCAATAGTTTCTAATTGTCTAAAATCGTCCTAAGTTGTCTCTTATTCCGCATATTATTTTCGCACGCATATTCAATCAGAGCAAATATTGTTCTATTAGTACATAGATTAGATATAGACCCGATTGAAGACATTGATATTAGTTTGATTTATTCAAACTTTCATCGTGTTCTCTGTGGAAGAATTGTTATCTTTTTTCCTATAGTGGTATCAGAACGTACAGGATCAGAATTGATACAGTGGTATCAGAGCGTACAAGATCAGAACTAATATAGTGATATCAGAGCATATAGGATTAAAGTTGATGCAATGGTATCAGAACAAGTCAGAGTCAATACAGTGGTATCTTCACATTCCTCTCAGCATTCTTCACACATCCATCAACAAGCCGCATCTGAAGTTATCCAGAAAATAGAAGATGTCGTCGATCAGTAATATTCAAACTAAGATCACTACAATCTTGGATCAAGAAGGTTCCAACTACTTGATTTGAAAATTAAAGACTTCACTCTTATTGAAGGATGAAGGTCTATGGCAATGGGTAGAACCAATAGGGGAGAAGCCAGTAGCTACTCCTGGCAAAGAACTTCGAGAATGGAGTTTGAGAAATGACAAAGCTAGAGCAATTATTGCGTCTTCAGTGCATGACAATATAATGTTAGATCTTACATCAATTTTGAATGCAAAAGATTTATGGCAAGAATTACAAACCAAGAATGAGACTCGATCTCGTAATCATATCATGTTCTTGGAAGACCAATTAACTTACCTACAGTGGGACGGCAAAGACCTGACCACATTCGTACGAAAGATTAAAGACCTGTTTATTTCTTTGCAATTTTCTGGAAATGAAATTTCAAAGGAAAACAACTTAGTTATTTTCTTTGAGCCCTACCCAGGTCATTCAACACTGCTACTACAATCCAAGGAACCAGCATCTTGACCAATCAGGAGGACAATACCAGCCTCCTAGACAGCAATTTGTTTCCCGGAACCCATCTCAGCAATATCCTCCATGAAACAATCCGTAGATTCATATCCAAGAGTTGCCAAGACAAACCAAGCATGAACCTCAACCTCAACTGGCACTCTTAGGTCCACCTCCAAGGGGCCATCAAGACGTAGGAGCACAAAAACATCGACACCATAAAGAGCTTGCACCAACACATTTCGTCGACCACTCTTACGATCAAACATACCATCAGGATAACACACCTACTTCTAGTAGTTCAACACACTATCATGAAGATACCTCATGCTCGTGCAAACAAGATGAGTATTCCACAAATCCATAAAATCCAGGACAGCTAGCCATCCAAGATGGCTATGCAATTGCCATGGGACCCATGAGCAACAAATGTTTCATCTGTGGTGAAACGGGACATTTTATGGTCGACTGCAGAGTAAAAAACCAATACCATGCTGAATGTCCAAACTATGTTCGAAAACAAAGTTTCAAAGATTGCCCAAAGTAACCTAACAGGATCCTTCCAACACGACATATCTCATCAGAACCTGTTAGAGTCCTTACTAGAGCTCAGCGCCAAAACCAACAACAACAGCAAAACCTCGAAAAACTAGCTAACCATATGGGAAGCTCCTTGACAACTTCCACTTTACCAAGAGATTACCCAGACCCACGTGTGGAACAAAGGCAATACCACGAATTTCGAGATGAGTTTTGTTGGAGGAACAAAACACAGATGGTCCGTTATCTGCTCTGATCCTCGAAAAAGAGCAAGCCCTATAGGGACTCGAAGTATTCTCTGAACTTCTATAGGCTCAACTCACAATGCCCTTTCATAGCACAATGAAATCTTTCACTCCAATGTTATATCCACCGAAGTTTTCAGCTGCCTACTATTCCAGATGAACAGCGAAAACCAGACAAGATTCCAAAAACTCCTAAGATTTCGATGACAAGCATCACCTTACCGATGCACTATAAAGATTATCCACCAGTATCTACTATCCTTGATAGTGGATCAGGCGTAAATTTGTCACTAGAAAAATCATGGGGGTTCAATACCTTAGATCAGCCACGTTACAAACTTCGTATGGCCGATCAACAAGTCACCGACCCTGCAGGTCACTTATCCGATATCTCAGTCTGTATTGCAAGTGTCAAATTTACCATCGATTGCATCATTCTCGATCTACCAGATGATGCAATTACATATAAACTCCTTCTTGGCACACCCTGGCTCCAGATGGCAGGCGTTGTCCAAGATTGGAAGCGTAGCCAAATAACCTTCGGCAACAATGAAAAATGAGTCACTGTTGATTCGTCTGGCCACATAAAGCCCACCAAGGTTTATGATGATTGGTCATCTACAACTGTTGCCCGATTCTAAGAATGACATAGAATATTCTAAAAGTCGGCAAAAGGCTCCTATAGTAAATCCAAACGCTACACAAATGTGGTAGAGAGTCGGAAGTAGTAGGATCAGGCAACCAGTTGGCATTCTGCGCATATAAGTCCAACATTGGGCCTTTAGGCTAGAAAGTGCCATGTGCACTAATATTTAAATAAAATATTTTAAACTTAGCTTTTGCAAGTTCCTAAGTTAGGAAACACAACTTGTACGAAACACAAAGTGATTCGAACGGTCAAGATTGTGATCTTAATGGAACTTCAGTAGCCAATGGGTGATGAGGAGGTTCCACTCTCACTCTTATAAAGAGAGACCATTTTCCTTGTATTTCCATCATTCGAATTAGTAATAAAACTTTGTCCATTTGTGTTCTCTCTCTCTCTCTCTCTCTCTCTCTCTCTCTCTCTCTCTCTCTCTCTCTCTCTCTCTCTCTCTCTCTCTCTCTTTTCCCCATATCCTTCTCCTCTTTCTCTCTTCCCATCTCCTTCTACTCTTCTTCCTCCACTACATCTCTCTCCCCTCTCTCCCTCCATTCTCCTCTCTTCTTCCTCTTCTCTTCCAACTCCCTCCTTGTGCATGATAGTAGTTTGGTATTTTCTTGGTGTTTGCAAGCTTTGTACAATTTTCTAGAATGCTAGTTTAATGCAAAAAGCCATCTCCAAGGCTCCTAGTTGGATCAGACCCGACTCGCCATTGTACTACACATGACACCAAGCGACTTCCTTTCGGAGGAATTAGGCTTTACATTGGCGCCGTTGCCGGGGAGCCAAATGGCTCTTCCTCTCACTATTTTAGTTTTTTGGGCATTTCTCTACTCTCCATTTTCTGCTCACTATTGTTGATTTTTTTTTTTTGTCCACCAGTCTGTCTCTGTGCATAACTTTGAAAATTTTCATACACTTACATAAATGCCATCTTAGTTCACCTTCATCACTGAAGACTCTCCTAATCTTGCTCTATCACATATCCAAGGGGCAAACCTAGATCATAAAAACTAAAAAAGTTATTGCATTTTGAAAACTGGCACTTGAACATATTTGCAGAGTTACTGTCTGTGACAATTTCTTGCCAGTTTCTGTGCATAACTTTGGAAATTTCCCTACACTCCCAGAGATGCCATCTGAGTTTTCCCTCTTCACTGAAAGCTCTTTTAATCTTTCTCTATCACATATCCTAGGGGATAACCTAGATCATAACAGATCAAAAAGTTATTGCATTTTGAATACTCAAACTTATACTAATTTGCAGAATTACTGTTTGTGACAATTTCTTACCAGTTTTTGTGCATAGCTTTGGAAATTTTCCTACACTCCCAAGATGCCATCTTAGTTCAACCTCTTCACTGAAGACTCTTCTAATCTTTCTCTACCACATATCCAAGGGAAAAACCTAGATCATAACAGATCAAAAATTTATTGCATTTTGAATACAAGCACTCAAACTAATTTGCAGAGTTACTGTCTGTGACAATTTCTTGCCAATTTTTGTGCATAACTTTGGAAATTTCCCTACACTCCCAGATATGCCATCTTAGTTCACCCTCTTCACTGAAGACTCTTCTAATCTTGCTCTATCACAAATCCAAGAGGTGAACCTAGTTCATTACAGCTCAAAAAGTTATTCCATTTTGAACACTAGCACTTGCTCCAAATTTTCCATATTCCCCAACTTGTACATTCCCAAGTTTTTTTGAACTCTCCCCACTTATTCACTCCCAAATTTTTATACTTTCCCAAATTTTCCACTTCTCAACTTTTTGCTCTCCAAGATTTTACTTCCCCAAAAATTTTTGCTTTTCCAACATTTTGCTTTCCCTACAACTTGCTCTCCCAAAATCTGTGAATTCCGAATTTGCTAGACTTTTTGTGATTCCCAAATTTGCTAGACTTTTTGTGATTCCCAAATCTGCTAGACTTTTTGTGATTCCCAAATTTGCTAGAATTTTTTTTCAATCCCCAAAACCCCCAATTTTTTGAATTTAAAAAAAGAAAAAAGAAAAAGCAAAGCCAACTAAAACCACTATTTGGAACACTGTGCATCACCAGTCATCTCTTGAAGAGCAATCTTACATAGATATTCATCTATCCATCCATCCACAAACGACATGTCGACTACTCAGCTATCAAGCATTAGCATGCAACGTCAGGAGACAGTTTGCACATACCTTCATCGAATCTATCACGTAGCAAAGGACTGTCATCCACCAATCCCAACATCGTTGATCATCAAGAGCTTTATCCAAGGTCTGAGGAGCGACATTCACTATCAAATGAGAACCTCACCTCTTACACTACATTGAAGCAAGTTCTTGTTGATGCCATTAAGATTGAATCTACATTGTTGGCCTTTTGTGATACTGACTCAGAATCTGAGTTGGATGAAATATCTGGATTACCATCAATAAGAAATTCAAGAATTTTGACAACGCTAATGCAAAATAACGGAGAGACAAGGGAAGAACAAGCTTCACCAGGAAGGGATGATGACCAACATGAATCAACAGATCAAGATCAAGATCTGGAACATAATCCAAAGGCATGTGCCGCTACTTGTAATGTAATGGTGCTTCAACGAGGACCATCACATTGCCAATTGCCCAACTAAGAAATTTCGTGCTACAAAACCAACAGTAGCGGAAAAGCATCAAAAGTTCCAAGATCCACCCTTGACAACAAGCAAACAAGTTGAGCAGATGGCGCATCCAAGCAGTTCATCTTCAAGAGATGGGCCCATTGTGAAGATAATAGGTGAAAGATTGGTGTCAGTTGTGCATTCACCATGTGCATCGCCAAGACCTACGGGAGCTGAAACCCACGACAGTTCTCCACTATATTATGTGGAAGGACCTAGTGAAGAGCGTATACCAGTTTATGCAATCCAGCTCTGAGGCGATGGCATTTTGCCAATGATACGATGCTATGGATGTGACGGAAGACATCACAAATCAAGATGTCCACACCAAGGTAGCCATTGTCTGAACATCACAAAGACAAACCCTCCGATCAAACTTCTACATCTGGTAGCACATCCACTTAATTGATTTCCAAAGTTTCAGAGAACTTTGTGGAACCTCCATTTGATATGTCAAGCAAGTTCAAGGACTTCAAACTTGATAACGTAGTCGTCTAGTTGCCACAACCACAGAGGGAACCTACACAAGTTTCTCAATCCTTTGAAGGACTAGCCAAGACCATAAAGCTAAATCTTAAATATCCTGATGAGGACGTGGATCGTATCATGTTGGCGCCCACCTAACGTCAGGTCAACTTCTTGATCTGGAAACCTTACTACGCAAATACAGAGATATATTTTTCTGGAATTATACTGAAATGAAGGGGGTCCCTCCTAAAGTAGCGGTCCATACCATACCATTAGAGGAGAATGCAAAGCCTATTCGGGCTAAGCCATACACATGTAACCTTGTTTATCACGAGCAGATCGATGAAGATATTAAAAAGTTGTTGGATGTTGGCTTCATCTATGAAGTCCAACATACTGATTGGGTATCACCCATTGTAGTAGTACCCAAGAAAAATGGCAAGTTTCGTATATGTGTTGATCTAAAAATTCTTAACTTGATTACAAAGAAAGACCATTTTCCCTTACCCTTAACTACACAAATCCTTGAAAAAATGGCAAGAGTTGAAGCTTTCAACCTCTTGGATGGTTTCAGTGGCTATTTCCTCATTCAGATAGCCCATGAAGATAAACTCAAGATAGCCTTTGCTACGAAAAATGGCGTGTATGCTTATAACGTTATGCTTTTTGGCTTATGTAATGCCCCTTCCACATTCCAACGCGTCATGCAAATGGCATTTCAAGATTTGTTACATCGAATTGTCGAGATTTATCTTGATGATTTGGGTGTACATTCTTCCGTAGACAAGCACCTCGAAGCCCTTAAAAAGATCTTCATTCGTTGTCGTAGGTTTGGCATCTCACTAACCCTGAGAAATGTCAAATGTGGGTAACCCGTGGGGTTGTCCTTGGACATATCATTTCGAAGGATGGTGTTATGGCCATATTCCGCTAAGGACATGGAATAGTCCTAATATGGTAGACCGGCCCTCCAGTGTTCGAGATTATTAGTCACGCCTATATTTAACTCCACATCGAGGCCTGTTGGTGACTAATGACCTTGAGAGGACCCAGACACTCTAATTGAGACATATGGAGTAGTACATGTACGTGTGACTGATATAGGCAGGAGGTATGCATGAAGAGTTGTGACCTATTTATAGTTGACATGCATGGGGATTGCATGTGCTCATGCACAAGAACCTACTCTCTATATATTGAGGTAGTGATTATTTCGTCGACGACTTGGTCTAGGTTACCTGTAAAGCTCTTCTCCTCTAGCTATCACATGGCATGGCTTGGGGGCTAGATCTAGGAGGTTTCTCCAGGAGGGATCTAGGTCTAGTTGGGTGGTTTTGGTCCATAGTCTCTCTTGTGTTTTCCTATCCTCATCTTAAGGGATTGTCTCTAGTGTTCATTACATTGGTATCACATGCAATCCCCATGCAGGTCAACTATAAATAGGTCACAGCTCTTCATGCATACCTCCTGCCTATATCAATCACATGTACATGCACTACTCCATATGTCTCAATTAGAGTGTCTGGGTCCTCTCAAGGTCATTAGTCACCAACAGGCCTTGATGTGGTTGAGATGCCTCTCCCCGCAACAGTGAAGGAAGTTTACGTCTTCCTAGGCCACACTAACTATTATCGCATATTCATAATCGACTATGCCAGTAAGGCACGACTTGTTTATATAGTTGTGGTAGACCTAGATGGACGGAGAAACGTATAAAAGCTTTTGAGGAGTTGAAAACAGCACTTACTACTGCACCCATACTTCATTCCTTATATTACACAAAGGAGCTCCATGTGCATACGACACAAGTAAGTATGCCATACGGGGTCTCCTAGCACAACCGAACGAATATGGGAAGGATTTTTCGATACGTTTCTTGAGCAGACAATTGGTGCCTGCTGAAGTAAACTATACAACAATCGAGAGAGAAGCATTGTTAATAAATCTTGTAAAATGGGACGTATAGCTCGATGGCTATTGACACTCGAGGAATTCAATTTTCGAGTAGTCATCAAGAAAGGAACCCAACACTTCATGGCCGATCACCTTTCCAGACTTCCCAATGCTGAAAAGACTGATGCACCAGTCAACGATGATCTTCCTGATGCATGTCTTTTTTAGATCGATGACACTCCCTTGTGGGCTGAGGAAATCACTCAATTCCTAACCATCGGCACAATATCAAAAACTAAATTTTTGTTAAAGGCCGCACCCTTTCAGGTCATAGCAAGACAATTATACAAAAGGGGCGCTGACGACATTATACGCATATGTGTTTATGAATCTGAGATATGTCCTATCATATCTCAAGCACATGAGGGCATCGGCGATGGTCACTTCTCAGCCGAAGTGACTGCTGAGATTATCCTTCGAGCGGGCTTATGGTGGCCATCATTGTTTAAGGATACCTTTGCCATTATTAAAATATATGATGTTTGCCAATGAGCCAAAAAGAATACAAAGGCACACTTCACCCCGTTGACCCCTATTATAGAAGGCGAATCCTTCCATAAGTGGAGTATAGACTTTGTTGGGCCTAGCAGCAAAGAATACCCAAGCACAATATATCATGATCGCAATGGATTATGCAACCAAGTGGGTAGAAGCACATGCAACAAAGGATGCCAATGCGAAGACCGTAGCGCATTTTCTTTATGAAAACATTATTACCATTTTGGTTGTCCACTTAAGCTTGTTAGTGATCGCGACACTCACTTCTTAAATGAAGTGATCGACAATCTCCTATGCCATTACCTTGTTGTTCACTGCAAAAGTACTACGTACTATCCTAGATGTAATGGCCAGGCAGAATCTACCAACAAGACGATCTGTAAAATTCTGACCAAATAGTCGAAATGAGTCAATCAGATTGGGAAACCAAACTGTTCTTCGCTATCTGGGCATACCGCACTGTAGTGGGTTTCTTTCCTTGCCTATCCTCAACCCAAGATCTAATAAATCTAGCATCAAGGAGATGAAGTTAGTTGTCACGCGTAGGTTTGTTCCCATGAGAGCGATAGTATAGTTCAGATTTCAACATGAATGGAGGATCTAACACTAACATCCATTAACACTAAGCATTAACACTACATCCATTAACCCTACTTCCATTAACCCTAAATCCACAACAATGATAGAAACTTACTCTTTCTTTCTCTCCCTTTCTCTCTCACAAAAAGCATAAAAAATAGCAATCCTAATAATGATCAACTCCAACAATTAGCAAAATCCAAAGAAAGCATGAGAAATGGAGGAAAAGAGAGAAAGAGCAAGGACATTCATCAATCCATTTCTAAAGAGAACCAATTTGCTTTATTGAAATGAGGAAATGAACATCAGGAGCAACTCGAGTTGGTCTCTTTTTATAGTAGAGAGGAGGATCCTGGCCTCTGAATCCTATTGGTCCAGTCTTGCCTCTCTTTTTATTCAAATTTAAAAAAGTTTGGGAACCATCAAAATTGGAGGGAAACCCAACTTTATCCACTAACTTGACATTTAGGCCCTGCGACATTAAAAGTCCCGCAAAAAGGCCTAAAGTCCTTTTATTAACTTTTAGCTGATCAATCAAATAACTATGTGATCATTGGGTTGGACTTACAAATGCAGGGTGCCAAATTCCTCTCACTTATTAGCTAGGATTAGGGTTGCCTTGGAATCCGCAAACCCTCCAACACGCACCACTCCAAAACTGGTGGCGGTCCCACAACATCTGCAATATGCAGTTATTGGGGACTTTTATGGGACATCACGATGGATAGTATAGTGCGGAGACTGGGAAGTATTGATAGAAGACATGATGATCAGAAAGGAATTATAAACGTGTGAAAGTGTATTAGAAGGCAATGCAAGAAATTTGGAAGGCTTTGGTCGCAAGAAAAATTTGCAAGAGCTTCGCTAGCACAAGTGAGGAATGAATCGAATTCAGCCAGCTTATAGGTGAACTTGGTGGGTCCATTACATTGAATAGTAGTTTGGCTGATCAGTTCTGAACAAAAATTTGCAGGCATGTGCAGTACTATAAAAATAGGCTATAAAAATCTCGACGAAGGTTTCTAGAAATCTGAACCTATCAGGCAAACATTTTTCAGGGCTGGCGAAGGATGAACCTTTGCCAAGGAGGGTCCTTCGCCCAGGTATTGTCATAAATGCATTTTTTTCACAATCTGAACCTGTGGACAACCTAATTTTGACATTTTAAGGTCATCTAGCAGGTCGGCGAAGGTTCAAAATGGCATATCGCTGAACATTCGCCTGACTCAAAAATTGGATTTTCTTTGTCAGGAACCTTCGCCCACCTCAATTTAGATAAATCAAGGTGGATGTATAGTCTGAGAGCTTAACGAAGGTTTCTGGTACTGTATAAGGCCAAATCTGCCCAAATCAGTGATTTTCTAAGTCAGTGTCCATCAAAAATACTGTGTTTCCTTTTTCTTATGCTGATGACTTCCTGACTTTTGCTCATCAGTCTTTTCTTATTTTTTGCTTTTTTTTTTTTCTTTAACTGTCTTTTTTCAAAAAAAACTCAGTAAATTAAATACTAAAAACAAAAAATTGAAAAACAAATAAAATTAAAAAACATATTGAGATCAGACTTGCTGAACTGGCGGAGCAGGCTGCCAAAACTTGCGTAATAGGCTACCATTTACTGGAGTATCAAATCGTTTTCCATCCAAGTTCTCAAGAATTACTGCGCCATAGTTCAGGATTTCCTTCACTTTATACGGGCCTTCACGGGTAAACTTCAACTTACCCTTGATCAGCTTGGTTTTGTACATCAATGCAAGATCTCCTGCTTTCAGATCTTTTTTGTGCAATCGACGATCATGCCATGCCTTGAGGTGGGCTTTCTCTGCTGCTAAGGCATGAACTGCCATCAATTGGGTTTCACATAATTTGTGCAATGCTTCATGACGGAGTTGTAAAGACATATCATCATTCAATCGTTCTGTGGCTGCTATGCGTAAAGATGGGATTAAAAATTCAATTGGCATAACAACATCTTAACCATAAACCAGCTGAAAAGGTGTTTGATTTGTACTATTTTTGTAAGCGGTTCTGAATGCCCATAATGTTGCATACAGTTTATGTTCCCAATCGGACCAACTTGCTTCAACTGTCTTTGTCAAAATGGTGCAGAGAATCTTATCGGAAGATTCAGCTTGGCCATTCCCTCTAGGATAGTAGGGAGTACTAAATCTGTGTATAATGAAAAAATCTTCAAGTAAACACTTTATTGTTTGATTAACAAAGTGTGTACCCCGGTCACTGACAATTTCGATCAAACATCCAAATCTGATTATAATATTTTCATACAGAAACTTGGCCGTAGATTTCACATCAGCCACTTTGATAGCTTTGGCTTCAACCCACTTGGTCATATAATCAGTTGCGATGATAATGTATCGGGCCTGAGGTCCTTGCGCGGCAAGATGAATAGGACCAACATAATCCAGTCCCCATTTTTCAAACGGTGCTTGCGATAAAAATGGATGCAAGGGTTCATAATTCTGTCGAGTAGGCCGTCGTTCTCGTTGGCAAACATCACATGTCTGAATAAGATTTTATGTGTCCTTATGAAACGTAGGCCACCAACAACCGGATTGCAAAAGTTTGCAAACAGTAATATATGTAGAGAAGTGTCCTCCACCCATGCCGTCATGTGAAAACATGATTAAATCTGGTACTTCATGTGGTAAAACACACATTTGTAATACAATTGTCTTGCAATTAATTGATAAGGTTGAGCCTTATGAATCAATTGTCTCTTCTGTACTTTTGTCAAAGAGTCATTTCGGTTGTCCTAGCATCAGGTACTCAACAATATCTGTCGCCCACTCAGCTACTGCTTCCACATAGAACAACGCAGCATCTGGCAGTTCATCATCCACTTCAGTATTAACTGGTGCGGATTCAATTCCGAAACGTGATCGGCTAGATAATGTTGCTTTCCCTTTCGAACCACAATCCGAAAGCCAAATTCAGTCAATAATAATAACCATCTTGCAATACGTCCAGTATTGCATGTCTTGTCTACCAAGTAAAGTAATGGTTGATGATCCATATAAAATGCAAAGTGCGTTTCCATGAGGTAGTGACGAAATTTTAGAACAGAAAAAATCATGGCTAGTGCTTCATTTTCTGTTGTTGAGTAATTCTTTTCTGGATCTGTAAGTTGTCTGCTTGCAAATCGTATAGGATAATCCTTCTTATAGTCACCTAATTGCGTCAAAACTGATCCAATGGCGTATATTGAGGCATCCGTATGAACATGAAACTCTATCGTCCAATCTAGAAAACACAGTATTGGTGCTGAAGTTAATGCTATTTCTAACTTTTCAAAGGCTTCTAACGTCTCTACTGTCCAAATAGGACAATAGTTAGTTTGTATATAGGTCGTGCTAAATCCGCAAAGAAGATAATAAAAATTAGATAGTAGTTCGCATGACCCATAAACACATAAACTCCTCGAATTGTTGCTGGCGGTGGCAATTTCACAATAACTTTGATCTTAGAATAATTTGTGGCAATACCATGTCTTGATATCACATGTCCAAGCACAATTCCATGTGAAATCCATATCTGGCATTTTTTCGAATTTAGAGAAATTTGATATTTGCGGCATCTTTCAAATACTTTCTCCAATCGATCCAGGTGGTCTGTATCTGTACTATGAACTCCCAAGTTGTCCAAGTAAATTTCAAAGAATTTTTACAGATAATCTTTAAACGCAAATTGCATTACTCTTTGGAATGAACTTGGTGTATTACATAGTCCAAATGGCATTACTTTGTAAGCATAGGTGCCCCATTCTGTTGCAAAAACAGTTTTGTGGAATTCGGCAGGTGCAATCTTAACCTGATTGTAACCACTAAATCCATCCAGGAAACTATAAGCTTCCGCTCTAGCAAGGCGATCCAAAATGCTTTCAGTAAAAGGCAACGGAAAGTGATCCTTCCGTGTCACTTTATTCAATGCTTTGAGATTCACACAAAGCCTCAATTTTTCATTTTTCTTATTGGTGAAATCCATTCAGTGTGCTCGATCTCATAAATGAAATTGACGTCAAGCAATCTCTGAAGTTCTTTCTTTATCAGATCTGCCACATTAGGATTACAGCAATAGAACTTTGTAACCTTTGGAACTGCATCAGGTACTAAAGGTATGGTATGTTCAATCACTGATGTCAGAATACCCTTCAAATCTTGATAAGTCCATGCAAAGCAATCTTGATACTTATAAGTAACAAGTGGAGTGCTTGATACTGTTCAGGAGTAAGTTGTGTTCCCATTTGTACAATCTTTTTCGGTTCTCCTGGTTCGGCAAGATTCATTGGCTGCATCCTAGCTGGGCCATCGTAAACCTCTTTAGATTCCAGTATGTGTTCTTTAGGTTCACGATGTGCTTTAGGTAACATAATAACCACATCATCTAGTGTATAATGTTTAAAATGCTCTGGCATATCATGCTGGACTACATTTGCTTGTTCTTTTTTGAAAGGACTTGTCTTGGATCTTCGTTTAGCCTTCTTAGCAGGAATTGATCGTGGAGGTGATGACTTTCGAGATGATAATTCTTTCTTCACAAGTGAAAACTTCCTAGCTGGAAGTCTGACTTGAAGAATCATTATTGACTTTTCATTTGCCTTTATCCAATAGAGGTGGCACTTCCTTTGAATCAATCTTCCAAGGAGGATTTTTCCATTTCAGGACCATATTATAATGTTACTTAGCTTGTTTCTTTGTCATCGAACCTGTGATCCTGTCTCCCTTCAATATAACTGTCTTGGGCGGTTTGATTGTTGGTTCATCATAAATATTATGCACTCGAAATCTGGTCAGATCCATATGATTTAAAATTTGCTCATCCGTAGGTTCTACATTGCCATCATAAGCCAAGGCATGGCTCACTAGTATGAGATTATTCTCAATTGGATCTGGTATAGGTTCTGGTGATATCTAGGCTACATTCAGCACATTTAGTGGAAACGTGATTGGTGTATCCAAAGTTCGATCTAATAAGAAAATCTCGCTCAACTCTGATTGAAGATTTTGTTGACACATATATCCTGCTGTACAATCAATTGTTGCAAGAGCTTCATTCCAATTGACAGTATCCGTTTGAGAATCGTAGTGAACTCCCAATTTTTTCTCTGGTCGATCACAAGTGTGATTTGTTGTTGATGAATCATCATCTTCTTTTTGAACCACTGGCTTGATAGTCCAAGTCATAGGATCAACTTTAACTGCACATTCACGATTTTCAAAAGTGATTTTTCCGGTGCCCCAATTATAAATTACTTGCGCAACTCATAACCATGGACGTCCTAATAGAACTCGGTAGACATTTGGCGCTTCTAGTAAGTCCATCACGATGAAAGTAATGACAAACCGTACTCCTGCGATCCTGGCAGGTATGTCTTCCACCATTCCTCGTGGACGAACTGTCATTTGATCAGCTAGCTTAATAGCAAAAGTAGTAGGTTTGATCTTTGTAAGGCCCCATTTTGCACATAGCCTTGTAGAAATCAGGTTAACTCCTGAACCACCATCTATCACGGCTGCTTCTTTAGAAAATTGTCTATGTTGTATCGACAGAGTGATATTCTTTTGTTTACTTTTCCAAGCGGCTCCAACATGGAGTACATCGTTAGATTCTTCAAATCCAGTACAAAAAAGTGGCTCCTGATGGACTTCTGGTTCTTCTTGAGCTAACTTTTGCGCTAAGACTTCTTTTGTTTTTTACACCAACTTTAGGAACTCTCCCAATGAAATATTGACCTTGCTAGACAAAATGTTCATGAGTAATTCTATATGCGGTGCTTCCGGTTCAGTCATCTTGAAGGGTTCTTCATGATGATGTAATTGATCATTCATATCCGTACATAAATTTTTTGGAGGCTGCAATGGTGAAGTCCAAACTTCAGCTATTACTTTAGCAGCCTCAAGTTCCTCTTCTTCTTGCAAATGTTTAATCCACTGTCTCATATCCTGATATCTTCGTCTTTCTGCATTAAGATTTGGATAGACTCCCGATGATGTTGGTGTATCAATGGTATAAAATTAGCAGGTACTAGATCCACTACTGGTTCTTTTTGCTTTTGTGCTTTGGTGACCACCATCAAGGGTGCACTTGGTTTATTCTGAGCTATTGATCCTTACTTGATTGTTATCAAATTTACAGGTGTTGTAGCTGGTGGTGGCTTTGGTCTTGCTAGACAGTCTTTATAGCAATACCCATATCCACAATCACAACAGAATGGTACAAATTTTCTTTATTTGGGCATTCTGCAACTCTATGATTTTCTCCACATGCAAAGCATCCAAGTGGTGCTTTAGTCCAACTTCACGAGAATTGTTGTTGAGCGACAGCATAAATGGCATACTGTTCTGAAGATCCACCTTTCTGATTATTACCATAGCTCCATTGCTCAGCACTTCCGTAAGGTTCTGGTTCCATCAAATTGGCAGGAGGAGCAGAGTGTTTTGGTGGGGTTGGCAAAGCTAAACGTTCCGAGTATCCAAGAGTAGATTGTCGCAGTCTTGCTGTTGGATTTCCTCCATACTGTGGTTCTCGATATCCCATCTAGGCATACCGTTGCTGAATTATCCGAGGGTTGAAGTTGCAAAAAGCAGTCTCATGGTCAGGTGAATTACACAGATGGCAAACACTGATTTCCATTCATTTTTTCAATTGAGGACACTCGTTCATTGTGTGATTTCCTGTACAAATAGAACACCAGATATTTTTCCTGGTAGGAAAAGTCTTTGCAACCTTCTCAAGTTCCTTGTTTGCTTCTCCATGGAAATTTTCCAATGCTTTGATCTTCTCATCAAATTGCAATTGCAACTTTTCCGTCTGTTTTTGCTGGGTCTTCCCAAGTTTCTCGAACTCATTGAGCATCATTTCTGTAGTAGCATTGGCATTCGTTGATGCAATAGTGGTGGATGTCGTAGTCCCTAGTTCCATTAATCCTAAAGCCACAACAATGATAGAAACTTACTCTTTCTTTCTCTCCCTTTCTCTCTCACAAAAAGCATAAAAAAATAGCAATCCCAATAATGATCAAATCCAACAATTAGCAAAATCCAAAGAAAGCATGGGAAATGGAGGAAAAGAGAGGAAGAGCAAGGACATTCATCAATCCATTTCTAAAGAGAACCAATCTGCTCTATTGAAATGAGGAAATGAACATGAGGAGCAACTCGAGTTGGTCCCTTTTTATAGTAGAGAGGAGGACCCTGGCCTCTGAATCCTATTGGTCCAGTCTTGCCTCTCTTTTTATTCAAATTTAAAAAAAGTGTGGGAACCATCAAAATTGGAGAGAAACCCAACTTTATTCACTAACTTGACATTTAGGCCCTGCGACATTAAAAGTCCCGCAAAAAGACCTAAAGTCCTTTTATTAACATTCTAATTAATCAAATAGCTATGTGATCATTGGGTTGGACTTACACACACATGGTGCCAGATCCCTCTCACTTATTAGCTAGGGTTAGGGTTGTCTTGGGATCCACAAACCCTCCAACATGCACCACTCCCAAGAAGGCCACTGGATGGGTTACCCCATTTCATCTCGTATATGGTCAAGAGGCAGTAATGCTTGTTGAATTCCTAGTTCTTTCATTGCGAGTCATGCAAGCTTTCTCTATGGATCTATGTGAGAAAGCTACCATTGAACAACAAGTCAATAACAAGCTTTCATTGCGAGTCATGCAAGCCTTCTCTATGGATATTTTGTTTATGATGTTTGACTGCCTCTATTTGTCTTTATTGCATTTTATTTCACATAATATTTTTATTTCGTCCATATTCATTCACCAGAGTATTATAGGTCAACAAATGATGGTCTAGTTCACATGGATAGGTTTTATACCATTTTAGATCCAGTTCACTTCTGCAATTATGCTATCTTAGATTTTATACATATAGCACAAATCTTATCAATGAGATAGTTCATTCTACTGAGAGCTTTTATTTTTAGATACTGTCAAAATTTACTTCATGAAGTTCTACACCACCATCACTGAGATACAATACTTAATAGTCAGTTGGTTGGCATCTCGACCGAATCAGTTGGTTGGCATCTCGACCGAGTCCTATGGTTGGCATCTCGACCAAGTCAGTTGGTTAACATCTCGACCGAGTCAGTTGGTTGGCATCTCAACCGAGTCCTCTAGTTCGAATCTTGATCGAGTCAGTTGGTTGGCACCTCGACCGAGTCATTTCGTCAGCATCTCAACCGAATCACCCGGTTAACATCTCGACCGAACCAGCTACTTGAGATCTAGATCGAGCCTGTTACTTGAGATCTCGACCGAGCCTGTTACTTGAGATCTCGACCGAGCCTGCTACTTGAGATCTTGACCGAGCCTGTTACTTGAGATCTCAACCGAGCCTGCTACTTGAGATCTCGACTAAGTCTCCAACTTCAAATCTCGACTAAATCGAAACAATGCAGTTCATCAAGATTTTTTCAAATCTCGACCAGTCTTCCCATTACAATGTCGACCGACTTGGGCACTTAAAAAAAAAAATCTCGATCGAGGAGACACGGTGAATGACCATAAATATTTCCAAAACAAAGACATTCTTACCTCAGTGACGTGCGAGCACTCGAGCCTTCTAGTGACCGATTTCTGAAGATTTTCTTGCTTCCATCACCGATCCTGGCGCTTTTACACTCTATCGATCAGTAAACAAGCACATACTTTGTCCATCAAGCATCAACCATTACCATATCGAAACCAAGATGAGCGCCATCACCAAACATCTGCGAAAATTTAATATCTCCAAAAGTCACAACTTTACCATTTCAATCATTTGCACATAGAAGCGTTGAGGGGTAGTGCAGCTAGAGCACTCATTACGCTCTAGTTTCACTATTGTGACATCACCATCTTTCACTCTTTTGTCATTTTCCATTGTATACACCACACCTTCTTCATCGCCTCGCCTACTCCATTCTCACTGAGTCTTTCAACTTCCATTTACACCCACGCGCCATTGTTTCCATCTCTTTGACACTTCCGTTCTCACCCGACGGCCTTCCAAAATCATTTGTCTTTCTAGCCATCGTGTACACTCCACAATTTTCACCAACTTCCTTCTTCAATATTCAAACTCAGTCCATTTCTTTTACCCAGACCACCACCATTTCCATCTCTTCCAAACCTCTGCCTTGAACCGCATACCTCTGTCACCATCTCGACTGACTCCTCTCCATCACCATCTCAATGTTGGGAGTATTCCCAACACAATGTGAGCAAAGGGATAAATTTAATAATAAAGGTGCTGCGAGGGCATGGCTTCCTGCGCGTATAAGTCCATGGCCCAATGAGCACGCGAACTAATTGTAAATAGAAATAATAGACTTGGGTCCTTTATAATTAATATAAAACTTGAGGCTCAAAGTCATTTTAAAACTTAGAATTTACTTTTTAGAGTTAGGTCCACTTTTGGACTCACATGAATCTTGTGAATTCTAATGTACTTTTTATGGACCCTCGTATCAAGTTGGGTCCAAGATGAATGGATAGGTTCATTGTGAATATTAGCCAATAGGATTTTGGGGCAAGGGCCTTCCCCATTTAGAAAAAGACACCATTTGTACTCTATTTGCATGCTTAATGAGAAGGAGGAAACTCTACCATTTTTGGAAGAGAAGCATCCTCATTTGCTATTCAATTCTTGCCATTGCTCTTGTTGTTTTTCATTTGCTTTCAAATTCATAGTTTTTGGTTTCAATAGTTTAAGTTTCTCTCTTACCAAGTACAATGAGCATTTGAGCTAACCTCCACTCTCTCTCTCTCTCTCTCTCTCTCTCTCTCTCTCTCTCTCTCTCTCTCTCTCTCTCTCTCTCTCTCTCTCTCTCTCTCTCTCTCTCTCTCTCTCTCTCTCTCTCTCTCTCTCTCTCTCTCTCTCTCTCTCTCTCTCTCTCTCTCTCTATGCTCCTTCTATCCATCTAACCCTCTCTCTCTCTCCCTCTCTTTCACTACAAATTATGTGGACTGCTAGTTTAGGGGAGTAGAGTTAGTGGGACTAGTGTTAAGGGTGGTAGTGTTAGTGTAAGAAGTAGAGAACTATCTAGAAGTGGCATCTTTACATAGTTAGGTACCTATCCAGTGTTCTAACCCTTGTTGACAGATGGGAGGGCTACTACTACGCGAGATCTTTGACCCTACAGTGGCGTCGTTGTCGGGGATAGGTTCTCACTAACTAGTATAGCTGCATTTTAACTATTTCTTGCTTTTTCGAGTAGTTTTAGGTAGATTTTTGGGTATTTAGAGTTAGTTTTTTGTATTTTTATGTGTTTGGACTATTCAAAACTAGCAGAGGAGTTGTTAGAGGGTAAAGGAGGCCCTAAACAGGCTCTAAGGGCTTGAAATCCAAACCAGCCAGTAAAAAACACACCAATCTACATTTCTGGAGGGAAAAAGAGCCTAAAATTTCATCAGATTTTAATATCTCCAAACCCAGTGAGAGTTAACCCTCGCATGACTGGCAGCAGCTCCAGGGTATTGTCCCAGACCTGCAAAGAAGCCTGCAAGAGTTAGTTGAAAGCAGATTGCATAAATCAGAGAAAAAAACCCTTGTGAAAATCAAAAAAATTCAAATCTTCACCAAAACTTTCGCAAAGCCCTTTGAAGTTCCATCTCAGAGAGATCGGGACACAGAGAAGCTTGCAAGAGTTAGTTCACTGTCTAAGTGCCTGTGCGAGAGTTCTCAGTGAAAAAAAAGGTAGAAAAATACAAAAGAACCCTCGCAGACACTAAAATTTTCAATTCCAGTGGGCAAGAACCCTCGTAGAGAATTCTGAAGTTCCATCTCAGTGAGACAAGGACACAGAAGAGTCTACGAGAGTTAGTCTGATTCTAGTGAGCAAAAAATTGGGTTTAAGTATTGAAAAATCACTAAAAAATGAAGATCCAGCAATTCCATCCAGAGAGAACTCTAGCAGACCACTCTAATCAATCCAGAATGACAATTTCCATTAGTGATGAAGCTTGCGAGAGTTAGTACTTATTATTGGAGAAGATCAAGCCAAATCAGTGATCCTAGACCCCCACAAACAGTGAAATTTTCACTTTTTGCGAGAGTGCAAAAAGTTCCAGAGTCAGATCTACCCTAGATGCAGCTCCCATGAATCTTGCGAGAGTTAATTCCCAATAATCAGAGAGATATCAAGATTTTTTTGACTTCAAAACAGCTAAAGAACCCTCGCACAGCCAACGCTCGCACCAGAGAACCCTCGCAGACTAGATCAGTAGAAAGATCTGCACTAGATCCAGCTACTGTCAAAATCTCAGGTCAATCAGTACAAGGAGTAAAAAAATTTCGAGGAAAAACCACCATAAGGGGCCTGATTTTTCACTTTCAGCCAATCAGATTGATCAAATCCTTAAGATCCAGATTGCATCCAACTGTATCAGGAGAATCCAATAACTTTGGACTCTATCAAGGGATCGCCATGGACCTATCAAAAATCAGGATCATTGTTGATCTACCACCATCGGGAACGATCCACGAGGTCTACATCTTTATGGGTCATGCTAACTATTACAAGATTTTCATTCTAGATTTTGCAAAGTTAGCACGACCAACTTACAAACTCACAACGGAACCACATTGGCATGAGAAAGCCCTAAAGGCTTTCCAAAAGCTTATAGATGCATTGGTTTCAGCACCAATCTTATGCCCACCCAATTGGTCCATTGAGTTTCATGTGCATACGGACGCATCGAAGTATGCAGTTGGAGCAGTCTTAACCCAGCTAAGAGAACACAAAAAGGATTTTTCGATCCAATTTGCAAGCCGACAGCTTAGTGATACCGAAATGAATTACTCAACCACAGAGCGGGAAGCACTGGCAATGATTTATGCGGTTAAGAAGTTTTGGCATTACCTGATAATCAATGGCTGCATCTTAGATAGTGTACCCATAGATTATGGATCTAGCGTAAACATAATGACTGAAGAGACAGCATATGAATTAGGCATTCATCGTAGAATAGTGTCCACCTTAAGACATTTAAGATTAGCTGATGCAACTAGAAGATCACCAATAGGAGAGTTGTCTCAAGTTACAGTTTATATTGGAGACCATAAGTTTCTTATGGATTTTATAATACTAAGACCCACAAGACAATCGTCACATAAAGTGTTATTAGGACGACCATGGCTCTACCAGGCCGATGTTATAACCCACTGGAAGAAGAAGGAGATTACCTTCAGAGACCAGATGGAGACAACGACGGGGAAAAGTCACAAATTAATTTCTATATCATGGGAAAAGGATAAGTACGAAGGTGAGACACCTACATCATCTTCGAGCTATACTTCGAAGGATAAAGGGCTTCAGTCCGTAGGGACTGAGGAAGGAAAGAGGTTTGTCACACTAAGTATGCCTACATAAAATAATAGAGTAGAATATGTAGATAGAGGATATTGTGGAATCCCGTAGATTAGTGCTATCATAGGAGATCAAACTATAGATAGAATACTAATAGACTCAGGATCCAGTATCAACTTAATGACAGAAACAATGGTTAAGGAATTAGGACTAGAAAAACAGATACAGCCTATCACTTACCATGAAATCCATTTAGTAGACGGATCCAAATGTATACCTGTAGGGGAGCTAAAAGGTATTAGCATAGTTATAGAGACAGAGACGTTTGTTATGAATTTCTTTGTCATAAACCCAATAGATACGCCACCTTATTCAATATTATTTGGAAGACCATGGTTATATCAAGCAGATGCTATTATAAATTGGTCTACCAAACAAATATTTTTTTCGGGCATTCTCACAGCCAGTCCAATAGGGGGTCACCTTTTGAGATGGGGTGAGGAGTTAGCTAGACCTATTGAATCCTGGATCAATTTCATAGAATGCTATGAGATTGACGAGGATGAGAAAATATCAACAACATCTGAGTCAAAGGAAGTTCTAGGTGGAACCAGAGCAAGCCTGACCAAAGGGATGGTAGATAAAACAGATTATGTACAAATAGAAATTAATAAAAGTAAAATTTTGAATTTATATAAACACTAATCGAACCAGGATCGTGAAGAGTATATATTACTTCTTCAAAAATACCAAAACATATTTGCTTGGTCAATGGATGATTTAATAGGAATACCAGTTAAATGGGACGAACATAGAATAGATCTTATTCAGGGAACAATACATGTTAGGTAGCGCCAATATAGATTGAATCCAAAGTATTCCTTGTTAGTTAAAGACAAATTAGATAGATGTCTTAGAACGGGTATTATATATCATGTTCTAAGCAGTGAGTGGGTGTCACCAACAGTTATAGTACCAAGAAAACGAGCAAGATTAGAGTTTGCCAAGATTTTAGGAAACTAAATGCTACTACAGCAAAAGATTATCATCTTCTACCGTATATAGATACTATTCTTGACCAGGTAGCTGGTCATGAATGTTATACTTAATCGGTTTGAACCCATTTCCTTAATCAGACCATCGAGGCCATGTTGTCATATTTTTCTATTACAAATCGCCAAAACACTCCATATAATCCAAAAGCAAATGGGCTTACGGAACGGGCAAACGAAATTTTGTGTAAAATTTTGAATAAAGTAACGGAAACACATTCTTCTAATTGGGATCAGAAGTTACCATCTGTCTTATGGGCATACAGAACTGTTGAAAAGATTACAGCTAGGCAGACTCCATACTATCTTGTGCATGGAATGCATCCCATACTACCAATAGAATTTGAAGTTCCGACGTTTTGCATTAGTAATAAAGAGCGAATGGATGAACACAATAGTCTCCGGGAGCGGATGATATCTTTGACGCAACTGAAAGAAGATCGACGTCTTTCATTAATCGAGATTGAACGAGTTCAGAATAAAAAAAAGAAATTTTTGACCAATCTATTAAGAAATTAAAAATTAAACGAGGGGACTACGTGCTTCTGTATGATAACAGACACATGTTGTTTCCTGAGAAATTACATACCAGATGGATGGGACCGTATAAAGTCATAGAAGTTTTTAACAATGGATCACTTCAGTTAGCCGATCTTCAAGGACATTTACTTGATACTTGAGTAAATGGCTCAAGGGTGAAGTGCTACTATGACTAATTTCCGATGCTTCTTACATTTTATTCAGTCTCTAAAGGCCATTTTCTTTGGTCCAATTGTTTTCACCGAAGTTTGCAAAAACCCGACACCTTTGCATTTTTCGCCCATAAATGTTGTAGCGAAATTCTTGACACCTTCGCTACATTTCTATTTTCGCTACATTTTTTGCAAAAATATCGAAACCCTCGCTTTATTCATTGCTTTCATTTTTGCGAAAAACCCGACACCATATTGGAATATGGTATATTAAGTAAATCAAACACAGAGAATCAGTTTTTATTGCAGGAAGCAAACAAGACCGGGCCTCAATCAATCCCATTATCTAAACACATAGCTCATTCAGAGTTGAAGGAATTTCTGCTAAAAGTTATGTTTAACCGCTTTGGCTAATTCTCTGTGCACATTAGTCAGAATTCTTACTTGTCGGTGTCGCCTGGTAATCCGTGTTAGAGTAACTGAAATTTAGTATAACTTAAGAAATGTGTGTGACGCAAACAGAACAGTATCACAATCAATCACAGATCATACAGAGTGTGTTTATATTCGGGAAATTTATCTTTAATATACAGTTGTTGAACAGACATGAGAGCATACGAAATGAGAGAAGCAATATTTACATGGCTGTAAGTATAATATGGTCTAGTTATTGGGTTACTGGAGTGAAGTATATTATTTGCTTTTGCTTCCTCCAAATAATGAGAATAGTTAGTTTCCCAATCTGTGTAGATTTCCCATAGATAAGGGAATAAAAATTGATGAGTAACTCGGGAAGAAACTGATTTAGAGTTACAAATAACTTCTTTCATATCAAAAATGTTAATTGATTCTAACTTATTCAAATACTCATCCAATGCTGGAAAAATATTATTTTCAAATGTTCTTAGGTATTTTAAGATGTATATATACAAGGATCATGCGACCACGTGAATATAGTTAGTTTGCACATTGAACTTATTCTGAACAATGGCAAGGGCGAGGATTCCTTTTTATGTACAGTTAGTCTAGACCATAAAGTATTTATGTTAGAAAATGTCCAAGGGTTCTCCCATTGTTCTTTTGTGTAACCAAAAAGTTTAGGTGAAAAAAGGTAATCCATTTTCCATTGGAGTTCTGGACTACAAAAAGGTGGAATAAAAAATGTTAGTTCATGATGAAATGTCTGAAATTTCGACCTTAGTAGTGAGTAGACAATCTTGTTTTTTTTACAGCTGCTCCACTTGGTGATGTCTGGGCTTGGTATGGAATGACGCTTAATGCCTCAGGTTGGTCTTCAGTAGCTTGTACCTCTGCAGCATCCTTGGTTTCGGTCTGTGTTTTTTGACCTCTCAGGATCTGCCTGCATATGGTATTCGTTTGGATGGCCTTTTCTAATATTACTGGTGTTGGCTCATCTGTCTGCGTCTCCTGATCTTGTCTTTGCGCTGGTTCTTCTGCATCAGAAATCTGCATTTGGCCTGATTGGAATTGATTCTTCCTTCAACTTCTCATAAGCAATCATCTGCGGCTGCAGATATTGCATCTGGAAGGTCTGGATCATCCTCTCCTAGATTCCCTTCCATGCTACCAGATCAATTCGGTACCTGCCATGAGATACGCAGACACCGAGTGTGACTTTGGCGCTAATTCGCCACAATATTGCCTCTTCGGCCTGTTTCTTGTATATTTGATTGTCTTTCTTTAACATTTCTGCAAAATTTTGCAGTTGGGCAATTGATTCCTGAGCACTACTGAGTTCATTGCTCAGCTCCGCATTGCTACTCTGAAGAGTAGTTCACACTCGTCTCTCCTCCTGCAAAGAAGCCTGCAGGGTCTGAAATTGTTGTTTAAGTAGTATGTTCTCACTTTCGAAGACGTTGGACTGCTCTTGCATTTCTTCCAACACTTCGAGCGTGGCATCCTGCCTTCCTTTCACTTCTTCAAGCTCTGTATCTTTTCTGCTTAGCTTCGCATTAGCTGCTTCAAGCTCCTCATTTCTATAGGCCAACTCAGCCTTTGTTTCGCTCTGCTCTATATCTTTTTGGGTGAGGTCTGCTCGGCCTCTTTCATACTTGGACCCCAGCTTCCTGGATACCTTCTCCAAGCTAGCAAGATGCTGAATAGTTGCCCGAGTATCTGGCAGTAGTGTTCCAAAAACCTTTTGATATAACTCAGCATCGAGGATTGGTTCCTCGACATCACTTTCGATGCCCTGCTGGTCATCAAAAAGCTGCTCTGCTCCTTGTGGTTCTGGCTCTTGTGGTATTTCAGCCTGATTATGCTCCTGATCAGCAGTGTCCTCCGCCTCCTCTTCCACATTACTATTTCCTTCTTTGCTAGATAGTCGTGTGTACTGGGATGATGGCGAAGTCATCCTCATCGTGCTCCCTTGACTGGATGATGATGATGTGGCTGCCTTTGATATCTGCATCTGGGATTCTACCTCAATTGATGGTGCTAGCTCTGACAGTACTGGTGCAATCCTAATATCCTCCTGCATTGTCAGCACACCAGCATGCATACATAAAATGCCCATCTGCTGACCCAGCCTGGAAAACTGATTAACTTTTATTAATTTACAGAGTTGCTTGAAAGCAATCTGTCCGAAGTACTCTGTTTTAGTAATTTTGGGACAATTGCAGGTCCCATTCTTTTCTTTTATGAGGTCTTGTGCTCAAAATTAAGGTCAATCGCACAAACTTGACAAAGACCTATGCTCGAACTTAAGTTCGAGCACATGCTGCTCTGCTCGAATTTAAGTTTGAGCACACAAGCATGTCTATAGAGCATAGAGAGAAAAATTAACTTGTTCCAAAATCAAAAAATTCTCCCAATAATACTAAAATGGTGTTAAAGGCAATTTGTTCTCCATTTAAAGCTCTCAGCAGGTATCCCATATTGGTATTTGAAATTGTGTACTCTTACTCCGGTAAGAAGATAGAAGCAAGAGCAGATTGAACGAAGCTCTTGAGATTGGGGTCTCTTATGTAAGAGAGTTTGTATCCTCGTTTCTCAAGATAAGCCTCTTCTTAAAAAGCTCCGCTCTCCGCAATGAAATCTGGTTTAGTAACTGGCATACTGCCGTCCATAGGCAATCCTAAGGCACGACAGTAAAACCCCTCTGTGATAACAATCTCTTGATTGCGGAAGGTTGTGGGAATATGTCCTTCTTCTGTTTCGCCCAAATTGCGAATCAGCTCATAACATAAATCAGTAAGAATTACTGATGGATTGAATTGAAGAAGACCTTCAATTCACGCTCGAACAGCTAGTGGTTGTAATACTAGTATTACTGGCTTTGGGTGCGTTTTGAATACAATCACCATAGTGCTTGCAGATGTAAACGAGCGATGGCAGACAAGAGCTTGATCACAACAATTCGCAATTCGGAGAGCAAGAATGATGGAAAGTGGTAACGACAACAACTGAGGTTTTAGACGTATTGATGGTATTTCGGCGGATTAGACTAATATTAAACGGAGGCGTGTCCTTCGTTTTGAAGGTACATACTCAATAATAAAGTGGCTAGTCCTAAAAACAAAAATAAATAAATAAATAAACAAACAAAATACACGAATGCTTCGCTTGGTAAATCAAAGCGAAAATTATTATGCAAAAAATGCGAAGGTGTCGGAAGGTAGAAAATCCCGAAAAATGCAAAAGTAAGTGTCGCAATTTTCGTATTTCTAAAATGGTAAATTCCAATGTAGTGTCAGGTTTTTCGCAAAGTATAAAATGTAGCGAAGGTCTTGGGTTTTCCGCAATACAAACAATGCAGCATGCTTCGGCATTTTCGCTAAAATGTAAACTAGTTTCGGCATTTTCGCTAATACTTCGGTAAAAAATAATAATAATAATTGTACAAAAAATAACGGCCTTCAAAAATTGATCTATCGGACATTAGTCATAGTAGCGCTTCACCCTTGAACCATTTACTCGAGTGTCAAGTAAATGTCCTTGGAGATCAGCTAATTGAAATGATCCATTATTAAAAACTTCTATAACTTTATACGGTCCCATCCATCTGGTATGTAATTTTTCAGGAAACAACATGTGCCTGTTATCATACAGAAGCACATAGTCTCCTTGTTTAATTTTTATTTTCTTGATGGATTGATCAAAAATTTCTTTTCTTTTATTCTGAACTTGTTCAGTCTCGATTAATGAAAGACGACGATCATCTTCCAGTTGCGTCAAAGAAATCATCCGCTCCCGGAGACTATCGTGTTCATCCATTCGCTCTTTATTACTAATGCGAAATGTCGGAACTTCGAATTCTATCGGTAGTATGGGATGTATTCCATACACAAGATAGTATGGAGTCTGCCTAGTTGTAATCTTTTCAGCGGTTATATATGCCCATAAGACAGATGGTAACTTCTGATCCCAATCAGAAGAATGTGTTTCCGTTACTTTATTCAAAATTTTACATAGAATTCCATTTGCCCGCTCCGTAAGCCCATTTGCTTTTGGATTATATGGAGTGGTTTGACGATGTGTAATAGAAAAATATGACAACATGGCTTCTATGGTCTGATTAAGGAAATGGGTTCCCCTATTGTTAACGAGTTCTAAGAGACAACCATATCCCGTGATAATGTTTTGGAATAAAAACTTTGCTACAGTCTTAGCATCGTTCTTAATTGTGGCTTCGGCCTCTACCATCTTGGTAGCATAGTCCGTGGCAACGAGTATGTAATGATGACAAGTTTTACACGTAATCGGTTTAATAGGCCCTACAAAATCTATCCCCCACTTCTCAAAGGGTGCTAAGGGAATAATTGGAGTAAGCGGCAAATGTGTTGCAAAGCTGGGTTTCCCCATCCTCTGGCATGCATCACATTTTTTAATGAATAATTTAACATCTCTATAGACGGTAGGCCACCAATATTTAGCATTGAAAATCTTTTTTGCAGTGTTTTTAAGAGCATAGTGACCCCCCGAATCTTCCTCATGTAATGCACTTATTACAGCGGTTGTCTCGGTTGGTTCTAAACATCGGCAGAGACTATCGTCAGCTCCTAATTTATACAATATACTATTTACAATCGTGTTTGACCTTAGAAAGTAAAACAGTTTTTTGTTGTTTATTAAAATGTTCAGGATATATCTGGTCCTGTAAAACATTAATAACGTCCCTATAAATTGATGTTTCTGATTGAATACGCATTATATGTTCATCTGGAAATTCATCAGAAATGGGTTCTAATTGAATTTTTGTTTGGAGGCGGGATATATAGTCGGCATTTTGAGGGTCCTTGCCTTTTCTTAATTCTACTTCATAATTAAACTCATCTAATAATAATACCCATCTAGCTATTCTACCCGAAAGATCAGCTTTATTCACTAAATGTTTTAATGCGTAATGATCTACGTGAAAAACAAAAGGGTATCTTAAAAGGTAATGTCTAAATTTCTTCACTGAATAAATCATCCCTAGTGCTTCTTGCTCTGTAGCGGAATAATTCTTTTCTGATGCAGCGAGTTGCCTCCCCGCATAGTAAATTGGATAATCTATATTTTGGTCATCTTCCTGACTAAGCACTACACCTATCGCAAAAGATGACGTGTCTACATATACATGGAACTTTTTAGCCCAATTTGGAGGTCTAACCCCAGTGGCTTCTGCTAATGACTGTTTCAATTGATCAAAAGCTTTATGATGGTCCTGTGTCCAATGGTACTCAACAGATTTTTTTAATAAACTTGTTAAAGGAGTTACTATCATAGCATAATCTTTAATTATCCTCCGATAGTAACCTACATGTCCTAGAAAACCTCTAAGCTCTCTTAAATTGGTTGGTTCTAATAATTCTAAAATCATTTTTATTTTTTCGATGTCGGCTTGTATACCATCCTTCGAAATTTTATGCCCTAAAAGGATGTCTTCCCTCATCCCAAAGTAACACTTAGCTGGATGCAGTTTAAGAGATGTCTCTTGACATCTTCTCAATGTTTTCTCTAATGCATCTAAGTGGTTTTTAGTTGATGAATAGACACAAAAGTCATCCATGAAAATTTCTAAAAACTTTCTTAAAAAATTTTGAAAAATATTTGTCATCATACGTTGGAATGTGGCAGGTGCATTGCAAAGACCAAAGGGCATTCGCGTATATGCGTATGTCCCCCAATCAGTGGTGAAAGTAGTTTTGAATCTATCTTCCTCTTCTATAAAAACTTGGTTATAACTTGAGAATCCATCTAAAAAACTATAACATTCATGTCCTGCTACCTGGTCAAGAATAGTATCTGTATATGGTAGAGGATGATAATCTTTTGTTGTGGCAGCATTTAGTTTCCTATAATCCTGACAAACTCTAATCTTGCCCATCTTCTTCTTAGGTACTATAACTACTGGTGACACCCACTCACTGCTTAGAAGAGGATATATAATACTTGCTCTAAGACATCTATCTAATTTGTCTTTTACTAATAAGGAGTACTTTGGATTCAATCTATGTTGGCGCTGCCTAACATGTATTGTTCCATGAATGAGATCTATTCTATGTTCACCCCATTTAACTGGTATACCTATTAAATCATCCATTGACCAAGCAAACACGTTTTGGTATTTTTGAAAAAGCAATATATACTCTTCACGTTCTTGGTCCGATTGGTGTTTATATGGATTCAAAGTCTTACCTTTATTAATTTCTATTTTTACATAATATGTTTTATCTACGATCCCCTCAGTCAGACTTGCTCTGGTTCCACCCAGAACTTCTCTCGACTCGGATGTTGTCGGTCTCATAGCATTCTATGAAATTGATCCATGATTCAGCAGGTCTAGCTAACTCCTCACCCCATTTCAAAAAGTGACCCCCTATTGGACTGGCTGTGAGAATACCTGGAGAAAATATTTGTTTAGTAGACCAATTTATAATAGCATCTGCTTGATATAACCATGGTCTTCCAAATAATATTGAATAAGGTGGTGTATCTACTGGATTTATGACAAGAAAATTCATAACAAACGCCTCTGTCTCTATAACTACGTTAATACCTTTTAGCTTGCCTACTGGTATACATTTAGTCGCGTCTGCTTAATGGATTTCGTGATAAGTGATAGGCTGTATCTGGTTTTCTAATCCTAATTCTTTAACCATTGTTTTCGTTACTAGGTTGATACTAGATCCTGAGTCTATTAGTATTCTATCTATGGTCTGATCTCCTATGATCGCACTAATCTCTAGAACTCCACAATCTCCTCTATCTACATATTCTATTCTATTACTGTATGCAAATATTCTTAATGTAACTAACCTCTCTCCTTCTTCAGTCCCTACTGACTGAAGCCCTACTTCCTCCGAAGTATAGCTCGAGAAAGATTTAGGTGTCTCACCTTCGTACTTATCTTTTTTCCATGATATGGAAATTCTTTTATGACTTTTTCATGTCGGTGTCTCCATCTGGTCTCTGAAGGTAATCTCTTTTTTCTTCCAGTGGCTTATAACATCGGCCTGATAGAGCCATGGTCGTCCTAATAACACTCTATATGACGATTGTCTCGTAGTTCTTGATATTATAAAAATCCATAAGAAACTTATGGTCTCCAATATAAACTGTAACCTGAGATAGTTCTCCTATTTTGCATCGGCTAGTCTTAAATGTCTTAAAGTGGGTGCTATTCTATGATGAATACACTAGATCCGGAATCTATGGGTACATTATCTAAGATGCAGCCATTAATTACTACTTGAATCTCTGGTTGGCCTTCATCATCATAATTAACTAATCCTATGTTGACTACTGGTAACTTTGCTTTTTTTCTCTTTTTATTTTGCAAAAATTGCTTAATTTCTTTTTTATAATACTGGTTATCGTCTAATAACTGATTAAAAGTTATATTGGGCATTCTAGAAACAAGGCCTTCGACAATATTATAAGAATGGTTTCTAAGTGGCGATAGATTTCTAGGTATCTCGCTACTTATAACTGGATCTGAAAATGTCACTTTTTTAACTTTTCTAGTTTCTTCATCTAAAAGCTTCTTAGCTTCTGAACTAATATCGACATCATAATCTTTTCCATTAGACTTATCAAGCTTTAATTCTTTATTACTAGGAATTTTTACTAACTGTTCTGTGACCTTCGCTTTTTTAGTCGGGTTTTTCGCAATTTTCGCAATTTTCATCTTAGTTTTCTTCTTATCTTTAAGAGTTAAAGAATCTTTTCTACTTCTTGTAGTTACTTTATTTACTTTTTCCTCTAAATCTGGCCATTGATGATCTTGATCTAATAATTCAGACTCTACTTCTATTCTCTGAACTATCATGTCAGTGTTAGTCTTAGATGGCCAAAGATCGTCTTCCCTAGGCGAGTTTACAAACCTTGCTTTAGACCGTGGCTGTTGTGGCTGAGGACATTCAGTAGTGACATGCCCTTCGCCTTTACAGTTAGCACAGAGCGGCACATATCCTGCTGATCTCCTGGGTTCAGGGCAATCAGGCGAATAGTGACCCGGGGCTCCATAATTGTAGCATGAACCCCTTACTCTGGTTGGTGGAGTGGAATCTCGTGTTCCGTCCCTTCGCAAAATAGTGTACTGTTGACCAGTACGCTGTTTCGGTATCATAGTTTTTTGGTTAGTAGGAGTTGCAGTATAAGCTACCTTCTCATGATTATTAATTGGACAGATGAATAGTTCCTCTTCTAAATAATCAGTCAGTAAACTGGGACTGTTGGTCTTAGAATAACCTTCTTTCCCACATGCGATACACCAAACATTGGCGTTAGGCTTCGCTTTCTTTTGCTTGGCTTTAACATCAGATATTTGGACCTTTAGATCACTCATTTCTCTTGTTAACAACTCAACACTTTTCCTTAATGGATCCATCTTTTCGGATTTCTCCATTCTTTTCTTTCTTTCTGAGTTCCTATTCTTAGTTTTCCTATAAGAAGATTCTTCTTCCGATGAAGAAGAATAAGATGAATACTCAGAAGATTCTTCCATATCCACTGAATCATATTCTAATTCAGACTCAGTAGATGTTTCAGATTCTTCTGTTCATTTGAGTTTGTGTTTTTTACTACTTTTTCTTTCATTTCTCCGTCTGCGAGAAATTCGAGAGGTTTTGTAATTCTCGGCAGAGGCAATGACATCTTCCAAAGAAATCATCAAACCTTGTCGACAATAACGATCCATTTTCTTAGACAAACCACCCAAGAACCATTCATTTTGCATAGGAACTGGATACTGGGCTCCTACCTTTCCTATTAAATTCTTAACTATACGAGTATATTTCCTAAGTGATTTCTTTGGTTTTTTTTCAACAGAGTTAAGTCCAGCCAACAATCTAATGGAATATCCTATCTCCCTAAACTGTTTAAGGAATGCTGCTTTTAAAGCGTTCCAAGTATTAACTGTTTCTGGTACTAATTGACTGTACCAAATCCTAGCCTGCTTCCGCAGAAGACCTAGCAAAATTCTAACTTTATCCTCATCCGTCTGCTCTTTGTTTGCTATGGTACATATAACTATCCGCATCTTCAGATGATAATCCCTTAAAAAAATCATATCTGATTTTTGTAGATGTGGGTGGCGCTGGATTATCCATATTAACAAATAGTGGTGAACTAGATGAACTTGGAGGATTTGAATCTAAACTTCGCTCAGACAAAGAGTCTGAACTTGGTTCGGAAGTAGAATCAGACAAATCTGATTCAGGTGAATCTGTAGAACTTGGTGTTTCAACGGATCTTTTCTCAAATGAATCTACGAATGCTGTAGTAGCGTGTAAAAGATCAATAAACGCTTCAGGTGTTAATCTTGCTCTAACTGGTGAGTTTTGCAAATTCTGCAAATACAAATCTCTAGACTTCCTATATGCTTCTAAATGTTGTGCATGCTCTAAACGTTTCTGTTCAATAATTGTTTGAGAGTATGTTCTTGGCATGCATTACATGAGAAAGATTCGTAGATGTAATACACTTAATAATATTGCAAAAGGTGAAATTCATCTCCCCGACAACGGCGCCAAATTATGTGGTGGCCTAGTCGTTATAGATTTTCACAAAATCAATGAATTACGTAGTATAAAAGGTTTGATCGTTCCCCAAGAGAGAGAATAATCTCATCTTTTGCATGGTAAATGTATGTATGATGATAAATAGACTAGAGTTTATAAAGTTCACAATGAATACTACAACGACATAACTGGTTATCCAAAGATATTTGGGTAAATTGGCATCCAGGAACACCAATGATGGAACGATTTGGTCAAGGTCTGTAATTGTAAGAATCACTTTATCTTTCAGGCTCTTCAGGCATTAGAAAAACAGTCAAAACTGACAGCAACTAGCAATTAGATTCATCAAGCATAATCACATTAGCTAAAAGTTCTTCTTAATCAAACAGAGAGAATCAGTTTTTATCGCAGGAAGCAAACAAGACAGAGCCTCAATCAATCCCATTATCTGAACACATAGCTCATTTAGAGTTGAAGGAATTTCTGCTAAAAGTTATGTTTAACCGCTTTGACTAATTCTCTGCGCACATTAGTCAAAATTATTACTTGCTAGTGTTGCCTAGTAATCCGTGTTAGAGTAATTGAAATTCAGTATAACTTAATAAATGTGTGTGACGCAAACAGAACAGTATCACAATCAATCACAGATCATACAGAGTGTGTTCGTACAAATGATAAGAAGTAATTCTGTGAGAGATAACAGAAGGAAAGAATGTTCAAGCTATAAGAACTTGCTCTTCGCTCTCTATTGATACTCAGCTCTGCGTAGAAATGTGTATGTACAATGGCACATAGTGCTATCCTTATAGGAATGTTCTTCAGCCTCAATGTCGCTTACGAACCGTCAAATGTCGGTTCTGAACTTCTATTGCGTCTCTTTAGAACATCGCAACTTCTACTCAAAATATGAATTTACAAAGTGCGAAATAGGCCTTTACATGTATTTAGGCACTATAGCACATTTTATATATATGGAAATTGAAAAATTTTACAATATATGACAAAATTTGGATAATGTGAGATCATAAGACTCCACAACATCCACCATTTTGACCACCACCATCTCAACTAACGTCATTTCTCCATCTTTGTCACTGTCACCTTCACTTCCTCATCAACGTATATTTTTTGGACTAACACCACCCACCCACACCCCTGATCAGTATCCAACAAAGAGCTATCCGAAGTAGCGAAACGTTAGATGATTAGCCTGTCCGAGACCAGCTACCGCATGCACTGGCTGGTAAGCCAACAATAGGTGCTGGAGAATAAGGTCAAACATCAAGACCAAACAATCGTCGAGCAAAAAAAGCTAATAAAAGAAAAAGGAAAAGAAAAAGAGACAAAGGAGATGAAAGATGCGATGGTCGGGCAGATAACAGAGTTAAAAGAGGTTCAGCAACAACTTGAGCACCAGATGGCCCAGATCGACCAATCACAAGCTAGATCGTCTGGCACGGTGATAGTTGATGCCCCTCTCGTCAAGCCCAAGGATATACAATTCCAAGTTCCACAAGCTCCAGCCATCCGGATGGAGAAATATGTACGGCTGATTTTGGAAAGAAGTTGACGAGAAATTATGAGAACGTTGCGGCAAAACAGACGAAAATCATCCTTGAGTCCCAAAAGCAGTTAGAAGAAATGACGAAGGCCCTGCAACAAGTCTTGGACAAAGTGAACCAGCTCTGAAACATGATGTGCTTTATGTTCTTGGGCTATCCAAGAATCAAGATATGGGTGTTTCTTGATCTTTGGATTGTTATTGTCCTGATAAATAATTAGTTTCTTGTTTCTTGTTTCAGGTCAGAAGGTCAATCTGAGGGCATTGTTGTTTCTTGAATATCTAGAGTTAATTAGAAGCAAGATTCGTTTGGTTATTCACTTGTTTTGAAAGCAGATCTTTTGGTGAATGGTTTTCAGTTGCATGGGAATCCGTGTGCATGTATCTGGAGTGAACGAATCCTAATCATCCCACTGACAAGCTGGGAAACGTGCCTAAATGATGAGAAACCCTTCTGCTTGAACCGACTTAATCCAAGAAGATATCACTAAACAAGCCAATTACCTGGAACGGGCAGAAACGCCCGATTTCTAGAGACAAGGAAATCAACAAGACCAAAAAGAATTGTGCTCGCAGATTGTTGGTAGGAGTCTGTGAACACAGTCATGGGAGGACACTATCTGAAAGATAGAAAAAGCTCACCAGCAAGGCTTAAGTTCTTTTCATGCTTACCATCTTTGTCATGGGTGCAAAAGTCTCATCATAGTCAATCCCTTGTTCTTGAGCGTATCCTTAATGACAAATTTGCACTCTTCTAAAAAAGCCATTGGAAAAGTTTTAAAATGTAATTGTTCTTTGTATGTGTTCAATCATGTTGTGTACTTTTATGCCGCTCTTGCTTGTGGATGAGGTTTCTCCATTTTTTGTGATGACCTTATGCTAAGAAATTCACTATTTATTGCAAAGAATGCTACATGATGCCATAATATGTGTTGCATTTCATACAATGTAAGAATCTTTATCATTAGCACAAAAGTCTAAATCAATAATACAAAGTTCTCTAGAATAATATGACAAATGGATTGTACCATTGTTTTTTATATCATTTGCACATCTGCATTTCAACATTTCTCTTTTCTTGAATATTTCACTATGTTGTTGTAAGGCCCTTTATTGCATCCATATTATCTCTAAAAGTTCCAAAGTACATCCAAGCTCTCTAAGCTCCTTAATAAAAGAGACATTCACAAACAATCTAGAAACAAAACAACATGAAATAATGAATCTCAGGATAGAGTGCACTTCTTTTTTTTATGGCAAAGTTAAAAACTTATCCAAAGTGGTGGTGTGAGAGAGAAGTAAAAAAGGCATCATGCAAGTTAATGTGATGTGCAATTGAGTGAGACAAGTCACCACGCGAAGTAAATATGGTGTGGAAGGGGAGGGGGGTGGGACAAGTCATCATCTAATAAGAGTGAGTTGTGGGGGTGGAGTGAAACAAATCGCCATGCAATTTAGAATGACTCTATGCATGCATGTTAATATCAAAAAACATTTACATCTTCATACTTGCTGAAATCCAAAAAAATTGGGCTTCAACTTAACTTTCACAAGGTTTTGGAATTTTTGTTCATGTTGTACATTGTTTACTCATGAATTATATATTGAGTGTCAATGAAACCATCAAGCTTCTATTGGAAGAATTTTTCGTGATTCATCGATTCAGCACGCCATATTATCCTCAAGGCAATGGAGAGGCGAAATCGTCCAACAAGATCTTGTGTAGCGTAATAATGAAAATAGTCAAAGCTAACAGATCTAATCAAGAACATAAACTACATGCCGCTTTGTGGGCATTTAGGATAGCATACAAGGGAAGCACTGATTAGTCGTCATTCCAACTGGTTTATGATCAAAATGTTGTAATTCCAGTGGAGTTTTTGGTACCATCATTAAGGGTTGTCACCACACAATGTCTTGATGAGTCCAAATCTCTACAACTGCGCCACGAAGCTCTACACAAACTTTGTGAGACCTGCTTATTGGTTGTGCATGCACTGGTACTTGAGAAAGCGCGGTGCAAGGCGTGGCATGATCGTCAGTTACACAAGAAAGATCTTCGTCTTGGAGATATGGTCCTAATGTACAAGACCAAGGCGATCAAGGAAAAATTAAAGTTCATAGGCGAAGGCCTATACTATATCAAGAAAATCCTCAGCCATGGAGCCGTGAAACTTGAACATCTGGATGGGATGCCATTAGATACACCCATCAATGGTAGTCGATTGCATAAATATTGGCCACCACAATAGCACAAATCAAGTTGATAATGACATGTAGATAGCTTATCAGTAAGATCTTACACTACAAACGATCATTGTAGCAAGATCCAAGCAAGATCCAAATCCATATGGGATCGACAAGGTAACAAAACACCATCTGTCAACAAAAACCCTCTGATTATACACATCAAAGTTTATCGTCTCACACACCTTTGTGTGCTGACCCCACCGCACCTAAGGATTTGGTAGCTATGGGAAGATCTTGATTAAAGAAGAAGACGACGACGACGCAGCACCTCGATGATCAAAACCAGTCCAAACCAAAATTTCAACCATGTTTATAATACCCAAAATTGCCAAATACCAAAATTAAGAATGTATATTTATACCTGCGACAATCAAGTATTAAATCTTCATTTTTCATACCCAAAATCACCGAATAAAAATAAAAAATACAATAACCACACAACAATACAAACAAAATTGGTAGCTATACCTATAAAAAAAACCAAGTGTTTATACTTGAAAGGGACATTTATCCACTTATTATTTTTATTATTTTTGAAGCATCAAACAAATCCTTGTTGCAAAGCCTAGTTGATATACTAAGCCTAAAATAAAAAAGAACCATGTTTCAATTAAGGTGAAGTGCTCAAAAGGGATGCCAAAAAGTAATAAGTTGGCAATCAAATGCCTATGAAATTTTTCGCTTAGATCTTTTATATAGTTTTTTTAATTTAGAAATCAAAATGCACAATTTAATTTTTTTTTGGCAATGTGTTAAGCTACTAGTGGTCGGTTATATACAACGTAGCAATGCTAGTTGGGCAATGCCATGTAAGGGGCAAGCCCCTAAGATGTCCACTTCGCAACGGTTGGGAATCAAGACTACGCCTAGCCAGCCACAATTAACTCTAACCATACACCACGCTGTGATTGACAAACTCTACAATTAAATGCATATTTTCTTACAATTCATGTTAATAAATATTGGCCATCATGTATAATTTTGTCAAAGGCCAAGAAATAATCTATTGGAGTAAACCCTTACATTAATGCGGAGGTAAACCAAACTCATCAATGAGTCATGGATCTGCTATATGTAGCTATACACTCGTGGGAAGAGACACATTCTCTCTCTCTTATCACACTCCATGCTTGTACATGAATTCTCTTGAGCTCATTTATCCATTGGTGCATTATATTTGTGATATCTTGCAATCTTGTTTGTAGAATGCTTATTTCATGCTGTTTTCGGATCCACACGTGTGAAATACGATAGCTTACTATTTTTGTACGAACAGAAACTTCATCATATCGTATGTTTGATGTGTGATCAGATTCTTATTGAGTTTGCATCTCTTTCATAGAGTAGATGTTGATTTTTGAGATTTATTAAAGAAGTTTTATGAATCCAAGTCTACTTCTAGAGTGTTGACTCTAAGAAGACAAATCTTTCAAAGTTTGCATAAGAATGAAGAGAGTCTAAATATTTTTGTTTTGAGAGTGAAGGCTTTGAATGATGAGTTATCTTGCATTGATGAGAGCATTAAGGAAGGAGAGCTTCTTAAAGTTATTTTTAATGGTTTGTTGGATGCTCAAGTTAACATTGTTGGTCTAAAGGGCATCAAAAAGAGTCTTCTTCAAATGGCAAAAAGAAAAATAGATCAAATCTAAAGTGCTTCTATTGTGGCATCAAAGGACACTTTGCAAGTGAGTGTTACAAGAAGAAGAGAGATCAAGGAAACAAGCAAAGTAATCTTACTCACGATGAAAATAGTTTGGATGTTCAAAATTCAAATGATGATACTTTTGTGATCTCTTCATGTATGCTTTCTAATGAGGGAGATCTAGATCCATGGTGGATTGATAGTGGTGCAAGCTCACACATGACTTTTCACAAAAAATACTTCACTTCTTTGTTGGTATATGAAGATGACAAGAAAGTGATCTACACGGCCAATGATGGTGAGTGTGCAATCAAAGGAATTGGCACAATTTTTATTTCTCTCTCAACAAATAGAAATGTTCATTTGAAGGATGTTTTGTTCATACCTTCCATTACCAAGAAATTACTTAGTATGAGTCAACTGCTAAGTAAAGGTTTCAATGTTGAGTTTGATAGAGATGCTTGCATGTTGTGACAAGTGAACAATTACATATTCAAGAGGTTTGGCATAAAAGGATGAGGCACCTCAACTTCAAGTCATTGGAAGTAATGGCTAAGAAGCAAGTTGTGATTGGTCTTCCAAGATCCTTAACTAGCAATAATCATGTTTGTGAGTCTTGTGCTTTGTCCAAGTCACATAGACTACCTTATGCTAGATCTACAAAGCCTTTTCAAATAGTACATTCGGATATTCATGGAATTACTACAATTAGCAATAGTGGAACTAAGACGTATGTAACTTTCATTGATGATTTTAGTAGATTTTTTTGGATCTATCTACTAAAGAGGAAAGATGAAGTGTATGATGTCTTTGTGAAGTTCAAAAATGCAAGGAAGAACCAATTTTTCACAAGGATCAAGTGTTTGAGGAGGGACAATGGTGATGAGTATATCTCAACCAAGGTCAAGGCCTTTTGTGATGAGCATGAGATCAAGAGGGAGTACACAACTCCAAGGACACGTCAACAAAATGGAGTGGCCGAGAGAAAGAATAGGACTTTATGTGAAAGTGCTAAAACCATAAGTTTAGGAGCTAATCTTCCAAAACCATTTTGGAACCAAGCCTTGTTGTGTGCTAACTTTCTATGCAATAGGTGGCGGAATGCTATATTGGATTGAAGAACACCTTTTGAGATGATATTAAAGAGGAGGCCGAGTGTCAAGTTTTTTAGAACTTTTAGATGCACTTGCTATGTCAATATAACTCTTGATGATAGGACAAAGGAGGATCCAAAGGTATATTTGTTGGATATAGTAGGTGACTAAAGCTTACAAAATTTACATTCCTAATAAGGTGATTATTAGTAGAGATGTCATTTTTTATCAGGGGAATATTTTGAAAACAAAGTGATGATGATGTATGGATCTAACATTCTTGATGTTGATGTGAAGGATCCTACTTTAGATGGTGATGATGAAGGACCTTCATCAAGTCAAAAGTCAAGGAGAACATCAAGGAAAAGACAAATGTCTTCAAGGCTCACATATGATGAGAAAGGTAAGCAAGTTGTTGGAGGTACACACTTTGCTTTCCTAATCTCTTTTAATGAACTTACTTGTGTAGATGAAGCAAGGAACAAAGAGGAGTGGATCCAAGCAATGGATCTTAAGTATCAAGATCTTATTAAAAAATGAAATATGGAGTTACCTAAGGACAAAAAAGCTATTGGATGTAAATGGATTTTTAAGGTGAAGACAAACCAAGATGGATCTATCAATAAGCATAAGTCAAGGTTGGTGGCAAAAGGATATGCTCAAAAACATGGTATTGACTATGATAAAACCTTTGCATCCGTGGCAAAAATGGTAAGCATTCGGGTCATCATCTCTCTTGCTACTCTTTATGGATGAGATCTATGGCAATTGGATATTACAAATGCTTTTTTGAATGGTGATCTTGAGGAAGTGTACATGGAGCAACTCGAGAGCTATATTTCACCTACAAAGCCAAATCATGTCTGTCTTCTACAAAAGAGTTTATATGGCTTTAAGCAAGCACCAAGGAGTTGGTATACTAAGCTTAATACTTTTCTACTCTCTCGAGGCTTTGTTATGAGTGAGTATGATTATTCACTTTATTATAAATCTGCTGGAAATGATGTTATCATTTTGCTAACCAAGATCTTGGGTGGAGACAACCAAGATGTGAAGGATATCAAGAGTGCTCTCAAGGAGTTTGAGGTGCATGATCTTGGTCATTTGTATTACATTTTAGGAATATAAGTGATTAGATCTTTTCAATCTACTTTCATTTGTCAAGAGAAATATGTTGATTCTATTCTATAAAGATTTCATATGGAAGATGCAAAGTCTTGTGATACATTTTTGAAGTCAAATGTAAAGCTAACTATAAGAGGTAATGAAAGAACCTTCAAAGACATTACTCTCTATAGGAAGCTCGTTGATTCATTTATCTATCTATCCATCACAAGACCAAATCTAAGCTATTGTGTTGGAAGATTGAGCCAATTCATGCAAGATCCTAGTAAAGAGCATTGGAAGCTAGGAAAACGAGTTTTGAGATACATCATTGGAACTCGAGATTTTGGCATATTGTATGAGGAATCATCACCTAACTTGTTTGGATTTTCAGATTCGGACTTTGCTGAAAATAAAATGGATAAGAAATCCACAAGCGCTCATTGTATTTTCATAGGTGATATAACTATATCATGGATGTCGAAGAAACAAGCCACTATCTCATTGTCATTTAGTGAGGCCGAGTACAAAGCACTCAGATGGTGTGGATCAAGAGGATGATCAAGGATTTTAACTTGGTGGATTTTTCAAAGAGCCCAATTATCTTTTGTGACAACCTATCAGCCCAGAAGTTGGCAATCAATCCTATCTTTCATGCTAAGAGCAAGCATATTGAAATGGCATATCACCTTGTGAGGGAGCAAATTATAGCAGAGAAGGTGAAGCTTCAACATGTTTCTTCAAAGGAATGTGTAGCTAATATCTTTACCAAAGCATTGGAAAAGGACTTGTTTATGAAGCATAGGACTTCACTTGTAGTGTTCTCAAAAGTCTATGGTAGAACTAGTTGAAGAGGGGTGTGAGAAATTTTAATTGGTTTTGCTATTTTGATCATATTTGTATAGTTGCCAATTGAGGCCAATTTTCATATTAGACTTAGAATTTGACTTTTCAAAGTTATATTAGTCTATTTAAATACACACTTTTTGAAAATGTGAGATTAGAGATTCATGTTTAAATGTGAATACATTTGAATCATAGTTGCACAGAATCGCGTTTCTAGGAGGAGACGTTTCGAAAACCGCATTTCTACTCCCAGAATCGCAAAAAAAAAAAAAAATTGAAAAAATAGCTTATGGCTTAAATTTTTTTAGGGAATCAATGGTCAAACGAGCGTTTTGCCTCTCAGAAGTGCAATAGATGGGACACAAACAAATCTTATTTTCAATAGTTATTTGGTTGTTATTTGCTCTGGTTTTCAATAAATGTTCAGGGTGTTCGGGGGGCAGCCCCCCGAGAAACCGGGAGTCCGGGGGCGGTAGCCCCCCGGTGGGGGATTTGGGGGGCAACGCATGTTGGGGGATTTGGGGTTTGACGGTAAGGCCTCTTCATGACTTGGCCTTCCACTCCCTGAGCGAAAACACACTTACTGGGACCATCTGTGATCGTAATAGACATGTTAGAGATTAGTTTTGAATTTTTATCCTTGACAGAACCCAACATGGATTAATGCACCTGAACTGGACCATCCTACACCCGAAACAGTCAGCAAATTACACATTAATTATGCTCTTAATTAGAGCTTTCATCTGATACCCATATTGCCCAAACAAAAAACCCAAAAAAAAAAAAAAATCTTAAAAAACGTGTTTCTAAAAATTTTTCAAAAATTTTCGAAATGAGTTTTTGAACGCGATTCTGAAACGCGTTTCAAAAACGCAGTGCAACTATGATTTACATTAATGTTAAGATTTTTTGTTATGCAAAAAAACCAAACTCATTAATGAGTCATGGAAGTGTTATATATAGCCATACACTCGTGAAAAGAGACACATTCTCTCGCTCTTATCTCATTTCATGCTTATACATGAGTTCTCTTTGATTTATCTATCCATTGGTGCACTATATTAGTGATATCTTATAATTTTGTGTGTAAAATGCTTAACTTATGGTATATTCGAATCCACATGTAAAATACAATAGCTTACTATTTTTGTACGAATACAAGCTTCAGCATATCATGTTTGATGTTTGATCAGGTTTTTATTGAATTTGCATTTCTTTCATAAAGTAGATGTTGATTTTTTTTAATTGGCAATATTGGTAGAGTTGATCTATTTCTAACCAAAGATCAGATTATGAATTTGGATCTTAAATGATCTGAAATTCTTCACACAAAATCATATCAATACCTTGTGACTAGACTAAGGGTAGGCACTCCATGCCAATACAACCACATGGAGACACAAGCAATCTTAAACAAGGTGACTAATCAAGCTCAAATATGTCAATCCAAAGTCTTAATTCCCAACAGTAGCCAAATGTCTTGCCCAACTCGTTGATACCTTTAAAATCACCAACCTATTATTATGAATATATCTCTCTTGAGCTAAATAAAAATCACTCAATGGACCTTTTATATCTTAGTATTGACTCTAAAATTGGAAAGACAAATTAAGTCTTTTATAACATGAACTATGAGAGCATATCAACGACACATGGCTTGTAATCATTTGAACTATTTAAGTTGGCTCTAATTGTGCCTTCAAATCTTTGTATTGTCTTGATTACCTTGTACTAGGCTAAGTTGCTAAGTTGGGAAATTCATTATAAGTCTTGACTCCAGGAGGCAAGAGTGATTGTCTATACAAAATTGAAGCTCACTTCTGAACTGTGCATGTCATTAAGTAAGAGAATATTCTCCAATAGTTTATCAATAAGTACACCAAAATCTGATAAAAACTACCAAAACAATAGCTAATTTTGAGGAAGTAAACTTGACAAAACCTTGAAATAAACTAATTTTTGGTTTCTTTTCTTGACCAAACTTGAAATATGGGGTAATCATTCCAACACATGCAAGTGCATATGTGCTAAAATTCACATAAATAGCACTACAAAAAAAGACTTGTCACGTATTGTGATCTACATAGTGAAATTCTTCATCTTCAAACAAAAAATTCAATGAACATAGAAAAGGAGAAGCATGGGTTCACAAAGAAGTAAACGAAATAAAGTGCATCATAATTTTGCTTGTCATGTCAATCATATGCTTTGAATGGTGTTTCTTTTGTAAACAATTGTTATTGATCGAGTAGTTTATGGATCAAACAAAACTTTGCTCAAAAATCTTAAAAACCAAACATGAGCTAAAGAACTCTTAATCATGTACTGACAAGAGCATGGACTGAAAGAGTTATAAATCATCCTACAGCATGAATGAAGATTCCACTAATCCAAACACCTTGCCTATATAAGATATTTTCACCTGCTTTTACTTTTCAAGCCTCAAGGACAAGAGGACAATTTCTTGGTCATTCTAATCTATCACACAACCAAAAAAACATAACAAGCATCATAGCTTAAGTTCTGACATTAAAATCATATCAAAAAATTTAGGCCTTAAGAGCATACTTCCGTAAGGGAAAATATGCTTCCTTCTTCTTTTGCTTTTCTGTCTTGATTGAAGCCTGAGACAAAACAAAAAGTAAAGATGTCAGGTCCAGCAGGTGGTCTTATCTAGCTAAACACAATGACTCCAAAGTTTGATTCCTGATCAGAGTTCACGCATCGAAATAAAAAAATTGCAGCTTAAAGAAAACAGGTTTTCAGATTGCAAGAAACAATTATGTAAAAGCTAATTCTCTTACATGTGCCAGAAACAAAAACAGACAGTTTGTCCTTGAATCAACAACAAAGCCTACATAAAATAACAACCAACCGAGTTCCATAAGAATATATACAGCTTTCTAAATGTGACAAGAATTAAACAAACTACAAGTGAGGGTGCTCTTCACATTGGGTCAAGGGCTTCTTTACAATTGTGAGCCATTGATCCTGCTTGATGCTTGAGTCTCTACTATGAAAAGTCACTTGACTGGGATTATGCCACAACCTTCCACAAAAGCAACTCCCTACAAATAGTGCTACGGGTTCAAACCAACCTCTGATGTCCTTGAATTACCACTTTATAGTCATTCAAACAGTAGATGCCCGTTCCGTTTCAGAACATGTACGGAACGAACGTTCTGAACGCGTTGCGAAACAGAACATGACCAAAAAGAAAAATTGATCGGAATGTAGATGTGCTGGATCATTTTTTTGGCAATTTTTTTTTTAATTTAGTGATAAATGAAGCCGAAGACTACTTCCATAGTCCCAAATGAGCATGATTGCTAGAAAAATTGCTGAAAAGAGCAAAGGCGGCCATCCTTCTTGCTTGAATTTCTCAAGGACGGACGTAAGGTAGAAGACAGAACCAAAGCTGATTAGAAAAATCAGTGCTATGATGATTCAGAGTCATCGCCAATGTGACATATTCATAATCATGACAGAAGTTGATGGGTTGGCAGATTAATGAATTGCCAGTTCACAATCTTTTTTCCCATTCGCAGATCAGTGAGGCAAATGATTCCCAGAAATTGTGGGATCGCAAGAGTAGGATTCCACAAATTCACAAATTCACAGGTAAGTTCTGAGGTGGGATCGCAGGCAGATTCTCAATTCGCAGATCAGTTTTCACGAGTTTTCTGCAGGAGTGCATAGCACGCTCAAAGCTTTTTAAAAAAATGTAACTCATTCCATACGTACGGAACTCGTTCCGTTCCGAACGTATGGAACAGAACGTACCGAACCAAAAAGGTTCGGAACGGGTATGTATGATTCAAACCATATTTGAGAATAAGCGATATTAATGTATGATTTAACCTACTTCATGACATATTTATATCTTACAAAAAACATTGTAGATCAAAACATCCAAACAGACTCACACTGACATCACAAAGCAGATCAATTAGCAAATTTCCTCACAGAAGGATCAATAACTGATAGAAGAAACGTCTCGCAAAGCTCAAGTATATCTACATGACTTATAAGCATAAGGCTGATCATTTATATTTTGATGAATCCCAAGAGAAAAACTGTAAAACCTATCCACGGTAGTCACTTTAGCCTTGCACTCATAAAATTGCATCTCATGACAAAAGAAACATGTAAAAACAACTGCAAACTATGTTTCAGGAGACATCACATCCAATCCAACGGGCTACTCAAAGACCTGGTGTTTTGTGAGACGCCTTCTGATAGCACGAGTCTTCTTTGGTCGGAGATCAAGAGGGAGCAGCTTTTTCTTCTTGTAGGCCTCCCTCAATTTAGATTTCTGAGTTTGTGATATAACTGTCAAAACCTGGGCTATGGATAACCGCACAACCTTGCTGCAATGCAACACAACAATAGACACACATGATTTACAACCTGTAATACCCTTTCTAATGAGTGTTTCATCTGCTGATGCTAGTAAAAATCCTCAATATTTTGTAAAAAATTACCAATTTATACCATTCTCTACTTCCATGAAGCGATTATTTTCTGAATACCATCAAAATCTAAAAAGGAAAACTCATTGATCACAATATCTCGCTCTTAAGTTTGAAAACTAGAAATTTCTAAATGTTCCAAAAACAGAAATTCATTGAAGATACATGATACAGCTAAAAGTCACTCCATGTCTTCTGCCCTGCTTTTATTTTCAGGATGTATAGACTTTTGAGTCTCTGCCTTTTTTAAGATTTGAATTTTTTCAGCGATTTATTGCCTTCATTCGAAAGTAAAAGAGACAAGAAATTATGTACATTTTTGAAAGCTTGTTTGGTGCACCACCGGTTACTTTGGCCACTCGTAAAAGAGCCAGCTCTGCTTTGAGCTCTTTCAGCTGATTCAAAAGCTCTGGCTTGCTCTTTGAGCGCAGCTCATGGACCTTTGCTGCAAAACAGAAACACACAATTTTCATCAAACAAAACCTAACATGCACCGCGAGGAAGAATTTCCCAGCACCACAACCATATCAACAACCTTATTCTGCAGCACACAAAACTTTCCAAAGGATATGAAGACTATCAACAGAAGCTGCAAGCCCCAGGAAATGAATTTCTTCATAATAACCCACACAGCAAATCAAATTCAACAGAAAATCACATAGCTAGCTACAAGCTAATCACCGGGCAAATCAGAGGATTCGTACCCATGATCGCAACGCTAGATCCGGAGCGTTGTAAAGCAGACGCCGCTCTCGCTCTCTCGCTCCCTTTCTTTTTCCCAGCAACAAAGACACAGATTACTAGGTTTTGAAATTAGGGTTCGTGAAAGGGAAGGCAGCAACAAAGACACAGATTACTAGGTTTTGAAATTAGGGTTCGTGAAAGGGAGGGCAGCAGCAAAAAAGACAACACATCACTAGGTTTTGGAATTAGGGTTCATGAAATGGGGAGCTAAATGTGATATTGTATGACAAAGAAGAAACACCCTGGCGCATTTATTCATAAGAAAAAGTAGTAGATACATTGATAAAAAATATATATACAACTGAAGGAAAAGTCTAAACAAAATTAAGCTCAAACAAAAGCGAAGATTGCAGTAAAGTTAAGGTTAATCCAAATCATAGCATTAAAAATAAAAGTGCATAAACTATGATTTTGTCAATGGGAGTCTGCCAACTGACTGCAGCAGATCAGAAAAGTGAAGAGGTGGTGAGTCGGCTAATGAAGGGAGATGAGATGTAACAGACCCAGCCATCATCGCCCGTTGCAGAATTGATGGGGCCTGAGCACGTTGCAGGGCAATGGAGCTGAAGGAAACAGACCCAAAAGGAACACCTAGAATGTGAATGCCATCCGAAGGAACAAAGGAACCTTGAGGAGGAATAAATTCCGGGGGAAGACCTGCTGGAGACCACACTGAACACTTTGCGAGGTTGAATAGACAAACCAAGAGAAGCCAGCTGCTCAGAGAAATGGTGAAATGCGAGGAGCACCGTAGGAGCAGGACCAACAATATGAGTGTCATCAACAACCGAAAGAAATAAGGAGGAGGGAAAGGCCTCTACAGAAGCTCGAAGTGCACGGAAATGAGCCAGAGCGAAAGAGGACCACCCAAAGGATCACCTTGACAAGTACCTATTGTAGACTGGATAGTAGAAAGATCCCCAGAGCGCAAGTGATTGTAAAAGAGAGGAGTCTCAATAGCATAGAACAACCGCACAAATGGGATAAGTTGAGCCAACTCACCACCAGCCGCGCACAGCTCCGAAAGATCGCAGCTCTAGAAACAGAATTAAAAGCATTGGAAACATCCACTTGGAGAACAACCCAATCAGGATGGAAATCAAGGGTGGCACGCAAACCATGAATGACACCTTGACAACCGCCAGGAGTAGAGACGCCAAACTGATGAGGGGAGAGAAAAGAGACGAAAAATCTGTTGAAACTGAAAACAAATAGAGCAACTAACAAGACGGAGGAGGACTTCGCCAATAGCGATGGGACGGACGCCACTCGAGGCTTTAGTCATGGCGATCAAACGAGACGCAGACAAAAGACGTGCAACAGAAGAAGGAATGTGACCAAAGGCGATAAAAGAACGGACCTGAAAGAGTTGAACAAAGCCACTAGTAGAGTCCTTAGGTGGAAAGCAATCACGAAGGTGTTCATAGACCAAACTGGAGGGACCACCAACAGCAAGACGAGAACTACGATGGAAGGCACAAGAGACAGGTCAACATCAAACACAAAGTCCTCCACAAACAAGGGAAGAATGCCTTCAGAAGCAGGATGAAGAGCTTGGAGAGCAGCAACAGTATCAGCAGAAGAGGGAGCGGATGTGAGAGGAGCTAAAGCTCAAACTGCGCGAGAATACTCACCAACTTGCCCAAGATGAAGGGTGCAACAAAGGCGACGGTGGAGAGGTGGGGGCCTTGAGGTTGAGAGTCATGTGAGTTGCGAGCAGCAACTGCCTGACAACGTGCAAAGTGTTCGTCATGAAGCGTTTCTTAGTCTCCCGATAGAAAGCAACGAAGGCGAGCACGAGTTTCTCTATGACCAGCATCCCCACCCACCCCTCGGAGGGAGGACTAGACACCAAAGGGGAAAAAGGAGAAACAGATTTGAAGCTGCAATGTAAAAGGGGTCAATAGCCAAGCGATCAAGAGGAAGATACATAGCAACTTGAGTTTCACGACGGAGAGCGAGGGGAATATGAAAGTAGAGCCTTGGATGAGGGAAGCCCAAGTGAAAAGCTCCGAGGACGTCAAGGGAAGAAATCCAAGACCAAGCTGAAGCAGAGGGCGAATGGGGTGCTAAAAGAGGAGGGACTGAAGCAGCGCAGGACAAGAACGTTGGTGACGGGCAAGACCTCCTCGCGGAAAGAAGAAACGACCACAAGCATGACAAAGAACCCATTCAATGGGTTGAGAAGGCAATGCAATAAAGGTTGAAGGATGTTCACAACCAAGCAAGGGGGCAACAATGGCATGAGAAGAGGTGGGCGAAGGAGGAACAGAGGGTGTTGAGGCCAGCGAGGAACCCAGCATAGCCTGACACGAATGAGGAGGAAAATTTGGAGAGGGAGATACAGTTGAAGCAGTTCGTTTGAGACTGAGAGGACGAAGTTGGGAGATCTCCGAAGCCATGAGAACAACTGTACAAAGGGATCACTGTGATGGACCACCTCACCAACTAAACTGAGATCTTTTTTATATTTTTTTTGAATACGGGAACCATGACTTAGTTTCTCAGCCTTCAACTCTTGCCGTCTAAACTCACTTGACATACAAGCAACCAACTCGCCAACAACGATCATACTGTTGTAAAGCTACCTTTACAAGCTTTACTTCCGGCGCCATCGGCGCCAGCTATGTCTCCGACGCCAGCAGCGCCCCTGCTGCTCCCGGCGCCATTGTGACCAGAATCCAACCGGCGCCAAATTCCTACGGCTGAAAATCTTTGATCGGTTCTAGCGGAGTCCAGAGAGCTCAGATCGATGTGCAATCACCTCACACGATCTAGGCATGATTAAAGGAAGCCTGGGGATTAGTAAAATCTAGAGAGAGAAAATTAATTTCTAGAAAGAGAAAATCCTAGAGAGAAAAAAACGTGCTTTACCACCTTGAATAGAGTGCTTGGTATGAGGGGGGTGCCGAATCACACCAATATTATAGGGGAGTGCGGGTTGCGACTCAGGGCGAGCTCCAACCAAGTCTCAGCCTCCCTTGTTGGAATGTTGTCATGGCTCTCGCCTTGGCATGCTAGTGCCCCGGAGACTAGGGTCGGTCACACACTTGAAATGTAACCTTCTCAGATTTATCAATAAAGTGGGATTTTCCTCAAACTGACTCTGATTACCTTCTAAGTTTCAGTGTTCGGTAAAAGCGCCAGTTGTAAGGCCGCTTCAAAATTTTTAAGTTGGCACATAGCTGAGGGTCGTATCCCGGGACGCCAGCGGTATGCCGTCGGGACCATTCGGTCCGTGGCGCCAGCGGTATGCTGTCAGGACCATTTGGTCCAGGAACTGGTTGTCTCCATATCTGTCGCGGCTTGTGGTTCTGAGTGTTCCTTGCATGAACGTGAATGGGCTAAGCTCTTGGGGAACGGGCTCTAACCTGTCGGCTGAGTTGGATGGCTTGCTTGGATGGAAGTTACCTGTTTATGGCCTTCTAGTCTGGCGTGGCGCCATGTTGGCTTCCAGCGCTCGTGACGAAGCTTTCAGTTGGTTAAGTCTGATATAAGTCAGACTGCTTGCTTGGATTGGATGTTACTCATTTGTAACGAAGCTTCGCGTTGGTTAAGTTTGATGTATGTCGGGCGGCTTGCTTGGAGGGAAGTCACCCACATCAGGACCGCCGATCTGGCATGGCGCCAGGTTGGATATCAATGTTGGTTTTCAGGAACTTCAAGTTGGTTAAGTCTGATCGTTGTTGGCGAGTTGGCTGCTTGTATGTCAAGTGGGTTTGGATGGCAAGAGTTGAAGGCTGGGAAGCTAAGTCGTGGTTCCCGACTCCCTTTGGGATGCCTGTGCTACACATACTTAACCAACTGGAAGTTCAGAAACCAACATTGAGATCCAACCTGGCACCATGCCAGATCGGGAGTCCCGATGTGGGTGGCTTCCTTCCAAGCAAGCCACCCCACATACATCAAACTTAACCAACTCAAAGCTTCGTTACAAACGAGTAACATCCATTCCAAGCAAGCGGTCTGACTTACATCAGACATAAGCAACTGAAAGCTTCGTCACAGCCGCTGGAAGCCAACCTGGCGCCCCACCTTTATAAAGTCTAATGTCAGATTAAAGTAAAAGTGTCTCCCAATTAAAATAAATATACATTTAAGCTACTTGGCATAGTACTCAATTTACTGGCCACTTTTTATTAACATTGAAGCTGGCACACCACAAGTCGGAGGCTCAGCTCTTTGTACTGAAAAATTACATAACTTAAAATATCTCTTTGTCTGGGAAAAGCATAGATTTCATATTGCTTTCGTGAAACCCAAGAACCTTATTAACTGGTGACAGAGGTGAAATGTTCGCCCCTGTCGCTTCTGACTTTCGACTTTGGAACTCCTTTGAGCTCCTGATTTGTCCTTGATGCACTTTGTGTTGAGCTCCCTGAGCTCCAGATTTGATCAGTTCCACACAGGTATCAAGGCTCCATGAGCCGAAGGATTTATCGTTTGATTGCCCACTTTATGGTCCACTCCATGCCTTTTTGCTTCTGCACCTTGATTTCTCTCCTTGTCCCAGCCTGATCTTGATACTTTTCCATCTTGGCTCTTTAAGGTAGGCAAAGATTGAGTACTCCGCAATGCACCTCTCACTTAGCTTGAAGTAGCTCTTTGAATCAGCCCAAATATAACCATTGACCTCGTGGAAAGCCAAAGAGTCGCACCAGTTTGATCCGCATCCGAACTATCTTTTCGCGTTTGTTTGAAGCACCATGTCCGTCACGCAAAACTTGACTATCACAATTCCATCACTGGTCAGTTGCCTCACAGTCAAAACATGAAGTGTACATCGAGCTTGGCTTCAAGTAGCTCTCTTTGAATCAGACACATGCACCCAGAGTTTGCACTAGTCCGATCTCAACGCGAACTGTCCCTTAGCGTCCGTTTGAAATACCAAGTCTCTCATGCAAGACTCAACTTTTACAGTTCCTTCATTGATCAGTTGCCTTACAAGTAACACAAGCCATCGTACTCATATATTTCCTCATCATTGCTGGTCCAAAGAAAGCCTATAACAAACTTTCCTTTCCACAACAAAAACTTGTCAACTTATTAGGTCCAAAGTTCGCCAGTCTCCTCCTGTGAGTATGGCTAGGTCACCTTGAATTTGCCCCCATTTTGATCAACTTTCATTTAAAATTTGCACCAAGGGAGAGGTGTGTGTGACAGTTTCCCTCCACTTATAAAATCAGGACAAAAAGCCTTTCCAACACTTTGCGTCCCATCTGCTAGAATTATGGCTCGATCCAACTTGTTGCCAATCTCTGAAGAGGTTCCTAGTCTTTCTCCTTTGAGGAAAAACCCAACTGATACTGGATATCACCCATGCTCAGTGAGTTTCAGTTCCGAAGGTGGCCGTCCCAAAATGAAGACCAACTGCTGCATAGAAGATCTCCAATGAAATTGCCCTTTCCAACTTTTGACTTCCTGCTTGCGTCTGGTGGGCGTTGTCACAAATAAAACTAACCCAAGAAACAGGCTAGCCATCCATCCTTTGCAAACATTGAGTCGTTTCGTTGTCGTTCACGTGTGAGTACTTGAACTGCAAATCCGCCGCACAGATTCTGTAGTCCTCTTTATTTGATGGTATCAGCCTTCAAAAGAAAAAGTTCCTTCTCGAGCCATCAGCTCCTTGTATCACAAGCAATCATGCAAACTAGGCAAAGCACGAGTACTAAGACTCGCCACGAATACATACAAGTAAGACACTCAGGCAGGTTTACTAACAAGTAACAAAGACAAGGTCCCCCTTTGAGATGGTCCTGCGAACGGACCTTTGCCTGGCCGCGCCCATACAAATCGATCACAGAATCAGCCCACATAGGACACCCCTCCAACCATCCGTGCTTTCACCATTAAGCAGCACATTGCCTCAGTCACGCCCCACCACTTTTTGGTCGATAGCCCTTAGAGCTAAACGATCGGCAGCTATCCTTGAATATACCACCCCCGTGGACGCACCCGTGCTTTCACCGTCAGGTAGCACATTGCCTCAGTAACGCCCCCACCAAATCTAGTCGATAGCCCTTATAGCTAAACGATCGGCAGCGTACCCCCCAATCGTGGACGCACCCGTGCTTTCACCGTTACGCAGCACATTGCCTCAGTAACGCCCCCACCAAATTTGGTCGATAGCCCTTATATCTAAACGAATGGTAGCTATCCTTGAATATATCACCCCCGTGGACGCACGCGTGCTTTCACCGTTAGGCAGCACATTGCCTCAGTAACGTCCCCACCAAATTTAATCGATAGCCCTTATAGCTAAACGATCGGCAGCATACCACCCAAATTGTGGACGCACCCGTGGTTTCACCGTTAGGCAGCACATTGCCTCAGTAACGCCCCCACCAAATTTGGTCGATAGCCCTTATAAACGAACGGTGGCCATCGCGAATATGTCATCCCGCACCTCACAAGGCACAGACCGTGCTTACACCATCCTAATGGCAGCACATTCTCATCTGTCCTACGTGCAAACGGTGCCAGGCCCGAACCGCGGAAACTGACCGTGCTTACACCTCAAGGGCAGCACTTTGACTCATCAAGCCCCCGTCCTGCCAACCACCCCGACCGTGGACGCACCCGTGCTTACACTGTGGGCAGTACCTTGCACAACAGTTGTCTTGATGAACCCCAAATTGTGGCCATTTCCGTGAGATCCGCATAGCTGACCGGCCAGTCGGCTCTGATACCACATGTAGCGCAGGCATCCCAAAGGGAGCCGGGAACCACGACTTAGCTTCCCAGCCTTCAACTCTTGCCATCCAAACCCACTTGACATACAAGCAGCCAACTCACCAACAACGATCAGACTTAACCAACTTGAAGTTCCGAAAACCAACATTGAGATTCAACCTGGCGCCATGCCAGATCGGGGGTCCCGACGTGGGTGACTTCCCCCCAAGCAAGCCGCCCGACATACATCAAACTTAACCAACTCGAAGCTTCGTTACAAACGAGTAACATCCATTCCAAGCAAGCGGTCTGACTTACATCAGACTTAACCAACTGAAAGCTTCGTCACGAGCGCTGGAAACCAACCTGGCGCCACGCCAGACTGGACAGCCATAAACAGGTAACATCCACCCAAGCAAGCCATCCAACTCAGCCGACAGGTTAGAGGCCGTTCCCCAAGAGCTTAACCCATTCACGTTCATGCAAGGAACACTCAGAACCACAAGCCGCGACAAATATGGAAACAACCAGTTCCTGGACCAAATGGTCCCGACAGCATACCGCTGGCGCCACGGACCGAATGGTTCCGACGGCATACCGCTGGCGTCCCGGGATACGACCCTCAGCTATGTGCCAAGTTAAAAATTTTGAAAGCGGCCTTACAACTGGCGCTTTTACCGAACACTGAAACCCAGAAGGTAATTAGAGTCAGTTTGAGAAAAATCCCACTTTATTGATAAATCCAAGAAGGTTATATTTCAAGTGTGTGACCGACCCTAGTCTCCGGGGCGCTAGCATGCCAAGGCGAGAGCCATGACAACATTCCAGCAAGGGATGCTGAGACTTGGTTGGAGCTCGCCCTGAGTCGCAACCCGCACTCCCCTATAGTATTGGTGTGATTCGGCACCCCCCTCATACCAAGCACTCTACTCAAGCTGGTAAAGCACGTTTTTCTCTCTCTAGGATTTTCTCTTTCTAGAAAGTCATTTTCTCTCTCTAGATTTTATTGATCCCCAGGCTTCCTTTAATCATGCCTAGATCGTGTGAGGTGATTGCACATCGATCTGAGCTCTCTGGACTCCGCTAGAACCGATCAAAGATTTTCAGCAATAGGAACTTGGCGCCGGCTAGATTCTGGTCACAGTGGCGCTGGGAGCGGCGCCGACGCTGTTGTTGCCGGGAGCAGCAGGGGCGCTGCTGGCGCCGGGGACATAGCTGGCGCCGATGGCGCCGGAAGTAAAGCTTGTAGAGGTAGCTTTACAACAAGATGGTAAGCATAAGAGGTCTGGAATTGAGTTCTCTTTTGCTGTATGATCCGGGGGTTGTAGGGGCAATACGCAGTGTCGTGCGAGGATGCATTGCACAGATGACAATATATGTGCGTCAGCTTCAAATTCTGCTTCAGTACCGGACACTCGTTGGAAGTGTGATTTTGGGTACAAATGGGACACCAAACATTGTCCCGTCGAGGATTTTGCTGCTGATAAGGATCTAGTTCTGGTGCAGTAGTATTTTGAAGAGCCTTAAGTTTTTGGTCAAATTGGACTGTGAGCTGTTCCATCTGGTGCTTGTGTAACTTCATGATCTCTTTTATCATCGATTCATTGGACAAGCTTGTAGAGACTGAGGTTGATGCAATTGAAGGAGTTGAAGCATGAAGAGATGTAGTTCCTGGTGTGGAATCATCATCTGATCCTTCATCTTCTTCTCTCATTGCATCTTCCATAGCTTCGTGCAATGTGGCATATTGCTCCCGTCTTTTCAGCTCTCGTCTAATGCTTCTAGGTAGTCCCGCTGGCGCAGGGGTCTGGGGGGACTGCGGTGGCCCCTATCACTAAATGGTATGACTTGTATAAGATCGAACATGTATTTCGCGCGTCAAGTCACTAGTAGTTTCAATAAATTTCTTTTGGATTTTCTTAACAAAAATCTTCGCCCGACTGATATATGTTTTATCACAGTGTATTACCACTTTACGGAGCTCGGCGAAGGTTCTTGTTGGCGAAGGATGGTTCAGCGAAGGTTCTAAAAACAATTTGGGCACGATTTGGAGTGAGTACCTTCGCCATTATCCTTCTGATGGAGACTAACCTTCGCCGAGCTGCTGGGAAGTACAAATTCATGATCAGAGGGTTTGCGAAGATTAGGCGAAGATTATCATGGCAAAAAATAGTCTGGCGAAGGTTTAGAAGGCAATTTGGCACTTTTGAGAGTTTGAAACGTTCGCTGGACTAGTTATAGGTAATATTAACCTTCGCCCACTTCACATATACTTCAAAACAATGTTTTATGACTATTATGAGCTTAACCAAGATTAATGATATATACTTGCGAAGTTTTATGAAGGTTGGCGAAGGTTCAAGGGACTTAAATTTCTCTCTGAGTACTGGAAACGTTCGCCTGACCACTTATTCTCAATATTAACCTTCGCCGACTTCACTGAAGCTAGAAAACATGGAAAAGCAGCTATTGGCAAACTGGCGAAGGTTTACAGTAAGTACTTTTGCAGATATTGAAGTTGGCAAGGGTTCTGATGGCAAATTCCTATTTTTGGTGAGCAAGAACCTTCGTCAGAGCTCGTACACTCAATATTAACCTTCGTCGACCTCCATGATGGCTCTGAAGCTGAAAATGAAAATCTGATCCTCAAGAGGGATTGGTTGTCAGATTACTTGATCTATCAATCTACTTCAGATTAAGATCAATCTAGATCAATTCTAGACACAAAATCCTAACAAGAATAATCATTAATTGAAGGTAAGTGTACTTTCTGGTTTCACACGTGTGAAACACTGTCTGAGTACGGACTCCAACCTGAAAATCAAGTACACATTGATGGAACCTCAAAACAATCAAAACAAATGTAGACAAATGGAGAGAATCACTCAAAATTGCTTCCAAAACCAAGATTGGTGTCTCACACTGATTATGGCCAAATGTGGCTCTATATATACAATAAGTGGGAGCTCGTGGTACTGATCATCCCTCTGATCCCACATGTGTGAAGGTGCTTTGTCATATGATGGTTCATCATGCAAAACTGACACTTGGACAAAACCTTCTATTTTGAGCACTTTTGGTCCATTTTCCTTCTATATGGAGATCTCCTTGGAAATCTTCTAGAAGTCAAAATTTGCCTACTTAAGCTTATTCCACACGTGTGAGCTGTCCTCTACACATGGGATATGACACCTAACCAAAGGATGTGGCTCATGCAATCAATAGATTGATGCCATGTGTCATATGTTTAGAAAACTAGTTTTTGGCCGTTTTAGCCACTAGAACTCGAATTAAATCACATGTACAACATATATGATTATGGTACATGACAACTACACTAGTTTCACACATGGGAACAGGATCCACACATGTGTGTTTATCTATATACAAGATTTTTGGCCTCTACCAAGCTTATTTTTGCATTTTTCACACCCCCACCAAATTTGGTCGATAGCCCTTAAAGCTTAACGAACGGCAGCTATCCTTAAATATACCACCCTCGTGGACGCACCCGTGCTTTCAACATTAGGTAGCACATTGCCTCAGTAACGCCCCCACCAAATCCAGTCGATAGCCCTTATAGCTAAACGATCGACAGCATACCACCCCAATCGTGGACGCACCCGTGCTTTCACCGTTAGGCAACACATTGCCTCAGTAACGCCCCCACCAAATTTGGTTGATAGCCCTTATAGCTAAACGAATGGTGGCTATCGCGAATATGTTACCCCGCACCCCACAAGGCACAGACCATGCTTACACCAACCTAATGGCAACACATTGTCTCATTTGTCCTACGTGCAGATGGCGACAGGCCCGAACCGCGGAAACTGACCGTGCTTACACCTCAAGGGTAGCTCCTTGACTCATCAAGCCCCCGTTCTGGTGACCACCCCAACCGTCGACGCACCCGTGCTTACACTGTGAGCAGCACCTTGCACAACAGTTGTCCTGATGAACCCCAAACAATGGCTATCCCCGTGAGATCCACAGAGCTGACCGGCCAGTCGGCTTTGATACCACATGTAGCGTAGGCATCCCAAAGGGAGCCGAGAACATGACTTAGCTTCTCAACCTTCAACTCTTGCCGTCCAAAGCCACTTGACATACAAGCAACCAACTTGCCAACAACGATCAGACTTAACCAGCTGGAAGTTCAGAAACCAACATTGAGATCCAACCTGGTGCCATGCCAGATCGGGGGTCTCGATGTGGGTGGCTTCCCTCCAAGCAAGCCGTCCGACATACATCAAACTTAACCAACTCGAAGCTTCGTTACAAATGAGTAACATCCATTCCAAGCAAAGTGGTCTGACTTACATCAGACTTAACCAACTGAAAGCTTCGTCACGAGCGCTGGAAGCCAAACTGGCGCCATGCCAGACTGAACAACCATAAACAGGTAACTTCCACCCAAGCAAGCCATCCAACTCAGCCGATAGGTTAGAGCCCGTTCCCCAAGAGCTTAACCCATTCACGTTCATGCAAGGAACACTCAGAACCACAAGCCGCGACAGATATGGAGACAACCAGTTCCTGCACCAAATGGTCTTGACAGCATACCGCTGGCGCCCCGGACCGAATGGTCCCGACGACATACTGCTGGCGTCTCGGGATACGACCCTCAACCATGTGCCAAACTAGAAAGTTTAAAGTGGCCTTACAACTGGCGCTTTTACCAAACATTGAAACGCAAAAGGTAATCAAAGACAGTTTGAGGAAAATCCCACTTTATTGATAAATATGAGAAGGTTACATTTCAAGTGTGTGACCAACCCTAGTCTCCGGGGTGCTGGCATGCTGTTGTAAAGCTACCTTTACAAGCTTTACTTCCGGCGCCAGCTATGTCCCCAGGGCCAGCAGCGCCCCTGTTGCTCTCGACGTTGCTCCCGTCACCACTGTGACAAGAATCCAGCCGGCGCCAAGTTCCTATGGCTGAAAATCTTTGATCGGTTCTAGCGGAGTCCAGAGAGAGAGCTCAGATCGAAGTGCAATCACCTCACACGATCTAGGCATGATTAAAGGAAGCCTGAGGATCAATAAAATCTAGAGAGAGAAAATGACTTTCTAGAAAGAGAAAATCCTAGAGAGAGAAAAATATGCTTTACCAGCTTGGGTAGAGTGCTTGGTATGGGGGGGGGGTGCCGAATCCCACCAATACTATAGGAGAGTGCGGGTTGCGACTCAGGGCGAGCTCCAACCAAGTCTCAGCCTCCCTTGCTGGAATGTTGCCATGGCTCTCGCCTTGTGTTGTAAAGCTGACTCAGGTGCACCCAACGTGCCCTGTAAGACTCTAAGGGGTGACACTCCCTAAAGTCCCAGAGCAAGTTAGAACGTCAAGGACTGAGCCTCCGACCTGTGGTGAGCCAGTCAAGTAGTCACAAGTCATGAGCTAGCTCTGGAGCTCGAGTCATGGCCTAGTCATGAAGCAAGTTGATTCTGCCACCGGAACGGCTCCCGGGACCCATGTCCGGGAGCCAGACTGATTCTGCCAGGCTTGCCAAGCTTAATCAGCAAAATAAAAACTAAGTCCCAAAAAGCGTGCTTTACCAGAAAGCACTATGTTTCAGAACAGAGGGGGTGCGCCGAATCACAGCAGAACTATAGGGGGAGTCCGGCAGACAGAAACTTGGGCAGCTCAACCAGCGCCAGGAATCCAGTCGCCAGGTCTCAGCTCCCTCTACCAGCACGAGCCAGGCACAATGCCCAGCACGTGTTGGTGGCCCCGAGACCGGTCAGTCTATGTATGAATGTAACCTCTTCCAAATCTAATAAAGTTGATCCTTGGGGATGATTACCATTTCGGTTTCGCCTCCGGGACTGGTCCAAGTGGAAGGACCCTTACTACAACCTTTTTGCGTCGCTGGCGCCTAAGGGTCCCTGTCATCGACATGGGGCTTGCCGCTATGCCAATTGGTTAGTTTGGCGACCACTATGCCTTGGGTTTCATGTGTGGCTTGTCTTTGCCTTTGGTTACCTTTTGGGGACGGATTCTGAGTTGGCTTTCGGGTTGGTTGGGATTCCAGTTTTCTTAAGTCTGAATGGTTAAGCTTGTTACGATTCTGAGTTGGCTTTTACGTAAGTGCATGATGGATGAATGTTAGACTTAAGCGCGTGTTGGGGAAACCGCTCAAGTCCCAGCGCCCTTTGAGGCGCCGGCGCAACATGTGGTATCAGAGCCGACTAGCCGGTCAGCTACGCAAGTCTCACAGGGATGGCCACGTTTTTGGGATTTGTCAGGACAACCGTTGCGCAAGGTGCTGCCCACAGTGTAAGCACGGGTGCGTCCACGGTCGGGGTGGTCGGCAGAACGGGGGACTTGATGAGTCAAAGTGCTGCCCTCGAGGTGTAAGCACGGTCAGTTCTCGCGGTTCGGGCCTGGCGCTGTCTGCACGTAGGACGGATGAGGCAAAGTGTTGCCTAGGTAGGTGAAAGCACGGTCTGTACCTTGTGGGGTGCGGGGCGACATATTCGAACTGTACGGGTTAACCATTGATACAGAGATGCTGCTCGAATTCGGGTGTAAAGCACGGGTGGTTAGCTGCCGGTGCGGGATAGCTGCCGATCGTTTAGCTATAAGGGCTATCGACCAAAAAGTGGTGGGGAATGACTGAGGCAATGTGCTGCTTAATGGTGAAAGCACGGATGGTTGGATGGATGTTTCCCCGTGGGCTAATTCTGTGATAGATTTGTGTGGGCGCGGCTAGGCAAAGATCCTACGTCCGGTCTCAAGGGGAATGTGACTTGAGAGGGATCCTCTGTTTAGCTTTGGTTGGTATGTTCGTTTGTGGTGTGCTTGCCTGGACCTGAATTATCCCTGACTACTTCTTTTGATCCAGGTGATCTGATCTAGTTGGGAGTTGTGAGAGGAGCTTACATTTATGAGTGGACGACGCACAAGTATGGAAAGGAACTTCCATGGGGCAACCCCCAAGATTGGTTCAAGATTGTTATTCTTATCAGGAAAGATCGCGGGGAGGAAGTCAGATTTCATGATTTACCCTAAACCCTAAACCCTAAACCCTAAACCCTAAACACTATATCTCAAGGAGCTTAGTGGAACAATTCAGCTTGCCGACCAGGAATGTTACATCTACTCTCAAGGTAGAAACAGCGAAGGGAGCACTAGATGCAGACAAAGCGACATTGAACATCCCGGTGCAGATTGGAAGATGGAAGGCTAAACTTAGCTTTGTGATTTTAGAGATGGATGCCTTTGATGTGATTTTGGGCCTCCCTTGGTTAAATGAACACTGTATCGCAGTTTTGGGTAGGAGCTCAAACTTGGTCCTCTTGGATTATAAGGGACAAATCTGCGTGACAAAAGCCCTGCCCGGAGGAAATGCTAAGGATACCGATATTGAACAAAATCTGGTTGCAGCATTAGTGATGAAAAGAATGGCGAAAGGGAAAAGGTCAAAGTGCTTTCTTTGCATCTGTCGAGAAGTCCCAGAAGGGAAAAGCGTGCGACAAGAAAACTTGCCAAAAAAAGTGGCAGATCTGTTAGAAGAATTTAGCGACGTGTTCCCGGAGGAACTCCCAGCTAAGCTACCTCCTCGAAGACCAGTGGACCATAAAATTGAGTTGGTACCAGGAACAGAGCCAACTTCACGAGCACCCTACAGAATGTCACAAGAAGAGTTGACGGAACTGAAACGACAACTTGGTGAATTGATAGACAAAGGTTTTATTAGACCTAGCGCTTCACCTTTTGGAGCCCCAGTGTTGTTCGTGGAAAAGGCAGACAAAACTCTTCGAATGTGTGTGGATTATCGCATGCTTAACAAGAGTACCATCAAGAACAAGTACTCCATGCCTAGAATTGATGACCTATTCGACCAACTCAAACATGCCAAATACTTTAGCCGAATAGATCTCAGATCTGGATATCATCAAATTCGAATAGCTAAAGGTGATGAGCACAAAACGGCGTTTCGAACGCGGTACGGAAGTCACGAGTTCCTAGTGATGCCATTCGGTCTAACAAACGCACCAGCCACTTTTTGCACGTTGATGAACAATATATTTCAAGACTGCCTGGATGAATTTGTCATTGTGTACATTGATGACATATTAGTATTTAGCCGGAACCTTAAAGATCACATTCAACATTTAAGGACAGTTCTCCAACGACTGAGGAGGAACTGCTTGTTCGCGAAAATAGAGAAATGTGAGTTTGTGGTGGAGGAAGTTGACTTCCTTGGACATGTTATAGGCCACGGACGGATTCGAATGGATCCTAAGAAGATCAAGGCTATCTTGGATTGGCTAGCACCTAAAACTGTTCATGGCATCAAATCCTTTGTGGGCTTATGTAACTTTTACAGGAGATTCATTGAGGCATTTAGCAAAATTGTGGCACCACTGTTGGAGCAGACCAAGACTCATCTGAAGATGACATGGACACCGGAATGTGAAGCAGCGTTCCAGGAACTAAAACGACGGATCACTCAAGAACCCATCCTTGCCTTACCGGACTTTAGCAAACCTTTTGAAATACATACAGATGCGTCGAACTTTGCTATTGGGGCCGTGCTGATGCAAGACGGAAAACCTGTTGCATATTTTTCAAAGAAATTGAGTGACGTAGAGCGACGATGGCCAACTCATGAAAAAGAAATGGTCGCAGTAGTCCAAGCAGTGGAGCATTGGAGACATTATGTGGCAGGAAAACCCTTTAAGGCGTTCACTGCTAATGTATCACTCAAGTACTTCTCATCCCAAGGTATGCTCACGCCAAAGCAAATGCGATGGCAAAACTTTCTCTCAAAATTCAATATAGACATTTTACACACGGCGGGAAAGAACAATGTGGTGGCGGACGCACTAAGTAGACAAGAACACTTGATGGCAACAGTGACAACTCAGGTGACTGACCTACTCCAAGAAATCAGAGAGAATTATGGTGTAGATGCGTTGGCGAAGGACTTAATGATCGAATTCCAGCTGGGAAAGCCTCATAAACATTTCACTTGGAAAGATCAAATGGTTGTTTATAAACAACGCAGAGTATATGTCCCAGACAACATCAACCTGAGGAAGAAAGTCTTGCGAGAACATCATGACGTACTAGCCGCCGGGCATCCAGGGGTGAATCGCATGTATGAACTTCTCAAAAGAAGCTTCTATTGGCCAAGTATGTGGGCAGACGTTGAATCTTATGTACAAACATGCCCGACATGTCAACAAGTGAAGGTGGAACCGCTAGCTCCGGTTGGACTACTCCAACCATTACCGGTACCAGCATACCCATGGGATTCGATGAGCATGGATTTTATTGTTCAACTACCACGGTGCCAAGGATTCGACTCAATTTATGTGGTGGTTGACCGCTTTTCAAAGCAAGTTCATCTAGTACCAACTAAAAGTTCAGTGACAGCTGAAGAAGTGGCAAGGTTATTTTTCAAATGTGTTTTCAAATACCACGGCCTGCCTAGAACGATTATTTCTGACCGAGACACCAAGTTCGTCGGAAAGTTTTGGACTTGTCTATTTCGCCTCGTGGGAACCAGATTGAATTTCAGTACTACATATCATCCTCAGACAGATGGGCAAACGGAGCGAGTCAATCGACAGATTGAACAATATTTACGAAATTATGTCGCTTGGGACCAATCCGATTGGGTCAACTACTTGGATATTCTCGAGTTTGCACATAACAACCAAGTGAACAGATCTACTGGAAGGGCACCCTTCGAGATAAGCAATGGTCGGCTACCGATTGTTCCAAGCTCTTTTCTTACAGGCGTGCAGGAAACACCAGTACCCACTGTGGAGGAATTCATCAATGAGTGGCACACAAAGCTGACCGAGGTGAAGGCGTTTTTAGAGCAGTCACAAAGGAGTATGGCAGCTGACGTAAACCCACATCGACGAGAACTGGAATTTGAGGAAGGTGATCAAGTATGGCTGAACACAAAGAACATTGCGCTACCAAAAGGTTTTTCTCATAAGTTTGCTCGACCTTATGCGGGACCATATTATGTCACCAAGAAGATCAACCCAGTGGCTTATCGATTAGCGTTGCCATCCAGCTTGGATATACACAATGTGTTTCATATCTCATTACTCAAACGGTACAAACCAGATGAGCGATTTGATCGGCAACACGAACTCCGTCACCCACCAACGACACTTGATGATACGAAGAGGCAGCTTGTACCAGAACAAATATTGACACATAGAAAGCGAACTGGCGTTCAACGTGAATATCTAGTGAAGTGGCTACGGGCTCCACTTATTGAGGCTTCTTGGGAGTACGAAGACAAACTTAAGGAGGGAGCCCCTGAAGTACTAGCAGATTATCTGCAGAAGAACCAACGCAATAGCCGTTTTTCCAGATCGGCACACAAAGCACTACCTGGCGGCATGCCTCTTACATAAACATTCATGGCCATTCTGAAGTTCAAGGAACTTTCCGGTATTTTTCTTAAGTTTGCCAATAAATCACTTGCAGCTTTACACAGGTTTTACGTAAGTGAACTTTATCTACACTTTTCCTGTGCTACTGCCAATGTATTCTGTAATTCAAAGTTGCTAAGGCCGGTGAATTAAGCCCGTGCCATACGTCCTAGGTCTAGTTTGGCCCTGATGAGGACATCAGCTTTTTCAAACGAGGGGAGGATGTTGTAAAGCTGACTCAGGTGCACCCAACTTGCCCTGTAAGACTCTAAGGGGTGACACTCCCTAAAGTCCCAGAGCAAGTTAGAACGTCAAGGACTGAGCCTCCGACCTGTGGTGAGCCAGTCAAGTAGTCACAAGTCATGAGCTAGCTCTGGAGCTCGAGTCATGGCCTAGTCAGGAAGCAAGTTGATTCTGCCACCGGAACGGCTCCCGGGACCCATGTCCGGGAGCCAGACTGATTCTGCTAGGCTTGCCAGGCTTAATCAGCAAAATAAAAACTAAGTCCCAAAAAGCGTGCTTTACCAGAAAGCACTATGTTTCAGAACAGAGGGGGTGCGCCGAATCACAGCAGAACTATAGGGGGAGTCCGGCAGACAGAAACTTGGGCAGCTCAACCAGCGCCAGGAATCCAGTCGCCAGGTCTCAGCTCCCTCTACCAGCACGAGCCAGACACAATGCCCAGCACGTGTTGGTGGCCCCGAGACCGGTCAGTCTATGTATGAATGTAACCTCTTCCAAATCTAATAAAGTTGATCCTTGGGGATGATTACCATTTCGGTTTCGCCTCCGGGACTGGTCCAAGTGGAAGGACCCTTACTACAACCTTTTTGTGTCGCTGGCGCCTAAGGGTCCCTGTCATCGACATGGGGCTTGCCGCTATGCCAATTGGTCAGTTTGGCGACCACTATGCCTTGGGTTTCATGTGTGGCTTGTCTTTGCCTTTGGTTACCTTTTGGGGACGGATTCTGAGTTGGCTTTCGGGTTGGTTGGGATTCCAGTTTTCTTAAGTCTGAATGGTTAAGCTTGTTACGATTCTGAGTTGGCTTTTACGTAAGTGCATGATGGATGAATGTTAGACTTAAGCGCGTGTTGGGGAAACCGCTCAAGTCCCAGCGCCCTTTGAGGCGCCGGCGCAACACCTTGGCATGCTAGCGCCCCGGAGACTAGGGTCGGTCACACACTTGAAATGTAACCTTCTCAGATTTATCAATTAAGTGGGATTTTTCTCAAACTGACTTTGATTACCTTCTGGGTTTCAGTGTTCGGTAAAAGCGCCAGTTGTAAGGCCGCTAAAAAATTTTAAAGTTGGCACATAGTTGAGGGTCGTATCCCGGGAAGCCAACGGTATGCCGTCAGGACCATTCGGTCCGTGGCGCCAGCGGTATGCTATCAGGGCCATTTGGTCCAGGAACTGGTTGTTTCCATATCCATCGCGGCTTGTGGTTATGAGTGTTCCTTGCATGAACGTGAATGGGTTAAGCTCTTGGGGAACGGGCTCTAACCAGTCGGCTGAGTTGGATGGCTTACTTGGGTGGAAGTTACCTGTTTATGGCTATCCAGTCTGGCGTGGCACCAGGTTGGCTTCCAGCGCTCGTGACAAAGCTTTCAGTTGGGTAAGTCTGATGTAAGTCAGACCGCTTGCTTGGAATGGATGTTACTCGTTTGTAACGAAGCTTCGAGTTGGTTAAGTTTGAAGTATGTCGGGCGGCTTGCTTGGAGGGTAGTCACCCACATCGGGACCCCCGATCTGGCATGGCGCTAGGTTGGATCTCAATGCTGGTTTTCGGAACATCAAGTTGGTTAAGTCTGATCGTTGTTGGCAAGTTGGCTGCTTGTATGTCAAGTGGGTCTGAATGGCAAGAGTTGAAGGCTGGGAAGCTAAGTCGTGGTTCCCGGCTCCCTTTGGGATGCCTGCGCTACATGTGGTATTAGAGCCGACTGGCCGGTCAACTATGCGGATCTCACGGAAATGGCCACAGTTTGGGGTTCATCAAGACAACTGTTGTGCAAGGTGCTGTCGACAGTGTAAGCATGGGTGCATCCACGGTCAGGGTGGCCGGCAGAACGGGGGACTTGATGAGTCAAAGTACTGCCCTCGAGGTGTAAACACGGTCAGTTCTCGCGGTTCGGGCCTAGCGCCGTCTGCATGTAGGACAGATGAGGCAAAGTGCTGCCTAGGTAGGTGAAAGCACGGTCTGTGCCTTGTGGGTTGCGGGGTGACATATTCGAAGTGTACGGGTTAACCATTGATACAGAGATGCTGCTCGAATTCGGGTGTAAAGCACGGGTGGTTAGTTGCCGGTGCGGGATAGCTGCCGATCGTTTAGTTATAAGGGCTATCGACCAAAAAGTGGTGGGGCGTAACTGAGGCAATGTGCTGCTTAATGGTCAAAGTACAGATAGTTGGAGGGGTGTCCTATGTGGGCTGATTCTGTGATCGATTTGTATGGGCTCAGCCAGGCAAAGGTCCGTTGGCAGGACCATCTCAAAGGGGGACTGTTGCGCCGACGTCTCAAAGGGCGCTGGGACTTGAGCGGTTTCCCCAACACGTGCTTAAGTCTAACATTCATCTATCATGTACTTACATAAAAGCCAACTCAGAAACATAACAAGCTTAACCATTCAGACTTAAGAAAACTGGAATCCCAACCAACCCGAAAGCCAACCTAGAATCCGTCCCCAAAAGGTAACCAAAGGCAAAGACAAGCCACACATGAAACCCAAGGCATAGTGGTCGCCAAACTGACCGATTGGCATAGCGGCAAGCCCCATGTCGATGACAGGGACCCTTAGGCGCCAGCAACGCAAAAAGGTTGTAGTAAGGGTCCTTCTACTTGGACCAGTCCCGTAGGCGAAACCGAAATGGTAATCATCCCCAAGGATCAACTTTATTAGATTTGGAAGAGGTTACATTCATACATAGACTGACCGGTCTCGGGGCCACCAACACATGCTTGGCATTGTGCCTGGCTCGTGCTAGTAGAGGGAGCTGAGACCTGGTGACTAGATTCTTGGCACTGGTTGAGCTGCCCAAGTTTCTGTCTGCCGGACTCCCCCTATAGTTCTGCTGTGATTCGGCGCACCCCCTATGGTTTGAAACATAGTGCTTTTTGGTAAAGCACGCTTTTTAGGACTTAGTTTTTATTTTGCTGATTAAGCCTGGCAAGCCTGGCAGAATCAGTCTGGCTCCCGGACATGGGTCCCGGGAGCCGTCCCGGCTGTCGAATCAACTTGCTTTCCTTACTAGGCCATGACTCGAGCTCCAGAGCTAGCTCATGACTTGTGACTACTTGACTGGCTCACCACAGGTCGGAGGCTCAGTCCTTAACGTTCTAACTTGCTCTGGGACCTTAGAGAGTGTCATCCCTTTGAGTCTTACAGGGCACGCTGGATGCACCCGAGTCAGCTTTACAACATCCTCCCCTCGTTTGAGAAAGCTGATGTCCTCATGAGGGCCAAACTAGAACCTAAGACTCATGGCACTGGCTTAATTCACCGGCCAGACTTTATTCACATATACAAGGGCACGGGCTTGATTCACCGGCCAATGGAGACCAATTGTAAAGAGAATTAATGATATTGTGTTTCCACCCAGCACAGGAAAAGTGTGGATCTAGTTCACTTACGTAAAACCTGTGTAAAGCTGCTGCACTTAGACATTAGACTGAAGCTCACTCCTCGATGAGAAATGCGGCTTACTTTATTAACATGAAAGAAAAAGGTACTTACGGCTCCCTTAAGCCTCAGATATGTCGTTTTCGTCGCACGTCTGGATGAGTCCCCTAGGACTCTAGATATTTCGTTTGGTCGTCCAGGTTGAGCTCCTTGAGCTCTTCATCGGCATTTAGATTCACCTCTGATGTAGAAGCTGCAGGCAATGTTGGTTCCATTTGACCTCACGTCAGCTGGTTTGTCACTGTTGGATGTCCTTCGTTAAAGAAGTGAGCTTTTGCTTGGTCACACAAGTTGAGCTCCTTGAGCTCTGCATCGGCACTTGAATTCACCGTTGATGTGGAAACTGCAGACAATGTTGGCTCCATTTCGTCCCGTGTCAGCTGGTCTGTCACTGTTGGCTGTTATTCGTTAAAGAGGTGAATGAGATTGGGAGGGATGGTTGGCTCCGGTTCATTTGTGTCGTTCTTTTCTAGTTGGTCCCCTGGCACAGCTCTGACGACACAAGGTCTCCTGCCATTATATAATAACACAAGGTTAACCCCTTTTGCCAAGAAGGCCACCACATGTTCGTTAAACCAGCTTAATCCCAAAATAGCTTCGAAGGCATCCATCTTCAAGATTGTGAACGTTAGTCGATTCTTCCAGGTTCCCAGGGAGATTGGTAAGTTGGTTGCCAATCTACAAGTGGTCATTGTACCTTTCGTGGTCTCCACACAAATAGGAGTCACATTTTCTTCACATCGGATGTCCAATTCCCCTGTCAGTTTTTCTGACAAATAGTTCCCCGCCTTGAATACAACCTTTCAGTACAATAACTTTGATCCTCTCGCAGGAGTCGGCATGAGATGTTCAAGATACGCCGCGAGTGCCCCTATCTGTTGTAAGACATTCAGGTCAGACTCCGTCAAATCCATTTTTGGGTCCTCTTCGTCATCCTGTTCACCATCTTCTTGATCAAATGCCTCTCTCTCCATCCTATCAAATCCTTCAATGGCAGCCATGATTTGCTTGTTCAATGGTTTGGGGCATGACCTCCAAGAGTGACCTTGCTGATGACAGTTGAAGCAGTGCATGGAACTGCCCACTGTTGGTGAGCTGTTGCTGTGACTAGCTGAAGGTCCAACATTGTTTCTTCTCTGGAACACGTTCCCTCCATTGTTGCCTTGGTTGCCAAACTCCGTTTTTGTTGGGAATTTGTTCAGGCTACTCGAGGCTTGGTTGCCATTTGAAGCTGAGTCCCCCCTTGAAAAGAAGCTTGAACTCGGCCTGGATCCACTAAATACTCTTGTTGAGGTTGCGGGAGCAGTTGGTGCCAATGTGCTCTCATAATCACAAACCATTTCAGCTGTTCAAATAGTTGAATTGAAATCATGGGGCATGTAGCTGTCTATTGCACGCCGGGTCCAAGACTGCATTCCAGACAAGAGGTAATGAGTTTTGTCCGCCTCAAACATATCTTCAATAACCCATACACTCTGTCTGAATTTATTGAGGTACTCTCGCAATGACCATTTCTGTTTGAGCCCCGATAATTTTGTCCTCAATCTCATGTGTGAATCCTTCGGTATGAACTCCTCTCGTAACACGGTTTTGAATGCGTCCCATGTCTGGAAATGCATTCCTGCCATCCGGTACCAGTTTGTAGTGTAGCCCTCAAAATATGCTAATGCCAAGTCCATTCTTTCTTCCTCAGGAGTGTTCATCAGACGGAAGTAATGGTCCATGTGAAACAACCAATCTTCCACAATTCGAATTTCGCGCTCTCCTTTGAAAGTAGGTGGTGCTTTTACTTTGGTAGTCTTCTTTGGGCCTTCCGTGTTTCACGCTCGTGGTTCTCTTGGTATCTGTGGAGAAGGCGCCACTGCATTCCCTCTAGTTGCCTCCAACTCTTCAAACCTGGCTTCGAGCTATGTTAGCCTGTCTCTCATTTCTCTAGCAAGGTTAAATTGAACAAGGTTCATGGTTCGCAAGGACGTTTGCCATTCTTTCCTTTTTGTTTCTCTGTCTTTCTTCACCTCGCTAAGCATAGCCGTCATTGCGCTTGATAAGTATTGCCACATCTTCACTTCAAAGAGGTCTTGTTGCGCCTCTGGCAAGGGTTCGTCTCTTGGTGTAGGTTTAGAAGGCCCCCCATCTCTTCTTGGCGAGGCACCACTGTGGAGTGCATACGCTCTTTCTTTCTTGACTTGGACCTGGTGCCATCTCGATGCATGCGGGAGCTGTATTCTCGAGCCAGCTCTTCTCCGTCCGTCAATGCTCGTAACTCATCAAGGTGGTCCTCCATTATAGTGAGAGATGTACTTCCAACAGATTATCGCCTCAATCCTTTTTATTTTTGAAACTCTCCCTTCTGTCGCCTGGGCCCCACAGCTCTCTTTTCTTCTTTATTCAATTAGCTTCAATGAAAATATCCCCTCCTCAAACTTAGCACGCCCACATCACCTGAGAGCCAAGTAGGAACCAGGTCATTTGTGTCCAAGCAAGCACACAACAAACGGAACATGCCAACCAAAGCAAACACAGAGGATCCCTCTCAGGCCACAAACCCCCCTGAGATCGGACGTAGGACGTTTTTTTTAGCCGTGCCCACACAAATCTATCACAGAATTAGCCCACGGGGAAACATCCATCCAACCATCCTTGCTTTCACCATTAAGCAGCACATTGCCTCAGTCACGTCCCACCAATTTTTGGTCGATAGCCCTTATAGCTAAACGATCGGCAGCTATCCCGCACCGGCAGCTAACCACCCGTGCTTTACATCTGAATTCGAACAGCATCTTTGTATCAATGGTTAACCTGTACAGTTTGAATATGTCACCCCGCACCCCACAAGGTACAGACCGTGCTTTCACCTACGTAGGCAGCTTTTTGCCTCATCCTTCCTACGTGAAAACAGCGCCAGGCCTGAACCGCGAGAACTGACCGTGCTTAATCCTCGAGGGCAGCACCTTGACTCATCAAGTCCCCCGTTCTGCCGACCACCCCGACCGTGGACGCACCCATGCTTACACTGTGGGCAGCACCTTGCGCAACGGTTGTCCTAACAAATCCCAAAATGTGGCCATCCCTGTGAGACTTGCGTAGCTGACCGGCTAGTCGGCTCTGATACCACATGTTGCGCCGACGTCTCAACGGGTGCTGGGTCTTGAGCGGTTATCCCAACACGTGCTTAAGTCTAACATTCATCCATCATGTACTTACGTAAAAGCCAACTCAGAAACGTAACAAGCTTAACCATTCAGACTTAAGAAAATTGGAATCCCAACCAACCCGAAAGCCAACTCAGAATCCGTCCCCAAAAGGTAACCAAAGGCAAAGACAAGCCACACATGAAACCCAAGGCATAGTGGTTGCCAAACTGACCAATTGGCATAGCGTCAAGCCCCATGTCGATGACAGGGACCCTTAGGCGCCAGCGACGCAAAAAGGTTGCAGTAAGGGTCCTTCCACTTGGACCAGTCCCGGAGGCGAAACTGAAATGGTAATCATCCCCAAGAATCAATTTTATTAGATTTGGAAGAGGCTACATTCATACATAGACTCACCGGTCTCGAGGCCACCAACACGTGCTGGGCATTGTGCCTGGCTCGTGCTGATAGAGGGAGCTGAGACCTGGCGACTGGATTCCTGGCGCTGGTTGAGCTGCCCAAGTTTCTATTTGCCAGACACCCCCTATAGTTCAGCTGTGATTCGGCGCACCCCCTCTGGTTTGAAACATAGTGTTTTCTGGTAAAGCACGCTTTTTAGGACTTAGTTTTTATTTTGCTGACTAAGCCTGGCAGAATCAGTCTGGCTCCCAGACATGGGTCCCGGGAGCCGTCCCGGCAGCCGAATGAACTTGCTTTCATGACTAGGCCATGACTCGAGCTCCAGAGCGGCTCATGACTTGTGACTACTTGACTGGCTCACCACAGGTCGGAGGCTCAGTCCTTGACGTTCTAACTTGCTCTGAGACCTTAGAGAGTGTCATTCCTTTAAGTCTTATAGGGCACGCTGGGTGCACCCAAGTCAGCTTTACAATAGGGACCTTGTTTTTGTTACTTGTTAGTAAACCTGTCTGAGTGTCTTACTTGTATGTATTCATGGTGAGTCTTAGTAATCGTGCTTTGCCTGGTTTGCATGATTGCTTGTGATACAAGGAGCTGATGGCTCGAGAAGGAACCTTTGTTTTGAAGGCTGATACCATCAAACAAAGAGGACCACAGAATCTGTGGGGCGGATTTGCAGTTCAAGTACTCGCACGTGAACGACAACAAAACGACTCAATGTTTGCAAAGGATGGATGGCTAGCCTGTTTCTTGGGTTGGTTTCATTTGCAACAATGCCCACCAGACGCAAGCAGGAAGTCAAAAGTTGGAAAGGGCAATTTCAAGGGAGAAGGAACTGTGACAGTTGAGTCTTGCATTAGAGACTTGGTATTTCGAACGGACGCCAAGGGACAGTTCGCGTTGAGATCGGACTATTGCAAACTCTGGGTGCATGTGTCTGATTCAAAGAGAGCTACTTGAAGCCAAGCTCAATGTACACTTCTTGTTTTGACTGTGAGGCAACTGACCAGTGATGGAATTGTGAAAGTCAAGTTTTGCGCGACGGACATGGTGCTTCAAACAAACGCAAAGAGATAGTTCGGATGCGGATCAAATTGGTGCGACCCTTTGGCTTTCCATGAGGTCAATGATTACATTTGGGCTGATTCAAAGAGCTACTTCAAGCTAAGCGAGAGGTGCATTGCGGAGTACTCAATCTTTGCCTACCTTAAAGAGCCAAGATGAAAAAGTATCAAAATCAGGTTGGGACAAGGAGAGAAACCAAGGTGCAAAAGCAACAAGGCACGGAGTGGACCACAAAGTGGGCAATCAAACGATAAATCCTTTGGCTCAGGGAGCCTTGATACCTGTGCGGAACTGATCAAATCTGGAGCTCAGGGAGCTCAACACAAAGTGCATCAAGGACAAATCAGGAGCTCAAAAAAGTTCCAAAGTCGAAAGTCAGAAGCGACAAGGGCGAACATTTCAAAGAAAGGCCTCTGTCACCAGTTAATAAGGTTCTTGGGTTCTACGAAAGTGATATCAAATCTACGCTTCTCCCAGACAAAGAGATATGTTCAAGTTATGTAATTTTTCAGTACAAAGAGCTGAGCCTCCGACTTGTAGTGTGCCAGCTTCAATGTTAATAAAAAGTGGCCAGTAAATTGAGTACTGTGCCAAGTAGCTTAAATGTATAGTTATTTTAATTCGGAGACACCTTTACTTTAATCTGACATCTGATGAGGACTTAGCCATACTCACACGAGGAGACTGGCAAACTTTGGACCTAATAAGTTGACAAGTTTTTGTTGTGGAAAGGAAAGTTTGTTATAGGCTTTCTTTGGACCAGCAATGATGAGGAAACATATGAGTACGCTGGCTTGTGTTACGTGTAAGACAGCTGATCAATGAAGGAAATGTGAAAGTTGAGTCTTGCATGAGAGACTTGGTATTTCGAATGGACGCTAAGGGACAATTCGTGTTGAGATCGAACTAGTACAAACTCTGGGTGCATGTGTCTGATTCAAAGAGAGCTACTTGAAGCCAAGCTCGATGTACACTTCTTGTTTTGACTGTGAGGCAATTGACCAGTGATGGAATTGTGAAAGTCAAGTTTTGCGCGACGGACATGGTGCTTCAATCAAACGCGAAGAGATAGTTCGTATGCGGATCAAACTGGTGCGACCCTTTGGCTTTTCACGAGGTCAATGATTACATTTGGGCTGATTCAAAGAGCTACTTCAAGCTAAGTGAGAGGTGCATTGCAGAGTACTCAATCTTTGCTTACCTTAAAGAGCCAAGAAGGAAAAGTATCAAGATCAGGCTGGGACAAGGAGAGAAATCAAGGTGCAGAAGCAACAGGGCACGGAGTGGACCATAAAGTGGGCAATCAAACGATAAATCCTTTGGCTCAGGGAGCCTTGATACCTGTGCGGAACTGATCAAATATGGAGCTCAGGGAGCTCAACACAAAGTGCATCAAGGACAAATCAGGAGCTCAAAGGAGTTCCAAAGTCAAAAAGTCAGAAGCGACAGGGGCAAGCATTTCACCTCTGTCACCAGTTAATAAGGTTCTTGGGTTTTACGTAAGCGATATAAAATCTACGCTTTTCCCAGACAAAGAGATATTTTAAGTTATGTAATTTTTCAGTACAAAGAGCTGAGCCTCCGACTTGTGGTGTGCCAGCTTCAATGTTAATAAAAAGTGGCCAGTAAATTGAGTACTGTGCCAAGTAGCTTAAATGTATATTTATTTTAATTGGGAGACACCTTTACTTTAATCTGACATCAGATTTTATAAAGGTGGGGTGGATGTTGTAAAGCTACCTTTACAAGCTTTACTTTCGGCGCCAGCAGCGCCCTTGCTGCTCCTGGTGCCACTGTGACCAGAATCCAGTCGACACCAAGTTCTTATGGCTGAAAATCTTTGATCGGTTCTAGCGGAGTCCAGAGAGCTCAGATCGATGTGCAATCACCTCACACGATCTAGGCATAATTAAAGGAAGCCTGAGGATCAATAAAATCTAGAGAGAGAAAATGACTTTCTAGAAAGAGAAAATCCTAGAGAGAGAAAAATCTGTTTTACCAGCTTGGGTAGAGTGCTTGGTATGGGGGGGGGGGGGGGGGTGCCGAATCCCACCAATACTATAGGAGAGTGCGGGTTGCGACTCAGGGCGAGCTCCAACCAAGTCTCAGCCTCCCTTGCTGGAATGTTGTCATGGCTCTCGCCTTGGCATGCTAGCGCCCCAGAGACTAGGGTCGGTCACACACTTGAAATGTAACTTTCTCAGATTTATCAATAAAGTGGGATTTTTCTCAAACTGACTCTGATTACCTTCTGGGTTTTAGTGTTCAGTAAAAGCGCCAGTTGTAAGGCCGCTTTAAAATTTTTAAGTTGGCACATAGTTGAGGGTCGTATCCCGGGAAGCCAGCGGTATGCCGTCGGGACCATTTGGTCCGTGGCGCTAGCGGTATGCTGTCGGGACCATTTGGTCCAGGAACTGGTTGTCTCCATATCTGTCGCGGCTTGTGGTTTTGAGTGTTCCTTGTGTGAACGTGAATGGGTTAAGCTCTTGGGGAACGAGCTCTAACCTGTCGGCTGAGTTGGATGGCATGCTTGGGTGGAAGTTACCTGTTTATGGCTGTCCAGTCTGGCGTGGCGCCAGGTTGGCTTCTAGCGCTCGTGACGTAGCTTGCAGTTGGTTAAGTTTGATGTAAGTCAGAGCGCTTGCTTGGAATGGATGTTACTCGTTTGTAACGAAGCTTCGAGTTGGTTAAGTTTGATGTATGTCGGGCGGCTTGCTTGGAGGGAAGTCACCCACATCGGGACCCCCGATTTGGCATGGCGCCAGGCCCCGATCTGGCATGGCGCCAGGTTGGATCTCAATGCTAGTTTTCGGAACTTCAAGTTGGTTAAGTCTGATCGTTGTGGGCTAGTTGGCTGCTTGTATGTCAAGTGGGTTTGGATGGCAAGAGTTGAAGGCTGGGAAGCTAAGTCGTGGTTCCCGGCTCCCTTTGGGATGCCTGCACTACACATGCCAAGGCGAGTGCCAGGACAACATTCCAGCAAGGGAGGCTGAGACTTGGTTGGAGCTCGCCCTGAGTCGCAACCCGCACTCCCCTATAGTATTGGTGGGATTCGCCACCTCCCCTCATACCAAGTACTCTACCCAGGTTGGTAAAGCACGTTTTCTCTCTCTAGGATTTTCTCTCTCTAGAAAGTCATTTTCTCTCTGTAGAATTTATTGATCCCCAGGCTTCCTTTAATCATGCCTAGATCGTGTGAGGTGATTGCACATCGATCCGAGCTCTCTGGACTTCGCTAGAACCGATCAAAGATTTTCAGCCATAGGAACTTGGTGTCGGCTGGATTCTGGTCACAATGGCGCCGGGAGCGGCTCCGGCGCCAGTGGTGTCAGGAGCAGCAGGCGTTTTGCTGGCGCCTGGACAATCCTGGCACTGGTGGCACCGGAAGTAAAGCTTGTGAAAGTAACTTTACAACATTACTCCTCAGGTTGGGATTAAGGCTTTGGGTGTCCCATTGGTTCTTCTGGATATGTCAATTCATTTATGTGGGAAGCTTTGGATGGATTTGCTCGACATTCTGATTTGTTGCCAAAGCTTGGAAATTCTCAGGTTGCATTTGGAATTCTCACCTAGTGCTTTGCTCAACGTCCTATTTTCTACGTTGCGTATCTCCTTCACCTGATATAATATCCTTACTTCGAGATTTTGATGATACTTTATTGGGCGTATTTGGTCGTCTTTCGGGACGAGGAACCTTTGACACTTGTGAAGGTCAGTTTTGTAAGCGGCAAATTTCTCTTCCTGCTTCCTCTGGTGGTGTTGGCCTTGTATCTACTGCTTGCATTGCACCAGCCGCTTTTCTCGGAAGTTGGGCTCTTGTTGCCTCTGCACTAGTCTCCAGGTTTCAGCAGGGTAACCAGCCTCTTCTTCTTGATACAGTAGCTGTGGAGACTGGCAATTTTGCTTATCAACAAGCTCTACGCACTGTTCGGGATTTACCTCCACCACTTGTACAACTTTTTGTGCTTCCCTTTGAATCTTTGGTGACAAATCAACAACGAGTTTTTCAGAAGACTATTATGGGGCATCTTCACTCTTATTTCTTCGGTCAACTTATCAAAGATTCACCTTCTGATGCAGTTCGAGCTCGTCTTCTATCTTGTGCTGGTCCAGGTGCTGGGGCTTGGTTGGTTGCACGTCCAGTTCTTCCACTATTGAGACTCAATAATGACTTGTTTATAACTGCCCTTCGAACCAGATTGGGACTTCCACATCCAATGTTAATTGGTATCTCTAAGTTTTCATGTGGGCATGTATTGGATTCCTTGGGTACTCATCTTATGCGTTGTCCATCATGTGGAGAACGTATTGTTTCACATGATTCCATTCGTGATGCCCTGACTGCTATTGCTCATGATAGTGGCTTTCATGTTGTTCGAGAGCAAACACATTTTACCAGGGCCTTCATCGCAATCTACCCGATGACGAGTTGACCTTGTTCTCTCGCGTGATGGAATTCGTACTCCGGGAGATGTTGTAATTGTTGATCCCTCTCGTCAGGACCTTCTTCGTCGTTCTTCCACCACGCAAGGGGCCGCTGCATCTCATGCAGTTCAAGAAAAGGAACGAGATTATAATGTTCGTGCACCTGGTGAAAATTTCATCCCCTTTGCCTTGGAAACTTATGGTTGTCTTCACAAGAAATTTATTGATTTTTTATTTTTATGTGCGGAGCTTATGGTGAAACGCCAAGGACAAAACATTACCTTACCTTCCGTTATTATTTATTTCTACCGCCAGCATATTTCTATAGCATTACTACGTTCACAGGCGATTTCAATTCTTCGACGAGCTCAGTTTGCAGGAGCGGCTGCTTCAAAGCTTCCTACATTACCTATAGTTAGTGATTTACATCAGGCAGTTGGTTTTGAGTAATTAGTTTACTATTTTATTTTTGACTAACATCGAGCAGTTGGTTTTAAGTAATTAGCTTACTATTCTAAGTTTAACTTAGCTTTTAGGTAGCTTAATTCGTTTCTGTTGTTCTACGGTATTTTACTTTAAATACTTTAATCTTCTTGTTTGATCTACATCATTTTTAATAAAATCAAGGTTGATTATTATTGTTGAGATATAGCTTTGAACCATAGTTCATTGTTGGATGAGGGTGTGCCCTAAAAGTGGACCACATGTTATATGGACACGTGTCAGCATTTTTATTGGTGCGTGCCACAAAGTGGTATAGGGTATAGAGCCCGAAGAGCAACGCAATAAAGCCCACCAGCGAAACTGAAGCAAAGAGAATAGGGTGCAGATTTTGACGAGAGAGGGAAGCAGAGCGAGAGAGGGAGGAGGGAGGGAGCGATGGGGATGGGGCATGGGAGCCATGGCAGGAGGCCAGCAGTGGGACGCTCTCCCTTTTCCAAATCCGGCGTGAAGCAGCAGCAGCAGCAGCACAAGAAGAAGAAAGGACCTCTGCATCTCCATGCCAAAGGCATCGACAAGAGCAAGAAAAAGAAGCCAAAGACGGTTTCAATCAAAAACCAGATTCGTTCAGTTGAGCGTCTTCTGAAAAAGGTCAAACAAACTCGAAAACCAACGAATAATATAACCACTTCTCTGCTCTCTAATTTCCAAACCTCATAGTTATGCTTTTTTACATTCTTCTCAACCTCTATAGAATAATGCGTATCTATCATAATAATAATGGAGCAGTGCAGTGGAACCGAATCAAACGATAGATGCTTCAACTGCGCAGTTCCCAGAGCCCCATCAATGATCCTTATTACAGAACCCTAGCTAGAAGTTTTTCCCTAAGAGTCATTCTGAAAAGGAGGCATGGATAACAGAGCATAAAAATGATCAAAGCAGACCTTTCGATTGTCATACTCAGCAAGTCTCACTTTCGCTGTAAACTAGTGAACACATAGATCAACGCACATTTGTACAGAACGCGTATCAATGCTAGAACGGAATGACAAAAAACGTAATTCTAGAACCTGTAGCACAATGCGTACGTGATGCTTCTGTGTTCTGTGCATTTGTAAATTTAATGCTCCGAACAGTTTTCTGGTTTGGATGCCAAAAGTGGATACTTAATGTATCAAACAGCTTTTTGATTTGGATGCCAAAAGGAAAGCCTGCTATGTTGTACACTGTTCAGAACATCAAGCAATTTTGGACGGATTTATTAAAGTTTTTGTTGGAAGAAACCTGACTTGTGGTAAATACTAACTCTTGAAACTTGAATGTCAATTTTTGTGGTATTGAAACAAATATTTTCTAAAAGTCAGTCTTTTGGCGGTAGAAACGAGTGAACCTAAATCATCTTGACCCTCTAGTTCACTCTTGAGGGGCACACCCCCAAAGTTTTGAAAGCTTAGCAGATCGAGATACAACCTGTGGAAGGGAGCAAAACCTTTTCAAGGCAGATGTTTGTTGGAAAGTGAAGTGGGTTTTTACAGAGCATCTGTTTTGAAACAGAATTTACCAAGAGAAATTAAAGATGCTCAAGAGAAGCGCTTAGCAGAATTGAAGAAGGAAGCTGATCTTCATGCTACATCAGAGCTAGAGCGAAAGATGGCAGTGCGGTACCGGAAAGTCAAGTTTTTTGGTAAGCTGAACAAAAAGTAAATAAATTTTTTTAGTCAACAGAAGTGCTTAGTAGCACATTGTTTCCATCCTTTTGAGGAAGTGCTTTTTTTGTGCCTAAGGCAGAGCGAAGGAAAATTGAGAGGATGATACGTCGCCTTGAAAAGCAGCAAAGAGTGCTGGCTGATCAAGTTGTAGCTGAGAATTCTGAACAAGCAGAAAATATTTCTCAACAGCTGGCACAGCTGCAGGAAGATCTTGAATATGTTCGAGTAAGCTATATTTTTTTGCTTGTGATGAGGCTTCATAACTGTTACGTCTGTGATATCTAGTCTAGATGTAGTTTAGAAGCTTTGGAGCATTTTTTTCTGCTGACATATTCAAGCTATTTGTGCAGTTTTTCCCAAAGACAGAAAAATATGTTTCTTTATTTATGGGGAATGAGGATGATTCTGTGGCTGCTAGAAGGATAGTACTCAGGGAGAAAATAAAAGTGAACCTCGCAGCTGCAGCAGCCACTGGAGTTGAACTAGAAGGTTTGGTAGCCCAATTTGTTGATTGACATTTAGATATGAATAGAAGTTGCTCATGGTCTGGTTAGTATTTAAGGGTTTTTGTGCTCTATGATTACTTTTCCATTTATTCTAACCTCTTCAGTGCTTAAATTTGGCATCAATTATAGTTGCTTTTGAAATTGCAGAAACTGGAAGCGAGGATGATCTACAGTTGGATATTAGTGAAGATGACTTTTTTCTGTCTGGTAAAGAGAGTGGTGATGCAGATGCAGATGATGAGTGGACTGACAAAAGCCTGAGGTAAATCAAGTATTCTGAAGATTTGGGTCCTATTTGGATTGCTATGATGAAAGTTATGGTCACTGTTAAAATTGAATGTCTCATGTCGACTTCGGTTCTTCTCACTGCAGGTTTGAGGAGAGGAAACTAAAAGAGAAGCTCCCTCCACAGAATCTGAAACCTTTTGCAAAGAAGTTTAAAGAGTATGGAAGCCAAAGTTTGGCCAACTTAGGGATGAATATGGACATCCCTAGAAAAGCATTCACTAATCTATCAGCCACTGGGAAATTTCATGTTAAGTTTTATCTGCAACTATCAAGCCATTCTTTATTCTATTTGTTAGAAAGTGCACTTGATTTCTCAAGCTTAAAAAAGTATGGATTTTGCAAAGGAATTTTTGAGAGTTAAGCTTTGCTTGTTATAGAGGGATCTTATTATATGTAGGAATATGTGAAGGCGATGGAGTTTCCTTTGAAGATATTAACCCAAATTAAACCCCACAGAGTACTGTTTTTAAGTTTTGGATTTTATTTTGTAAATGCTTGACTACAGTCGATCTTGGCTAGAAGTTACGCCTATAATTGCTAATCCTTTGTACTAGGTTTTTTTACAAAGGAAAAGTGTAAACTGTTAATTGCTAAAAACAATTACTCCATCCTTTAAGAACCTGACTTGGATAAGTATTAACAATACATATAAGCATGGTATCAAAAAACCATGAATGTGCACTTCATGGCCCCCACTAGCTCACTGTCATATCTCCATGCTTTTCGTTTGAACAAGCCCTCCAATCAATGACGTCATTTAATAAGTGGTGGCCTTCAGCAGCTTTTTTTTTCAATGAGCCTCTAATTTCTAGGTCCATCAATCCAGTCACCACTCACCGACCTAATGTCTCACTGCTTATAATTTCTGACACGTGATATCCATATTCCGTATACATTATTGTGATAAATTTTCTTAATGGTGCTCAGTAGATGCTATTTGCAAGTATGTTACTTCCTTTTGCAGTGAGCCTCCTTATCTGAAATAATGTTAGCCCTCCCTAATGGTCAACTTTTTCATAAGACCTAACAATATTGAAAATTGACTGTTCTTTATTCAGTTGCAGGGTTTAGGGTTTGTCAAGCTTTCTTGTGGTTGATCTTATTATCGATGGACACGTAGTCATCCCTTGTTTAACCTACATATAACCCCTCGGGTGGTATAGAAACTTAGCACAATGCAGAAATGATTACTGAATTTTGAGGAACCCCCTTCTTTTTGAAGATTTTATTAGCAGTGGGCATTGAAGTTTTTTGTAAAATCATATTAGGGAGGCTTATGCTTGTATCTGGTTGGCTATTATTGGGCTTTGTCGAAGTAAGTTGGATTTTGAATGGAAACTTTGCAATGTAGAAAGGTCTTTCTGCCTTCTGGAGCTGACCTATGTGAATTACTTGGCAGATAACAAAGACAGCGAAGATGGTGGGTCCTACATCACATGGAAAGGCTTATTCCTCGTCCATGGTACAGTCAAATAATCACTCTTTTGACAGGCATAAGGGGATTGGTGGTAACACAAAATATCATAAACCATCTAGATTTACAAGGACGAAGACAACTTCTTCAGGCACCAGCTCTGACATTCTGAGCAATGGAATTGACAAAGCTAGAGATGGTCAGCTTCCTACTTCAGGATCCGATCTGCAACAAAAAAGAAAACGCAAGCGTTCAAGACCAAAGAAGAAAAAGTAACAGTATTGAAGGATTTTTCATACAGAAAACTTGCTTTTAAGGAGAACTTACGTTTTGAAGCTTTTGGGATAATTCGATGTTTTGAATATAAGACGTATAGAGTATCTGAAGACAGTCGTGAGCAAATTTCTATCAAACTAGAATAGTCTATAATGAAGTCCCTTCTTGAATCTGAACTAGAATGAATTTCTTACTCTCATAACAATACACTGTCTGTCGTCTCCTTTGCGTTTATTACATCCTAAATGGTGGAAGCTGACTGACATGACAGCCTCATAGAATCTATCCAGCAAGAGCTTCATAGATGGTTGAGCAGCTATGTTCAAATTTAAAATCATGCACTTTCATCACCTTAATATCACTGAATTTTGCGAAACAAATCAAGTGGGAAATTGAAAATCTTGAGATTGAGAATGTATGACTTGGCTCTTCTTAACTAATTTGTACACTTTGTTTTTTCCCTCTTGTATATCCTCATTTGTGTGGCAGATTCGAAGAGGAAACCAAGTTTTAACTGATTTGTACACTTGCAAGATATGAAAAGTATGGCTAGCTTGCCATTTACATGCACATTTATTAGAGGTAAGGGTGAAGGGCATCCATCCTCTGGAATCACAATGGTGGTCTTAGTGTTTGTTAGAGAGTAATTGATGAATTTATTCCAACTCGGGATGGATGATTGAGAGATTTTCCTAATTTGTACATTGCATCGATCCAAAATTAATAAATGCCAATTGTTATGCCACAAAAGTTTGATCACATTAAAATACGTAAGGTTTGGCTCTGTTTTCCTTCTCTCTTTAAACAAAACATCTAGGCTGCTGTCATGGAAAGGTCAAGATTTCAATGCTTTGTGTGTATCAACAACATTGAACTCTAAGAAATGTAGTGTCTCGAAAGACACATGATGAGAAGATCTCTTAACAAACTTATCCCATGGAGGATCTAAGCTCCTCATTTGATGCATGAAATCTAGACAAGATTTTTCCAATCACTTTAATATGTCCTAGTCAAAAGTAGTGATCTGTAAATAAAATGGTGGGAGGTGTTGAAATTTGGTTTTGAATTGTTAAAAGTTTTGTTTCATACAGTTTGTTTAGATGAACACAACAATTGATAAGACACCGTGGTGGAACATACCATATTGTGAGGCATATACTTCCATCTAGGTCATGATATTAACAATCACAGCTTGGTATAGTAGAAATACATGAAGAAACCTATAGTAGAAAGACGTCCTCTAAACCTATACATCGAGAAATTTTGGTAAGGGAATATGACAATTAGCAATAGTACTTGTTTAAAAATTTGAACATATAAATAAAGTACCAAAATTTTCCCTAAACTTATCACTCACCTTCACAAACTTTTGAGACAAAAAGTTAAAAAAACATTGTGAGCATTAAAGAGAAAAATGATCTAGAGACCCATTTTTTTTAAAACTTAATTTTGTTTTTGAAAAAATGTGAAAATTTTGAATGTTAAATTTATAAGTACAATTAAAAAATACAAATATGTAACAACTTAAACTATCAGTTATTTATTTATAGTTTTATATTAAGCAAATTCCAATGTAATTATTGATTTAAAAAATTTCAAAATAATTTCAAGTTTTCAAATTTTAGAATGTTAAAATTTGAAAAACAACTATGAATTAAAGTTATTTGAATAGTTTCAAATTTCTAAGATCTACTTATATGTCAAAGAAAATCTAAAAACATATATATTTAACCTATTTAAAACTAATTATAATGGCAAGAACATTTAATAACTTCAAATTGTTTGTTTTGAATAACGAAGATTAGATTAAAATTAAAAAGCTTATGAAATTTTGCTATTTGGAAGTTAAAAGTGCAACAAGACTTTCAACTTAAATTTCACTACACATTTGAAACTCATGCCTTATTGGAAAATGCTTTCAAACATATCACTTTTCTCAAATCTACAAGAAAATTCTATTTATAGCACACTCCACAATGTTTGTGAATTCTCAAACTACTCTTATGTTTAAATTCAAATTTAAAATTTTAGAATTGATTTTTTTAGTATTTAATATTTAATATTAAGCTTGAGATTTTTAAAATTTTAATATCTCAATCTAATTTTGAGTTTAATATATCTAAAATATTAAATCTTGAAAATTTGAAAATTTGAAAATTGAAATTTTGTTTTTTGAGTTTTGAAATTTTTAAATTTTTTGAAAATTTGAAATTGTGATTTAAAGAAAAATGAAGTTTTTTTTTTTTTAAAGTTTTCAATTTTCAAATTTTCAAATTTCTAAATATCAAATAATAAATATTTTTATTTTTAGGTTCTTAATATTTTAATATTTATTTTCGACTCAAGCATCACAAAAAATATTGTGAAGAGGTGATTTGCTATGCCAGAAATAGCGAAAAGCACTTGTTTTTGCTGTGCTTGGCAAAGCACCTCTTTGCTACACCTCTTCGCTATGCTCATAACAAAACCATAGCAAAGAGGTGAAGAGATGATTGATTATTCAGAAGAGTAAAATAAATTTTTTAAGAAATTGAAACTATAAAAAAATAAAAAAAACCTAGGATTCAAAAATCATTATGTTCCCAAAACTTTATCAAGTAAAACTTACCACATCATGTTTTCAGCTCCATGGGTGTGCTCTTTTGAAGATGCCACCAACACTGATGCTGTCTGTGCAGCATTGTGAAAAACAATGAATCTCCATAAACCGTCGTCAATACCTTGAAATCTGCAACCATCTTTGATATCTGTTTAAATGTAAATGTTTTTTCATCATTGATAGAATTCGGCAATCAAAATCCATAAGGAATATTAGCAATTGCAAGGCTGTAATCCTTCCGGGGCAGAATAGATATCATCTCTTGTACATCTCCAACATAGACTTTATAGTAAAGAGGGTTTATTGTGTGATCATTATTCATAAATGTTTTTAATTCTTCAGACAGGGCATGGATGTTTCTTTCTTGGCTGGGAATTTTGCAGGATCCACTAAGACTATGAATGGAACTAGAATGGCATGAGGATTAACTTTCATTTTTTTTTATTAAATTTGAAACATGCACATTATGAGGCGCCCGTACTTCGAGAGGTCTTCGCTGTGTACCTGGATCAACAAGTGGTCTATGAATTCTAGAAATTGGCAACTAAAAAATACCCAGGTTTTCTTCACTTTCTTCTTCAAATGAGCTGTGCTCTTTAGTTTATTCTTCTTTTTTGTTTTCTTTTGGTGGTCGTTTCTTTGATTTCTTGGATCTGCACTTTCTTCTTGCACCTTGGTCTTCATTTTCTTAGGAGGTTCTTCATTGGCCGTAGCCTTTTCTTTGACGATCCATCCTCTATTGCAGGGGGTTCCAATGCAACTTCCTTGCTCACAAATGGACCAAGGCTGACGACCATATTAGTATAGTTAGATAATCATCGTGATAACATCGATGGAGAGCATAAATCAAATCAGCAAAGTTTCTCATTCATTGCAAACAATATCTTTGCTTTCTTTTGATTATCCAGTGTATCTAAATCATCCTCTCTTTCATAATCCACCCATGACACTGGGCCACAACATTTAGAATCTTTCATCTCTAGCTCGGTGATTGGCTTTCGACACATATAAAGCTTAATGCCATCTTCCTGATTATACTTGACGGCCCACTCATAATTGAGACATCTGGACTTCACAGGTTTGGACACTCGAGGAGGGTCAGTGATTTTTTTTGATGGATCTTTCCTTGGAGGAGTCTGGGAATCATCCTCATCTTGTTGACCAAACTTGAATTGGATGCGCTTTTGGGTATTGCTAGTATGCATCATTGTTATTTTCAAAAATGACATAGATGCAAGGCAATAAATCTCAAATCATAAAAAATAGTCAACAATGTATCACCTATGCTAAAAATACATTAAAAAATGCGTGATTTAGGCCATTTTGCATTCAGAATTTCGATACGATGTATCGTAATTCATGTTACAATCTTCATTATTTCTCATTACTTCAAGTTAAATAACAAACAAAATGCCAGAGTCCAACGTATGCGAAGGACAATAAATCGACATGAAGACATATCCTAATTTAACATAAACCAAAGTTGATCTGAGATAGTGATACGACGTATCGAGATCTTTGTTCACTACAAATCAATATCCAGCAACATATATTCCCTAATGTATCAAGGAATATCTAGTAACATGTCAAGTAAGACCTTCTCAGCTGATTGAGAGGCTTGCCCATCATCAACGACATCAGTAGCCCTATTAGTGAAATCTTGAGGGGGCTCATTGATATCATCTCTCAACCAACTAGCTCCCCTTCTTCGTTTAGTAATGAGGGAACCGGTTCAGATGAGGCACTTTGGAACCTCTCACTATTGTCGACTGCTCGAGCCCCAACTTCCTGATCTTCATCTAGAAGTTCTCAAATAGCAGCCACTCTCATCTCAATATAGGTTGCCTGGACTTCATCTACTTCAACAGCCACACAATTCCTGTTTTACTTAAGGGCACAGTCAGTGGTAGTACCTACAAAACAAAATTATATACGAAATTTAATAATCAATTATAAGAACTAAGCTGAAGCAAAGAAAGACATCTTCATACCTGTTCCTGCAAACATGTCCAAAATCCAATCATCCTCATTTGAAAACATATCAATCAACTTATTGATTAATCTCTGAGGCTTTTGGTACGGGTTAACCAAACACCTGTCACCCCCTAAGTGTCTCAATTTTCGGGTGACAGCTGGACAAGAAATCACATTACTACATTGCTCATTGCAATGAATCCGCAATCTCTTTTTCTCATGGGCATCGTAGTACCCCACGGTCATCATTTTGAAAGAACTGATTTAGTCGGCAGACCAGTAGATTTGTTTTGTTCCTGCATATGTTCAATATTCAGACATACACTTTCAAACATTAATTAGATCAAACCATCACAATCTGTAATTAAAATGACATACCATACAAGGTGCTTAATAGCATGACATGTAGCTTTCACAGATGCAATGACTGATGACGACTGAGCCACGCTATGAAAATCACACATCTCCATAAAGAAGATGTTGTCAAGACAGCAAAATCGGTTACCAGCTTCATTATTTGAGGGTAAGGAAATGGGTTCAAGTCATTAATAGAGCCAGGCATTTTGAAACCATATGGAATATCCGCAATGGCAAGAGTATACTCATGCTTTGGGACATCGTCCAGCAATTTTGAGACATAAGAATAAACAATCTAATAGGTAAATGTCCTCATCGGATCCAAAAGACAAGTGAAGATTTTATAATCTTCGGACATTGGCGGGAGGGAATCTTTTAACTGAATCCTCATTCGTTCTTCCTTAGCCCTCTGTATATGCGACAGAAAGTTTGGAGGGCAATCCAAGTCCTCTCCTACCTTTGCCTTCTTAGGATGTAAGACCACAACAACAGATGTATATGCCTAATCATACATTATAAAGAGCTCACACAAAAGATAAATATGGTTTAGTGCGTCCCATATAGGAATGATCATCACAAATACTGATGGGGCGCGTCGATTCAATATCGCAAGGAAAAAGAATCTTAAAATCATGACGACATTATGAATATTTCTCTGATATGTATGGCCTATCCCAATCAATCTCAGCCATACATTTGTCAAGAAAAGAATTGAAGTTTGGGGCCCTTAAATGTAGTCTAATAATTGTACCTGTTCCCTCACAATATTGGTCCATAATTATTGGTCATAATTAGCCTTTTCGATTAATCATTAGTGATGACCCACGAATATTTATTAATGATTTAATTTTCGAGATTACAAAAGATTTGGAATTTACCGATCACCGTATTATGTGCCTTGATATTGACAACGCCCACGAGGGCAATTGTTTTGGATTTTGGCCCTATATAAACACAAGCACGATGGTTAAAAAAGTTTTACTTTTAGTATCTGACCAATGCTACTGAGATGAGGTATCGATTCAACGTGCCTAACCCAACCAATAAGCTTCCGTTCCACACTCCCGCACGCCCATCTGCTATCGCCCACTTAGAGACTTTTTGTGAAGATTATCAAAATATTATCTTCCTATCTCGAGTTTGGGGCCATGTCCATGGTTATTTCCATTGTAATTCATGTTGTACATGCAAGGTATGTGAATTGAGCACATAACCTTCTAGTATAGGTCGGATTTGAGTTAGGTAGATTCAATTTTGATGACATGTAGATGTTTAGATAGCATGCAATATCTTTCTGTATGCATGCAAGCCACATGCAATCAATGCATGCAACATGCAAAGTAGTTTCTGTGATCTACACATGTCTAGGCAGTTTTATGAGTTGACATGCAGTACATGCAACATCCATGCATGCAGTTATACATGTGGATCTCTGGTAGGTGAATTAGTTCAGTTAAGTGGACTTTACATGCAACTCCGTTGTAGGAATTCGAGTCTCTCTCATGTAGGGAAACCTTGTCATGTTTTGCTATATTGTAAATAGTGAGATTTTGGTGTTTTGGACTCATTCTCTCTCTGCCCAAGTTTTCCATCATTGATTTTCTCTCTCTACCCGAGAGCAGCCTGTTTTTCCCATATTGAACACTTAGAATTATTTCTGACATTCAATTCTCATAGTGAGAAGTTAGATTTTCTCATCAGATGTATGCCATTGTGCTCTTGCCTTAGCTTTTCTCATCATATCTCTTGCCTTAGATTTTTCAAGCATACTGTTCTTTGATCAATCTTGTGCAATCACAACACCTCAGTAAGATCCTGTAGGGTGTCTGGTGAAGTTCACACGTGCTAAAAACTTCACACTTTTTGCGTCCGACCTACACTTGTCGTAAAACGGCAGGGGCGTCAGTGGTAGCGGAAGCTTGAGGATTGAACGCGATGTGTAGGACAGAAATGCAACAGTTAGCAGCATAAATATTTAAGTAGAAGAATTCATACAGAATGCGCAAATGAACGATGTAGTAGTGAGACAAAAATTGCACTCTGATTAATATCAACAATGAGTACAATAGCTTGAAGTAATAACTTCAGCTTGCTGAGCGTGATAACGCTAGCCACAAAAAACTCTGATTAAAAGAGAAATTTAATTAGCACTTACATAGCTTGATTCAGCTAGTATATGTATTTACAAGTGTCGAGAGTAAAATATCTTATGTCTTAACTGCCATTTACTCCAGTTTTGCATCTGTACAAAGTTGGTAACTGCCCTTAGGATGTTTGTTTCTCCAGCTGTTTAGGGTTGATGATAAGTTGGCGACATAGGTCTGCCAATGTAGCAAAAATGCGAAAAACCTGAAAAACCCGAAGATGTCCTTTAGAATGAAGGTATGCAACTTTGAAGGTGCCCTTAGACTTAAGGTGTGTAAATCCCTAAGGCACTTATAGACTGAAGGCAACGAAGAAGGTGAAAAAGACGAAGATGGCTTAAGAATGGTTTCCAAGGCATTCTGGCCAACCTTACACTGAAGGCAGTGAAGAAGACAAAGGTGCTAGATTTTCATACTTAAGTCACCGATAGTTTTTCCTATCACTTAGACTAATTCTTCTACATGGATTCCCAAGGGAAAGCCAGTCCCATCATGGACAAGCTTGATGGAGCAAATTACCATCTGTGAAAATTTAAGATAAAAACTGTACTAATGTCTAAAGAATTGTATGACGTTGTTACAGGTGCAGAAGAGAAACCCAAAGCAGACGACACAACAATCGCCAGATGGAGGTTGAAGGATGGAAAGGCTTTCGCACTGATCATCCTCAACATCACGAATACTCAGATCGGCCATGTATCCGAGGCTCAAACATCGAAAGAAGTGTGGGACATCTTGAGCACACTATACGAAGTGCGAGATATAGCTTCCAAGCTACATCTTAGGAAGATATTTTACTCCCTCAAGATGGCGAATGGTGATTCTCTACAGAATCACATTAATCAATTCAAGAACCTGCTAAGGCAAATGGACGTTGTCGGATCCATCATAGATGATCAAGACGCAGTGATGCAACTGCTTACAAGCTTGCCAAGCTCATATGATGGCTGGGTGATGATCATTACGACTCATCCAGAATTGTCTCTTTCGAGAGTCATTACTATGTTGGTGCAGGAAGACATGCAAAGTCTCATGTTCCTCAGATGACTCTCATGCCTTATATACCAACAAGAGCACAACTAAGCAGAAGAAGAAGAAAGGCCCGAAGCAATCAAATCTAGACCAGAAACTAGCTCAACACAAAGAATAGTCAAATCAACAGACAAAGAAAAAGTTGTGTTGTAGATACTGCAAGTGAAACAACCACGAAATTCAAGACTGTCGGATACTACAAGCAAAGAACCACAGCAAGGGGCAGTCTAATCAAGCGGCAAATGTAGCTGCAGAAGCTCCATAGCCTATTCAAGAAGCGGATCATGATGCCTTCATGACCAGCCATCAAGGAGCATCTGGCGATAGTTCTTGGTTCCTGGATTCCGGAACCGCTCAACACATGACTAGCCTCATTGGCTGTTTTGAGTCCTATACACCTTATAGTACCCAAAAGTATGTTCACCTTGGCGATAATAGCACACAAGCTACTAAAGGTGAAGGCACTATAAGATTAAACTTTGCAAATGATCAGTCTAAGCTACTCTCTAAAGTCCTGTATGTACCAAATTTATCTACAAATCTGCTCTCTGTAAGCAGGATCACAGATCTAGGACATAGAGTGATCAATGTAAAGTAGTTGATAGGACAGGCAAGATCGTAGCACTCGAAAAGAGACATGGATACTTGTGTAAATTAAGTCATTGTTTTTCTGCCTCTAGTCGGGATCTCAGTACTTCTATTCATGCAAATAAAGTTTTACTTTGACATTATAGACTTGGTCATTTGAATCATGCTACTGTACAACAAATGTCTAGACAACCTATTGTTCTTGATCTCGACTATCCTTGCTAAAAAGTCGAGTTACTATCTGTCAAGACTGTCTAGTTGGTAAACAGACTAGGAAACCATTTAGATCAAGCCATCAACATACTGCTAGAGGATTGCTAGACGTTGTACATTCAGACATTTGTGGCCCGATGAAAAATCCTTTGCTGAAGGATGCCAAGTATTTTATAACCTTTATTGATGAATTTTCCAAAAGGACTATGGTGTATTTTATAAAGAAAAAATCAGATGCCTTCAGCTGCTTCAGAATCTTCAAGGAGCGTGCAGTAAAGGAGACTGGACAGACGATTAAGGCTCTAAGGTCAGACAACGGTGGAGAATATATCTCTATCAAGTTTAAGGAGTACTGCCCAAGCCAAGGCATTGAGTAGCAATTCATCTCTCCTTACAGTCCACAGTCTAATGGCTTAGCCAAGAGGAAGAACCGTACTCTGGTTGAATTCGCCAAATGTATGCTAGCGCATGCATCATTGCCTAAAAGATTCTGGGCTGAAGCTGTCTCCACTACAGCTTACGTCTAGAACAGATGTTCGACTAAGGCCCTCTCAGGCAAGACACCCCACGAGGTGTGGACAGGCTCTAAGCCTTCTTTGAAGAACCTAAGAGTGTTTGGGTGCATTGCCTACGCGTAGATCCCAAAAGACACAAGGAAGAAATTGGACTTCCAAGGTCTCAAGACCATCCTGATCGGATATACTTCATCTGACAATACTTACAAGCTGTATGATCCTGATACCCAACAAATCTTGTATAGCCGAGATACAGTCTTTGTCAAGGATCAGTTCGTCGACCTCAAAGACAAGGATATTGCTCCAGGAGAACCTTAATCACTTGCCATTGACACGACAATCTGAGCTTCTGGCTCAAGCGTGTCTATCGTCGACCCACTTCATGATAGCGAATCAGATGAAGATGTTGCTGCTAACCAGTAACAAGTCCAAGGAGCGGTTCATCAGTCGAATACCTCCAAAAGATCAAGCCGAGTGCACACACAGCCCAGAAGATATACTCTTGAGTCTGCCTATCTCTTGATACAGGAACCAACTACAGTCGAAGAGGCACTCAGCCAACCAGACTCTGATCTCTGGAGAGAAGCTATGGACAGAGAGTATTCCTCTCTGATCAAGAACCAGACATGGTCATCACTCGAAGCTCCTATTGGCTGCAATATCATTGATTGCAAATGGATCTTTAAGATCAAATACAATCCCAACGGAACAGTTGATTGAAGGAAGGCAAGACTGGTAGTACGAGAATTCACTCAGATCTCCAATGTCGACTTCAACGAGACTTTCAGTCTAGTAGTCAAACATTTGTCGATCTGAATGCTCTTGTCTTATGTTGCAATTGCCGACCTCGAAGTACATCAACTTGAAGTACAAACAACCTATTTGAATGGAGTTATACAAGAAGATATCTACATGATCCAGCTCGAAGGATACGTTCTGGAAGGTATGAAGAATTATGTTTGTAAACTCCACAAAGCACTGTATGGCTTGAAACAGTTTATCAAAGCTTGATTTCAGAGGATCAAAACATTCCTCATTGAACAAGGATTCAAACCAAGCATTGCTGATTGCAACATCAATTCCAAGTCAGTGCAACAATCCCTCATTATCATCACCTTATACGTGGATGATACGTTGCTCTTCAGCAACAATACCAATATGGTCAAGGATTCGAAGCAGATGCTATTTTCAGAGTTTGACATGACCGATCTAGGCGAAGCTCACTTCTGTCTGGGCATTCAAATCCATAGAGACAGAGCAAAACAACTGATTTACATCACTCAATAAAGGTATCTTCACAATGTTCTTAATAGATACAATTTAATGAATGGTAAATTAGCTCACTCACTAATGGATCCAGAGGCTTGTATCTGTCAAAGGACCAATGTCCCCAGACTAAGCAAGAAGAAGAGCAGATGAAAGAGTATCCGTATCGGTCAATACTTGGATCTCTCATGTACACAATGGTCTGTACAAGACCAGATATCTCGTTTGCAGTAAGCTTACTCATCCAGTATATGGCTAATCCTGGCATTACCCATTGGAAGGCTCTCATAAGAGTCATGAGATATATTCGAACTACCATGGACCAGTGCATCTGCTATGGATATGTCAACAACGACAGTCTTCATCAGCTCAGTGGTTATTCTGATGCAAGCTGGGGAGGAGATGTAGACAATCGTAAATCCACATCTGGATTTACATTCTTCTTCAAAGACAGTCCTATCTCATGGAACAGTCGTAAGCAAACCTCTATCGCACTTTCTTCTACAGAAGCAGAATACATTGCTGCTTCTCAATCTATTAAGTAAGCATTTTGGTTGAGAAATTTACTGTTAGATGTTAATTTGTATTAGTACAGCCCTACAATTCTATTTTGTGAATATCAGAGTGCTATTGCCTTATCGGCCAATCCTAGATTTCACTCTAGGAGTAAGCACATTGAAATTAGATATCACTCTATCAGAGACAAGGTTCTCAACAAAGATGTGAACTTAACGTACTGCAGAACGCAGGACATGGGTGCAGATATTTCCACAAAAGCGCTCAGTGTTAATGCACACAACAAATTTTTTGCATTACTTAGTCTAAAGATCAAGGCATTCACGGATCCAGATTAAGGGGGGGTGTTGGATTTATTTCCTCTACTCTCCTAAATCCCATTTTAATCTGCCTCCATTCATGCTGTATTTTTACTCACGTTGTCGCAGAGTCTGCATATTTACATGCAAATTCTCACAGGTGAAGAAAAGATGAAAGAATTGTGACACTGTGTTTTTACACGTGTTTCTGTGATAGGCAAGAAAGATGACACTGTCTTACAAAATACCGAAGCTGCCCCAGAAAGCAAAAGCACCCTGTAAATCTAATCCTAAGGCAATTTCGTAAGAGTGACTCATTTTTCGCATCTTCACCAACATTCACTTCAGCAAAGGCTGACGTCGCACCCTTTTCATGCTCACCCCATAAAGCTGTGTTAACAGACTGGACAACGATTGCAGCCACCCACGATCTCCTACAGACAACATATCCACTCTGTACTTTCTTCATCTACACACCTGTAACAATATGTATATATACTGAATACCATTTGCGTATTCAGAGTGATTGATCAGAGATCATTGATTAAGAGATTGAAGATCAAGTGTGTGTAAATTTAGCATCAGAAGCTTATCAGAGATAGATGAAGTAGATGCCTTGTGCATTGATTCTCTATTGTCAGTAATAAGGTTTCATTCCTTTACAGATTGAATAAGCTTTGTAGAGCATGCGGTTTCGTCCGCTATTGTCTTGTGCTCTACTGCATTATTGACATGTATATTTGATATACTTAATCTAATAACAACTCTTTGTTCTGCGTTCAAATCTGTGTTAGTATTGCTATGCTTGTTTTCATTCTATTTGACTTTTCTAATTGCTCAATCTAGTAATCTATTTTGACGACTAAGTTTTAGTCGTCTTCGTGAATCATTCACGATTGATTATCAATCGAGTTAAGTCTCTCTCTTCGCAAATCATTCGCGACAAATAATTTGTCTAGCTATTCGCAAAAGGTTACTCTTCTGGTGTTCAATTAGCTTTTGTCTACGTAATCAGAACGGCTGTGATTTCTATCACTAATGTCTTGTTCGTATCTGATAGGCGTAGTCATGCTTAGGGAAAGAGTTTTATAGCTCATTCTACTGCGCATGAACACTTCTTGTTCGAGTTTCGCTTCTCGTTCGTGTTCCTCTTTCTTTTCAAGCTATTTTTCATTTCTCACACACGACACACCTTCTTTCTCCCTACAACCCTTTCTAATTGGCTAGAATTCTAATCTTAGCCATTCAGACTAAACTAATTCCAATCTAATGGTTCAATAAGAAGAGGACCAAACTCACATGATTCATGTGAGATTCCCTCAACTTAGAACCATGTAACTTGACTTTGGAGTTTTTTATTTTTTATTCTATTTATGCCCCAAGTCTTTTATTCAACTTCTACCTAGCCATTTTGTGTGCTCGTTGGGTTGGGCTTACACACGCACAGGACGCCAGTGCCCTCACACTTATTATTTTAACTGTACAATGTACTGTGGCGGGGCCCACTAGGTAAGGCTAGGACAACAATATTTTAAGTGGTGGGACCCACTTGTTTATTATTGTGCAGGTTATACCCACAACATTGTCCACGGCCCAAAGTAGTGCCAGTCTCTCGGCACTAGGTTGCAACTGTGGTGGAGGGGCACTATTTCGGGTCTTTTATTGCTGGGACATGGATGCTTCGGGAAAAACATGGATAGAATTTTCTTACGTGAAACCTGAGGCTTTATTGGATGATGGCGATAAGCAAGAACTTGGACTTGCCAGATTTTCAATAATACCCATAAGGGTCTGGTGACCATTCCGAGTAACCTTGTCCATTGACAATTGGGTAGTTGATGCATTCCATAAGATGATCCCAAGATAGATCTTGCTGATATAATGGATTCTCATAGAAAGGCGAAACTGGTCCCAATGTCCTAGACTCCTTCAAATTGTAAGGTGGATATGACGTGCTTGCTTGACTCTTTTGTCTGTCTAGGTATTCATGGTATGCCATAACCTGACGACTTTCCTCAGCATTCAATATCATAGATTGAGGGCAAGGCTTTGTCATTGTAGGCACTGGTGCTTGCTGTACTGGAGGCCTATTTGGGCTTGGATTCCCTGAATCTGGCCTTTGAAGAATGGACATACCCCGAATTGGCGTTGATTTGGGGGTCTATTGAATTGTGGAACAATTAGACTTTGGCTGAATCTTGCTCGTTGAGAGGCAATCATCAACTTTAGTCTTTCCTTGATCATTGCACTTCCTAGTTGAAGGCTGCGTGGTGACTGCGCTTTTCTTTAGATCTTGTGCTGAATTGTCTTCTCGTCATTCTGTTGACACAGGTTCCCTGAGAGATTCATCACTAGGAAATCTTTGTAATGATTGCGCTAAGAGCCTTGATAGAACCTGCCGGAATTCCTCGGTTGTCAATTTTTCGACTTCCTCAGCTATCACTAGCTTGATGGATTCTACCAGCTCTTGCTTCAGTGATGTTGTTGTTGGTTTGCTCATGGGTGTATCTGTGTGCCTTGGGACTTTTGTCAAATTTCCTTCTTCCTCACTCGTTTCATAACCAGGTGGCACTAGGATTTTTCGTTTGTAGTGTATTATTTCTGTAGGTGGATGGTCAACACAGGTGCATATCGATCTACATAAGCCAAATGCCTCCTAGCTATTTGTGAATTTCTCATTTGGCAATCTCGGCATGGATGATTAACTCTGCATTGTGCACAACAAGGTTCGAATGTTGATGGATTCCCTCGATGTGGATATTCTGCTCGACGATGTTTTCTTCCGCATCCATAGCATCTTACCGAGTGCAATATACCATTGCCTCTAAGTTGATAGGCATACATTGGTAATAGATTCCCCTTAATATCTTTCACAAAATAAACTGGTAGACTATTTTGGTCTTCCATGGAGTTCGGAGACATGCAAGATGATATGGCCAATACTTCTACCTTTCCATTGGTTGTCGAAGAAACTCGTGATTTAGATGGATCACTTTGACATTCATCCTTCGGATGAGCTCCTTGTCGGCTTGATTCTGCTTCTGACCGTTGAATCTTTGAATCTGACCGTATAACTTGTTGCTCTGCATTTTGTCCTTGTGAAAAACATGGATTCTTGATTGGACACCTTGTACTTAGATGATCTCCAAAGCAGAAGGTACATTCGTCCTTCTCAAAAAACTTAATTGAGTGAGCATAAGCTTGTTGATAGCTTAAAGTGCAAGGTTTTTGGTCTTCTGCTGCACTTGATTTGTTTGACTCTGCTCCACTTAGTTGCCTTTCACAGGTTTCCATTCTTGTTTGATCATCGCTTGTTGAAGACTCTATTTCCTCTGATTCTCCATCTGATGATTCAGCAATTTGATGGATCCGATTGGTGTAGTCTCTAATTGTTTAATCAAAGAACTTCTACAACTTAGACAATTTTGCAAGGATGGTCTCCATAGCTCAGCATTATAGTGTTGCAAAAGGTAGTTGGGTTATGGATTGCTTCTACGATAGTGCAATGATAATGTTGTTCCAATTTTTTTTTTTTGTTTGAATGAGAAGAAGAAGGAGAAGAAGAAGAAGAAGAAGAAGAAGAAGAGAAAAGAGTCGGTAAATGATGAATCAATATGGATGGGAACAGAACAGAAATGGATTTACAAATGAGCATGATAAAAGTTATACTGTCAAGAGAAGATAGAGATGAAAAGAGAGTGATGGATGGATGGTGGCTGATTTTGGAGGTCACTCGCCAAAGAGGCTTGGGCTACAATTATTTTTGAATTTTTTTTATGGTCTTATTTACTTATTTTTGGAGTTTTTTTTATGGTCTTTTTTTCTTTCTTTTTTTCTACAGTTTTTTTTTTCTTACGGTTTTTTTTTTTTTTTCACTTTTTTTTTGTTTTGTTTTGGGAATAGAACTGTCAAAGTCATGGGAGGACACTATCTAAAAGATAGAGAAGGCTCACCACGCTGAGGTTTTTCTTCCAATTTTTAGTGTTTATTATTTTTTTAAGGGAATAGAACCATCGCAGTCGTGGGAGGAGGCTCTCTGAAAGATAGAGTCACTCACCAGCTAGAGTTAGGTTCTTTTCCAATTTTTTTTTTCTTTTAAGGAAATAGAACCGTCGCAGTCGTGGGAGGAGGCTATCTAAAAGATAGAGTCACTCACCAGCAAAGCTTAGGTTCTTAACCAATTTTTGGTTTTAAAGGAAATAGAACCGTCGCAGTCGTGGGAGGAGGCTATCTGAAAGATAGAGTCGCTTACCAGCGAGGCTTAGGTTCTTTTCCAATTTTTTAGCTTTTAGAGGGAAAAGAACCGTCGCAGTCGTGGGAGGAGGCTACCTGAAAGATAGTAGTATCTGAAAAGATAGAGTCGCTCACCAGCGAGGCTTAGGTTCTTTTCCAATTTTTTTAGTTTTTATTTTTTATTTTTCGTACAAGCAAAAAAAAAGACATAATCTAAAAAAAATGGCAAAACTAACAAGAAATATCACCAATCTAACCCCAAAAATTCTGATTTTTTTGTGTCAAAAAGGATGGAGAGAGAGAGAGAGAGAGAGAGAGAGAGAGAGAGAGAGAGAGAGAGAGAGAGAGCTATGCGGTAAAGCGAGTGTGTGGCGCTCTCCGGCAATGGCGCCACTGTTGTGTCGTCTTCATAGTATAGAGGTTCATCGTTGGGAGCGACAACCTCGCCTTCACCTGCATAGCAAGAAGAGAGAGAGAGAGAGAGAGAGAGAGAGAGAGAGAGAGAGAGAGAGAGAGAGAGAGAGAGAGAGAGAGAGAGAGAGAGAGAGAGAGAGAGAGAGAGAGAGAGAGAGAGAGAGAGAGAGAGAGAGAGAGAGAGAGAGAGAGAGAAGTTCCAAGTAGCGAGAGGTTTTGGAGGCCCGAGCACCTTCCCCAAACTATTCGGTCACTACTTAGAGAGAGGAGAGAAGAGAGAGAGGAAATTCCTAGGTCGAGAAAGGCTTTGGGGGCTCGAGCACCTACCCAAAGCTATTCTATCCCAACGTAGAGAGAGAGAGAGAGAGAGAGAGAGAGAGAGAGAGAGAGAGAGAGAGAGAGAGAGAGAGAGAGAGAGAGAGAGAGAGAGAGAGAGAGAGAGAGAGAGAGAGAGAGAGAGAGAGAGAGAGAGAGAGAGAGAGAGAGAGAGAGAGAGAGAGAGAGAGAGAGAGAGAGAGATTAGTTAGGAAAGGCTTGGGAGGCCCGAGCACCTTCCCCAAACTATTCGGTCCCAACCAAGGAAAGAGAGAGAGATAGCTAGAGATGGAGTTAGAAATAGAAAGAGCTAGAGCTTTATTAAGAATAGAGATGATGGTTTACAATGAAAAATGGACTCCTTATATAATTGAGAGGGGAGCCCATCTTGGCTCTCATTGGCCCTTTCTAACTGGCTAGAATTCTAATCTTAGCCATTCAAACTAAACTAATTGCAATCTAATGGTTCAATAAGAAGAGGACCAAACTCAGATGATTCATGTGAGATTCCCGCAACTTAGAACCATGTAACTTGACTTTAGAGTTTTTTTATTATTTATTCTATTTAGGCCCCAAGTCTTTTATTCAAATTCTACCTAGCCATTTTGTGTGCTCATTGGGTTGGGCTTACACACGCAGGACGACAGTGCCTCACACTCATTATTTTAACTGTACAATGTATTGTGGCGAGGCCCACTAGGCAAGGCTAGGCCAACAATATTTTAAGTGGTGGGACCCACTTGTTTATTATTGTGCAGAAAATACCCACAACAGTCGTTTTTTTTGCGAGTGCAAAAAGGCGAAGGAGGCAGAAAAAGCGAAGGTGCCTTAAGAATGGTTTCTAAGGCATTCTGGCCCCTTGGCCACTGTGTCGCTTTTTCGCAAAGGTGTGAAAAAAGACGAAAAGGAGAAGGTGCCTTAAAATGATTTCTAAAGCATTCTGGCCACTTAGCCATTGTGTCGCATTTTTCACGAAGTTGCGAAAAAGGTGAAAAAGCAGAAGGTGTCTTAAAAACGTTTAAGGCACAAGAAATCTCAAAGAAAAAAAAATGTGAAGGCCCGAAAACATGTAGTCGGCCTTTGGATTTCAGGATGCTCATTACTTGAACGATTTGTTTAAGGTTGAGCATAAGAAATCTAACACTCCCCCTTAATGTGGATCCTGAAACACTTTGATCTTCAGATTTAACATATCGTTAAATCTGAGATGTTGCTCCTTTGATAGAGCCTTTGTAAAGTAATCTTCTGCCATGTAATTTGTTCTGCAGAAAATCATTTCTACTTCCTTGTTGTGCACTTTCTCTCTAAGGTAATGATACTTGATTTCTATATATTTGCTTCAAGAGTGAAATCTCGGATTGAGAGATAGCGCTATTGTGCTTTGATTGTCACAATAGATTGTTGTAGAAAGTGGTTGTGCAAGGTTCAGGTCGGCAAGCAGTTGCCTTAGCCAGATCGCCTCTTTGGTTGCATTGGTGGTAGCTATGTATTTGGATTATGTTGATGATAATGCAACTGAGGTCTGCTTCCATGAGATTGGGCCTTGGTTGTATAAGAATACAAATCCAGAAGTTGATTTTCTGATGTCGACATCTGTTTCCCAATCCGCTTCTATGTAGGCTTGAAAGATGTTGGTAGTGTGGTTGCCTCCGTAGCAGATGCTGGGAGTTTTCATTGCTTGGATATACTTCATGATCTTTGTTAGTGCCTTCCAATGAGTTAAGCCTGAATTTGACAAGAACTGGCTGAGTGTACTGATCGAATATGCAAGGTCTGGTCGCATGCAAATCATTGCGTACATCAGTGAGCTGATGATGGATTGAAATGGGTAGCGCTTTATCTCCTCATTTTTTGCCTCAATTTGAGGAGACTATTCCTTTAATAGCTTTAGTCCAAGGTCGAGTGGAAAGAGACTTGGTTTATAGTTGGCCATTCCATACTTCTCTAGCACGTTTTTGAGATATCGTTGTTGAGTGATAAAGATCAGTCTGCTGGGTCGATCTCGTTGAATTTGAATTCCAAGACAATAGTGGGCTGGACCCATGTCAGTCATCTTGTATTCCTGGGCTAGCATGCATTTTGTATCTTTCATCAGATTCAGATTGTTACTGAATAAGAGTGTATCATCTACGTAGAGAGTGATGATGATGAAGTAATCTACTACAGACTTGAAGTAGACATTCGAGTCTGTTGAGTTTGGAATAAAACCATTCTCTATCAGAAATGCGTTTGGTGATGGATCGATTATGCAATTTCTTTGGAATTTTGAAACATGGAGAACGTTGGACAACAACTTGACTTCACCTCTTTTGAATTCAACTCTAACTTTTCCTTCGCCTTCGATTGAATGTGATGAGTTGTCTCCAAGTTGCACAACACGAGAGTGGGTGCATGACTTGTAGTCTTTGAACCAGTTGCAATGGTGAGTCATGTGTTGCGTGCTCCGGAGTCTAGATACAAGGAATCGATATCCTGTTGTTCTCCGACTTTGGTCATGAAATCTGCTTCATTTTGAGTCTTCTTGTTGTTGATTTGAGTGACTGGCTGTAACACTATGTGCTTGTTGTTGGAACTGCTTCTTCTTTTCGTTGTTGTACTTCAAAGTTTGGCAGTCCTTGATTTCGTGGCCAATCCTCTTATAGTATTTGCAAAAAAGTTGAAGAAACAAAACGTTTCTATTTACAAAGCTTTGCTAGCTTTCAGCCCTTTGCCTGACGAAAATGTTCGTGAACACAAAAGTCAAATGACACGAAGCGAAAATGTTCGCGAACAGCTTGACGAGAAGACACGAATGCGAAAGAGAATCTTTCTCGATACAGTAGGAGAAATTCAGACGACGAGAAAGTCAAATGACACGACACGAAAATAGTCGCGACACCTCTTCTGCCCTCACGCTCCAAAAAGAATCAAAAACATCATGCAAGTACCCAGAAGTATAGATATCTGATCTGATAGCATGACGTCAGCAGATACACTCTAGGTCATGGCTAATCTACCACTCTTGTAATTCCTGATTAGTTGTAGATGCTTAATTACTCTAATCTAAGAGTTACACGACACAACTATATACTCTCTAGATGATACTTAATATATACATGGATGAAATAGTCTCATGCTAGTAAGTAAGAAAATGAAAATACAGAATAGAAGTCCGCCTGGGTGAGAGACAAGTTTTTGCAAAATAGGATTCACAGAGATCCAACAAGTCTGCTAGTAAGCGAGATATTACTCGTGGGAGAACAATATTTCTCTCACGCCAATGTAGTGCGTGGATCTGCATGCAGTGCTTGAAGAATCAGAAAATCAATAGATGCTCTTGTAGCCGTTTGCGCACATATCACTTTTATTATGTCTGATCTTGAATGTAGATTAGTTTGCTGTTATTTGTGTGTCTGATTTCGCATATTGGTTGAATTTTGTTAAATGCTACATTAATCTCAAACGTAGATCAACAGTGTCTGACTACATTCTGGAGGATTGTAGGATTGATTCAGTTGGCAGTGACCAGCTATCAGATCCGAACTCCATCCGAATTGTTTGCTTTCGTGTTTATTTCGCATCAGTGGTATCAGAGCCTACCTTGTCAAAGTCTGACGTAGCCAAGAAGCTATTAGATCTAGGAGGCCAAGCATTCAAACAAACAACCATCAACAAGAGAACACACTTCAGAAGCAATGGCTTCAATCAGCAGCATATAGAGCAAGATCTATACAATTCTTGATTCTTCAGGATCTAACTTTCTAGTCTGAAAAGTTAAGACATCATTGATACTCAAGGGCGAAGGTTTATTCCCCTGGGTGGATGGCATAGAGGAGATGCCTACAACATCAGACAAAGAGCTACGTGAGTGGAGGGAGAAAAATGACAAGATAGTAGCCTTGCTATCTTCATCCATCGAAGATAGTCTCACACTTGACCTGACAACACTCTCCAAAGCTAAGGAGATGTGGGATGCACTGCTCACGAGATTCAAATGAAATCAAGAAGTCAAATAATGATGCTGGAAGATCAACTGACGAATCTACAGTGGGATGGGAAAGACCTCACTTCTTTTGTGAGGAAGATGAAGGACCTATTTCTATCACTACATAACTCTGGAGCAGAGAATGCAGTGTCAGCTGAGAAACTCACTAACCTGTTGAGATCTCAACAGCTCACTAGCCTGTTGAGATCCTTACCCAGATCATTTCAGACGACGAGAATCCTGTACGTGAAAGATCCTACCATGACCCTCAAAAGGACAATTGTCGAGATTCGAGAGGAAGTCGAGTCTAGAGAACATCTTGATCACAAAGATGGCTTTGACCAGACCCTCTACGACAACAAAGAAAAATCCAAGAAACAATTCAAGCCTAAGAGGGAGTCAAATCAAAGGTAGGATTGTGATCAGCAAGCAGAGGGGACTAGCAAAGGCAATTGGAAGAGCAAAGGGAGGTCGAAACAACAAGGTGGAGAAAAGAAGACTTGCATGAGATGTAGAAGAGATGGGCACACAATTGATACCTGCTGGCTCAATCCAAAAATTGAATGTATCCACTATCACAAGAAGGGTCATGCAGCCATGGATTGTCGCCTGAACCCAAGAAACAAATCAGTGCAGGACAGACAGGAGAACATCTAGTTCATCCTATGTCGAGGAGCTGGAGAGCTAAAAAATGGGCGAAGAAAGACAGAAGTGAAGGAAGACATCTCGAAACATTTCAAGATCGTGGATCTGGGAGAAGCCAAGTGTTACCTCAGCTTGCAAATTGAAAGGGACTATGCAATAATACACCAAGACTTAGGAGGACAAGGGATCATCCAACAAGACCAAGAAGAACAACAAATGCTTCCATTGTGGCAAAAAGGGCCATTGGAAGAGCGAATGTCGGAAATTCTTGGCGGAATTTGGCAAGGGAAAACCAAAGCAAGAAGGTAACCTTGTCGACAAAGGTGAGATTGAAGACTCTAGCATCTTCATATTAGCATTGTCATCTAATCAAGACGATCAAGCATGGTAGATTGACTCAGGAGCCACAAGACACATGACAAGTAACAAAGCTTGTTCAGCAGCTTGAGAGAGTTGGATAATGGAACGTCTGTTTCACGTGCAAATGGTGATGTGTGCAAGATCAAGGGGATAGGCACCGTTTTCATCCAACTACTTGATGGCAAAAGCAGGACGATCAAGGAGGTACTTTATGTACTAGGTTTGAAAAAAAATCTACTTTCTGTTGGTGTCATTACTGATCAAAAGTTGAAAGTAGAATTTGCCCATGATCGTTGCTTTGTGAAGGATGTGAACCAAAAGTTCAAAGTCATTGTTGGTGGAATAAGAGGGCCCAACACTAAATTGTACATGTTAAATGCTACAATCAAGGGGCAACATGGACTTATTTCGTCCATTCCATTGCAAATTGAACTGTGGCATAATAGGCTTGGTCATTTGAACCTAGGAAGCCTTAGCTTTATGAGAAAATTGGAAATGGTGAGAGAATTGCCTATGATGGAAGACCACTTGAAGACGATGTGCGAATCATGTGTGTATGGGAAGCAGCATCGAGAGAAGTTCAAAGGTGTTGTTGCAAGGGCCTATGAGGACTATGTCCTTAGGTAAAGCCTTCTATTTCATGACCTTCATTGATGATATGTCACACAAGACGTGGATTTACTTCTTGAAGAAGAAATCAGATGCATTTTTTTTTTTCTTTCAAGAGCTTCAAAGCATTGGTCGAAAATCAAAATGGTAGGAAGATCAAAGTTCTAAGATTAAATAGTGGAGGTGAGTACTACAAGTCTACCGACTTCAATAATCTTTGTGATCAATGTGGGATCAAAAGACAATTTACGCAAGCTCATACTCCTGAACTCAATGGTGTAGCTGAGCGCAAGAATTGTACGATTGTAGAAAGTTCCAAATCTATGCGAGCTGAGATGAAACTACCAAAATATTTTTGGTCAGAAGCATGCAGTACAACAGTCTATCTTCAAATAGAAGTCCTACCATTGCCATACCAAAGATAACACCTGAGGAGAGACATTCACGAAGAAGAAGCCAAAGGTGATTCATTTGCGAATCTTTGGATGTAAGGCCTTTGTACACATTAAGGAAGATGATAGACATGATCAAGAAAGACCTCATGGAACAAATCAAGATGACAGATCTCAGCCTAATGCATTATTGCCTTGCAGTGGAGGTGTGGCAAAAAGGACATGAAGTGGGTCTAACACAGGTGAAGTATGTCAGAGAGTTGCTGCACAGGTTCAGGTTATAGGATTGCAAGCTAGTGAACACTCTTATTAAACCAGGTAAAAAGCTTTCTAAGCTTGACGAATCACAACCATTTGATGCTACGCTTCTGTATAGGCAGTTAGTAGGGAGCTTGATTTATCTTACCACAACTAGACCAGATATATGCTATGTTGTTGGTATTGTAAGTCAGTTTATGACAGCACCTACGAAAACGCATTGGAAGGCAGCTAAGCGCATTTTGCATTATGTCAAAGGCACTTCCAATTATGGCTTGGTGTACATGAAGCATGAGAGTTTACTTGAGTTATGTGGCTATGTGGATGCGGATATCATTCTAAATTCATTTTCTTGACTCTTTTACATGATGCTATTAAACTAGTCTGGTATGAGACATGGAGGCCTGTGAGGTATATCAACCGAGAGAAAGGATGTGTCTCTGTCTCATTATTTGAAAAACTTTCAAAATAATGAGATTTGTATACATCATTCATCTTGTAATCCATATGCTGCCACTGTCATTATGGACATCAAGTCATTATTTGTTTGTTTAGGAGGCCATACTTATGCCAGAGGAACATATAAAGGGATTTGGCCATTAAAATATTGGGTTATACTCCCAATGATACTATAGAAATATCATCTGCAATGGCCCTTTATTCGGGTTACATAAATATGAGCAAAAGAGAAAATTTAGAATTTTTGGATCCATATGAAAAGAAATTATTCTTTCATGACAATACCATTCGTCTGTATCTTGAAGAGGATGATGATGAAAATTAAATAATATTCTGTAATAGACTATTGATATATTACAAGGATCTCTCTTTTGTTATGAATTCAAATGTCTTACGAAAAATCTTAACATTGGGCGAAATTTTAGCTTGATATCTAATGGTTGTGCTCTTTTGTAAACCACTGAAAAAGTTGAACACCACAGACTCCAGTTTTGTATTCCATGCGAGGAGAATATGCAGATAAATTAGTTTTTCAATAATACATGTAATGTGCATACGTGAACATTTTTAAATGGAATTGTAGAACACTTTTCATATTTGGATCTTCTGCTTCTCTTGTTGGGCCAGTGTTTGGTCGTCCCAAATTCATATTGTAGCAATCCTTCATGCAACAAAGACATGGATGCTTTGATATTGCCCCATGAGAGATATTATACATACATTTCAATGTTTTCAAATCCCCTGCAAGGTGCCATTGAATTTGAAAACTTCCATGGTTTTTGACTGTAGATTTCTCACCCTCCAAATGCCTCTTTACAATCTCGCCATAACATTTGTTCGCGAAAGTATTTTATGGTCCTCTTTCAAGACTGTAGAGAAGCAAGTAATGCATGACATGTTAATAAAAAATGGCAATTTATGAAATGTTAATAACGATACTTAAAAAGAAAATTGAAAAGTATACATGGAATGCTGCCAACTACCATATGTGATTTTCCGATTGAACACTAAACGTTCGATCATCTGTATCTGAAATTTTATTCATCAAAGTGACAATCACTCATTCCAACTTTTGACCTTTGATGATTTAGGATTCATCCAATTTTATTACTATAATGATTTTTCCATTTACTTGATGTTTGTCTAGTTTATAAAATTGAATAATGTATTTTAAAACATTTTCAATATCAAGAAAAATATTACTGCAATCGTTGTAATTGAGCTCACCATATTCTGATTTGTATAATTTAGTTATATGAAGTGGTTGGCCAACTACTTTGAACATTCCGTCATTATAATTATTTTTTGCTAATATTACCCAATATGGATGAGGGAGATAAGTTTTCTTCACCATCACTTGAGAAAAGGCTTCTTTAACTATTCTAAAAAAAGTAAAATAAGCATTTCTGCTAATTCCAGAAACATCACATGCACCTTGTATCACATTTGTATCCAAGTCAGTTTGAACCTTATTCAAAACAGTCTCTGCAATTTCGTTTTTCATTTTTTCAAACCGATCATCATTGTCTTTGCTGACTTTCTTGGTGAAACATGATTTAAAGATGATTCGATGCATGAACGATCTGTTAAATAGTTCTTTGCCACCAAACATGATCTGCAACAAACATTTAAAACTCAAATTATATTTAATAAATTGATAATGCATATTGGTGTCTATGATCATTAAGAGTGTAGCTAGAGCGTTATACAACTAGCTATGAATCCAGTATTTCATGCATGCACTAAGCATATTGAAATTAAATATCACTGTTATTGGAGAAAAGCTTTTATCTATGGAGATTGATGTGATACATTGCATGAAGACCAACTAGCTGATATTTCTATAAAACCATGAAGTTCTTATAAGATTGAGTTTTTTTAGAGAAGAACTCGATGTATGTAAAATAAATTAGGGCTTAAGAGAGAGGTTTAGAATAGTAAGCCCAATCTATTTACATTTATTTCCAGTTCATACATTGTTTATATTGTGAATAGCAGTTTTTAACATGCTATAGTGATGGGTGCCACATCGACAACACTCAAATTAATGAATCAGGACAGTTGTTACATAATGGGGACCGGTTTGCCAAACTCCTACAAATTAGTACTAAACTATATGTACTATATTTCCTTTAGTAATGATATATAATTCACAATGTGTTGTTTGGGGGGTGGTGTGCTATTGCTTCAGCTTCTGTGATTCTGATTGATGGATAGCTTGTCAAATTGCTAGTGTAAACATATAGGATCAATTGGTGACAGCTAGATGGAGTCGAATTTTAGGGCATAATGGAGCCATATACTAGCTCTATTTTGACCTAAAAAAAATTGATTCATTGACCGTCAATGCCCGAGATCAAATAAGATGTTGAAATTATCATAATTTTTAACAAGGATTCTTACCGAAGAATTAACATGTATACAGAGGATATTGTCTCAACATTAATATTGAGGGTTAAATCAAGGATAATTTCTGTTTCTTTTTATGAACAAAAGCCTCGATATTTACCTAGGAAATTGCCCAAATTGTAGTCATACATTTATGATGAGACATATATGCTTTCTTTTTTGCAATTTAAATCTTAGCATGTAGTTAGATAAAAAGTTTAATTATGTTGACAAACTATATGATCATATGCATATGAATGCATAGATTCCGCCTCATGTAAGAATAAAAAATCGTATACTTATTGGCCACATTCAACCAATTCTTTTCTACTATTATGTTAATTTATAGAAACCAAATTGAAGCGAAAGATTTCAAATTATCCCAAAAGTGGTGACAAAAGTGAGCAAAAGTTATTTCCATGGTTTTTCTAATCACACATTGGAATGCGCAAATACCCTTTGCTTGGAATGCTCACATCCTATAAAGGGATGTCAAGATAGTGACATGCTTTGAGAAAGCACAATGGATACATGGAGAGAAAGTTCAATCACCTTCAAATCACCTTAAAAAATGCTTGTGAAAGAGAATGTCTAACATTGAACATAATTGGTCATTACGGTTTTAGAAAAGTAAGCTCTATTAGATCAAAGCGTCCCAACATGACAACCAAACCGATAATGCCTACCCTATGTAATACTTTTCAACATATGTTTAGTATCACATTGAGGAGGTCAAAAGCTCTCAACATTTGCTTACTAATCCCGCATCTATGGAGCAAACACTTTTTGAGAAAGAACCAGAAACATGCGCTTTTTGCTGATTTCTAGATTCACTTTGCAAACACTTTTTAACAAAGAACTAGAAACATGCTCTTTTTGCTGATTTCTAGATTCACTTTATCCCTCAGCTAGCCTAGGTACGTAACTCAGTTGATTTATAGAGGTTGAGGGATAAAGTAATCAAAATAATTCAAAATATATCTATTTTATTTGATGAAATACATGAGAATTTCTTGCCTCACCATATGTAGTGTGCGTTACTGAAATACTTTCCATTTTGGGACCTATCAACATTTAGATAAACACAAAAAGATCTGATTGTGCCCATTTTGGTCTCTTTTTCATGTGATTCATTAGATACTGATCTTGTTATGAATCTATTTTACTGAAAAGGGAATGTTTTGATCACCTTGTTCGTAACTCTTTCACTTGGGCTAATTATGTCACGCCAAGAAAGAGCCCAAGACTGTAAGTGTCCAATGCGCAGGATTAGAGCCAGCGCTTTGTGAGCATATTCCAACTTTGATCCAGCTGAAGTTTGAAGGAGTGCAGAGAACTGAGTTTAAGCTTTTGTATTTTACTGTTTGGTTACCTATTTGCTTAGATCCGTGCTTTGAGCTTTGGTGCTTGTAGATGACGTAAACCCTAAACCGTACCGACCGGTTACCACTTTACTTTTATGTCTTCCGATTCTATAAGCTCATTCAGCTTTGCTGCTTGCAGAAACGCTGCACTGACCGGTTGCCACTTTACTTTTATTTTGTTCCGATCCTAAAAGCTCTTTCAAGTTTCAGCCTTCCTGCATGCAGAAACGGTTACCACTTTACCTTTATCTCGTTCCGATCCTAAAAGCTGAATCGTGCAGTCTGCTTTCGTCGTATACAGTATACACCAGGGTCCGGATCCTTACAAGAAAAGAGAAATGTACACCTCCTCAATAAGAGGATATATATCCGACTGCATGAGTGACAGTTCGAAACTTCGAGGTCCTTCAAAGTTCAGCTTCCCTATGTTCCGGCCCCCAGGCTTCAACCCGGCCGGAATTAGCTAATGGCTTCCAGATTGGAATGCAGACTCCAGATCGACATTTGCAAACTACATCATTACTGTTGTAACTTGTGACTCGTGACTTATCTAATTTGTCTCGTTAAACGGAAGATCGAGTTACATCAGCCAGGGCCGCCAAGCTACCAGACACCAGTGCAATGCAGACTTTGCGCAGTGCATGTGCACTGATGTGCAGCCTTCCAAGTCCCTATATATTGTAGTACTACAGGGAATGCTTAATGAGTGCACTCCATGGGCACCTGCACTGCCGGCCGCACTCCATCGAAGGGTGGTGGATGGAGTTACGGGAGAAAAAATACATATATTCCCTGGGATGGTGTGGACCTGTGCACCAGAGGCACAGTAATATATTGGTGTGCTACTCTGCTGTGGGGCAGAAAGTACACCACACAGCAGCTACAGCTAACAGCACAGATGTCCAGTACTGACTGGATACTTTTGCAGCTTGCTCCACACAGCAGCTACAGCTACAGGTAACAGCACAGATGTCCAGTACTGACTGGATACTTTTGCAGCTTGCTCGTTCGTGCTGCTGGCAGCAGCTGTAGTCGTATCACGATTCACTGTGTACTTATGAAGTTCATGGCGGACTGTTGTTAACGGTATGCCTTAACGGCAAACGGGACACTTACCATCTACCGCATCCTAGCGTGCTCACTCTATTCATCAATTATATCTCAAGGATCAAATCGCCCAAATGGCAAATTGCAAATCTCGATTCTCCACCCGAGGGCCGACAGCTAGTTTAAGCACGTAACCCAAGCATTGCAATCAGCTCTGAAAACGAAGTCCGCACTGTGCAAAAATTTTCAGCACGGGTATCCAAGTGTTCGCTAATTGGGAGCGCGTCCACAGTTCCACTTCTCTCTCCCACAGTCCCACTCAGCGCTTGCGGAAAACATTTTTTTCAACCTTACATACAACCTACTGGGCATTATACCCATTAGGCCTTTGAAAATGTTGAAAGCTCAAAACCTAAAATAAAAAATTTAGGCGGCCAAAAGCCTAAAAGTGAAAAATTTAAGACGCCTGAAGGCCTATAATTAAAAAATTTCAAAGGTCGCTAAAAGCTTTAAATGTTTAATTTTTAACATATTGGATGATTACAGCGTCAAACGTTGCGGAAATCCGAGTACAGGTTTTTCTCAAATCCAAAATCTACATTGTTTTGTGCCCTAAAAAGTAAATATTTTCCAACAATTTTAACTCACAAATAACCTAATCAAAATGATATCAGTGAGCTTCTAATGTTTTGAAAATTGTGAGGTATGTACCATTCAATTAGAGTTTATTGAAGATCCTATTATTGACATTAATTCTTATCAAGTGGATAGTGGTGGATATCTTATTATTCCTGATTATGTTCCTAAGAAGGGTTATCTTGCAGCATTACGAGGAGCACTTAAAGGTAACTTCTATATGAGTATAGTGATAGATAGAGATATTGATGGAACTGACTTACAAAGTGCTATAGATTTTCAGAAACAGTTTTCGAGTTTTATCATAAAAAATTTGAAGAAACGTTTTAAAGATAGTAAAATTCTTTCATAGTTGAAAATTTTATCTCCTTGTGTTTTTCCTTTGGGTGGATATCGTGAGTTGAAAAGCTTTGGTGATGATGATGTTGATAACTTGGTAAACTTTTATGGAAAATCTAAAAATTGGACAACAATAATGAAACTATAGAACCTTTTATAGATAGTTTATCATTTAGACGAGAGTTTACCAGATTTAAAATGAAAGTTTCAAATGAATGGAAAGGTAAGAGTTTGAGAGAAACTTGGTTGAACATTGGATCTAATGAAACTTGGCGAGAAAAATACCCTAATATGTTAAAATTAGCTAAAGTTGTTTTGTTACAATGTTCTAGCACTGCAACATGTGAGAGAGGGTTTAGTATGAACAACTGGATCAAAGATAAATTACGTAATTCTTTGTCTACTTCAAATGTTGATTCTCTTATGCGTATATGCATAGAAAGCCCTCCATTAGACGATTCCATGGATTTTTCTCATGCTATCGAATTGTGGAAAAAAGATACGTCAACAAGCCGACATATATATGGTTATTGTGAACCTAATTCTTCAGTCCAGGTATGATTTCTTTACATTATGCTATGTAAAAATATAACTTTTCATCATTATAGTTTTTCAAATTTTTAAACATGTAAAATTTATAAATGGCCTATGATGAGATCAGATCTTTGGTGTACATATTTTGTGTACACATGATGATTGATATAAATTGTAATATTTGTTTTTATATATGTTTGTTTCTCTTATAAAGCATCTCATAGTATGATTCATTGTTTAACTTTCTATTTAAAAAGTTTAACATTTTGACTACTTTGTTAGAATTGATTTGAATAATGTAAGTGATTATCTTAGTACATTCAAAGATGACACTGAGAATGATTTCTGGATGGCAATTTCTAATACAGAGGTTTTCCTTGGCCCAATTTATAATTGGGCCAAGGAACTTGCTGGAATTAGGCAGGATATCTTACATGCTTTTGCTTCAATATTCAATGTGGATTTGGACGAGAAAGATAGTAGATGAATGACTTGACTTCTGCCCAAGACAACCTTCTCCATCTCTCAAAGGTCTGACAACAAACTCTACATGCAAGTCAAGATCTCTAGATAAAACTTACATGCAAAGTATGAATCACAAAGGTTGATACTTATAGGCTCTAGCTGAGTTTTGTACACAGAATAATCTGATTTCTGCTCATGGTCAAAGACTAAAAACGTGCATGCAAGTATCTTAAAAGATCCCAACAGATAAAATTTCAATGTTAAATAGAGAAAACTCCCCTCAGATTTGGAAGGCAAAATTCAGAAGGATTAGGGCCTAGGCACATTTCTTAGGACAATCTGAGAATTTTTTGTAAGAGGATTGTACACAAGGGTCCGCCACCAAGGAAAAATCCAAACAAATTTTTCATCTAACATTTTGACTACTTTGTTAGAATTGATTTGAATTATGTAAGTGGTGTTATCTTAGTATCACATTTAAATGTCATTAGATTTTGACATTTTAATTATTACTTATAGTGGATTTGAGTCCTATATGCAATGCAGTTAACACTCTAATAAGATATTTAATTTTTCTCATATTTTTGTTAGCTAATGTCTTATCAATTTTGTATTCCCTATTTGTTTGACATTCATATGATTATTGTTAGTTAGCTGATTTCTGGAGACTTGAGGCAATAATGTTTGAGGCTTGAGCTGAAATTTTTGAATTGAACGTGATATCTAAGTTTCACATACATAATCAATGATATTCTGAGGCCAATATCTATATATGTGATATTTTGCATTATGTGTGTTAATGAACTTGTTGCCTACTAAGCCAACGAATTTTATGAAGTTTTTTAAGCTTAACGATAGAATAGTCAAACTCTTCTTCTAAAACCTTGAGTTTTTCAATTCTTTTACTACTACAAGAAAATATACTAGCTACAAAACTTACAACTTCGTCTACATGTCTAGCAAAATCGCTCTTCTTAACTGCATTAACAACACACAAGTTAGTCCTGTGTGCAATGCAATGAATAGCAGTCATGAATGGAGAATGTTTCTTGAACAAAGTAGCAACTCCAACTCTAGATCCAACCATGGATGATGCACCATCAGAACCAAAACCAACACAATCAACTAAAGACAATCCGTTGGCTAATAATAGTTTTTTTACAGCTTCAAATATGCCTAAACCTGATTCATCATTCACATCACGTAACTCAAAAAATGTCACACAAGGATAGCTATTTTCCATGAAGCAAACATAGATTATAAGGTGTTTCTTAGAAGAATCATCTGTGGACTCATCTATCATGACACTATAATATTTACTAAATTTAATTTTAGTCCATGTAGACTCTTTAAGCGCAATACTAAGATACTTGATAAAAATAGCACATGCTTTACCATTCTCATATATACCACGAGGGACATTGGGAGCACGAGATGCCCGTAAATAGATCAGAATATCTTCAAAATCTGTGAAAGCAAAATTATGTTTAGCAATAAAATATGTCGAACGAAAAAGATGTTGTACAGAGGTATCCACACTTAGAGCTTGCTTCTTCATTCCTTTTTCAAAAGATTTCCTGCCATCCTTCACAACCCAGTTAGAAATCTTATGTGATTCAGACTTTGCATGATTTTTAAAAGCACTAAGTTTGATATTTATAGAACCATTTCTACCATGTTCTGTACGATTATTAGGATTTTTTTCACACCATGTATAGAAAACACAACCAATGGTTTTATCGAATCTAACCCATGGAAATGTGTCCTTCCAACTAGGACACCAAGCTTTGATAGCGTTTTTTATTTGATGATCTTCCTCTATGGATTTTCCATTTAAATTAATATCAGTTAAATCAATAGGATCATCAGTAGAACTACCTACTGCACTTGGAACTTTATTAGACGTATTAGGAACATTAACTTTTTCAAAGCCAGGAATACTGAAAAGAATACTTGATCTATTATTTGAGTAAAAATTCAGATCAGTGTTTTTAAATCTCTCTACTCCAGTATTTTAATTGAGAACCTATGGATCTCACAGACATTATCTTATTTATCTAGTGGATGCTATTCTACTACAGTTTATGATCTGTAGATGCTTGAGTACCATTCTTCATTTGATTGGATCTCCAGATATCTTAGGAGACAAACAAGTCTATTAAGATGAATGAATGTTATTTCTTGCATTTGGTGTTAGAAACAGGAGCATGCAACTCAAAAGAGTATCTGGGATACTCAGAGTTGAGTTTTAATCATTCGATATCTTAATAATTCTCCTAGAGTTTCTAGTTGAATGAATTATCATATCTTAGAATTGGATTCTAAGAATAGTTGTACTTGAAGGTTTTTTATTGAATTGTCTACCAGAGTTTGTGGATAATTTCAGACTGTAATTATTTTTACTTTTCTTTAACTTTAGTCTCCTAAGTTAGGTAATATTTCACTCAGTTGGTTCATGTAAATGTTTTATATGAAGGTGATGTTACTAACTTGTTGAGAAATTTATTACTTAGTGTACTTTTCAAACTTGAGTTGTATTCCAAAACAGAGATTAACGATTGGAAATAGATTTATCTCTGAGTACTTGTTTGATATGAAAGTGAGACTAAGGATAATGATTTTCTCGGTTAATATTGAAAGTTAAAGAAACTGTAATTTTTTTCTATTTTGAGGAGCTTCTAAGGATAGAAGCAATTTAAGGAAGGAAGAATGTTATGGCCATATTCGGTTAAGGACCTGGAATAGTCCTAATATGGTAGACCGGCCCTCCAGTACTCAACATTATTGGTCATGCCGTTATTTAAATCTATGTCAAGGCCTGTTTGTGACATTACCTTGAGAGGACCCAGACGCTCTAATTGAGACATATGGAGTATTGCATGTCTGTTTGACAGATATAGGTAGGAGGACTGCATGAAGAGATGAGACCTATTTATAGTTGACTTGCATGGGGATTGCATGGTTTCATGCATAGGACTCTACTCTCTATATAATGAGGTAGAGATTCTCCCATCGACATATGGGGTTTAGGTTTCCAGTTTCTCTCTTCTCCTCTTGCTTCACATGGCATGGCTTGGGGGCTAGATCCAGGTTTGATCTAGGATTGGTTGGGCGGTTTGACTCCATAGTCTCTCCTATTGTGTTCTCCTATTCTCATCTTAGAGGTTATCCCTTTGGGGCATTATAACTGGTATAGCTCATGGTCTTTATTTTGGTTAGAATAGTTTTCATCATAACTCAAACAGTCTCCATATGAGTCATGTTGCTCATGTTGGTCTGAATTATTGTCATTGTGCTCCTTGTATTGATAATCACAATATGATAGGTCATCACCTTTAGATTGATTATCAAATTCCACCTCATAATCAAAATCAAAATCCATTTTGACAAATCAAAGGAGAATAGGAGTTTGAAATTTTATAAGGAACCTTATAGAAAAATTGTGAAGTTCAATATTTGCAAGGAAATAAGCTCTTGACAATGTCTCCACCCACTTAAAACTCAGAGTTCTACGATGAGTGAAACTGAGAATGGCAAAAATTTGTAGTTCATATATAATTGAGCACTTTTGCTTTTTACAGCATTCAATTCAGAACTCAAACAAAGATGATATGAGGATTGAAAATACACAAATAAAATACAAGGAAATTTGACTTTGGGTAAAAAAGGGTCTTGAAAAAAAAACTGAAAAGTAATAATCACAAAATTTTAATAACTTAGCAATGTCAAGCCTGTCGTTCTGATCACTTTTAGTTTTTACTTCATTGAAATCCAAGCTCAAACAAAGAAGTTACGGAAGTTTAAAGAAAACTTGAAAAATGGGTTATATACAACTTAGAAAGGGGGTATTAAAACAATTTACAAATTGAAATATATAACCCTTTGGATTCCATGAAACATTTGAGTGATCGCAAAAGAATACATGTAACCATGAAAATTAGAATTTACGACAAATTTTTTTTCAGCGGCTGCTCTTGTAGTGCATTTGTGTGCTCGTAAAAAAAATTGTGATAACAGTAAAAAAAAATTCAATAATGCCAGCAAATATATATTTTTTCGGGCACAAAGGGGGGTGCGCAGGCAAGGAAGAGGGAGATGTCGTATGAAGGAGGGCTAGAGCGAGAGAGAGAGAGAGAGAGAGAGAGAGAGAGAGAGAGAGAGAGAGAGAGAGAGAGAGAGAGAGAGAGAGAGAGAGAGAGAGAGAGAGAGAGAGAGAGAGAGAGAGAGAGAGAGAGAGAGAGAGAGAGAGAGAGAGAGAGAGAGAGAGAGAGAGAGAGAGAGAGAGAGAGAGAGAGAAATCAACTAAGTGCAGAAGATGCAATCTAGACCGGGCCGGAGCGAAGGCATGAGAGAGGAAGGATGTTGAAATGTGGACCGAGAGAGGAGGGGTTCATGAGGGTGAGAGCACGGAGAATTCGTGAATTATGTGGTTATATGATGACTTCAAATGGAAATCGTATTTCTTCGGGATTTGAACCCGAATCACTCAATAAGTAAACAGGCCTTGGTCTAATACAGAGGGAGTCGCCAACAACTAACATTCCTGATGATCAAAACTGCCTCATGATGCCATTGCTAGAAAACAATTTGCAATGATTTTTGTCTGCCCTGCTAGATTGCTTTTTTTTTTTTCATCCAATGTTGCCACAGCCGGATTGACCACAACCTTGAGACTTAAGATACCTCACAAATTTGGCGGAGAAAACTTCAACTGACAACGCTGCTACAACTCAGAAAGCAATAATCAGGTGGAAACAGGACAATGGAGCGAGTTACAATTGCTATGCTACCACTCCCAAAAGTGTAGAGGATATTTGCAAGAATGTACTCATGGAAACAGGTACGTTGACCTCACAAGATAGGATGGATTGCTCAGAGCTGGATTGAAGGTCTCATTTAGTAGATTAGCATTCAAAGCTCTCACCATCAGCTATGGCTTTTACAAGTTAGAATTAACAATCTACCATCATACTTCTTTGTCAGTGAGGTCATGGAGGTTCCTCTGGGAAGTTTCGAATGTCCTTGGGTCTACCAGTTCCTACAGTTTATTAAAATTTCACAATTCTAGCTTGACCAATGTTGGTCACATGCATTGTAATTGGCAAGATGGCCATGTAAGATGCCACACATGCCAAATAGCATAGGATGCTTTCCGAAGACTTCATTCCTCATATTATATTGTGATATCATCTTTGAAATGAGGCCAAAGTGTGCTTAGATAAGCTAGAAAAATTCTAGGAGCTAAAAATAGCATGTTTTACATTGTTTTTGGATCTTGAGATCTTGACCCCAAGTTAGGGTGGATCCAATGAGCTATTAGATTAGATGTTAGGTTTAGGGTATGATAAGTTTATAGGTGCCCTAATATGCTCAGATCCAAACTTGAAATGTATAAATGTATGATGGGATCTCCATCCAAATATGAAAAAAACTCAAGTTTTTTCACTTCTATCAACATTGTCTTTTGGTGGCGAGTTCTAGCTATTGGATGTGAGTCATTTTATGCATTAATTACTTGATTTGAAAGGTATTAAAGTTTTTTATATGTCTGATAAGCTTTCTGCACTTTACTTTAGTGTATTTGATCAAATCTATGTGCCTATTGTGGAGTTAATTGCCAAATTAGCTAGTTTTGGTAACTAGTCTTGATTTTAGCTCATAGTTTGGATCTAGATCTTTGATTTGTGCATTATCCATCACTTTTAGGATTGATTGGGATTGAATTTGCTGTAAAATTTTGTCATGGTAATCCATCTTTATCATGCAAGATTTGATGGATATTGTGAATGGAGAGGAAGATGAGCCAATCCATCCACAAGAAGCAACTAAATACAAGAGAAGGTGCAAGATTGCACTTCATTGTATTAAAATGAATGTTGCAAATGATTTGCTCAAGGAAGTAGGAGCATGTAGCTCATCCCAAGAGGCTTGGGAGACTCTTCAAAAGATCTATGAGTCCAAAAATATCTCAAGATTACTTCCCCTCAAGAACTAAGTTCTTCAATGCTTCCAAGGGAAGAGTGAGAGTGGACATCAATTTGTTTTGAGAGTAAAAGATTTGAACAAAGAGCTTACTTATGTTGGTGAACCTATTAAAGAGAGTGAGCTTGTGCAAATAGTTTTGAATGGCTTATGTAGTGATTTTACTAACCTTGTCCAAAGCTATGCCATCATGGGAAACTTGCCTACAATTGAATACCTTCAAAGTGTGTTGATGGCCGAGGAGAGTAGGAAGGCTCATATCAAATCAAGGATGGAGAGGCTCTCCATCAATGATGGTGATGACAAAGCTTTATTTTTCAAGAGCAAAGGCAAAGCAAAGAGCAAGGGAGGAGCATTCAAAACTGAGCAAGCAAAGGATGGAGATCAAGGAGGATCTACATCATCATCATCACAAGTCAAGCCCAAGAAGGACAAATCTAGATCAAGTGCTACTGTTGTAGCAAGATGGGGCACAATGCCTTGGAATGCTTCAAGAGGAAGCAAGCTCAAAGTCAAGCCAACATTGGACAAGAGGAGGAAGAGAGTTATCATGAGGACTCACTCATGATGTCAACCTTTTCATCATCAAATGTCAAAGGTGAGGATCCTTGGTGGATAGATAGTGGGGCTAGCTCCCACATGTTGGGTAAAAGGGAGTATTTTTCTCAACTCACACTTTATGTAGGACCTATAAAGTCCATTTTTATAGCAAATGATCATGAACATAAAGTTGAAGGTATGGAATCCATTCCCTTATGCTTATAATCTTCCAAGGAGACTAAGATAGATGGTGTTCTCTTCATTCCTAGCATCACTAAGAATTTGCTTAGTGTTGGCCAACTTTTAGATCATGGTTTCGTTGTGGAGTTCTCTATTAATGTATGCAACATCAAGAAAAGTGGGATCATCATAGCAAGGGGAACAAGGTTTGGGAGATTATTTAAGCTTGATGCTTTTGTAGATCCTAACCAAGTTGTGATGGTAGCCGAGGAGACCAACATGACCACATTTGATTTGTGGCACAAGAGGCTTGGTCACATCAACACCAAGTCCATGGAGCCATGTACAAGGAGGAGCTTGCTCTCGGCCTTCCAAGATCTTTGGAAAAGGAGGAAAGGGTATGTGAAGCTTTTGCCTTGGCTAAGGCACACAAGTTACCTTTTTCAAGCTCAATCACAAAGACAAGTCATCCTCTTGAGTTGATCCACTCGGATGTGCATTTTGCTAGCACAAAGAGCAATGGTGGAGCTACAATGTTTGTCACCTTTATAGATGACTACTCAAGATATGGATGGGTATATCTACTTTCCTCTAAAGCACATGTTTTTGAGAGTTTTGTCAAGTTCAAGACTTTTGTTGAGAAGCATCATAATCACAAGATCAAGTTCCTTAGAAGTGATAATGGAGGAGAATATATCTCAAATGAATTTAAAGACTTTTGTGATCAAGAAGGAATCAAGAAGGAGTTATGTTGCCCTTACACCCCTCAACAAATTGGGGTGGCCGAGAGGAGAAATAGGACACTATGTGAATGCTCTAAAGATCTAAGATTAGATGCATGCATGCCTACCTAAGCACGTCATTTCCTGGTGAGCAGAGCATAATCGCGAAGATCCTTCTTGAACGGCGGCAAAGGCGCGACTGAAGGCGCAAGATCCTGTATTGCACTCGCTCCTACTTGCCTCCGCAAAATGAAGACCACCAAGTATGTCCGTAGTGTAATTTAAGGATATTACTCGCCACAGATTCCTAGGGTTAAGAAAATTTATCATTGCTTTCCTAGGGTTGGTAAATATGTTAGAAAAATCTCGATGCAGTGCATAAAAAATGTTAGATATTTCCATGCAGCACACCTTAGTTGTACCACCAACTCGATGCAGTGCATTGATTTGTACGACCAACTCGATGCATTGTATCGAGATGGTATGTCCAACTCGATGCACTACATCGAGTTGGAGATACAAGTCGATGCTCTGCATCGAGCTTGTTTACAACATCGCTGCACTTTAAGAAAATATCTAGCATTTTTTATGCATTGCATCGAAATCATACTAACATATTACTGGCGCATCAGTTTTTCCCTGTTCGACATTTTGTATCGAGAAACTAGGTAATTGAAGAAGTTCATAATGTTATTTCACCAATTCGATGCAGTGCATTGAGCAGGTATAACATCTCGATGCACCGTATCAAGTTGGACACATTATTTCTTGCAGTTTATTGAAGTGGCGAAAGTTGTTGAGTTTATCTTCAAGTTATAGGATGAAAATTGAACTACATGTCGATGAAAATTAGCTAACATTTAACCAGTTTTAGGCAAATTAATGTTAAAATGACATATCAAATTAAGCTTTTTTATGTGAAATATTCTTCTAAAAAACAAAAAATTAGGTGATGAATTACAGTGAATAACAAGTACTATTTTAATTTTCAGGAGCAAAAAGAAACAAACACTTGAAAAAGAAATGGCAAATGCTGAGAAACGATTGAAGTTATCACATGATAGTCAAAATTTAGGAATATTACCTGATACACTGATTCCAGCTATGTTGAAGGCCAGACAAGCCGATCAATTGCCTAGACATTATTCTGATGCTAATATGGAAGATCCAAAAGGAAAATCAGTTAAAGAATCTTCCTCATTTTCCATTAAGAAATTGCCAAATAATTCTTGGGCATTATCGTATTCTCCAGAGGAAGGCCTCTTTTTGTATGTGTGCAAGCTGAAAGCAACTTCTCTGACAAACAATAATTCGAAGTCGTGTGGTCGTATTCAAAGAATAGACTATGAGGGTGACTTTGGTGAGTCAATCTTGATCGAAACCCTTGGAACAAATGACGGTACTAGATTATTCTCTTTGGTGGAGGCTAACATGTGTTTAACAACCGCCCTTCCAGAAAAGTTGAAGATAATATTAAAAAACTTAAAAAATTTAATAAAAGATTTGCTGTCTTTTATTCAGCAATCTGTGCCACTTAGTGAAGACCTGTCCTCACCTAAAGGGCCTTCTCCAAAAAAGAAACATCCTCCACGTCAGGCTACAAAAGCTGTGGTTCAAGCGCATTCCCCTGAGAAAACGAAAAGAGTCCTTCTAGCAGCTCTGGTAGTGACGATGGTTTTGAAAGCGAGGCCATACTTCCTGGTGGTTTGCTAGAGACAGGTGTAATCAAAACTGATCAGAATAAAATCAGGGAGACTATTCAGAATGAAAACTTGGCCTCGTGCAAGATCTTCACCTTGCCTATCTAAAAAGTTCATAGGCCTTCTATTGACCTTGATACAGGTAGGAGGACGCTGGAAGTAAGAGCTCCTCACAAAGTGCATGTCACTAACTTGATGAATAAAATGAAGCTAAATCCCCATGCCACTGTTGTGCCTTTCATTGTGCTTGTTGATCCATACCAATGTCCTTCATAGGAGGATCTGTTTGATTGGTCGACAGACATAGGCCCTAGGCTTCTATTGATTTCTTGACAAATGTATGTCTGTGATTAACATGAAAGAGCTATAAATATGGACACCATCCGACTCACTAAGAATTTGTGATCCTTTTTTCATAAATCCTTTGTGATTTTGTTCTCTGGCTTTCTCTCGCAATATCAAATCAATGCGCACCTTCATCTTACAACCATTAGTTTCTCACTGTCGCGCGCTGAACCGATATCAGCCTCTTCAAAATGGAATATGGAATCAATGAGCATCTTGTTCAAGCGTCCTCGACTGGAATCATTCACGCGCGTTGAACCGATACTAGGTTCAATATGGCTAGTTCATCAAGGTCCTCAGACGACAAACTTCTGAATATTTGAATGCCAGTGACATTCCATCTGAGAAATTGAAATATTTTTTCACTATTTTTTTTACACCTTTTGATATCGATAAGCTAGTTTATGAGTCTCGTTATAATTTACTTTTTCTTCATGAAATCTTTCTCAGATTATTACTACTCCTGTTAGAGATATAGATAGTTTTTGTTTCGTTCATTTTCATAACCTTGTACATTCTCAATCTTCCTCTAAGCACAAACATGATAGAAAGTACGCTAACTTGCATGAAAATTTTAAGAGAAATATATATTACGATATCCACAAAAGAAAATGTCGCCTTCTAATCAAATGTATGGTTTTTGTCTTTTATATATCTATAGAGATTTCAGATAATGATTCTGTTGGATCTTCTGTTGTTCCCATGCTTGAAGCATCTGCATCTGCTCTAGATGATGTAGATGAAGTAGATATTGATATAGGGGTTGAAGCTGAAGCATCCATGGCCTCATATTATGAGAAAACTCTCCCTGGTTCTATAATCCTCTTTGACTCTCTTCCAATTGCAACTCCCATTAATCCGTTAACGCTACTCGATGTTCCCATATATATTAACTCAGTATATCCCCTCGGACAGTGTAGAGGCCATGACTATGATGATGGTAGATCCACCACAGGGTATGTATTCCAGCTTTGTGGCAGTTAATTTTTGTGGTCTAGTAAGAAGCAAAGTACAGTTGCTCTATCCACAACAAAAACAAAGTATAAGGCAATGTGTAGTGCAACACATGAAGCTATATGGTTGAGGAAATTTTTGGATGAAGTTGGCATGAAACAGGAAAATCCCATGACTATACATAGCGACAGTTAGAGTGGCATTCAACTGGCAAAGAATCGAGTGTTCCATGCGAGAACCAAACACATTAAGATTCAGTATCACTTTATATGTGAGAGGCTATTGAGTCATGAAATTAATGTTGTTCATTGTAGTACGAACGAACAACTAGCTGACATTTTCACTAAGCCACTCATTAGAGAAAAGTTTGATAAATTTAGATCAAAGCTTTATGTACCTAAAGTTTGTTGACTTTAAAGCTATGTATATGAATGTATAAAAAATAGATTCTACTTTTAGAGAGAGAGAGTTAGAATTAAAAGTAGAATTATTGTGTGACTCTACTATGGATCCTATCAATGCATAAGGATCAGTGGCCTCGCCACGAGGCGAGTCTACGGGACTCGTGTCCTGTCAACGGCAACCTGGGTCATGCATGGGTTGCCTTAGTGAAGAACTATATGTACAGTGTAATTTTGTTTTTGAGAAATACAGTTTGCTATGTGAGCTTGATGTGGAGAGTGCTTTCTGTGTGTGTTACTATGTAGCATGATCTGTGTTTCTGTTTGAAGCAAATTCTAAGTATGCCAGCAATGAAGTGAACTACTCTTTGTGAAAAGTCATGTGTGAGTTTGCACCACTATCAATCCACCATGGATCTAGATCTCCATCATTAGCAAGCATACATCAAGACATTACAAAAGCATCATCATTTGAGTTTTGAACATCCAAACCATCTTCATCATGAGTAAGATTACCTTGCTTGTCTCCTTGATCTCTCTTCTTCTTGTAGCACTCACTTGCAACATGTCTTTTGATGCCACAATATAAGCACTTTAAGCTTTGACCTATCTTTCTTTTTGCCATTTGAAAAAGCCTCCCCTTGATCTTGCCCTTTAGACCACTTATTTTTGCTTTTTCTACTGAATTTTCCCTTGGTGAACATAGCCTCCTCTCCAACTTGGGATGTTGATGTAGATTTACCTCTTGCTTAAAGCCTATATTCTTCATTAATCAAGATCTCTTGAAGATCAATCAAACTTGGCAAAGTTTTTTGAATGGCAAGACATTGTATAATGATAGCATGAGCATCCAAAAAACCATTAAGACTTACTTGAACAAGCTCTCCTTCCTTAATGCTCTCATCAATGCAAGATAACTCATCATTCAAAGCCTTCACTCTCAAAACAAAGATGTTTCGACTCTCTTCATTCTTTTGAAAACTTTGAAAGAATTCTCTTTTTAGAGTTAGCACTCTAGAAGTAGACTTGGATTCATAAAGCTTCTTTAATGAATCCTAAGCATCCTTTGATGAAGTACTCTTACCAACTTCCTTGAGAAGTTCTCTCTTTTCATACCACAGTTGTTCTTGTTGTGTTGTTGGACTCCTCTCCAAACCTACAACAATATCCAAAACATCATTCATCTCAAGAAGTGATTCCATCCTCACTTTCCACAATGAATAGTTGCTTGAGGTAAGCCTATCATTGCCTTCCAATATGTATCCACTTGATGTAGCCATGTTGCAATGACTTGATCCTTCTATTTCAATCTATTCCAATTCACAAAGCATGATGAAAAAAACAAAACAATTCAGATGGATTTCAGATATGATTGCTGGTCACTGCCAGTTGTATCATTCCTACAATCCTCCTAAATGTAGACAGACACTGCCGATCTACGTTTTTGAATAACAGAGCATTCAACAAAATTCAACCAGGGTGCGAAATTAAATGAACAAGTGAATCAGACACACGAATAGCAGCAGACTAATTTACATTCAAGGTCAGACAAGATAAGAGTGATATGTGCGCAACAATTACAAAATAATCTATTGATTTTTTTGATTCTTCAAGCACTACATGCAGACCCACGTAGTGCGTTGGTGTGAGAGAAATACAATTCTCTCATGAATTCATGTCTCGCTTACTAGCGGACTTACTGGATCTACAGATCCTATGCAGAATTGTCTCGCACGCAGGCGGACTCGTGTTCTGTATTTCCGTCTTCTTGCTAACTAGCATTAGACTGCTTCATAGTATATCATGCATCAACCAGAAGGTATATAGTCACGTCATGTAACTATTGGATTAGAGTGATTAAACATCTACAACTAATCACAAATTACAAGAGTGCCAGATTAGCCACGACCTAGAGTGTATCTGCTAATGTCATGATATCAGATCAGATATCTATACTTCCTAGTACTTGCATGATCTTGCTGGTCCTTTTTGGAGCGTGAGGGTGGAGAAGGTGTTGCGACGATTTTCGTGTTGCCTTGAGTCGTTTGACTTTCGCGTCATTTGACTTTCTCCTGTTGTACCGTGAAAAATTCTCTTTCACGAATCTTTCGTGTTCCACAATAACATATCTCATAGATTTCGACGTGGGCGTCCGACGTATGCTCAAAAATTTCATAATCCATCGCAATTCGACACATTAAATATAATGTCCCAGTAAAAAATCCAAAAATCAGAGTCCGGCGGTCGGGAAATATGGGCGGCAACCAATTTTTCAAAGGCACGTTGGAGTCCGACATGTCGGATTCCGACTTGCAGACATGGATATGACCTGTCAAAGATTTGTTTTTTTTAAAAATATGTGTAATCCAACGTGGACGTCGGAATCCGACATGCGTCGGATTTTGACGTCCACGTCGGCAAGCCAAAAAGCCTGTCCACGACATTTGGCACATTTGTCTGGGCCTGAATGAGCACAGACGTCAGATTTCGACGTTTTTGGAGGCCGTCAGATTCCGACGTCTATTTCAATCTTCCAATTTGCGTGATCCAGCGCCTTCTCTTTCACTTTGTTTTTTGTAGATTTGAGCGTCTTTGGAGCGATTGAGGGCGATCAATGCTTGAGGGCTTGAGGGCTTGAAGATCAGTGCTTGAGGGTGCTTCAAGATCAGTGCTTGAAGATCATTGTTTGAGGTTGGTGCTTGATTTTTGTTTGTTTGTTTGAGGTTGGTGTTTGTTTGTTTGTTTTAAGAAGAGATAGAGAGTGTGAAAGATAGAAAGAGATAGAGAGTGTAAAAGATAGAAGATAGATAGATAGAGAGAGAGAGAGTGTGTGTGTGTGTGTTTTTTAATTTTGCATTGATTTAAAATGGTTTTGAATGGTCTTGTAATAGATTATTAGTATTATTTAGGATAGTAAATTTAGGATTATTAGGTTTGTGATTTGTGAGAGAGAAAGAGAGAGAAGAGGTGAAGTGTAGATGTATGGTTGAAGATATTGAAAGATTTTGGAGTCTTTTTTTAAAAAATAAAGTTTTAAGAGAGAGAGAGAGAGAGAGAGAGAGAGAGAGAGAGAGAGAGAGAGAGAGAGAGAGAGAGAGAGAGAGAGAGAGAGAGAGAGAGAGAGAGAGAGAGAGAGAGAGAGAGAGAGAGAGAGAGAGAGAGAGAGAGAGAGAGAGAGAGAGAGAGAGAATGTGTGTGAGTGTGTTTTGATTAAGATTTGTAGTAGTAGATGTGTAGATAGTGTTTGATGGTAATTGTATGTTTGAATCTGCTTATAATAATAGTTCAATTGTGTAATATAGTGTTATTTTTTTATTGCTTATGAATGTGACAAAAATATTCAAAAAAAAGAGAGCAAGCGTTTGAAGAGCGAGCAATTGCACGTTTGCACTTAAGCTTTGAGTGAGTTTACCGGTGAGTTTGTGTTGTTTCAATTTGTTTTATTATTAGAGCTAGTGAAGTGTGCCCGATGTTGACGGGCAGGGGCAAACGATCGTGACGGCCGATGACGACGGGCAGGGGGTGACGATCTGGGTGATGGTCGATGACGGGCGGCCAATGGTGTGTGTGTGTGTGTGTGTGTGTGTGTGGGGGGGGGGGGGGGGGGGGGGGGGGGGGGGAGACTAAAACGAAAACCAAAGTAGTGCAGAAGAGTTTAAATCCGTCATGGTACGAGGAATTTCTTCTCAAACTGGAAGATCTAAAGTCAGAGCTTTTGATTTCGGTCTGGGATGAGGACTCATTTATTGATGATTTTCTTGGGCAAATCAAGTTGCCAGTGGCACAAGTGCCCAATTTTGATAAGCAAGCCCTACTCCCCACCTGGTATCCCTTGCAGAAGTGCAACCGCAAATCCAAAGTGTTGGTCTTTGGTTCATGCTACCCAGGTGTAGTGGGTTTCTTTCCTTGCCTAGCCTGAATCCAAGATCTAGTCAATCTAGCATCAAAGAGACAGAGTTAGTTGTCACGCGTAGGTTCGTTCCCATGAGAGCGATAGTATAGTTCAGATTTCAACATGAATGGAGGATCTAACACTAACATCCATTAACACTAAGCATTAACACTACATCCATTAACCCTAAATCCACAACAATGATAGAAACTTACTCTTCTCTCTCTCCCTTTCTCTCTCACAAAAAGCATAAGAAATAACAATCCTAATAATGATCAAATCCAACAATTAGCAAAATCCAAAGAAAGCATGAGAAATGGAGGAAAAGAGAGGAAGAGCAAGGACATTCATCAATCCATTTCTAAAGAGAACCAATTTGCTTTATTGAAATGAGGAAATGAACATCAAGAACAACTCGAGTTGGTCCCTTTTTATAGTAGAGAGGAGGACCCTGGCCTCTGAATACTATTGGTCCAGTCTTGTCTCTCTTTTTATTCAAATTTAAAAAAGTGTGGGAACCATCAAAATTGGAGGGAAACCCAACTTTATTCACTAACTTTGTTTGCTCCTTCCACCAGGAGCAAGAGCAACCCCAAATTCAGCCTCTGCATCTCAGAAATTCTACCCAAAGATGATGGATCCAGGACAACAACTTTACCTGTCCAGCCTCATTGCTCCAATGAAGGAGCACATGTAAATCCAAACTCACTACCTTCCGATCAGTCTCATCATCATCCAAATCCATCAACCGACCTTCATTCACATGTGAAAGCAGCAGTTCGTTTGAAATTCCAATTGAAGTTGAGGCCTTAACAAGGTTGGATGTTGCAAACTCAACGTTGACGAAACTGGTGAGCGCTCTTGGAGCAGTTGTGCCAGGGCTGATTGCTGTCGGAGGAATGCCTCAAGTAGATGAGCTTTGTTGAAAGCTTCTTCCTTTGGCAAAAATCCTTGCCCTAATGCCCCACTCTCAACTTCGAACAATGCTTAAGGTAGGACTCCATAGCCAAAGTATTTAAACCATAAACCATAAATTTGTTTGATTTGATCCCTTTGTAGTGCAAAAAATCGATATGGTTGTTTGATTCTGGTGTTGAACTAATGCCCCACTCTCAACTTCGAAAAATCCATAGCCAAGTGTTTGATTCTGGTGTTGAACAGTTTAATTTGTTTTTGTTAGAATATTGATTGTAACCTTCGAATAATTAGCTTGCTGCAAAGCATAGTAACAGCAAGTTGCGATTCACAGGCCTCTGAATCGATTCGAGATTGAAATCTTTTTTTCAAAGTTTTTACAACATTTTTTGGAATTAAAAAAAAATGAGGCTATTTTTGAACTGATTTGCAATGCAACAGTTTGAACTTTCCAAACAAAATTTGAGCTAATTAGGATTGCATGTACTTGAATGTTGAGTTGTTTGGAGTTGTAACTTGTAGCTACAAACTGCTTGTGAAGACAAAAGACCCGATTGGTCACTGCATAAGCAAATGTGGCAACTATATGGACTAAACATAAACAGCTGTCAAAGAATGCGCACAAGACTGGCAGGACATGACATTTACACATTTGACAATATCTCCTTATGTGTAAGCCATTCTCATTGCTGCATTTGCTATGGGACCAACAAGGCATTTTGCCTCCACATGGCAGTTATGTGACAAGACCACAGTGACCAGCCTGTACCGGCCATAAGGTACGCATTTGACCCTTCTGTACGGATTGTTTGACTGTCAAAAAATTAGAACTTTGAAAATATGACTTTTGATGATCTAGATTGCTTGGAAATCATTTCTAATGGTCAATATAGATCGGAAATGAAATTAGATCAGTGCTGATCTAAACTTAGACTGGTCCACAATAGACACGCAGCCACACATGTGAAAATCAAAATTGGGTTGAGCTGGAAATCCAACCCCTAATTGTCCGAAAACATATCCACATCAAATTTAGTAGAAATAAATGAAATTGATAACCTCAGATCAAACATGGCATCTACATTAATCATAACGATAGTGTGGTCAGCAACAACAGAGAGGCAGTCGCACAAAGATATTGTGAAAAGTTTTTACACTTGATGTGTGTGGTCGGGCTAGGGATTGAACCTAGGACCTCCCCCATTCCGGTGGGGTGCTCTACCACTGAGCTACCTGTCCCTTTATGTTCCTAGAGTGTTGTGCAAGGGCTATAGCCTTGACACTTTCTAACACACCCCCTCGAGGCATAGCCCTTTTAGCTACCTCCCGCCTAGATCACACCCACAACCATGGCTCTGATACCATGTAAAATTTTTCTACACTTGGTGTGTGTGGTCGGGCTAGGGATTGAACCTAGGACCTCTCCCATTCTGGTGGGGTGCTCTACCACTGAGCTACCCGACCCTTTATGTTCCTAGAGTGTTGTGCAAGGGCTATAGCCTTGACACTTTCTAACTTCCAACCTTTTTCCAGATGGATTGAGCAAGTCTTGCCCTTTACAGCATTGCTGCCGATTGTTTTTGTGTGATAGCACCCACAAGGTATGAACAATCTCTAAGTCTGATAAGCTAAAATTTTCAGGATTTTTGGCTTTTCCACTAATCTGTGGCATCTGGCTATGTAGCAGAAAAATGCTTTATTGCTTATTTCAACAATGATCATTTTTTTGTTTGTTATTAAGCCTTGCTAGCAATGATCATTTTTTTGCTTTAATGATCATTCACTTTTTTGCTAATAAAGTAAATCAATGTCCATTGTTGATTGCTTCACTAGCAATGATCATTTTTTTGTTCGCTAGAAAAGTAGAAAATTTTGCCATTTAATGCAACTTTCAAATGCACTTGAAAAAATGCTGCAGGTATTTACAAATATTTTCCGTTTCTTTAATGTCCATTGAGAATTGTTTCGATCATGATAGTGGACCGGTTTGGGCGGAGAGTTTTGTTTCTGGAAGCCTCACTACAGATGATGATTCGACAGGTGAATAAGAGTACCTAATTTTGGATGTCGTTGTTGGGATTTTTATTAGTTTGTATTGTAAAGTACACTCATGACAATGTTTGTCATTTGTAGCTTAATCTTGATCAAACTATTAGCTTAGGATTCAGTTCTAGAAAATTTTTTGAACATCAAAGAATTTGAGATTGACTTTAATTTCTAATTTAGTTTTATGGCCATATAAGGTAGTTAAACTGCCACTGATTGAATGCAACGCTTTGTTTTGATCGAATGTGCAGGTTGTGATAGCTATTTTGTTAGGAACAGGACTCCATAATGGGTCAGACAAACTCGCACATGCCTCTGCTACAGTGGTAGTGCTGATGATTTGCCTTTTCGTTGTTGCATTTGCCTGGTCTTGGGGTCCTTTGGCATGGCTTATTCCCAGCGAGATTTTCTCTTTGGAGATCAGATCCGGTCAGAGCATAGCAATATCCACAAATCTTCGTGATTGTGCAATCTTTTCTGTCCATGCTATGCTATTTTCGATACGGCATTTTCCTCTTTTCTGGCTTTGTGGTCGTTATCAACATTGCTACTTTTACTTTTAGGTTGCTTTTGATCCTCATCAACATGTACATTGCCATTTTATGTGTTGTTCATCTTTGTGCAGGGCCTCCAGGCTGCGGTAAAGGCACACAGTCACCCATTTTGAAGGAGGATCATTGTTTAGGCCATTTAGCTATATGGGACATGCTCAGGGCTGCAGTAGCTGCCAAAACTCCTCTGGGATTAAAGGCTAAAGAGACCATGGAGGAGGTTTTTGCTCCCTTTGTTTTTTATTACGATTGGTGGGTTTTGTATGGGATTTTCTTGAATCTCTGTGCACAAAGTCTGTTTTTATTGTCTATGGCTATATTTTCTTTTACTTTAAGACAAAAATGAATAAGTCGACGAACGGGTTTCATGCCTATTCTTATGAACAATGTTGAACCGTTGTTAGATATTGCAAGAAGGAGGTCATTAGTTTTCTGTGTAACAAACTTGGTACTATAGATTGCTTTCTTCTAAGTCACACGCGTTTTTCTCTAAGTTACATGCAATCTTTAATTTTACTAGGTTTTGCATTAATTGCTAAGCTCAATTGACATGAATCCCATTTCCCAATAGCATCTATCTAATAAGCCAGTTTCATCTCGTGAATCTTATTACTTTCTAACTAGCGAGCTAGCAATGTTTGCCCACCCACTTGGGTGGGCAAACATTTTTAAAAATATTTTGTTTAGGGAGGGCGCATAAGTGCGCCCTCCCCTCCCATAGGCCCAAGCGTGACGAGCAACTCACGTTGTGCCCTCCTCTCGCACAGGCCCAAGCGTGACAGGCAGCTCACGTTGCACCCTCCCCTCCCACAGGCTCTATATAGAACATGGTCTTCTGGACATGCATGTATTTATTACTTACCGTGTTAACTTGAGTATTGTCTTCATCGCTAGACTGATCTGAATATAATTCATCTCGTTGTGATAAACTGCATATATGCACAAGTACAAAACACAAATAACATAAAATTATTGTATGATTTTAATGTCTTAATTTTTAGATAGTACTATTCTTATACATTGTCGCTTAGCTCGAGCTCTACACGCATATCTCTCTTCTTTTGTTAACACAGGTATGAAAGTCCCACTCCAATATGCATTAAAGTTCTGTAATCGATTTTCTTTTCTACTTCATTTCAATATATTAGGGTTTATTGTAATGTATTGTATATTTATGAATGTAGTAATCATGTTAGGGTCAGGCAGCGGTGAAAGCTCGGGAGACTTTGTAAAAAATTTATATGAATCATTAACTCATGAGCAGAAAACACAACTGCAAAATATGCTTAGCCAAGATGAGGGTGGTCTCTCACAAGCGGTCGTGGCTCCCGCCCTCACCGAAGAGTCATACACAAATCCTGATTATGATGTGGATCCTCAAGGCAATATAATTGCCAATAGAAAAGGGAGGGTGGTTTTGAATGGACTCTATTCTTTATGCCAACGCCATTTTGGCGACAGATTATTTAGGAAATGGTCCGAACAACCTGCCACCGATAAATGACAGGTTATTGGTACCCTTCATGACGAATTCCATAAGGACAAGGAAATTCATAAGCATATGAGCTTATGGATTAGGCATCGTTGTAATATGGCACGACGAGCTTATAGGGACGCACAATTCAAGCCCTCCTGGTGTTCAAGAAATGATTGGAACCATGTAAAAGCGGATGAATGAACACCAAATAAATACAAGATTCAGAAAGATGCTTCATATGCTTTTATTTTTTAATATGCATTATGACTAGCTGCTTCAACGTAGCCCTAAATTAATTTCAACTTAAATTGAATGGATGGATAGTTGGCGGACTATGGACGTCTGCCAACTAAGGAGGAATACGAATATGCCTACAGAAAATCGTACGACGCATTAGTTGACAAAATAAAGAGCGAGGGTCATCCTCCAAATGTAAGTACTAGTTTTTGTATTCATACTAATGTGGTTTGTATCATGATGTCAATTTTATTTAATTGAATACGATCAAGCATTAAATATTAATGTAGTTTGTTTGCTTGTGTTCATGTAGACTGGACATCACGACGACGACGAGTAGATTAGGTTTATAAATTCTAGTTGATGTTAGATCTAGAAAGACTCGTGCGACATTAAAGCACCAATTTTGTAATACATTGATTCATATTATGAAAATATTATTATTGCAAATGATCGTGCTATATTGCCATTATTTTTATATGTGCAATGTTCTTTTTTCAAAAATTGCAATGTCAAATTTAGAGATGTGGATTGACGTAATAACCAACTAAGAAATTAAAATCATGTGCAATGTCAGATTTCAAAACAACAATCAATATCATATATAAAAATATAAATGAAATTTATGATGTGCACAAAGCAATGCAATAAAGTATTGTCATTCATAATGGACATGAAGTAATGCAATAAGATATAAAATGAAAAGTAGTTTAAGAATGAAAAGTACCTCATGCTTAGTTTGTTGTTTGATCCAAATGTTGAATGCAACTCAAAAATAGTTTTAAAAACAATTCACGAACATCGCTTCTCCAAGAACTCAACTCCAAGAATAGTCCGATAAAAATGCACACGTTGTTTTTTATGCATTTTTATTGTTTTTCACCTAATTTGGGACGTCGAAATCCGACATCCTAATGCGTCGGATAGACGTCGGACATTTTTTTGGATCATCCTGTTAATAGACGTTGGATTCCGACAAATTTCTGGGACGTCGGATTTCAACGTCCAATTATACGTCGGATGGGCGTTGGACATCCATCGGAGAAATTTTGGCATCATTCTGTGTTTACAGCCGGGACATCGATGTCCATGTAGGACATCGGAATGTGATGTCCACGTCAAACGTCGCATTGCGATGTCCACGTCAGAATGTGTCTCTATCATCGGTATTTTTTGGTTCGAGATCCGGCACGTTGTGTCTGTCGGACTGCGACGTGTTTTAAAGTCATCAAATTCCGACGACCTTATAGCGACGTGTTTTTTCGACGTCCACGACGAATCAAAAAAAAAAATTAAGCTCGCGATTCATGTCACAAAACATGTCGCAAATCGCGACGGGTGTTGTTGTGTTCGTGTCTTCTCGTCAGGGTGTTCGCGAACATTTTTGCTTTGTGTTTTTTGACTTTCGTGTTCGCAAATTTTTTCGTCAGAGCGAGGGCTGAAAGCTAGCAAAGCTTTGGTAATAAAAACGTTTTGTTTCTTCAACTCCCTCTCAAAGCATGATAGCTTGACAACTCCAAGACTGCTCCTCTGTCTCTCAAAAAGACCTTTGTCTAGGGCTTTTGTGAAAATGTCAGCAACCATGTCTTTCGTTTTGATGAAGGTGGTCTGCAGCATCTTCGTCTCAATCAGATCCCTGATCAAGTGGTACTTGATTGTGATGTGTTTCGTCCTTGAGTGAAACACATGATTTTTGGTTAGATGTATTGCAGATGTGTAATCCATTTGAAAACCAGAGGCTCATTCCTTGTTTTGCCCAATTCGTCCAGGAACTGCTTGAGCCAAATTATTTTATTGGCCATCTTTGTTGATGCAATGTACTCTGCTTCACAGGATGACTGAGCCACAATGGTCTATTTCTTGCTGACCCAGAGAATTGTCACTCCTGACGCGATGTTGCATCCTCCTGAGACGATTTACAATTGACCTTGAGGGATGCCCAGCTAGCATCACTGTAGGAAAGCATCTTGAACCTTGCATCACGACAATAACACAAGCCATAATCTCTTGTTAATTAAAGATATTGCAAAATTTGTTTTGCAATCTTCAAATGTGTTGAGCTTGGATTCATGCCGAATTGGCTCATCCTGAACACTGCATAAGCAATGTCAGGGTGTGTGTTGTCTGCAAGGTAACGAACCTATCAGCTTCCTATAAGGTGTGAGATGCATTTGTTCTCTCTTTTCTTCAATTCTCGGACAATCATCGTTCGTCAGGACCGTTCCTGCGAGCATTGGAGTATTCGCTCCTTTGCAATTCAGCATCCCAAAATCCTCTAGGATTTTTTGGGTGTATCTGGATTGGTGAAGGTACTACTTACCTCCCTCATAGTCCCTTTCAATTTGCAAGCCGAGGTAACACCTGGCTTCTCCTAGATCCACAATCTCAAAATATTTCGAGATGTCTATCTTCACTTCAGCAATTAGCTTCTCACTCTTACAGAGTATCAGAGTGTTGTCCACATATACAGCCACAATAATGATCTAGCTGTTTGTAATTCTCACATATACATTGGAATCAACCATCAGTGGCTTGAATCCCAATGATTACAGGGCTTGATCCTTCTTTTTGTACCATTGTCGAGCTGACTGTTTCAGATCGTAGATACTTCTATGCATTCTGGATGCATAATCAAGAAGTGAACTCGAGACATAACTTGGGGGTTGATCCATGTAGACCTCCTCGTCTAACTCACCATGCAAAAAGGCTGTCTTCTCATCGACAATGTGGATCCTGAGGTCATAAGTAGCTGCATATGCAAATTACAAGCATAGAGATGAATGTTTGATGGCAGGAGAGAAGGTTTCAGAGTAGTCAATATCATATCTCTGAGAAAATCCTGTCGTTACCAGTCTTGCCTTGTATTTCGAGACATTCCCATCTGGTCCATACTTGAGCTTGAAAACCCATTTGTATTTGACAATCTTGCGCTTATGTGGTAATGGCTTTAACGTCCATACCTGGTTCTTCCTCATGGATTCCACATCATGCATCTGACAGCTTCCATCAGGGTCCTATTCTTTCTTTCTGCAACACCGTTGTGCTGTGGTGTGTAGGCTGCAGTCCTTGTGTGAATGATATCACTATTATTGCAGAAGTCAGTGAAGCGATTTGAGATGTATTTGCCACCTCGATCTATTCTGATCTGCTTTACTTTGTTGCATGTGCATCTCTCTATCCAATTCACATATTCTGTGAATTTATCAAGTGCTTCAGATTTATTTTGAATAAAGTACACTGTGGCAAATTTACTATAATCATCAATGAAGGTAATGTAATATTTTGGGCCTCCTACTGAGATTGCATTGAAAGACCCACAGATGTCAGAATGCACTAACTCCAAAATCTTAGTTGTTCTGTAAGAGTCTTTGACAAATGGAGTGTGAGACATCTTACCCTTTAGACATGCATCACAGGTGGTTAAACTGGTTGCATTTGAGATGCTGACCCCTGTTATTGCTCCATGATGGCTTGTTTGGTAAAGTGTCATTGAGTTCATGTGGCATAGTCTCCTATGCCACATAGTGTCTGGCGAATCATCATGAGTTGATACACATGATTAGTAGGCAGACGTACCTTCAGATGATATAGATTATCTTCCTTCTGTCTTGAGTGATTAGGGTACTGGTACTGGCATCAACCACGTTGCATGCTTCGTCATAAAATGTCACACGCATCTCTGCATCAGCTATCTTGCCACAGTAAGCAAGTCTTGCTTCAGTGTAGGCATGAACAGAATGTCTTCGAGTCGTCTGTCTCTGCCATTGGTGTTGAGCCACAATGAACCAATACCGTTCACTTGATTTTCGGATCCATCTTCAAGAACTATGAATCTGCACTTCTGAAATCAGACATGATTCATCTTGATGTCACGAAGTGTGAGGTGGCTCCCGAATCTAGGATCACCTCATGTGTGTCAGGCGTAGACGCTGCACACAGATCTGTACAAATTTAAGCGGTCGAATAATTTTTGTTCAATCTCTCTTTGCCCATTTTCGAGCTCTCAGGCTCCTTAACATATGATGAAGACAAGATAAGAGTGATATGTGCACAACAGCTACAAAATAATCTATTGATATTTTGATTCTTCAAGAATTGCATGTAGATCCATGAAGTGCGTTGGCATGAGAGAAATACAGTTCTCTTACGAATTCGTGTCTCGCTTACTAGCGGACTTGTGGATCTACAGATCTTATGCAGAATTGTCTCGCACGCAGACGAACTCGTATTATGTATTTTTGTCTTCTTGCTTAATAGCATTAAACTACTTCATAATATATCATGCATCAACCATAAGGTGTAAAAATTACAGCAAATAAGGATCCTAAAACACTTGAAATGATGAGGGAAACAATAGATTATGATTTCATAAGATTAGCACAAGTTGAACCATCAAAATCCATCAAAAATCTATGCTTGAACCTCACTAAATGGCCCAAATCCTTGAAGAAGGCTTCACACGTGTGAAAGTACGGCCTCCCACAGTCTGAGTACTGTACACCAGACCTACATTCAATCCTATAATCATTAGTAATCACAAGTACTCAAACAATTATGAACATAGAGAGCAATTGCACCATTATGAGAGAAAAAACATGAAATTGCTTGATTGATTTTGGTGAGATATCATCACCTATATATACATGATCCATCACGGTTTTGGGCAGGTATGAGTAGCCCTAAACCTATCCCTAATGCTAATTTTGGTGGATCTTTCATCCCTACCAAATTAGGGTTGGAATCTTGGAGAGCCCTCAACAATGCAAAAACTACCAAAAATAGCTCCTATTTTTTCTCTCTTGTATCTAAGCATAATTTGGACTCATTACAAAGGTTCTAACACTTAGGTCTACTTGAGAACATCCTTATGAATGGAATCCTATGCTATTGGGCACGTGTGACAAGCCACATCATGACCATCTAGCTATTTACAAGTCATATGACCAAAACTAGTCAAGCTAGAATTGTGAATTTTTAACAGAAGGTATATAGTCGCGTCGTGTAACTACTAGATTAGAGTGATTAAACATATATAACTAATCACAAACTACAAGAGTGGCAGATTAGCCACGACCTAGAGTGTATCTGCTGATGTCATGATATTAGATCAGGTATCTGTACTTCTTGGTACTTGCATGATCTTGTTGGTCCTTTTTGGAGCGTGAGGGCAGAAAAGGTGTCACGACGATTTTCGTGTTGCCTCGAGTCATTTGACTTTCGCGTTGTCTGACTTTCTCCTTATGTACCGTGCAAAATTCTCTTTCGCGAATCTTTCGTGTTCGTGTCTTCTCGTCAGGGTGTTCGCAAACATTTTCGCTTTGTGTTTTTTGACTGTCGTGTTCGCAAACTTTTTCGTTAGAGCGAGGGCTGAAAGCTAGCAAAGCTTTGATAATAGAAACATTTTGTTTATTCAAAGCACTCTTTTGAAATACAACAAATTTTTCCAAAAAGAAATCACAAAGATATGGAACTCCTCAATTCTCTTCTAGCACTTATATCTAGCAAACACATAGAATGTAGAAATCTTGATCAACCTATGATCTATCCTCAATCTAATGACTCTTGCCACTTCCTAAGATTGAAACACACTCTAATGAAGTTTAGTAACCTCACAACAAAAAAATTCCAATCAAAATTAGGGTTTTGACAAAATCACAAAAAATTGATTATTTCAAATTCTACATGCAAGTGCCTATAACTTGATATAGAATCTTGTATCCTCAAGTGAGACCTTCCTAATGCATCCAAAATCGGCTATTTCTAGCAAGTATGGAGTGAAATCTAAATTCCTCAAGTTTTTTGACCTAATATGAGTTTTGATCTACAAAGATCCAATCTACATAGGCCAAGAAACTTGATTTTTGAGTAGAAGTCAATCTAGCATGCTTTGGCATTAATATCTCCTCCAAATCCTTGATAGATGTGCTTGATGCAACACAAGCTCTGATACCATGTGAAGAAGTTTAGATAATTTAAGATCCAAATCCATAACCTGATCTTTGGTTAGATATAGATCAACGCTACCAATGTTGCCAATGTAGAAAAATCAACATCTATTCTATGAAAGAGATGCAAACTCAATAAGACTTGATCAAACATCAAACATATGATATGATGAAGTTGATGTCCATACAAAAATAATAAGCTACTTTATTTCACATGTGTGGATCTGAAAATAGCGTAAAATAAGCATTCTACACACAAGATTACAAGATATCACAAATATAGTGCACCAATCTCACATACAAGCACTCATTTTTCTCTTGTTGCCTCTTTATTGAACTTCTCTCTATGTGACTTGTTTGATAGAAACTCTTTGCAAATGGACTCTTCTTTGTCATCCAAATTAGATAGATCTATCATCATCTTGAATTTGCGAAGCTTCCCCAAGATTTTGAAATTCAGATGCCCTAAGCATCTATGAACAATTCGCTTTGAGATATTGACATTGTTGCCAATGCATTGCACTTTATAACTACAAAATTCAACTTGTACAAACCACAGTTCTTATTATGAGAGACATCAACATTCATCTTGAAACCATGCTCCACATCTTTGATCTGATGTTTTTTATTGTTGGATTCTCGAAGATTGAAAGGCGACGAATCTTGACGCTCCAAGTACAAAGGAAATCAAGAAAGTACCAGGGGGACATACCCCTCTACGGATGATGTTGAAGGCAATCTAAATACCATTAGAACATGCTTAATCAACCATTCTTGTAATCTCAAATTAGACTAAACTCTTTCTCTATCCATCTATATAATCAGATTGAAGATGAAGGAATCGGTTGAACATCAAATTTGGTTGAACGCCAATGTGAGCTAGGCACATAATTGCCAGCAGATGTCACGGAAGTCTGTTAGTAAGTGAGACGATATGATATAATTCGTGAGAGCCAAAGTATCTCTCATGTCGATGCATTGTGTGAGTTTGTCACAACATCGCTCTTACAAAAGGATCATTGATAATATAGTAGCTTGAATGCACATGTTGAATGATCTCGAATGTTTTGTTGTCTGATTGTGGTCTGTTTGTAATCAACTAATTATTCATTATTCTGCACCCTGGTTCACCTTGTTGAATGCTTAAATAATTAAATGTAGGTCAATAGTGTCTGTCTGCACTCTGAAGGATTGTAGATCTGTTCTAGCAGATAGACATAATTGAATTCCATCCAGGTTCTCAACAACAGTGGTAATCAAATTGACCGCATTTTTGCATCGCATCCAAACCAACTCTGTTATAGACCAATTTTGGTCTTTGGTATAGAGAGAAGGAAATACACACAAAATTGAGAGATCTCCAATTCTATTGGAACCCCATTTTTTTCATTGCAAATGTTGATAGCATCAATGGTTTCTCTTGGTCTCTGATTATGTGTTGTCACAAAGAGAATGAAGAGAATGAGAAGTATACCTAAGAATGACAAAAAGTTCCTAAACTATAGCGATTAGTTGACTATAGTTTATGGCTATTGATGTAAAATCAACCTTTTAAGTGTACAAATACGGGCAGCAAAAGAGTATTCGGGCAGTAATTGTGGGTCTCCCAAGAAACAAATCATAGTCATATATCCAAATACATAGTTTTTCATGGATTTGATCGATGACTCCAACCCCCTTGAGGCCAATTTGCAATTTGATGTGTCTCAAAGTCTCCCTCTTTTTCAATTCTCTTCCCTTGGAGAAGGACTAGATTAGATGAAGGAATATGGGTAGCATGAAGATGTCGAGATATTGGTGGGACTTGGTTTCAGAGATGCTCAAATTGCCAACAAGAATGGAGTCACTGTAGGTTCGTGAGCCCTTCACCTTGAAGATTTTGAGAAACTTGATGACTTTGAAGAAGAAGAGTTTCAATTGAAGGTAAAAGCTATTGTAGTTTTAGCTAGCTAGGCCACCACCTCAAGCTTAGTTTCTTTTGATTCTCAAGATGTCATGGGCCTTCATCAACAACTTGGCTAGGTGATATAGAAAATGATGGAGGACAAGGCAGTGATGGATTTGTGCATTACAGAATTGGGCCAAGATAACAGCTTTATGGATTAGAAGCTAATCGAAATAAAGAATGAGCTACTAGTATCAAATCAACACAAGGATGAAAGAATCTCAAACACATGAAGCGGCCTTGCGAAAATACGTGCAACAATTGTAGGCTAGCTTACACGGCGCTCATGAGCATGTAAACTAAGTTGTCCTTAATTAGCTGAATGCGATTCTCTTCTGACAACTCCTATTAAGCAAATGCCAGCAATATATCGCATACTTGGTGTAGAGAGTTGTGGCCTACAAGACCACATTGATGGGCTTTCAGGAAAGTTTTGACCAATACAAGCTGATGGCAATCCAAAAATTGAAAAAGTTAGAGAGATTAAAAAAAAAGTATGAGTAGAAGCTACGACGACAAAGGCTAGATGGTCCCCAGATCCAAATCCCCCTCTAGCATTAGTTTTCACTACAATGCATTGAAGAAGAGAAAGGTGGAGATGTTTGTGATTTTTAGGATGTTCAGGATCAAGGTGGAGATGCCTCACAAAAAGTACAATAGGACTTCGACACCAACATCACGAAGACACATTTCAACATCAAGGCCTTTTAAGTGACCGATCACCTTTGAGAAGGAAATCCAAGAGTTTCTGAAGTAACATCCATATGAATCCTCAAGAGGTGGTTGGATTCTCAAGTTTCGAACCTAAAATATCAAACATAAAGAGTGAGCAGATACCCAAACTTGGTGGGGGTAGGGCACCCAACCTAGTTGGACACATTTACTTTTGCCTCTGTCATGCTTGTTTGATCCATAAATTCAAGAATAGGCTTGCCAATCCCATCTATTTGAGATCTAGTCATCTTTCAGGTCATAGCCACATCGGTTCATACAATTGCATTGTATTTGAGTGATTTGTCAATTCTTTGAGTGTTTCACACGTGCCAAAGATAGGTTGACCCAAACTTTGCCTGTACTCCACCTTTGAGTGAGAGGTTGATCTAGTTTGCGAGAGCTTGGTAGAGCTAGTGAGATCCATCTCACATTTTGTTGCAAGGTCTTGCATAGGAGTTGGTTGTACACCTTTCAAGGATCCTATAGTGAGAGAGAAGCAACATTTATTGTCTCATTACAAGGACTCTTCACTACTTTTGATGATCAAATTTGACCTGCAAGAAATGATGCGATGAGTAAAAGTGATAACTCAAAGAATAGATGCTATCTTGGTCATTGGCAATCTATGGGTAGAAAGGATTATTCTTGCTTCAAAGGTACGTTGGGGGTGAAATGTTTCCAACAAATCCAAATATATCATGAAACCAAGGGTATCAACCTCATGTACACTCAAATTAAGTCACATTACATGAAGTCACATGATATATTTTAAATCCTTTGGGGAGTTCTAGATGTTAAGATACAAAATTGAATTTCTTCACTATTTTGTAAGGTCCACAATATCATGGATAACTTATACTTTGTTCAATTATGCATCACTTTTGAGTCCTTAGGTGTCCTCAAACACACCTAATCATCTATTGCTTGAAACTTTAAAGGAAATCTCTTTGTGTTCAAATATTGCCTTTTCCAATCTTGAGCACTGAGACATTCTCACAAGTTGATGTAACATTTCTTGCATATCATGCAAAACATTAGCCACCTCTCAAAGTTAAATCCTGTTAGTCTCAATTGAGATTGGCTAAACTCATGCATGAGCATAGACAAAGTGAATATGTGGCCAAAATGATTGGAGTTTGAAATCTTTCTTATTCCTTAGTTGTGTTATGAAGCTATTTTTTGCTTTTTAGTTGTACTTTTACTTTTTTTTTTTAATAGAAAAATTTAGTATTTGGTAGTCAAAGTCCAAATTTGTATAGATGAATACGATAAATTTCATGATAACTTGTCTTGATTTTGATGATATACCCTTATATTAAAAGTCTTAATACTAATATAATCGGATTTACTCGATTGTGCTATATTTTTAAATTTTAAAAAAGGACAAAATTGTCTAGTGTGTCATAATTGGGCTATTATGTATTTTAAAATGAAAAACCCTAGTCATGACGACTACTATCAGGAACTATAACATGACACATGATGCATAAGGCCCTTGATCATAAACTCATTTATCTCCAATACCTATGGTCAAGGCTCATTAACTACAGTAAAACAGGACATACCTATGGTAAAGGCTTGGTCAACCATGGTTAACCAAGGATGTAACACAACCAATAACCTTGAACACCTTTCATTGTGATTAAATGTAGAGGCACCAATTTGATACTAGTCTAGAAATATATCATGAGTTGCCTTCTAGTTTACTTTTTATGTTGTTTAAATTTTTTTGCCAAGTATCACTAGTGAAGTTTAATAAACAAGGGAATGTCATTAGGAATTGCATCTCCATGAGTGTCACGAGTCATGCTGAAAACATTGCACTTCTAGCTATAACCAAATTTTGAGTTGATTCTTCTATGATGATGGACTCATTTTCTCTTGGATGATACCATTGTGGGTTCACAAGCTTACCCTACTTTAGCTTTTATAATACTTGATATTCAAAGAGTTAGATAAAATCAATATTGAGGATTCAAGTAATCAAGGAGAACCAACAAGAGATGGCAAATGGAAAGTTCAAAGCAAAAGATATGAACAACAATGTCCTCAAAGGTTTAGCAGTCTTTCAATTCAGCAAGACTTTTGATTATAGACTGCCATGAAGTTTTGAATCATATCATGTGTGGGCCAAAATTGGAGTGGACCACTAATTAATGTTGGTGAAGGAAAGATGGAAAACTTTGTTAAGGGAAGTAATGCCATGATCATCTTGAGACGAAGTGAGATTAATATGGTATTGACTCTTATCATATGGCATGAGGGTGACTCGAAACTTTCCATGTTGTCAGTGGTCACATAGATCAAGGCAGTTGAGGAATGACAAGAAACACTTCAACCACATTCCATGTATCATGCTAAATTTATGACTCACACAAAACGAAGTCAAGAATATAATCATTTGGGGATGATCTGTAGCTCATGGCAACATGGTTCAGTCATCATAGTTCAACAGCTTTATCTTTAAGACTTCAAGCTAAGGCAACTTTAAAAATCAACTGACGTAAGACGGGTGCCGACCTAGGTAAAGATGTCGTTCCCTGAAACCTCAAATTTCAACACGGCTGAGAGCCTGAGAAGTGAGAAGCCTCTACCAATTCATTGGACAGCGTGCTTGTATGTCATATCATCCACATGTTAATATGTAAAGTTCAAACCTCCAGTTTCAAGTTTTATCGCAAAAAGCGAAGAAAACGAATCTGCTGCCGGGGATCTGCAAGCTTCTGCACCATGCAGCTACTCAAGTTTCAGCTTGCAGTGAACACTGAATTCACTTTGGAGTGCTTCCACTTCCTTGTCTGAGGCACAGATACTGAATCTGGAATGATCATTGGCCTCTCTCACAGTCACAGTGCACACTATCTCTCTTCTTAATTGAATGTCTGCTGGCTTCAGATTAACAGTCTGGAATCTGGGTTGCTCAATAGTCAAGTTTCTATTATCATTGCTTACTACAAATGATGTAAGTACTGCAGTAATGATGCGAAAAACAGATGAAGCTGTAGTGCTCACGAATAAAATGACTTGGAAAAATATTATCCTGAGCAATAGTAATAATTGGGTTTATCATTATCCCACTCATAGATATGTCAATATTCAAACACATAGGTTCTTCTAAATGTGAAAAATGTACAAGATATCCATATAGTATCTTGACTTTTTGGTTGTTAGCCCTCATAAATCTCCATGTACACTTGTAAATATGCTAGTGGTTAAATCTGGAGCAAATTATAATTTAAATTAGCTCGAGTTAGTGTAAGTTGCTTACACTTGGCATGATACCGTTTAACTATGCTTCTTGGTTTCCAAGGGGAGGCTCGAACCTGGGACCAAAGAAACTTTGGATGCCAAGCTAACCAGTTGAGCCAACCCCGTTGGGTTAACTATGGAGTAAGGATACTCTCAAGGAATAGAGTTAAATTGTGCTTGTGGATATTTCTAAAGTCTATATATATATTTTTTCTTTTTGGTCGATAAAACATTGATGGTTTGTCACGGTTGTGTTCTAAATGATTTCGGTCATTAGAAATTGGACAAGCAAAAGGTTTTGGCAAGATACTTGTTGAACCTAAGTTTCAGTTTACACTAATGAAGGGACCGATAGGAATGAATGGCTTGTAGAACTCTTAATTTGGTGAAGATTTTTGTTGGATACAGTAAAAGAGGTACCGAAATTCAATTTCGGGAATTTTCCATTCATGAATTTTCATTAGTTACTCTAAATTGATAAACTTTAGGGGAGTAATGCCCAAGCTAGATTTTTTGGGAGACCAAAAAATCTAAGGGAGGAAGATAAATGAACACCTAAGATAGTAAATGTGTATGAATTATGCAATCTGAATTTGCATCCCTTTAGAAAATTTTTATAATGGATGATTCCATTAAAAATCCTTTAAAATTTAAATTCATTTAGTTAAATTCATATGACCATGAGTATAACCATAGTTTTGAGTGTGAATAGTATATGAGAAGCGAGAATTGATACAAGGATCACATTTGTACCATTACTATATGATAGAGTCTTATTCCTAGAGTTGAAATTCTCAGACTGGAGGGATTTGGGAATCTTATTACTAACCAGAAGGCTTTCATAATGTGATGGTAAATTGTTGAATAACAATTTCATAAATGGATTATTGTTATCCATCATGAACAAAATTCATGAATTCTCCAGTGCTTGGTTGAGATAAATATGTGGTTATACGATATAGGAAATCCAGATGGATTTTTAAGATATTTGGAATATCGGATAATGTGGTTAAGGATCTTCTAGAAGGAATGAAATTCCTCGTACCGATACTGATATAGATATTGGACATTTATTATTGTATTGATTTGGTTGTTTTGAATTTTTAATGCTTTATTTTGGCTTAATGAACACACTTGTGTTATTTCAATTGTCTATAAACAATATTTCTCGTCCATACCTGGCTTAATTGTTGGTAGATTCCCTGAGGCCAACGTTAACAATAAGTTGCAACGGTCGTGGCATCCTATGTGCATAAGACCATGGCCCAATGAGCACTTGTTAATTATCTATTTTGGAATAAACTAGACTTTGGGCCATGTGATTAACATAATATTAAAAGGCCAAAGTGGAGTTTAAACTTAGTAAGTTCCTAAGTTTTTTGTAGTTAGGTAGGGTGTGCTTCTTTGTACACCATAGATTAGTTTGTGGTGAAGGGTGTGGATTTCAATCCCACCTCCTTGCAAGTAGCCAATAGGAAGCAAGGGGCAAGGGCCACCCCAAAGATAAAAAGGCACCTTACACCATTAAGAATTAGTACTATTTTGAATAGGAGAAACTCTGCTGTTGACGAATGTGATCTTGAAGGCCACGTAGGTAGTGTTGGATGATAACTCTTCATCAAGACACCTCTGTTTAGATGCTACTAAATGGAATCTCCTATTATATGCCTTCACTAACCTAGTTTGTTCTAGCATATACCAAGAGTCCACATAATAATCTATATATATTTCTGCACAAAACTCCTTGAAATCGTCCCATGACTTGGGTTCATACTTTGGATGATGTAATACTTCTTGCCACCAATCATAGGCTTTTCCTAAACAATGAGATATTGTCGTTGTAATTTTGCCCTTTTCAGATTTTGAATATAACTGAAGATTTTCATCCACGATAGATAACCAGTCATAAATGTGCAAAGAACTCAATTCTCCATCAAAGGTTGATATATTCTCAGAATGAACATCATCAAGATTTCGTTGAATGTTGATTTGTTGATGTTGATTTGCCTCTGATGAACGTCTCACACCATTGTAACAAGAGCTAGGAATGATCACTATGCTCTCATAACTAGTATTGTTTCTTGTCTGTAACCCAGTAATTCCAACAATTGGTTTGAGAGCCATGGAGGAAGCATCTTCTGTTTGCATGGATGTACCATTGAATGCCATTGTACAAAGAGAAGATTGAAACTCAGCATTGTCTTCTTCAACCTCAAATGGTTTGGAACCAGCTTCATTATCATCATTGTAGTCTCACCAATGTAGTGATTGGGATGCAATTCTATTTCTTGACAATATTTTCCTTTGTTGTACATGTTGTGAACCACTGGATTTTCTTCATTGTAGTCACAACTTTCAGGGATATCATTTGGTTGACCTATAGGCTCATACTGGTCCTCATGTTGCCATTCAGAGTGATTATGACCCTCATAATCAACAATGCTATACTCGTTCTCATATGTACCATCATTATTTCATGCTCGTCTGTATCATTACATAGTTGATCATCCTGTTGACAATCACCACCATCATCACATTCTAGGCTTCATCTTGTTGATAGTCATCACAACCATCATCATACCAGTCACTTTGGTTATCGTACTTGTAATCATTACCATCCCATTGATCTTCATAGTCAGACATATATTCATTATCAGTGTCCATGGTATAGTGACAAGCAATCTGTGGGTTATGGATCAACCAAACTGAATAAAGTGGGAAGAAGTTGGAACAATTACAATTTTCACTAGTAAAATCACAAATTTGCTAGTAACAAATTTGTTCTCCACCGTCCCAGAATTTTGAGTCCTTGAAGAATGTGACCTACAAGATTTATGCAACATCAATTTTTTTTTTGGCAAAATGTCAACTTTGTTTCACTGATCGATTTTGGCTTTTGTACCATTGTTATCATGTCAAGCTCAATGTAATGATCACTTTTGCTTTTTACTGCGTCACAATCTGAGGTCACACGGGGAGGATGCAAATACCTTGATATAAAAAGTAAATGTACCAAGGGAAAGAGGGGGGGTGAAAACAAAACTAAAATAATGATTACAAAAATATAGTTATTGTACTCAGCTCGACAAACATGCCGCTTTTCATTCTTGCAACACTGAATTTTGACATCAAACAAAAAAGATGCGACGGTTTAAAATGTAAATTTGAAGAACTTAGGAAAAGGGGCCTATAGTAAAAATTTACAAATTGAACTTTGGATTCCATAAAACATTGGTGTGCTCGTAACAGATAAGTAAGAACCGTGAAAAATTATGAAAATTTACGGTAACTTTTTTTTGAGCACCAAGGAGGAGAGAGAACAAAATATATTCTAGGCATATTCCAAAGGAATATTTCTAAGAATATTCCATAAGGAGACGCGTGGACAGGTTTGTGAGCAGAGAGCTTTAGAGAGAGAGGGATGAGAGAGTTAGAATTAAAGTAGAATCACTGTGCTACTGTACTGTGGGTCCTATCAGTTGATAAGAATCAGTTGGCCTCGCCACGAGGCAAGTCGATGGGACACGCGTCCCGCCAATGGCAACCTGGGTCATGCATGGGTTGCCTGAGTGAACAACTACATGTATAGTGTAATTTCATTTTGAGAAATACAGTTGCTATGTGAGCTTGTTGTGGAGAGTGTTTTCTGTCTATGTTACTGTGTAGCATGATCTGTGTTCCTGTTCGAAGCAAATTCTAAGTTGGTATCAGAGCCGTACAGGGAGTGTACACAGTACAGTGTCGCCGTTGAAGAGAGCTTCTAGAGAATTGTCTTCTAAGAGTTCGGGGTTTACGGCGGGTTGAAGATGGAAGGAGAAGCACTGGTGCAGAGAGTTTAGCACACATAAGCTTGGTGATCTTGAGACTGTGTGAGAATTCAGAGGCAAGGGTTGTCAGCTGAATCAGAACCTTAGCAAATGGAATTTTGAAATTCTGAAGCAAGCTATTTGGTGTTTGCAGTCAGCGTGCATTCAATCAGACACTGTTTGACAAACGAATGGAAGCATTGGATTTCCAGCAGTAGGGTGACCTCAGAGCAAGAGGATAGGCCTGTTAGAACACTATGAATTGGAAGCCAAGAATAGATTTGTGTGGAAAACACCCTGGTCTGGGATTTGGGAGCACAAAATCAGAGATTTTTCTCCATTCTGAACCGTTTTGGAAGTTGTGAAAATCCAGAGGAGGGCGTCCTGATTAATTCTATAAGGTCTGAAGTGGCCGTGACAACTGCGCTTCATTCGTGGAGCAATAAAGAATTCTCTGAGGGCAGCCATAGCTACAAACCTTGGAAGAAAAGGGAGTAGGAGAGAGCGGACAGGTCGCGCACGAGGAACCACAAGGAGCATCTAGCATTTGTAAGTGTCCAACGGCTTCAGAAGTGTAGTTCGACACGTAGATGCAAGGAAGTCCACAAGATCAGTCTTCACAACGATCGACGGACAAGATTAATTGCGTCTGGACCATAGAATTGAAACCTATCGTTGGATTTAAGTGAAGTGGGCCCGAAGGGTAGAGAAGTGCAAGGGGCACTTCATTTTCTTTAAAAATCTTCACACTGAAATTGGAGTTGGGTCCCTTCACAAGTGAATTGTGAAGTTTATCAGGGAGGTACTTTACGTACCGGGTTTGAAGAAAAATCTACTTTCTGTTGGAGTCATTACTGATCAAAAGTTGAAAGTAGAATCTGCTTATGATCGTTGCTTTGTGAAGAATGTGAACCAAAAGTTCAAAGTTATTGCGGATGGAGTAAGGGAGCCCAATACAAAATTGTACAGGTTGAATGCTACAATCAAGGGGCAACATGGACTCGTATCGTCCATTCCATCGCAAATGAGTTGTGGCATAAGAGGCTTGGTCACTTGAACTTGGGAAGCCTCAGTTTGATGAGAAAATTGGAGATGGTAACAGGATTGCCTACCATAGAAGACCACTTGAAATCGATGTGCGAATCATGTGTATATGAGAAGCAGCATTGAGAGAAGCTCAATAAAGGTGGTGTTGCAAGGGCAAAGAACATCTTGGATTTGATCCACACAGATTTATGCGGGCCTATGAGGACCATGTCCTTAGGTAAAGCCTTCTATTTCATGACCTTTATTGATTATATGTCATGTAAGACGTGGATCTACTTCTTGAAGAAGAAATCGGATGCATTTGACAATTTCAAGAGCTTCAAAGCATTGGTCGAAAATCAGACAGGTAGGAAGATCAAAGTCCTAAGATCAGATAGTTGAGGTGAGTACAAGTCTAATGACTTCAATGATCTTTGTGATCAATGTGGGATTAAAAGACAATTTACGCAAGCTCATATTCCTGCTCTCAATGTTTTAGTTGAGCGCAAGAATCGTACAATTGTGGAAAGTGCCAGATCTATGCTAGCTGAGATGAAACTACCTAAAGATTTTTGGTCAGAAGGATGCAGTATGGCAGTCTATCTTCAAAATAGAAGTCCTACCATTGCCATACCAAAGATAACACTTGAGAAAGCATTCATGAAGAAGAAGCCTAAGGTGAACCACTTGCGAATCTTTGGATGTAAGGCCTTTGTACACATTCCTAAGGAAGAGTGACGTAAACTTGATGTAAAAGCTATCAAGTGTATATTCCTAGGATATGATGAGCGTGTGAAGGGCTATAGATGTTTTGATTCAGTTGAAAACCAAATCCATGTAAGCTGTGATGTTATCTTTGATGAATCCAAGATGTATGTAGACGAGGATGCTGAGAAGATAGATACATCCAGTGGGAAAGATGGTATAGTGAGGATACCTCCTGATGATGATCCATTCATTGACCTTTCGAGTGATGAATATGAGGATACATCTCAAGATACTACTACTCAACCTGAAGAGACAGGTTGGAGAGGTAGAGACAAACCTTTTGGTGCAAGAAGGATTGAAGTTGCAGGTGACAAATGCAAGGAAAAGGACGTACCGTGGGATACATTTTCATCAAGAAGCCGATCACCTAACATGAAGCTCCCTAAGTGGTTTGAGAGATTGTTGGAGAGCCGCGACATGGATGACTTTCCAGGATCATCTAGCCAAGGAGAGCTACGAAGATCAACAAGAGAGAAGACACAACCTGAAAGGTATGAAGCAAATTATGCTCTCTTATAGGACAATAACTTAATTCGACATCCTTATTCTAAACTTTCTCTCTAAGAAAATGAAACTGAATTTCTATGTGTTTAGTTTTGGAGTGAGTTCGTGGGTTCAGAAATAGAGAAATGCAGCTCTGATTGTCACAATAGAGTATAGTTGGACTAATTTAAGAGATCATAAGATCCTGAAGCAATCTTACGAGCCAGATAATTGCCTTCATTGTAGAGGTAGCTGCGACATACTCTGATTCTATGGAGGACAAAGAAATGCAATTCTGCTTTCAACTATTCCAAAAAATGGGTCCTTCTACTAGAAAGCAAAGATAGCAAGATGTGGATTTTCTTGTGTCCACATTACTAGCCCAATCAGAGTCAGAATAAGTAAGTAATGTCAAAGCATCCTCTGTATTTCCATTATAACACAAAGCATAGTGCTTAGTGGCTTGAATGTATCTTAGTACTCTGAGTAGAGCTTTCCAGTGAGGTAGGTTGGGATTTGACATAGACTGTGACAATGTGTTGACTATAAATGCTAGATTAGGTCTGGTGCAGACCATGGCATACATGATCGATCTGACTATCGATTGATATGGGGTAGTTGCACATCTATTTCTTCTCTACATCAATTTTTGGGCACATATCCTTTGACAATTTGAATCATGAGTCATAGGCGAGTCCATTGACTTGTAGTTTTCCATGCATGTAGAGTACACTGGTTAGATACCTTTCTTTACTTAACGTGATACTTCTCTTCACTTTGTCTCTAGTTGTTTCGATTCCCAGAAGGTAGTGCACAAGGCCTAAATTGGTCATTTCAAATTCCCAATTGATTCGAATTGTTGATGATTAGTGAGTCATCAACATATAGTCTATTATGACATAGCTTGAGCCTCTCTATTTGACATAAACATTAGAGTTAGCAGAGTTTGAAATGAAGTCAAGCTGCAACAAGAATCGATTGATTCTATCCAACCGCTTGCTTTAGCCCATAGAGAGCTTTCTGCAGCTTACATACTTTGTGTTCTTGGCCTTGAAGAATGTAACCTTCAGGTTGATAGATGTAGATGTCTTCTTGTATATATCCATTCAAAAAGACTGTCTGAATATCCATCTGGTGAACTTCTAGATCTTCGACAGCTATGAAGGCGAATAAAGATCAAATGGATTGAAGTCTTACGACTAGACTGTATGTCTCAGTGTAGTCAATCCCATAGGTTTGTTTGTAACCTTTGACAACTAGTCGAGCTTTCCATCTGACTGTTGAACCATTTGGATTGAGCTTCAACTTGAAGATCCACTTGGTGTCGATGATCTTTCCATATGTAGGAGCTTCGACAAGATGCCAGGTCTTGTTCTTCATCAATTAATTGTACTCAGCATGCATGAGAGAATGCCAGTTGTCTGCATTTGAACTCGACAATGCTTCTATTACTAAAGTATGTTCATCTTTGCTTATGAATGCATGAGTGGTAAAACGATCAGGTTCTTGTCAATGTCATGCAGATCTTCAAACAATAGTTGGTTGCTGAGATGATGATTCTCCTTGCTGTGTGACAAAGATATCTTCAATGTTCGTCAGAATAGTCATAGGTCGAGGCCTATCGATGGTGATGGGAGTCGTCGGAACGAAATCTTGCATTGGTTACTAGTGCTTGAAGTCGAAGAATTTATCTTCAAGGAAGACAACATCTGGACTAAACTAAGATTCGACTTGACTCGACATCAAAAATTCGATATGCTTTGTGTGATGTCAAGTATCCAATGAAGATACTCTTGCACCTGACAGAGTCAAGTTTTTTTCTCAAATCAGAGGGAATGTGCACATAGCAAAGATAGCCAAACACTCGAAGGTGTCGTAGACTTGGTTTGTAGCCATAGAAAGATTCGAAAGGAGTCTTTGAGTTGACTACTTTGGTACTTGAATAGTTCTAACAAACAGTTGAATTTAGTCCAAAAATTCTTGGTGAGCTGAGCCTTTGACATCATTGATCGTGCTACATTTAGCAATGTTTGGTTCTTCCTTTCGACTACTCCATTCTGCTGTAGTGTGTAGCTGGTGGTGAACTGATGATGAATGTCAAATGATGCCAGATAGTCAGACATTTTTGTCTGACAAGGACTCTCCACCACTATTTGTACGAAGGGTCTTGAGTCTTGACCAGTCTGTGTCTTAGCAAACTATTTGAAATATTTGAAACAGCTGAATGCTTCAGAATTGTTCTTAATGAGCATAACGTTTGTAAATCTCGAATAATCATCGACAAAAATGATAAAATATAGTGCTAAACCCAGAGAGGGAGTACTCATGGGGCCACACAGATCACTATGTATCAATTCTAGATTGGACTTAGCTCTAGTGGCTTGTCCCTTTGGGAATCTTGATCTAGGCTGTTTGCCTAGTAGGCACATTTCACAAACATGTCGAATGTCGGTGGAGGCAACATCAAAGTTTAAATCCTTGACCATGCTATTATGATGCAAGATTGATCTCATGTTTAGGTACCCTAATCTTCGATGCCATAATTGGGCATTTGAAGTACTCACATTAGTAGAAAGTGCATATTCGTGACCCAAAATGTACCAATTACCTTCTCTGTTTCCAAAAGAGGATTTGTTTATTATTCTTGTCCAAAATGGTACATTGCTCCAAATTGAACAAGGCTCTACAGCCCTGATCAATGAGCTTGCGAATTGACAATAAATTTTTGGTCAGTTTGGGTACGTAAAGTACATCCTTGAGCAAAGTCAATTTACCATTTTGAAGATAAAGTCGAATAGATCCTTTGCCTTCAATCTGCAGTGTACTTGAGTCACCGAAGTAGACATACTTCGAATCTGCTGGTGTGAGGTCTTCGAATAAGGACTTACATGAAGTCATGTGCTGAGAAGCACCATAATCAAGATACCAATCCATGGCTCCTCTAATGGGTTCTTCTTGCTTCACTCATCTTGAGTGATAGGAATGTTGGCTCTAATACCACTCTGTTGGGAGGCTCTTGAATATATTAGGTGCGAAAAATAGAGCTCCAACATAGTGAACTTGAATAGGAACTTTACCAAACTATAACATCAATAATGACTTAGATCGAATGGAGGAATATCTGGTAGTTATCAAAGACAACCATGAAGGGAACGAATTATTTAGGCGTTTGAGACAGCCATGCTTCCGTTGAGATTAGACATTCATAATTGAGTGAGCGTCAATTGAGAAAGAAAATTGTTAGAAAGCATTCATAGCGGAATACACATAAGAAAATAGAGAATTTGAATATTGTGAAGAAAATGATCAGATCACGATCCTGTGTCCAAGAATGGTTCATAGTAGTGGCGCACTATGTGCAATGATCTTAGTTAGCTAGTTGTAGATTAAATAACTATCTCTATTCCTTGAATAGCTTTCACTCTCTCTGATATCTTTGATTCTGTGGAATCAGATAGTTAAGACACAATGGAGTTCGGGCAGGAACTCTGATTCACTCTTCTCCACTCTTGTCTCATCATTCTAACGTCTACTCATGAATTGCCATTATGTATATACACAGGAGAGATACCACGGAAGACAGTCTTTCCTTCCGGTCGAGACTCAGTTGAGTAGGGGAGTCCGGTGAAGATACCACAGAGTCGCAGCCTTCTCTTCCAGTTGAAACTCAGTTCAGTCCAGTTGAGACTCGGTCAGCAGGGCTTGGTTGAGTAGAGAAGAGGTCGTCGGCCTGTGTGGAGTCAAGCCTACATCTCCATTTCAACCTATTGAGATTCAGATAGATTGCTGATTTCTTTTATGAGATGCTAAAAAGGGGGCTTTTAACGCATTAGAGTAACTTCATTAGATTGAGTTATAGTTGTCTAAGACTTGATGGATGGATCTCCTAGAGATTTTGGTTGATTAAATTGTTGTGTCTTAGAATATTGAAGTTTTTTAAGAATATTCGTAAACATGTTGGACTAACACTTCTGAAATGGATTGTCCTCTTGGAGATGCTTTGAAGTCAAGAATCCTAGCTTTCCAAAAAGATGTGAAAGATAACTTGGGCCCTTTCTTTTGTCGAAACGTTCCTTTTGATGATGGATGCATCAATACCCAAGTGTGTTTCACACATTTTCTTGATATCCATTTTCCTGCCTTGTCTCTCTCATTATGGAGAATGACAAAGTCTATTGCGGATTTGGGTCTCCTAAATGATGACATGGTTTAGATCTCTCTCTCTCTCTCTCTCTCTCTCTCTCTCTCTCTCTCTCTCTCTCTCTCTCTCTCTCTCTCTCTCTCTCTCTCTCTCTCTCTCTCTCTCTCTCTCTCTTTTCTATTGTTGATTTGTGTGCATACAGTTGTGTGTGTGTGGTGATCTGTGTGTGAGAGAGAGAGAGGAAGAGACAGAGAGTGTGAGGGACGGAGAGAGAGAGGATTTGTGTGTGTGCACAATGTGTTGTGTTATATATATATATATATATATATATATATATATATATATATATATATATATATATATATATATATATATATATATATTCTTGATAATGCACTAAATTCATTCACACGATGCTAGATTATTGTGGTCACAATGCCTAAACAATGTGGTCTATGGTCATTTATAACCTATGACTTTAACTATTATGGTTAGTATTTTAACTTGAGGAAGTTGATTCTGGACAACCGTTTGTACTCTACGAGTAGCACAAGCTAGCCAATGATACATGTGGGAGCTATCTGATAAAAATTTAGAAAGTTCAAAAATTATAAATCAATTTGCTAGTCCCAATGAGCTACATTATGTATATTTCATTTTCAGGTCTTTCTATTGATCCCTGTGGAAGCCAAAATTAACAAAAGTAAATAAATGTCTTTTGGAAAAGCCGCCCTATAATTGTAATGATGAATTGCCATTGAATAAAACCTTTTTCCTACATAGGTATCTGTGCATGGTAAGGCAATCTTTTCAATCACTCTCTCTACCCACAAGGAAGAGAGATTCACAAAGATGTCATTCTCAATCTTATAGGCCGATTCATGAGTCATCATGTCAAGCTCCAAATTCCATTTGTAGATATTATTGTAAAGAAAAGATAACAATGACAACACAACATATTTTATTGGAGTACATCACAACCATTTGGCAAGAAAGTTGGAAGATATACAATGTCCAATGTTGTCTTTTTTATTCCTATTGGTTGTGCTTATTGATAGGTCATCTACTAACAAGAAAATATGACTATTTGGCACCACGTAAGACTTGTTGTGCTACTTAGAAAACAAGAATTGCATTGTACAAGTAGAAGCTACTTTTTTCGGGAAAAAGGTCATTTTGTTGCACTTGATTCATGATACTAGCATTATTATGCAAAATTATGCATTTTGTTCACATCCGTGAATGAGAAATGCCCTTCTTTTGTCAGTAGTTACCACTTGAGTGTAGTAGATTACATGAAGTAAAGGGTAAAACTTTGCCATAGCTGACAACCTTTGAAGTTTGTAATAAATAATGTGAACTTGGAGTGAAAGGCGTGATGATTTTACTGTGACATTGGTCAATATCAACGTCTGATCATCCATTCAGCCTTTCAGGCCGCAAATCCATGAAATTGTTGCTGCTGTCTGTTGTCAGCTGGAATCTGCTGGATCACTCAGTGTTTAGTTTTGCCAACTCAATCGGCTGTGATCTATAGACTGTCAGTGGTTACAGACTCTATGATAGACACTGCAGTTTCAATTGTTGGTGAGCATCAATACGGCACTTAGCACTACCTGCACGAAGAAAATCTGTAGTAAGCATTGATAATAAAAGCACGACTGCTAAGCAACCCCGGATTCCAAAGCTGCGAGTCAAAACTTAGCCGTTGATTGATTCAGCAGTGAGATAGTGACCGAAAGAACAAGAGAATTAACGCTGGCAGTTGCTAGTTTATTTTCATGGCTTGTTTGCGAATATGATTTTCAATTTTGAGGTTTAAAAGTCATGAAACAAGCTGTCGCATGGAGGTTTACACATTGGCATGAGAGCGAGCGATTTGACATAGCAGCACGCTGCACAATTCATTTGTAGAGGCTGCTTCATCTGTCAGGTTTGTTCTGTAAGGAACGCTGCATATAATAGCAGCAGCCGCCAGGAGCTTCCTAGTGGATCGCGTTTCGACTTAGAGCAGCTGCAGAAGTCCACACTTCATCCAGTAGTGCACTTGCATCTGTGCAAGAGCATCTGCCACAGGTCAGGTCTAGCGCACAATTTGCAAAGGAAGACTGCACAGCATTGGCAATGAGCATGCGCATTGCTTATGAGCTTCACATTACAATTTAACTCCCAATTTAACTCCATCAACTAGAAAGACAACTGGAATGTCCAGTCCTCGATGTGGATCTGCATTCAAGTCAGTATCCTAAGAATCTGGAATCTGGATTGAAGGGGGGACCAATGACCAGTCCAGTCACTCTCGGAGTCAGAGATCCTTCGAATTCGTGTCTGTTTCTCTTTTCTTGCAAGGCGAATCGCGATGTATCATGTCATTGCAGTAAGCATGGCCGCTGCAGGATTCAGCATCAGAATTGTCAAAAGTTACAACAATATACATAGACTGTATGGTGAACAGGTGGCCAGGACTTAGGCAGTAAAGTGTTTGTGCAGGTGCCAGTCAGCAAAGCTCACTGCAATAAAACACGTGCCATTTATTATACATGTACAATTTATTATATATTATAAGCAAATAAGTAGACAGAACTGTTAACCCAAGAGTCAAAAGATTACAGTGTTAGTCATGACCCACTGACCCATGTGGCATGACTATGCATCAGGACGTCAGGAGTCAGGACGGTAAAGTATCAGACCACACTATCATGAGATTCGAGAAGTTTCTCTCTTATCTTAGAGTAGCTTTACTTAATGGGTTGAAGATACTACGATTATTTTTGTTGATCAGTTGTCTTTTTGGTCGCTGTAACAAAGTATATATAACAGAAGTCTGAGATAAAAAGGAACAATGACTCATATTTCTTTGATCTTAACAGCTAGCTGGCTGAGACTTTTTCTCCTACCTGCCACATGATATTCTTCAGCTAGGTTTGTGTCAGTCATGCAAATATGGCTGTTGCATGGCATGTGCAGTTGAAGACTTTTTAGTCCTTGAATATGAAATACCTTGTTGTCAATATATAAGAAAGAAACAATATCTAATCTCACTTCTCTATCCATTATCATTTTTTTGGTGATTGATAATATTGGGTTAGCCCTACTAAAGAACATTGACAAGTATGGCATATTGCTCACGGTCCTCTTTGTTTACCAACTCGTATTCTAGAAACTTATCTCTAACTTTCTAGAACAATGATTTGTTCTCGTCGAGTTCTCTTTTGAAAGTTCTAGTTAGACAATTAAAAGATAAATACAATAGTACATTTTTATATTTCTAGTATTCAATACATGACTAAAAACATATTACACCATTGTAGGTTCATGAGCTTAGCCTTGCGTGTAACTTTTGTAAATGCTATAATACTTGATCAAACAGATACTAAGGAAGAATCAGTATAATCCAAGCAAGACAAGAAAAGCTCTTAGACTATGCTAAGGAGTCAAAATGTGAGTTCTTTCAAACTAAAGTAAAATATCTGGGCTATCATTCATATCTTATAAAGGTCTTGAAATCGATTATGATAAAGTAACAATTCGTGATGTGAAATCCTTTTTGGTGTGAATTTTCACATGTGTGGGACAACCCAAAAGTGTGATTGATCTCCTAAGATGTGGGTGATTGCAACTATAGATTGATATTGAAAATCTATCTCACAAATCTAAGGCAAGAGCACATAGAACATGCATAAATCATTCACCAAAGTACATTCACATGTATGGGCTACTCATGATGAAAAAAACTAAGTATGGAAAAGCCTTGCTCTCGGGTAGAGAGAGAAAGCAAGTACATGCTCTCGGGCAGAGAGAGAAATCAAGAAAAAAATCTAAGTGTAGAAACTCTCAAGATCTTCAAAAAACTTAGTGTAGGGATCACTCATACTAGTAGCAACTCGAGGTGGAGGGGGGTGAAACATGATTGGACCCCTTCTTTTCCTCCTAATTTGATTGGCTTAGTGACATATGGGCCCTAAAATTTGATTGGACCAACCACTTGTGGATTTTCTATCCACCTTGTCACTAGCAAAATCCGAGTCCGAGTAGGCTTCCATTGATAGATCTTCGCTTTTGTAGAATAATCCATAATCATATGTAGAAGATACATATCTTGAAGACTCTCTTGGCCAATTTCCAATGATAGATCTTTGGATCTTGCATGAATTGAGTTAGCTTATGCACATAAAAGCTCAAATCGGGCCTAATTATGGTCAACCAAATCAAGGAGCCAATAAGACTCCTAAAAAGGGTGATACCTCGAAGGATCTTTCATCTCCCTTATTAGGATTACAACATGTCCCATAGGTGTATCTACACTCTTACAATTTTCCATATGAAATTTTTTGAGCATTGAAAGAGCATATCTAGATTGACTTATGAAAGCAATGATCATGAATTAAATCAATCTCTAGGCCTAGTATGTAGTGAAGCTCTCCTAGATCTTGCATTTTGAACTCTACCAAGTGCACTTTTAGTCTCATCTACTAACTTCATGCAACTTCCACATAAGATAATGTCATCCACATAGATGATGAGAATAGCAAGATGACTATTTACAAACTTTATGTACATGGAAGGATCATAGTCACTTAGAACAAATCCAAATGAGATGAGAAATGAGTTGAGCCTTTCATACCATGATTTTGAGACCTGCTTGAGCCCATATAAACTTTTGAAAAGTAGGCACCTTGGATTCTTCACCATGCTTGATAAAGCCTTGTGGTTGCTCCATATATATCTCCTCCTCAAGATATCCATTGAGAAAAGCATTAGAGACATCGTGGCACATTTTCCAATTGAATAATAATAGGTTTTCATAAAGAAGGTTGTTTCTTTGTGAAGGTTCGTTTGCACAGAAAGTTACCTAATTTGAAGCTAGGCAAGAGTTCAGACATATGCTACTTTGCGAACCTTCGTTGAGCATGCTACACTCATTATGAATCTTTGCCGACCTGACAGGTGGATCCCAAACACCAAAATTAGTTTGAACTCTAAAAATGTTCATTAAATGTAGTACCTAGGCGAAGGATGAACTTAGGCGAGGGTTGACCTACAGAACCTTCATCGAGCTACACAATTGGTCAGGAACCTTCGCCGAGAATTCTGGAAGCTATTTTCACAGTACTGAACATGCCTATAAATTTTTGTCCAGAACTGATTAGCCAAACTAGTACTTTGTCTAATAGAGCCTCCAAATTAGCCTATAAATGGGCTGATTTTGGTTTCATTTCTCACTCGTGCTAGCAAAGCTCTTGCAAATTCTTCTTGTGACCAAATTCTTTTGCAACTCTTACATAGCCTTCTGATATACTTTCCAACCTTCAGTTCTCATTTTATACCTCATTCAACTTGCCATCATGTCTTCGACCGAATATGATACTAGTGTTTCACCTAGATCTGTCATTGTCTGTGATGTTCCAACCTCAACGGACATCATGGCTCTTCCTAGCACAAGCAAAGTGGCTGAATGGATGAGCCTTGCCGAGCCCTTGCTCAAGAAGATGGGAATCCATGAAAAGGCCTTCACAAATAAAAGTATGGAGTTCATCAACATGGACTTTCGTACCTGGAACGAGGCCAAGGCAAAATTTTACATAACCTTCCAGGGGGTAGTGTACAAGATGTGGGTCACTAAGGCTGCCCTTGTTGCTATAGGCATTATGTCTGGTCCTCGAACAACTCCATCCCATAGACATGCCAAGGCAGTCATCAAGCCTTTTGTTGATACTTAGATCAATTAGTACCACACCAATGACAACTATTTGCTAGAAGCCATCCATGATCCTACCCTACTTGCCACAACCCACCTTTTGAACAACTTCTTGATGGTTGGGAACCTCATGAAGGAGCGAATCTCCTTATAGATCCTACATTGCTTGGTAGAATCTAACTACGAGTTACATAAGGGGACTGTGCAGCCTTACGACTGGTACAAAATGGTCTTCGGGGACCTTAAGAGAGCCATTAAGAGTAATACCAAATACCAGTTTGTTGTTGCCTCTCTTTTGTCATCCTTGGCTGCCCCAAGTACTTAGAAAATAAGATTTACGGATTTCAGGCTGATTCCGTACTACGTATCTATGAAGTAGCACCGGTTGAGTCTTTCCAACAAGCATCTTCTTCCCATAGTCGTCGTCGAGTACATAGCAATATTGTTTCACCCCACTCGCCTCCCACGTCTTGTCGTCATACTCAGCCACCACCGTCAACTGCGCCCTTACTCCCCCGCTGCTACTCGCTCAAAACTCTGCTGCTACCCTTGCCTTTGATTCCTCATAAGGGCCATATGTTACAATTGGTTCTTCAATCCCAATCACAGTTATCCAAGCCGCCTCACCCCAACATTCTATAGCCATGTCCCTGTCTACACAAAATTTTATGGAACTGTTCGATGATTCTGATTCCTTGCAGACTGATGAGCAATTTGTCATGCCTCAGAGCCCCAAGCAATTTAACCCCAATTCCCTCGGAATAGTATTCGATTAGTTCTAAGAGAATTTCGATACTTTTGATTCAGTAC